>VZDJ01000426.1:3584471-3871365 GCA_008694505.1 Cyanoderma ruficeps
TTTTTTTTTTTTTGGTTTTTGTTTTTTTGAGTGCCAACTGCACAATGTTTTGAGCTCTAGCTTACAACTTTTGAATGTTTGGTGTTGGTAGTGATGTATTCCTGATAGAACACGTGTTGTGTTGGCCCTCTGTGCATTGTATAAGCCCCCTGTTAAAACCAAAATTTTGTATTGACATATGGGGGGGAGGAGACACTCTCCACACTTGTTTCCTGCTTGGGAAACCTGGGAAAGCATTCTGTCCAGGACCACCAGAACATGACATTATTGCATTACAGAGTGACCTACCTGTGCAAACTGAGGTGCGGATCCACGCTGTCTTTGGGGACATTATAGAAAACCTGAACTCCATCCTGTATGGAAACCTACAAGAATGATAACCTGAGGAGAGCACAGAGAGCCAGCTCCAGGCCATCAAACACAGCTTTAGAGGTCGTACTCCTCGTGGCACCAAAAGAACCATGGCCACGAGCAATTTGCTTTGTGTTTATGCCTTTTACCTTGGTGTGTTGTTTGTCTTCTAATAAACTTCTCGACTCACTAATCATCTGTTCAGAGGAGCTTTCTGAGCTGTGACTGGGGAAGAGATGGATGCATTCAGTTCTGGAATTATGCAGTGAAATGCTACTCCGCACATTATAGCTGCAGCATGATATATTGGACTATAAAACACAGCATGGGAAGGGCTGAGAAAAATGGGTAGGAGGGACTTGCTGAGCTGTGTGATGAAGGGAGGCAGTGCAGGGAAAAGGTGTTTGCCTTGCTGAGGCCTAGCAGGGAATGGGAGATGATGGAGGAAGGGGTTTGGGCTGAAAGATCTGTGCTTGACACATGGTCGTAAGAGAAATAGTCACTGCAGGACTGTAAAGAGCAGCAGCTGGAAGTGATGGTGAGCTGTGTGATGCAAAGAGACAGAACACCACAGTAATCTCTTCCAAATTGTGGGATATCCCAGCTGGATACAATGGGCACTGAAAATCACAGGCCAAGGGTTGTCCCGGCACCACAGCCAGCCTGAGCACAACTGGGGCACTGTCAGCATCCTTACACTGCAGTCATGCCTGAGGCTGGGGCAGTAACAGGATTTTAATGACTTGGGAAAGGAGCAAGGCCTTTTCTGACACAGAGTGACATGTAGGGGGGGTGGGGAACAAGTGAGGGGCAGTGGATGGGTGTTTAATTAGACTACATCCAGCCTGAAGGCAGTACTCAAAAAAACTTGAGGTTCTTCTGTGTATCAGGTCAGATTTCTCCCTCAGCCCCAAACTCACCAAGGGTTGACCTGAAGAACCTGACCTGGCTGTTTTTCTAAAGGTTTGGGTGCCTCTGTTTGGTTTGGTTTGGTGGGCAGAAAGAGAAACTTGCAGATACATTTTGGCATTGGAAAGGAATTGTTAATTATTACAGCTTGAAAAAACAGATTACTCCAAGGTTAAATATCTGAAAATACTAATAAAACGAAACAGAGACTTCCAAGTCTGAATCACAGGTTAAAATGAACTCCAAATGAGGATGGATCCAACATTACTCCTTCTTGGAAAGTGCTTGGTATCTTATATGAAGTTAGCTGGTCTTGCTCAGATAAGATCTGCCCTTTGATTTTCACCATTTTGGTCAGTTTTGAAAGTGATTGGGTTGTTGTGGGCCACAGCCATGCTGAAGAGTTCACAGCTGCAATGTAGCAGTGTAAGCAGAAATTCAGGAACCTGAGCACTGTTTCATCTGTTCATTTGTTTCAGTGGCTGGTCCCATGGCTTAGTTCAAACAGCCTTTCATGGCTGCTAAATGAAGGGAAATCTTGGGAACACACAGCCAACATGGCAGATTTGGGGTCCAATTTGCTTTGAAACCTTTGGATGTTGCTTATAGGGTGGTATGGGATAATGTGTGACTGAGCATTAACATTGTAAAAGATCATTTCTACTCTGAAAAGAGAATTTTTTTAAGTGCCAGGAAAAGCTACACGGTCACTGAAACCTTTATCTGGTCCCTTGTTCTCTGAGCCACTCTGAACACATCTTTACTTCCATGACCTTGTACTTTTTTTTTGCTGTAGAAAAGCAATGGTCTCATTAAATAAACCTGACCAAACAGGTCCCTGTTGCACACCCATTGTCTGTGTGCTGAGGGTCACAAGGACAGAAATAAAAAGCCATTACTCTGGTGACCCTTGTGATATGCATAAGAAGCATGAAGCAAGTTTATCTATATTGAGAACAGGAGTTTTCTGAGTTTCAAGTACCTATTTTTACACTGGATTAACATCTTCTCTGCCCTTCCAAGTCTTGCTAACAGAACATCAGCAGCAGGAAAGTGACCCCCTCTCCTGCTGAAGCAGTTCTGCTCTTTGGGCTTATGGAATGCCAATAGTGACTGTGAACTTGCCAGTGGCCAGGCCAGATGCACTTTGGAGCAGGTATTTGCTGACAACAGAAAAGCAGTGGACTCCTGATTTCCTCTCCAGGCTCCAGAGAGGAATGTATTCTAGTGATCAGTTTTCTCCTTGCCTCTTTGAAGCATCCAGCTTCCCCTTTTCATTCTTGGGATATTATTCAGTCAAGTGTTGTCTGTAGGTTCTCCCATCACCGTGGGTAGGTTTTGCAAACTACAGGGAGGTCCCAGGGGCCACATCCTGACCCCCATGTCATGCCCAGCTTCCCTCTCCCCACCCCAGGTAACCTCTGTAAACATCTGGTCTCCGTTCTCTGCCTCAGGTATTGCCTCACAAGCTAATCTCCTTTTCTTGTTCCTTATCTTGCTCCTCATGCTGCTGTACAGTTCTGGTAGCTTCGTTCTTCATGTGGTTCAGGGGGAGAGAAATCCTGGGAAAGCAGGGGGAAGGAGGGCTTGCTGTTTGCTTTGGTGCCCCATCCACAGGCTAGAGAAGCAGGAATCACAGAATAATGGAATGGTTTGTGTTGGAAGGGACTTCTGGAATCTTCTTGTTCCAACCCCCTGCCTTCTATCCCTCAGACCTACTTCTGACTGCTGGCACAGAGCTCATCCAGTCCTTTTCTGTGAGATTAGTGAGGTGTGTGAAGGGGCCTTGTAAGAGAAAGAAGTGACACTGAAGGGACTAAGACAACCTGGCCAGGAGAAGGAGCCAGGCAGGAACCTTCTCATTCTCTTATCCCTGAGCCTTTCAACAAACTCAGCAGGTCAGGGTGATGTGGTCTCTGGGTCTGGCCAAATGGTGCCTGCAGTTTTTCAAAGCCTCCTAATGCCACTAAATTGGGGCAAGCTTTCACAAAGGCAAATTTCATGTTCATTTTCCAAAGGCTAAGGGCATTAAAGCCTCTCTGGAAAAGTTTACCAGAGTATTTTGACAAGGCAAAATACAACCTAGCCCTGGTCTTAGAGATAAGAGAAACTTCTGGCTAAGATTTTCCCATGTAGTTCAGGTTTAGGTAAATGTTCAGCATGGAAACTGTAGCTAAATTATCTAATGTTTGGTAAATGGACTAGAACAATCTTAACAGTAGAGCTGTCAGCCCTGCCTACAAGAAGGGGTTTGCACCGTTTTGGCAGAAAGATCTAGGATAGAATGGGAAAATAATGTCGTTAACTACTTCCCAATGAGTCATCAACAGGTTTTTAAAAACTTTGTAATAACAATGTTTTTTTAGAACACATGAAATGCTTTTCTTCAGAAAGCAGCATTATAATGAGGGAGGAGTGGAAATGCATGTGCTTTTCATCTGCAGGGATCACAAAGAGACTACGTAATGTAAAGCAGGCTTTAAAAGAGACAAATAAGCATGTTAGAGAAAAATACGTGAAGAATAAATCTGGAGAACAACGTTTCAAGTGTGCACAGAAATGCTTCCCTATCTTCTGAAGTATATGAGCCAGGCAGAGGAAACTGCTCCCAGAGTCATGGCAGGGCTGATAGATTGGCTCGCACACCCGGGACTGATAAACAGGTTTTGTGCAAATCTTTTTCAGACCGTTTCCCTTTTCTTCTGATAAATATTTAAAAAGAGATTTGTCTCACCAAGATGACTTTAGTATGAGAAAGTGAGCAGGGCGTTTAATATGGATGGATCTGAGTTTTACGAACTTTTTTGTTTTGTTTTATTTTTACTTTATTTTATACAGCGGGCAACTGGTATCACTTACAAACTCCCACAGAGAGTCTTTGGTGCTGCTGCTGCTGCTGCTGCTGTGGTTACAAGCCACTCACAGGCAGAAGTCTGAACGACTTCTGGTACCTTTATGGTCTTCCAGTTTCCCTCTTTTTCTCCTATAGCCTCTGCCTGTCTGCAGAGCCCTGGAAAGACGGCAGCCCCGGCCCCACCCTGCTGGTGGAAAGTTCCTGGAAACCATCAATCAGGAGTTGCCTTTAGCAACCAACAACAAATCTGCCCGAGTTCACCGCGGGGATGGAGAGTACGTGGTTATTACTGTGTTGATGTTCAGCTGAGAATTCCTGACATTGGGAAGACTTAACCTGTAGGAGGTTTCAGAGGCAAGTATTAAGTAATGTCTGCAGGGTGTGGTGGGAGGCTCCTCCAGCCTGGCTGCACCCCGGTCACTGTCACTGTGAGCAGGAAGAGATCCTGAGCCAGTTTGAAAAGAAAGGACCATGAGGTGCCTGTCTCAGTTGCTAAAAACACCATCAGGCAGCCTTGCAGTCCTCAACAAGGCTTGAAAAACCTGCAGGGGTGGAAATGTCCCTGTCAGACTTTCTAATAGATTGAACTATAATATATTTTAATGTTCTTATTGCTGACTTGCTTTGTAAAACCTTAAACACCTTGTCAGGGGAAGATAGGTGTATCTATTAAAAGACACAGGTGTGTGTGTTCTCTATATATTTTTGTATTGAAACACCGTATCTGCCTCTGTATATTTTACCCAGGTACCCCACAGGTGTGCAGCGCTGTCTCCAGGCTCACTGAGGAACACCTCCCATCCTTCCCACAGGAAGGAGCTGCAAGGGTACGGAACATAGGGATGCACAAACAGAATTACAGTCATTTGTAAGCCTTATCCAGGGACTAGGTGCTGCCTTCCACAGAGAGGAGCTAAGAAGGTGCAGCAGCCTCTGAGGGTGGATATTAGCACAGGGGTTATGGATTCTGACCCTCCCAACTCAAAATGTTTCTCTAGGTCAGGGCATTGTGAGTTTCAGCAGCCGTCCCTGCTAATACCTGTGCCCTTGGGAACAGGAGGTGGAGAGGAACGGAGGGAAAACACGAACATACGCTTAAAAATCAGCTCAGGTTTCAAGGGGGGAAAAGCCAAAGAGGAGGATTTCCTTATTCCTCTCCTCCCCTAAGCCCCAGATGTGAGGAAGGAGCCTGTTGTGGTGTTGGAGTGAGGGAGAGCTGTTATTGTGCAGATCCTAGGATCTCTGCTGATCCTGCCTTTGGGGAAATTCAGTAATTTCAACACCATCTCTGGGATTTTCCAGAGAGCACAATCTCCCAGTTAGTCAGTCATTCAGCCTATTCTCCCAGTGCTCTTTTGAAAGAATGGAGGCATTTTCAGAGAAGTCAGAGGGCATCACTGGCTTGGCTTGACATTTACACTTGTGTTTTTATCAGAAGACAAGGGAATGGCTTTCAATGCTGGTAAACCTGAACACAGTGAAATTTGTTTTCTCCTTGAGTGTTTTAGAGCTCACTTCCTCAGACCTATTTATAACCTAAAAATAACTCTCTTTTCATCAATTCATTAACAAACCCCTATTGCAGTGCATTGCACCTTGTTATTGATGTTCTTAGTGATATAAATAACTGCCTGACCACTTCTGCTGGACAATCAAATGCCAGAGCATATATTTATTTCATGATAGAGCAATCAATTTTTAATTTTCCCCCTCTCTTTTTGCAGCTGTCTAAAAGCTACAGGAATGCCTGAAGTCAGAGGAACTGCTGCCTACCAGAATAGTTCTGCTCCCTGAGTATCTGGACTATTCTCTGGTTGGTCTGGGCACCTGAACACAGCAGGGGCCACAAAGGCAAAAGTGGAAGAAACTAAAATAAAATACCCAGTTTTGCATTCTTTGGACTTCCTGGTGATAGGGTGGTGAATTTTTATTTTAAATTAGATTCACTATGAAGTGAATGCATGCAGTAAATTTCCCAACAAACAAAGGGAGAAATACTAAAAAATATTACTGTTAATTAGCGATAGATGAACAGTTTCTTCATCAAGCCCAGACTTTCACTCTGCTGGGTTAGGTGAGAAGGCACTCCTTGCTTTGAAGAATTTAAAACCTAAAGAAACCAGACAGTCTTCAAAGTCAGGCACAGTCCTCTTTTCACAGACAGATAAATTCGACCTGCAGAAGTCCTGTGTCCTTCTGCACAAGATCACTCCTTTTTCCATGGTTTCTTTTAAAAATAAGATGAACTTTGCTAATTAGAAGCATTGTACACATGATCTTTTCTTTGGCAAGTGTGTTCCTCAATGTGCCAGTTAAAATAGTTCAGTTACCTTTGGCCCTCTCAGTTTATTTAGAGACCTCAAAGTACCTCAGCATACACACAGCAACAACTGATAAGGGAATGAAATTATAAACAATCCTAATTTGTATTATGCTGGGTACACCAAAAAGCTGCTTTTTCATAATCTGCTTATTGCCTTTGTAATCCTCACAACAAGACCTCTGAAAATCTCCCTAGAGCATAAAGATAGAAAAGAATCAAATGGGGAAGGGGCAAAGGGAAACAGGTTTAATAATGGAGGAAAATCTCATTTGAGTAAAGGCTAATTAATGAGCAGACAAAGCTTCATCTGGTTCTATGTAAAGACTCCAAATGTGGCTGGAAGGGAGGAAAACAGCAGTGCCTGTCAGATGTAGATTATCCATCTGGACTAGACCTAGGCAAGACCTGAGCCTAGGATGGAGGGATTTTGCTGTAAAAGGTAAACAAGGAAGCAGGCAAAGCTAAAGCAACTTTAAGCCTCCAATCCAATTCAGCAAATACCAATTTCTCATTTGATTGCCCTAGTGCTGAGAATTCATCTGTCTCCAGCAGAAGTAAATGTGGTTTTACTTCATGTGGGGGACTTTGTCCCTAGAAGAGAACCTATCCGTGGGGACAGCCCTCTCGCCATGCCATGGGTAAATTCAGTCGTTTCAGCTCTGTTTTTACCAGAGCTTTGAGCTATAGTAATCTCTGTGAGTTGTCACTGCCATGTTTGGGACAGCCCAGTTTCTTTGCTGGTTTCTCCCGTATTTCCGTGCCACTCAGTCCCTGGGACAGAGACTAGAAAGTAGTTTCTGTTAGTCCAGTGCCAGTGTGGTGGATGAACACACAATGCACACACAAATGCTAAACTTAAAGGGCAGTATAATCAATACCTGTGACTTGCACTTTGATTTAAATGTGTTTTGAACTGATTATTTTTTATTTTGGGGTGCATTCCTTGGTCAGTACTATTTGCTCCTTGTAGTAAACTCACACCCAACAGGGATGAAGGAAAGAAAACCAACCGCAAGAGACAACCAACAGCACAGAAGTGACTGAGGCCAGTTCTAAGGAGAAGTAAGTTCTGAGAAATTTAATGCTCCTGGGCTGGCTCTGGGGATCTTATGGCCCCTGCTGACCTGGTAGACCCTGTAGCAGATCCCTGGGGGCAGTGCTGGTGTTGTTTTTGCTTCCTCCCCTTGAAAGAGTTTGCAAATAAAGGCCCTGTGATAAAGGCAACATCTTTTTTTTATTGCAGTCTCGCTGAAAGCAGAACACAGTTTCTTCAGCTTTGTAATTCAAAAGTATTTTAATTCTGTAATGGCATTTATTCTTCAGGCTGTGAATTGACCATAAATAGTTCTCAGCAAGAACTTGCTGTTGGGACAGTGGTATTTATTAGACACAAGTCAGATAAAGTACCTCAGGCTAGCCTGCATCCCTTTTGGTCTCTGTTGATGGCAGTGAGGAGGCTGGGAGGACATGAGATGTCCCTACCCCAAAACACATCACAGCTTTCCACACTGCTTCCTCACTGCCTTGACAGCATGGCAGGGCTGGGAGAAGGAGAAGGAAGGATTTGGGCACAGCACAGACTGTAAACTTGCACCCAGGAAGGCTGACAGCTTGGGGGACTTAGGAGCACACGCGCCAGTGGAGCTCAGCATATTGCACAACCCCGGAATAAATGCATAAAATAATCACAGTCACTGCTTCAGGGCACCCATATTTACAGGCATCTAAAAATAATAGTGATTAAAGAAAACTGCCTTGAGTTGAGACAGTGTTCAACATTGTCATGCACGCACCATGGATGAGAGTCTTCAGTTCTTGGAATTCAGTGGTCAAATAGTTCTTTGCAGCATTTTTAAGTTAGTAATGTTCTTCATCCTCAGAGCAGGTGTACTTGATTTTACTGTACAATCGTTTTGACACCTGCATGCACTAACTCATCTTTACCCAGTCCCACCAGTGGGATGAGTGGGATCAGTCTTTGGTTGCAGGAATAATTGCCTGAATTTGATGTGGTACATGTCACCACCTTTCACATCAAGAAAGGCACAGATCCCAGCATCACTCAAGGCAAATCTGCCCTCTCTGGTTTGAATTTCACATATACTTTATTAGTTTAAATGTTTACAGTGAACATAACCTCACAGAAGAAGCCGTAGCACAGCAGATGAGAAAACAGCTGAACTGTTTGTCTCCAGGGACCAAATCCTAAGGCACTTTGCAGGCAGGTATTGGCTCGAAGACTGATGCAGCAGGATAAAAGTTTTCCTGTATAGGATAATTTTATTGGAAGCAAAGCAGCCCAAGAGCCAACTCATCCACCAGTAATGTTGGCATTTTTTGTTACTAGGAGAAAATATATCCCAGTGATTACCAGTGTGAGTATCTAGTGCTTATTAAAAATAAATCCCATTCTTTCTGGTCTAGTCGAGAACTTTCTGAAATTCTTTTGCTGCAAAAGGATGACTGATGTGGGATGCTGAATTACTCCTATTTTTAGTCTTGTAGCTATACTTGCCAATCTTTGAAGAGCATTGATACAAACCAGAAACAGCTGGATCTTCCGTCAGCAAAATGAGAAAGTAGGTGGTGTGTAGTCATTGAATTAAGGAGCTTCATTGCTGCCCATAATCACTGATTGCATATTATCTAATGGCAGAAGAAGAGATATTGTTAACATCTGACAGTTTCAATTTCAAGTATTTTTAGGAGACGCATCAATTGGAGCACTGATTAGACAGAAGTGGACCAAACCCATCAGTTGATTGCTTTTAGATGTTACAATCTATTTTTAAAATGAATGAAAACAAGTCTATAAATTTATTCAGCTGCAATTTCAGTCTGCTCGTGTGTTGTGATCTTGCTCTGTTTTGCAAACACCAAAAGGAACTGATTTATGTCAAATGACCAACCCCCTTTTTTCCCCTGTATAAATAGTTCCTGTAGCTGATTTCTACTGTTGGGAAAGAGATACATCTTTTATTTCTGTTCTGCATGTAGCTACAGTTTAGAGTAATTAGCTGCATTTAGGACACTTCAGATTATTGTCTATTCTTCTGACGGGTCAAGAAAAGTAGCCCAGCAAGCTCTGTTTTGAAAGAGACATTATGAACATGTCCAAAGCAGTGTCTACAGCTGGGTTCAAGTGCTGCATTTCCAAGGTCTTTCTCTGGGAAGGAAATGATGATTGATACTAATGCCTGCACACATTAATCAAAACGGGTATTTTCTTGACTGCCTATTCAAACAATACCTCTGACACCGTTTCCAGTCAGCATCCCCAAGGCTCACAGCAGATGTTTGTTTGATGGCCTCTCATCTCCACTGTTGTTTAGAAAGTCCATTTGGAAATAATAGCTCTATTTGCAACCACAGAAAGCCAAGGCAACATTATCAAAATCACTTACCCTGGGCAATCCAAATGAAAGCCCTGAGGGGGAAGAATATGTAACCACCACATTCATTAGAACTATTTTGGGAAAGTGCTAGGAAATAAATGTGTTTGTGTTCTGAGAATCCCTTTGTCTCTCCTTCCCAAAGCTGCTGATATATTTTCAGTGCTGCTGGGTGTCCAAACATGCACTGGATGTTCTTAGTGTTGTGTAGTTGTAGCTGTTGATGCAGTGTTTTGTTCAGTAAGGCTACTTCGGTGTGTTGGAATAGGAAAATGATTTAAAATGTGATGTTGGTCTGGTTTTAATGGTCTGTTAAGATAACCCCAGGTTCCTCAATCTTTTCAGACTGCCTGAACCTGTGCCTGAAACTGAAGCTGGTGAGAATTGTGTTTGAATAAATATTTATTAAACAGGGGACTGACATGGTTTCCTTGACCATCACAAAGAAAGATTTTAGGTACCAGAGGCTCTCCATTTGGTTTAATGTCTGAGTCATTGGCTCAAGCTAAATAGTCATTTAACCTTGACACATCTCAGTTTAAACTTTTCTGTGTAAGTGAGAGAAAAATGGTTCAATGAGGGACTTTTATGTGCTTTCAACACAACTTGACCTTGTCTCCACCTGTGTGACCTGTGAAAGTCAAGATGCTGTCAGCTGGACCACAACTTCAGCAGAGCTGTGCTATCAGGAGAGAGCTGATCCATAACAGCATTTGGCTCTTAAATGCTGCCTTTCAGCCAGTGTGTTTCTCTATGACCAATAAGATTCATTAGGGTTAGTCAAAGGCTTACTTTCCTATTGTTGTCGATTCTTTATTCCACAAAACTAAAATAAGCTTTTAGGGAAGGAAGATAGTTTTTATTTTTCCCTTGGACTTCATTGAAAAGCTTTGGATTTTCCTTGCCAAATATGAGAAATAATAATAATAATAATAAATCTGGCTAGTGTGATTTTTTATTACAAACAGCCCAAACATTTATACAAAAATAGGCATTTTCTTGCAAACAGCATCTGTTCTACCCAAGGTTTCTTTTGGGCTTCATAAGCTTTCAGGGCAGCTCTAACTCTTATTTCTGCCATATAAAGAGGACATCTGGGGCTCAGACAAATGAGGTCTGGTGGCAGAGCCCCAAAGTGTCCTGTTTCCTGACATCCACTCTCATGACTGAGCTCTGCAGGAAGAATGACATTCATCAGTGCTCCCAAGACAGTTCCAATATTGGGAATAGTCTTTATCCTTGGAATAGAGAACCGGCCTGATAATGGTATATCTGCAGAAAAGTGCTGATGCTCTTCAGTTTTAAACATCTTCTGGAAAGATTCTGCTGCAGGCCAAGCTGTTGAGACTGGGAGGAATATCATTTATTATTAACCATATGTCTTTCTTCTGCTGCTGTCTCCTGAACACTTCCTTTAAGAAGGGATGCGGAGGAGAAGGAAATGTAAATTATGTGACTGAGGCCTTCCTGTCCCCCATCAGAGAAATGGCATTTGGCAATCAGAGTCCTTTTAACACAAACAGTCACTGGGCATTTTAAATAGCAATTGGGCTTAACTGGATCATGCTCCAGGACCTGTGTAAACATTAGACCCTATCTGCCTTTTGTATAAATTTCCTCTTTGGGGGGCACCAGGAAGGGTCTATTTTCTTACTCTCTCCTGCTGCTTTACCCACCCTGGGTTTTCCATAAAAGTGTATTTTGTGCTTTGAGGTGATTTATTGCTGTGACTTTCTCAGCCTCATTTGAATCAGGATTTAAATAATTGGATTTCCAATATTTTCTTCCTATTTGCACTGCTGTTACATGCAAGCAGCTTTTGTAGGACATTGAGCCTGTCATAGCTAGGAAAAAATATCTTTTGAATATTATCATCTCTAATTTAGCAAGTAGTGTTAATTTACAAAGATCACAGGTTTTGGATTGTTGCTGGTTAGTGAAGAGATCCAGGAAAAGATGAGTGCTACAAAAAACTGAGACAACTGTTTCTAATGTGTGTGTTTTTAGTGTGACTTGCCAGCAAGCTGTGCCAGCTCATTATTGTACATAATATGATATATACATGGTAATATATATGCACCTTAATACTTTTGCCTCAGGAATATTGACTAAAGAGCTCCCTTTCTCTTTGACTGGTAATCTCTGCATATATTTTCTGCAGGTTCCAAGGCTTGTTATTCTGCCTCTTCCTAATTTATTGAACCAATGTAAGCTTCAAGTGTCTGTACCAGGTTATGGATGAATTTCATTAAAAATTGCAAGGATAAGTTTAATTTGATACGATCAGTGGGAGACCAGGTGCCACAGCAGAAAATGTATTGCAGGGATTTGCATGAGTATATGGGAGTCATAAAAACTTGTTCTGTGCCCAGATTTGAGGCTGTTTTTACCTGAGGAAGTGGGACCTTAGAAGAAATGGGAGGAACCAGGTTCCACTGTGTTGTTAGGAACTGGGAAGGTGCCTAGCTCCCAGAAGAGAAGTCACAAGCCAGAGGTGGGTTCAGGGTGCCCTGTTGGAACATGAGCAGACAGGAGGCAGGTCAGGTAGGGCTGGCACTGCTCCTGCAAGAAAAGACAGTAATGGTCCAAGCAGAGTTTCCTGGAGCAATTGTCTGGCTGCAACAGTCACTTCCACCAGAAAACACCAAGCTGCTTTCAGGGAAGTTTGCCTCAGTCCCTTAACTCCTTCAGAAAATGGCTTCTTTAGCCAATTTTAGCTTCCTGCTTGGTTTAGACTGAAGTTTGGGCATGTTCTTTTTCTCTTAGGAAATGTCTGTGAAGGTATCCATGAACTTATCATCCCTCTGTGCATTCTCAGCCCATATAAAGGGACTGGAGAAAAGAAAAAGAAAAGGTAACAATTCAGGAATCCTGGAGGTATACCTAGAGACTAATCTGGACTGCAGTCATCCATCCTCCCTTGCTATTGAATTAACTCACTGTGTGTACCCAGTGCATATAACAAATAATGAGAGCTCATGCTGAATTCACAAACAATTGCAGAGAAGCCTCCAGGTTGTTCCCAGTGCCAATATACATCATGCCAGGGAATGTTCTGTGGTGTAATTGTACATCACAGGCCTTCCCTGTAGGACCACAGTGCCTGGCTCTACTCTGTTTCCTTTAAAAATACAAGCCATGGATTCATGTTTTTGTAGTGTTACAGGCACTCCTCCCTGGGTCTTGGCCTCCAAAAATAATTTACTGGTACATTTGGGCTCTCCCTATTGCAATGACAAGATCCTAGACTTTTTTTGGATACCTTTCCCTGAGGAGTTGTGAGCCCTGGGAAGACCTGACTAGCACAGGAAATACGGAGCTTGATGTGCTCTCAGAGCCTGGGCTCAATCTTTGCAGCTGGTTCTGTGAGGAGAGGCTGGGCAAGAGCAGGGGGTTGTGAGCCTTGAGCAATGTCTGCTGTTATTTTGAAGTTAAATGCAGTTTTCAATACACTTTGGGAATGATACTAAGACATGGACTTGGTGTGGAAGTGAGGATTGAGAAAATTAAAGATATCAGTGGGTTGATACTATGTTTTTAATCCCCTAGCAAGCAGTACAGCCCAAGAAATGCCTGCAACTTGTACAGGGCCTAGCATGGTGTCAGGGTCTTTCAGGTAAGAATAACCAGGAGAGCATGGTGATAGCATGATATACTGGACTGGGTTGGTTTCGTTTCTTGTGGGTTTTTTTGTTTGTTTCGTGATTTTTAATTTTTTTAATTTTTTTTTTTTAGGTTTAGGAGTGTGTTTTGTTCATTTGTTTTGGTGGGGGTTTTTCTCTTTCTTCTCAATGGCAATAGATTATCTATTTGTTTGCCTAGTCTGGAAGGCATTTATAATGATCAGTGTCAATATTTATGATGAAATAAAGCACTCTAAAATGTGTTTTCGCTGAGACTATTTTTCACCTGGCATTAATTCACTGAGTGCATAATACAGTCAGATGTGTTAGCCAAGAATAAACTCAGGCCCTAGTGTAGGGCTAAGGATGTTTAATATATCTTGACAGTCATTAAGTAGTTGGTAAAGGACTAGCAATGAATTCATTATTCTCCTTATGAATCAATTCCTATTTATAGCAAACTATCAAAAATTCCATACTATAATATGGAGATTGAGATCATACATAATGGTTCTTTCACCAGAGGCAGCCATGAAAGGACTGGTAAGACTAGGACAAATTACAGTTAATGATAGACTCTTTCTCAGAGAATTAAACACTTTAATTGGTCAATCAGGTTGGGCATTTGAGAAAGGAAGACTTGCAATTATGTGAAAGGCTGCCTGCTGTACTTTGGCAGCCTTATGGGCCTCTGGCAGATTTTCATCAGGATTTAGATTTGTCACCGTGTTCTAATCCTCACAGCTACACCTTGCCAAGAATGAAAGCTGCTTCTTGGCCCCGTGGGGTTTTGGGGTTTCTTTGGAGGAATGAAGCTGGTAGATCACTATTTTGGTATTGAAGCCCTTCTTTCTTGGGGTACAATTTATTCTCGACTTCTATGTATTAAAAGGAGTGTCTTTTGAAGGCTTAAGTGAGGTGTGATACCCAGACCCTTCTGCTTAAGGGTGAATTTCACCTTCTCTGCAAATACATGAAGCAGTGGCATCAGTTCCTTGTGAGTTTTGCTGCAGCACTGACGTCAGGGATGTCAGGGTGGCAGCACCTGCTGGTCGTGTTTGAAGACATAGGTTTTGTTCTATATTCTTATTTTTCAGATGCAAGTAAGCTTGCATCTTGCATCTAATTCACAGGAGATCACTGAGCATTAACTGAAGATCCAGTATGTGCAAAAAAATCCATTACATGTGTTCCTGGGGAAAACCTTTCTTGACTCCATTTCTGCTGACCTCCAGTTAAACATCAAGATAACTCCATGTAGGTGTTCTGCCTTGCGAGTGTAGTTCATAATTTGTTCAGAGAAGGGTTTCTCTCTCAATCTGTGCTTTACCAGTCTGCTCTCTACACTGCCCGGTTCTCTAGGCTTTGAGGTGCTAATGTTGTGTTGTGACTACTTTTAACAGGCTGTGTTACAACATCTGTAACAAAGCAGCATTGTACAGGTTTCTGGGTGTCCCACATGAATCAATGAGCTGGAGCAGCTGTTCTACATCAGAGGAAGCTCTGCCTTCTCTCCTCTAGAGAGTTGCATATTAGAAGTGAGGTAGGATTTTGTTCAAAGCAAAACAAGACTCCACCTTGCAGCAGAGAGTAGCTCTTGCTTGATAGTTGTGGGAAACACGATGTGCTTTAGGCCCGGCTACTTACTGCTAGCAATGATTGCACCACACCAGTGAAAGTTCATGTTGCAGGCTTTGTGCTGTGCTTTTTCAGAGAGCTTAATAAGAGAGCTTTTGAAGCACAAGGGAGACTTAGCTTTTCCCCACATGGGAAGGAAGAACAAGAGGGGGGTGCTTTGGGGACACCACAGAAGCCTGTGTGCTGAGCTAAGCAGTCTCGTCCTTTGTTGGGGTCACAGCCCAGTCTGCAGCTCTGCATTAGGGGGCATAGAGCTGGAAGGCTGCAGAAAACTGATGCAGTGGAATATAAAACTTTGCAGCTTGGATAGTTTAGATGTCAGGAGAGAAAGAGGAGCTGGACCTTACACTCCACCAGTCACACAGACCATGGCATGGCCAGGGCCAGGGCCGAGGTGCTGTGAAGGCAGCAGATGTTGTCCTGGTAGCTTAACTTTGCTACGTTATCTTCTGGGACTGATGAGTGGCCACACTTTCCCCAGGGAGATGGGTCCTTCATCCAGCACTCAAACCACTTAGAAATTGAGGTGTTTGTGGGTCCTGACAAAAAGCAGGCCTTGGTGGCCGGAGGAGAAAAGCCATCAGCGGCCACAACAAAACCCTGGAGAAAACCTGTACCAAAGCTGCTTTTTACAGAGGACAACCCACTATTTCCTACAGACTGTCATTTCTTTCTGCCTCCTACAGAGAAGTCTTCTTTCAGCCAGGCAGAGCAATGTTGAGGGCAGGTCCTCCCCAAACCATGGCAGGGCCTTGAGGAGAGGGCACACCTTGAGGGGATAAATGCGGCTGTGGCCTGGCTGCAGTCACAGGGAGTGAGAGGCACTTCTTGTAGGGCATAAACACATGTCCCTACATGAGAGAAATCCCAGCCCATCACTGGATAGAGCTGGATTTTGTGCCTACACAGGGTGGAGGAGCAATGAAGGCATCACAACCTCTTTCAGGGCAGCTGGCGGGAAACCTGTGGTGGCTGAAGGACTGAAGGGGAGCCTCCATGCTGCTGGGTTTTACCAGGAAAAGAGCATAGGCAGCAAAATAAGGATATCATGATGCCTTGAAGAAGGTAAGAAACCAGCCTTGTCAGTGCTGAAAACAGAACAAGAACCACTGGCCAGCTGAAGAGCCCTGTGTCAGCCATGCTGCCCTTAAAATCCAGCTGGTTGTCAGGTTGCCAACCAGTCTGGGTCTCCTGAAGAAGGAATGAGCCTCCTCTGCCTCTTCCCAGAGGGCAGTTACAGCTGGGCCCTGTCTCTGGAGCCCTCTTTCCCAGTGGGAAGTGCAGGCAGCAGCTTGGCAGTGCAAACAAGCAGTGGGCAGCAGGGCTGTGCCATTGCTCCCCTGTAAGCCTCTGCTTTGCTCCAGCCTTTAATTCCAGTCCCTTTGGGAGCTCAGGTTTGCTTAGGTACAAGAGAGTTTGTTGGAATTCGCCACGGCTTATTCGCCGAATGTATTCCAAATATTATTAAATTAAGTGTAAATGCTTTGGAAATACAAATGCCAGCCAGTGTTTTTATCTCTCCTGTGTTGCTTAAGCATACAGAAGAGGGGAGCTGGCTCATGGTAGGGTTCTCAGGAGTCTCCAAGCTTTTAGTATTCTGGCATTTAATACCCACAACCACACTTCTCATATTCAGCTGATAAATTGGCCCTGCACCAAGGGAGCCCATGTTTATTAAAAATATCCCAGCCTTGCTCATTATTGTGACAAATCCATACTCCAGGCTTGCTGCCAGCTTGAAAGACTGGGTTTCTGATCAGCAAACTTTGACGACAACCAGTTCAATATAACTTGCTATATTAGCAGATGAAGTGGGAATGAGCCTCAGGGAGATGAAAAGCCAGCAGAACTTCTGTTAACAATTAAGCAAAACTGCTGCCTTTATGTTGTATTTGCATGAGCAAAAGCTTTTAAATGCACTGGGCTTCACCTTCTGTCCTTCCCCTACAAGAGGTGCATGTCACCTCACAACTCTGACCTTTTGGCTTTGCCTGTTAGGAATGTGTCACTACTGTACCTTGGGATACATTTGAGAACTCCTCATTTTTTCTCCTGTAAAACACACATACTTCTGTGGGCTTTAAAAAGCAAATTATTTCCTGAACTGTTCTATGTCTTCAGAGAGTACAGGAGCCTCCATAAGGTCATGCTGGTCTCAGTTTCATACTGCGCTAGAAAATGGAGGGATGTCCAGGTGAATTGTTTTCAGAGGTCTCATGTGTTTTGAACTTGTTCTCCTCATTGTATTTGTCTCTTCTCATCCCTTTTTGCTGTTAGATCACAGTTTTTCCTGCCCAACTGGAAGCAGTTCCCCACAGAGGTCCATGGCCATGCAATGATCCCGGTAAAGGAAAAGTTATATTGTCTTCTTCTTCCCCACTGTGGTGAGCAGGAAGTTTGGCAGGTGATGTTTCCTGACAGGAAGCTGATGCAGGGCATAGGAATCTCTGTTATCTCAAAAAAAATCACCAAGCAATGCAATTTAACATGAAACTACTTTGGTGTGATTGACTCCAATTGTTATTCATAGCTTGGTCTCACATTTGCATTGTTATCTAGGAATGAAATTGTCACATCTCTGTCCCATGTAAGATTTGTGATTGCCTTGCAAGCTGGAGAGTCAATTTAAATTGGAGGCCCCAGTTAATAATGTACAAGATAATCAGTTTCACATGGCTGTTCTCAGAGATATAAAGGAAAGTATCAAAGAAATACAAATACCATGTGACATGATTAGCGTCATACAGAAGGATTTGGAATCAGCACAATGTCTTTGGAATCTACCTGGTAATTATTACTATGATTCCCTGGTTTAATTACATTTATACCTGCAAGATTACAAGATAATTATACTTGAATTTATTGCAGGAAACTAGAAATTGCATGGTTTGTTAACACCAGACAAGTAGAGTATAATTGGCAAACACGACATGGTTATTTGTGCTACATCTGAGAGCATGTATTATTACTTCAAAGATCCAAGATTGTTGTGTGAGAGGCAAGCATGAACCCCAGCCAGTTTAGCACCTGGTAATAGAAAAGCAAAACACCAAGGAAAAAACTGCATTGTAAAGCAACCTGGCAGTTCTCCAGGGCTGGAAGCAAAATCTTAAAAATTAGGGTTTAGAAATGCAGCAATTTTCTACACTCTATTTCCCTTTCTATTTCTGATTTTTTTTTTTTTTTTTTTCTTTTCTAGGNTTTTGTCTTTTCTAGGCTGGGATGCCAACAAGATTTTTTACCTTTTGCTTATGTTACAGGTTTGACTAAAAAGTATCTTCTGTGATTGCAGCTAGCTGGCTTTTGATGACCTGAGGAATTTCCATGTAAAACAGAGGGATAGAAATCTGGCCACCTTATTCTTTGAGTTCAGGGGAAAATAACACATTCTGATGGATAGGGCCCAGGGCAGAACATAACACACTTGCATGGGTTTTTTCTGCCCTGCTCCTTGAGGTATTGCCTTTTGCCTCCTGCAGACAGATGCTCTCTCTGCTGAGAGCCTGCCTAGCACACTGCCTCTCCAAGCTCAGTTAAGCCTCCTGGGCACAGGCAAAGCCTTGAAAGGTTAATAAAGATGCAATGGGAACCCAGTCAGTGATGGGGATGTTTTTCTCAGTTAATTGGCAGTAGCAGTGAACCATGTATCCCAGGGCTGCATCCTTCAGACACTGACCAGGCAGGTTTTGCTCCAGAGTCAGGGGGCATTTGGTCTGAGTGGCATATGAAGGATTCAGCTCAGCTCCTGTAGAATCAACAGCACTGGTATAGTACAAAAATGTCACTCATTTGAGACTCCAGCCATGACCTGGGCTGGGGCACCAGCAATTTTGTCTACCGGTTGCCTTATACCTACTGTGCTTTTCTAGGTAAATATGAAATTCTTGCACCTTGGCTTTTTGCTCCTTGCATGCTTATTAAAAAAAAAAAAATAGAAAAGCAAAAGCCTCTTGAAACACATAAGCCTTTTCCTTGCCAACAAGTCATCTAGAGTTGCCTCCAGGTTTGCTGAATATCCTGGGACTTGAAGAACATCGAGAAGGATGTTGAAGTATCTGGCATCAGCATAACCCTGGGCATTTCTACACATCCTGAGCTTTCTGTAGACATCAGGTGTGAATATTCCCTGGTGCTTGTGTGCAATAACAGCAATTTCACTGTGTGATGGCACTCTGCATTTGGAAAGTATTGTTTTCACAATGGCAATGTTTCATTTCACCTAGAAACCTTGAAGGAGTTTCAAATATATTTAAGTTTTGTGGCTAGACACTGAGTAGTTGTGCCTCCTACCAAGAGCACTTAAGGGAAGGGGTACCAGGAAAATGGACAGTTTAGTTTGGTACACAGACGGTGTTAAGAATAACAGAAATTAAGAATTCTGAATTCTTTGCTGTACAAGAACAAGGTTAGAAACAAATTCTCCTACAGCAGAGCTCAGTGGAAGGTAAATTGTGATTATCTGTTATAAAGCAGAGAGTTTTTTCCAAAAGTGTTTGAAGAAACCAGATGACTTCTGAGAAAAATGTCTCCTTATTTGAAAACACTTTCTTTACCCCTTCAGGAAAAGAAGCATAATAAGGATTTAAACAAACCCTACCAAGTTAACTTTACTTGCCTCTGTAGCACCCTCAGAATCTGAATCATTCCTTTGGTTAGTTATTCTATATAGCAATGGACTGCGTTATGTGACACAGCTGTCTTTTTGTAGTGTGTATTCAACCATGCCACTGAAATTGGGAAAGATCTTGGGCCAAAATCTGTGATCCTCAGGCTAATATTTTACATAGCTTTTTCTTTTTTTTTTTTCTTAATTCCTAAAGTTTCCATTTGTTAAAATTAAAATTAGACAAGCAGCAGATTTTAATCTTCAGTGACAATGTGTAACTTGTTTATACTGTGACTGTCTCTTTGCTGCTCCCCAAAAGAAGAGCTTGAGTCTGGTAAGAGAGGACTCAGTCCTTGCTGAATTGAGGTTCGGCGTAACTACATTTCTTCAGAAATTGAGACTGGGGCTGCCCCCCTGCAGCAAGTAATTAGCTGGCCAGAAGTTGAGCCAGGAAGCCAAAAGGATCCTCCAGAGTCACTGTAGGGACTCTGCCCCCAGCGCCGGTTTCAGAGAGCAGGAAAACAATGGCTCATGATTTTTACAGAGAAAAGGAGCAGTGACTTAAGAGGATCCTAATGCAAATAACGATTTTCCTCTCAGCCAAGTGAGTGCTTCCTGCAAATTCGTTAAGAAACAAAGAAGGGAGGATCTAAGTCTGTTTGCACCCACTTTGTTTTCTTTTACTCTCTGTCTCTTTCCACTGTCGAATTGGTGCGTTTTAACAGAACAGCAAGGACTGCGGCTTTTGTAGCACACCTATTTTATAAACCATCGAAACTAACCTGCAGGCTAACAGAGCTGCACAAGGCTCACCGAGGGGTGGGGTGGGGTGGAAAGGATATCACTTGCTGAGTGACATCCTGCTTTCACCGACACGAGGTGCAAAAGGCACTGGGAGAAGTAGGGATGCAGGAAGATGGCAGAGAGCTGCTTGCCCTGCCCCTTGCCACCAAGACAGACCTAAATTGGGATGTCTGAGAGATAAAGCAATGCTGGTCACACAAAGTTTCAATGCCTGCTCCACTCCCACTTCCCAACGCTAGTGATTTGTGCTTTTACAGTTTTCATTAGAGTTGATACCTTAAAAAAACCCCACAAGCCCACAAACCCCAAATCACACGCACAAAAACCCCCAGCATCAGTTTATTTCTCCTAATCCCCCTCCCCAGACATCAAGCCCAAGAAATTACAGGACCAAGTACTGCAACTCCAGCACCAGGTGGAAATTCAAAGAGATGATTGCTTACAGGTCCAAAAAGTAACCTTGCCCTTAAAACAGACATTTTCAGTGCCTCCTGATCATGCTGGTGTTGCCACAGGGCTGACTGCTTCAAAAGCAGATGAGCACAGACTAATGGAACTGAACTGCTGCGATGGTGCTAGAGTGTTTAAATGGCCACACAAATGCTGAGTACAAGACACTCTCCAGAGTGCACAATTTCACTTCATAATTTTTGTCACCTGTATGTCTGCACTACCAGGTCTTGCAAAGCCATTTTGGTGCTGACAGGCCCAAATTCAGCTGTTGTGCCTAGTTGCTAAACAGCCACACCTGTTGAGGCACCTGGTAGAGGTTATATTTTCCTCCCTTGTATGTGGCCAGGCAGTGTTGCCTTTGAGTTCAGGAGCCTTTGTCTGATCCTGGAGGCTGGTTGTGATATGAAGCTGCCTTTTTTTTTTGTCTTCTCTGTGAGTATGTCACACTTTAATAACACTGGTGATATAAGATATGGAATGATTTTGCCTGAATGTTTTCTGAATTTCAGAATTTTAATCATGGGTGACTTGCCATAGGTCCCTTAAAAGTAGAATATATAAATAAGCTTTGAATAAGTGTCTCTTGAATAGCCATGGTTCAAGATGGCATAACATTAATGTAGAATTCAGCTTTGCTAGGGATACACGTGCTTTTAAGGCAGGAAGGAGGAAATTTGTTAGGGCTGGGGGAACTGTTGCTCTCTAGATCCAGGCCCTTTCATCCGAGGGCACTTCTCTAACTTTTTCTGGAATTCTCAGAGAGCTAAGGAAGCCATGGCTCCAGTGGCTGCCCTAGGTATGCAGCTCTGCCTTTGTGTGAATTTAAACAAACCCTTCTACTCTGTGCATTGCTGTCTGAAAGGAAGAAACTGAAGCCTCCATTCTGATTCTGTGATGTTCCTTCACTGTTAAAATGTGCACTTAAAGAGCCTTAGCACTTTCTTCTTCTCAGGAGTGGGTTATTTGTGGCTCTATTTCTTTTGATAAATTGAGTGGCCCAATAGGAACTGACTTGCAGCACTAAATAGCTGTTGCTTAGGGCCTGAAATCCACAGTATGTGTATCTTTGGGCTACTCTTAGCCTCATCCAGCAGGCTGAATGTCCATTAGCAAATGGAGTTGATCATTCTGTTCAGCTGCACTTGAAAGGAATCTTCTCTGTGTGCTCTCAGCCTCTCTGTGTTATCAGCTAAGGCCACAGTGAGGGGAGTGATAAGAAACCTTTTTTGGGAGCATATCTTTTGTTCTAACCACATCTAATATAGATTGACCTTTATGGCCAGCACACAGTATCACTTCCCTGAAGCCCACCTGCTCATGGGGGTAAAATAATGCTGGACTTAGAGCTGGGAAAAGGTGAAAATCCCTCTTTCACTCATTGATTCAAAATGTATCCAGCCCCCTGTATTTGTAGTATATTTGACTGCAGTGGTTGCTAAGGGAAGAGTGAGTGTTCCTTCTGAAGAAAATGAGAAAGCAAATTGTTTGAACAACCTGAAGTGCAGGCAGGAAAATCCAATGTATTATTGCAGTGAATTCAGTCATTTAGTTTGGAAGGTGATGTGATGCTTAATTAATTAGTGTTTGCTAAGAGTTTTAAAATTCTGTGAAGAAGTTACCTGAGATTTGTTGAGCTTGCTAATGGCCTTATGCTGTAAGCTTTCAGGGCTAGATTGTTATTTAGACTGAGTGCTAGAGCTGTTTCATTAAAGGGTCTGTCAGCACTTACATTATTAAAAAGTGTTTTTATATTAATTCCTGTTCCTGGTGAGTATGGTGGGAAAGCATCTACCTGGACTGATGACTTCCCACCCCAAGGGACTGAGGGGTGTTTAAGCTCTTGTTAGTCCTGGAACTGCCTTTATCAGTCTGGTAAATGAGAAAAACTGCTTCCCTACTGTGATTTTTGGTTGTGATCAGTTAATTTACTACAGCTGAAGCACAGGAGCTGAAGGTGGGGAGACAAGGGGAGAGGATGAAGAGAGTTGAGATAATGTAGCATTGGTGTTTGGGTTTTTTTAAGAAAATACACACAATAGTGAAATCCTGAGGTCGAGGGTAAATGAAAGAGAGGTCCTTGGAATGTCACTAATTCAAGCTGCAAATACCATGACAAAAGCTGTGTGCTTGGAACTAGTTTAGTAGGAATGAGTATTACTAGATTCAGGTTTTCCATGTTTCCCCCTGAAACCTCAGGGTTAACTTTTCCATTTAATCTACTTTTGTTTTTCTGATGAAACCACTAAAATAACAATTTGGCAAGAGAAATAATTCCTGTGCATGAATTCAAAAAGAACAAGCAAAGCATAAATTAGCATTTGTATTAGAGAGACACTCGAGAGAATGGCATCAAAGTCACAAGACAAAAAGCCGTGTGTGTGTTTTGGTGGTCACCTTGCTGATCCATAAGACACTCTTGACACTGACAATGAAAGCCCAACAAAAGGAGAAGGAGTGGTTCTATGTTTAGGTTTCTGACTTTGCCCTCTAGAGACCTGAGTATTTCCCTCCATCCCTTTATCCTTGGGCAAGCAAGAACAGCTTTAGAGCACAGCTGGGAAGGGAAAAGCCAATTGTGAGGCCATGAGTTCTCATTAGTAGGTGAATATTGATGACTTCTGCAAGAAACCAAGGTCGTGGAAAGCTGTGTTGACCCAAGTCCTCGCAGGAGTGTTTTGTAAGCTGTTTTTAAAGCACCTTGGACATCTTGGGAACAAGAGTGGCTTTGCTTTCTCCTTGTGCCTGGATCTGTGGCAGTGACTGATTTAGCCAGAGGACAATGTGGATTCTTGTGCCTTGTGTTTAGGCTGTTTCTGTTTTCTGCCTAAAAGTGAGCTGCTCCTTGACTTGGATGGTTGTAAACTAAAACAATAAGGTATTTGAATGCTCTGATAATGGTTGTCACTTTGGTTCCTTGTGTAGACAGACAAGAGGCTGCTGGGAAGAAAATGTAAATATTTCTTAGGATTCTCTTGTGTCAGGGGTGGCTTTTAATTTTAAAATAAGTTCATTTGCCTTTTAAGTTTACTCTGGCACTGCCTATGCACTATATCCTTTTATTTATTTTTGTTTTTGTAGTCATTCACTTTAGGAGACTCTCTATGGGAATAGTGCAGGAGTCCAGCCAGTAACTGCTTAGGGGATTTTTGGGGTTTTTTTGTGTGGCTTGTTTTATGTTTGAGAACACTTAAAGTTGCACAAGGTGAGATGAGAGCTGAACTTGTTGATTAGGAAACCTGTTGTTTTCTAGTCATGGGCAGATAGGAATTCTGCTTCTGTTGTATGTTGCAAAGGAGCTGACGTAAAGGGAGAAGGCTCCAACATCCCCTCAGAGGCACAGGAGCTATGCTAGTGCCAAAATTAGGAGTGTTGACTTTAACTTAATGATCTGAATGGGAGCGGAAAAGGCAGTGATCAGCATTTGCTGGGTTTAATACCTTGCACAAACACAGGGATATTAAAAATACATAGAATAAAGAAGCAGACAGAAGACTACTGGAGTCTTCCTTCAGAGAAGGGGTACAAGATGGGTCTCGGTGTTCCTCTGTGTTGTCTTGTCACTGTAAATAGCCCTGGGAAGTCCCTAGTTCAGTTCTTTTGGACACGGGACACCTTCATTCTGCTTTTCCACCTCCTCTGTGGTAAAACCCAGTGCTTATCAGTAACTGGTTTGACTCCAGGTACCTTCAGGAGTAGAAACAAGGAGAACAGGATACAGGCTGTGTGCAGAGTGAAGAAGCAGCATGTCTGAAGGAAAGAGCTGATTGTTAACACTAATGTTGCAAGCTGCTAGATAAAATGGGATTGATCTTTGCAATAGGCTGTGTGTGAAAGTGGAACACAGAAAACTGGGGAGAGGGTCGGGTTCAATGGGGTTTTTTTGTGGTTGTTTCTTTTTCTCCCCTGTTCTGTTGTGGACTTGGGTAGGAGCTGGCTCTGGCAGGGCCAGAGAGTTTATTTCATTACTAGTACAGGCCTGTTTCCATAAGGTGTTCAACTTCTGTGACCCTTTCCCCTCCTTCTCCACCCCTTTTGGCATTTCCACACTACAACTCAAAAGCAGAAGCACCATTTTGTCCCTGGAATCTGTCATTCTACATGGAGGCAGAAGTATCGTTCTGAGATGACAAAATCTGCTGTTTATGACCTGTTCAGGGGTTTATCCTTTTCCAGGGGAAGCATTTATGGGAGTGAGGCTGGGAACTTCCTGCCACCTTGGAAGGGGTGTCAACAAGGATGTGGTTACCTGGTGGGAGGTGCTCCAAATCCAAGGTGCTTCCTCTCTGTGGAGGAGGATAAAGCCTTTTGATAGGAGCAGTGAGAAAGGGAAGGTTCTCAGTGACAGAAACAGAATTACTTGAGAGTTAGAGCAGAGGAAGAGCTCTGGGACTGTGGCCATTAGCAGTGAGCCCAGTGGAGCACTGGCAAAGCAAAGAGCAGGGCATGGCTGCTTTAACCATCCCTGCTGTCCCTCTGTCCTGAGGAGCAAAAATCCATGGATGGCTGCCAGGACAAAGTTTTGGCACCTGCAGCAGGTTGACACAAAGTCCAGGCTGGCTTGCAGCTGGAGTGGGGGGTGAGCAGGGCAGGGTGGGATTTGCTTATTTTCTGTTTTTTCATCATTTGGTTTTCTTGGCTGTTCCTATGCATGTATAAACATTTCCTCCCTGTGTTCCCCTGCCTTTGTTGTTTCCCCATGTGAATTGATGTTGCTGCTGTTATTGAATGATGATGGGGCTTTTTCCTCTTTATTTTCAAACATGAAGTGAGGTGAATTAATGTGTGGGTGGAAAATGCCACAGGCAAGAAATGTTGCCCTTGGCACGAAGGGGAAGATCTTTGCCAATCTTCCTGAAGTCCTGTGCTGTTGGCTGAACTGTTCTTGTACCAAACAGAGATGGATACAGATAAAAGCACGTTGTGCATGAGGGCCACGGTCAGAGCTAAGTTTGATTTTTTAAGAACATAATTATTGCCTCTGTTTGCCCCTCATTCTGTAGTGGCAGCGCCTAGGGCTCTAGATCTGGATACTGGGAGATGTTCTGGATCCAAACCTTGCAGACTTGGCTGCAGCATTAACTGAGGTCACTCTGATGAGGAGTTTGCTCACTCTTCTGCCTCCTTTTCCCCACAGCAGCTCTTGATGTATTAAGCAGGCTGCTGGAACCAGAGCCATGTGCATGATGTAACTGCCCAGCACATGTTGAAGAGCTCTGGGAATCTCATCAGCCAAAAAGTTTGAGCATGCCCTCCCCAGAACTGTTTTCCCCCTAGCCCTTCCTTGCAGAGGTGGGATTAGCTTCTGACACTACACAGAACATTTGGGCTGTCTCTGAATCCCTGCTGGTGCTTGCTCTCACTCCAGAAGAGTGTTTCCATCTGAAGCATAAACTGTTACCTGCAGTTTAGCCCCAGCTAAAGCTCTGAGGCAGCAGGAAAGAGCAATGATTCACCTCAGCCAGCTACTCCATATAATTCATATCATATGTATTTGTCATAATAATGAGCACAGTTGCTTTTCAGTGGAGTAGAGTTTCCACTCTTCAGCAACAATAAGTACTGAGTAGATTTTTTTCTATGTAAAACAAATAACCAGTGCTTTTTATTAAAAGATAATTCTTGAGGTGTTAATATCTGGTATTGTTGCATAAACAAAGATGTTTTTACATGAATGAAAAGTTATCTAAGAGCTCTCAATTTTTTCCTCCACTTTTTTTTGGTTTTGTAATTCAATCTCACATCTATTTTGGTGGTTGGTTCTTTTTTTTCTTCTCACATTCCCACAAGCTGCTGTGAAAAGAAGACTGCAGTTTGCACCTCTGTACAGAGATGATAGGTGACATGTGAGATAATTATTTAAAAAGTAATAGAATATTAAGGCTGGTGTGTGTCTGTGTGGTGATAAGCCATCCTTTCAACTAGAATGCAAGAGATCCTGCACAGGACAGGGCTATGAGGAATAAAAGCATTTTTAAGGACTGAGGTGAAAGCTTCAGGTAGGTGATTAGTTGAAGGGTGTGGTCTGAACAGTTTTACATAATTTTCATGTATCTATATTTACTCCTTGGGAAGCAATAAGTTGTGACTGAAACATTTTTTCTTTTGTTGACTTGAAAAGTATAGTAAATCTACTGCTAGGTTTTTTCCTCCTGCTTTCTACTTTTTTGCCCACAGCAATTTGTAATTGAATCTAACAAGGAACACAGGCATGTTTCAGGTTCCTCTTTTAAAACCAGACCTAGCAATCAGATAATTGGTTCCTTTCAGCAGATGCATGGCTCCAGAACCCAAGTGGTTTTTTTTTTTTGTGATAATAAATGCTATATGTTCATGTTCTTTACCAGTCAGTCCCCAAGACTCTCTCCATTTATCTCTTGAAATACTAAAGATACCAGCATGGGAATGGGGCTTGTGTGGTCAGAAGCTCTTCCATTCCATCTATAAGGAAACCTTCAGGATCTGAGTGATGCAAACCCAGATTTAATGGCTGAAGTTCAGAAAACCTGAGAAGCCAAGGGAGCAGGGGCAGAATTAATTTGAAGGTTGGGCTGTAGCAGCCTACCATCAAAATCTGAGCCTCTAATGTATAACATGTGTTCCTGCTTTCATTTGTCTGCTTTACGAGAGTTAATACACAGCGTTTTCAAGGTTCACAAGGGGGCTTTTCTCCCTCTAGGCTATTAGCTACAGTAACAGCTTATTTAGAAAGTTAGACTTTCTCCCAGCTGGGGGAAAATGTGGCCCTGAAGGAGAGGAAAGGGGGAGGAAGAGGAGAAAACTGAGTATTTTGTTTAAGCAACTTAACAATACAATGCCAGAGGAAATGAATCAGAAGAGAGTGATTTCTGCAAGTGTGTATTTTTTTGCTTTATGAAAACAAAGAGGCTTAAATCCTGGCCTCCCGAGAGCCAATAGGGCCCATGTTTAACTTGGGATGGTAATGTGGGGTCCTGGTTCTGTTGCTACGGGCAGAGGAAGGTATTTCCAGAAGAACAAAGAGTTGTTAACTTGGCTTCTATCTTTTACAACCTTCTAGGGGCACTTCCCAGGATTGTTTTTTTTGTGTTGTTGTTTTAGTTATTTTTTCCATAAGAAATGACCTCCTTCTCCCTTACCTCACACCTGAAAACACATGATTCTCTTCTAATGTCATCTTCCACAGAAAATGAGGTCATCTGCACCTCACAGAGTGTGGTCTTGTTTTGGTGGCACTTGGCACAATCCCCTGGTTCCTTCCTGCTGTGGGCTTATCCCAGCTCTGGGGAGTCTTAACACAGCCCTAAGCTGTGCCCCACCAAAGAGCTCTAAGGGACCATCTGGCAGGGAGGGACTTTGGAGGACTGTAAATAGACCCCTGCTTTTCTGGGACTTGCCCTTTGTGAGGAGGTTTCCTTCCTCTCTGTTTCCTCCGTTAGTGCGGTTTGCTCCTTTGGAGAGGGCAGAATGGGAGGATGTGCTCCCAGCCCCACACCCAGGGAGGCTTGGAGCAATCTGCCTGTGCATGTGCAGTCTGTAGATTATTAATATCCATTTGTGGGCAGATTGTTGGTGTGGTTTTGTCTGTGTGCATTTTCAAACCATCCTGGCCCTTTCTAAGGGCGGTTTCCAGGAACAAGGCCTGTGTGGGTTTTGAGTGGCTGATTCATGATTGCTATCCTTAGACTAAGATTGCTGGGTGAGAGAGGTGTTTAATCTTGGCCTTTCACATGGACTGACAGTTGTTTCACACCTCTGGTGGTTTTTCACAGTGCTTTCAGTATGTGCTGATGCTGAACTGGAAATAGTGCTCTTTTTCCCTCTCCATTAGGGCATATGAATAATTGACTATCTGCAGATATTCTGAAACATCAGCTCCTCTTTCTTCCTCCACTCCAAAAACCCTTATTCCATGTATGCTGGTATATTCTGGTGGGCTTTTTGTGTGTCTTGTGTTGCCCAGCTCATTTATCCATGATGACAGCACTCAGGGAGTGAAATTCTGCTCCGGAATTCCACAGCCTGTGCCCTACCTGCAGTATTTCCTGGCTCCTGATTGCTGGCCCTTGAAAGCAGCAGTGAAGTGTTTTAAAGTAAGTCTCTGAGCTCTTCTCTTGCCTGTTTGGAAGGAGCAGCATTTTCCCTGCCACAGCACTGGCTGTGGCCAGGCAGGATGTGTGTCCATACATAGAACACGAGTAGGTCAGAGGGAAAGATGTTTCGGATGTTCTACAAGACCTCATTCAGGCCAGAACACAAATTCTTGTGGTTTTTGACTTGACCTGATGTAATGGAGCAGCACAAGAGGCTGGACATGGGATGATGCCAACAGGGGCTGTGCAAGACCCTCTGTCCCCAGAGCCCAGGGTTGCAGTACCGGGTGACAACAAATTGTCCTCTTCTCCCAGGCAACCAGTGACAGGCCAAGAAGATGTGGCCCCAGACTGCACCAGGGGAGATTGAGGTTAGACATCAGGAGGAATTTCCTCACTGAAAGAGCTGTCAGGCTTTGGAACTGACTTCTCAGGAGAGTGGTGGGATTGCCATCCCTGGAGGTGGTCAAGAAATTGTGATGCTCAGTGCCACAGTCTAATTGACCAGGTGGAAATTGTTCAAAGGTTGGACTCATTGATCCTGGAGGTCTTTTTCCACCTAAATGATTCTGTGACAATGGCAGGATCCACTGACAGACCTGAACAAGGTAAGATGGTGGACTAGATCTGGGGGAGCCCTGTGTAAACAGCAGGAGACCAGACTGGAGATGGAGCTACACTGAGTGATGGTAAAAGAATTATTCAGTGTACAGCATCAGGAATTACCTTATCTGCAGCACAGGCCTGGTGATTTTTGGGGACCTAGGATGGGGCTGCACACAGGGGTGCCAGCACACGGCCACAGCAAGCGCTGGAGTCCAGGCCTGTGGGCAGGGGGTCATGTTCCGGGCCCCCAGGTGAGGCTGGCAAGGCCATTAAGGCCACAGGTGTCCTCAGAGAGCCAGGGCTTTCTTAATGCATCTCAGGATTGAGGGATGTTTTGTGTTTATGAAAAAGCACTTACTGGTCAGCATGCTGCCATAAAGCATAGTTTGCAGTTTCTTTCTCCAAGAGAAAATGTAGTTATAATTTTCTTGCTATTCAACAACCTTTTTGAAAAATGGCACAGCAAATGCGTTGGTCAGAAACCAGTGAAAATAATATACCAGTGAAGTGTGTGTGTGTATGAGAAATGAAACAAAAGAATCGTGTGAGTAATTGGTTGATCTTTTTATAGGATGGCTGAAAATGCAACTTCCAAAACACACAGATTGGAGGAGTCTGAGAAGGCCCAGGAAGGTATTCTAGCTTTCCAACCATGTGTCCCTTGTCTTATTCTTGTCATGATCTCATGGATTTCTCTTCAGATCCCTGTGTGAGCAGTTGATTAGTAAAGCATAAATTCTGCTATCAAGTAAGTGATGCCTCTGAATGTGAATAGACACATCTTCATTTGAAATATTATTTCTCCTTGGAAGAACCTCAATAAGGAAATTGAAGTGAGAGTTACTGACAAATGATTAGCTCTGCTTTTTGAAATGCTGCCCAAAAAAATCTTTATATTCTTCTGGGTTTAGCTTAGCAAAAACAAGGGATCTAAATAGGACTTTTTTTAAGGAGGAACTCTCATTAGGGCTGCCTGTGTATGAAAAGGTGTGCTACTGGAATTGGACCACAATATGAACTCTTTTTACCCCAGTCTTATAAGACTTTTTGGGGAGAGCTAGGAGGGGGATGAATTGCAAAGATCTAAGTCCTTGCTTTAACCTATCCCACAGCTGAGCATTAGGGATGTCTGGTCAAGATATAGGAAAGGGCTTTTAAACACAAATTTTCACAGATATTTTTAATGTCTCTTTGAAAAATTGTGCTGGATGTCAGCAAGGGTTGCTTCCTGCTGGCAGTTTTATTTTTTCAGACACGATCAGAAATGCTAAAACACCATTAAAGAGGTTTCTCAACCCTATTTCTAGTTAGGAAATTCTGCACATCTACTTGGGTGTTCCTGAAACTTCTAGCCCCAAACTGCAGATGCAAGAAGTCTGCATGAGATGAGTTATTTTACAACTCGTAGTACATCAATCTTGGAGGATCCATGAACTCTTTCTGAGAGGCCATAAAAGCTAATTATCATCAGACTTAAGTGCCCTAAACAGATTTGCACTTCCACTGGAAGAAGTATAAGGATCTACAAATGCAAAAAAAAAAAAAAAAGCCTTCAATGTGTGCCTTAAATAACTCTGCCTACAAGGAACTCATCATGTTTTAAGTTTATTCTCAGTCATAATTTACATATGGGGACAGCAGTAGAACTTAGTTTTGTTTTTTGTCTCGTACCCCTGAGCTGATTTTGTAATTATGATAGTTCTTCCCTCAGCCAGGCCTTAATTTTTCCTTTTTCCTCTGTGCCTGGGCACTGAGATTAATTTCTGCTGCTCTATAAAACCTTTTTGAAATTAGCCAGTAAGTCCTAAAGCTATTGGAGGTGAGAGGGGCTGTGTGTGGATGTACTAATAAGCTGCTTAAGCTTCATTCTCTTAAGGAACAAAAGTAACAACCTGAGAAATTCAGACTAAAAGTTATTTTTTAATAGATGTAGAAACAGACATTGGATCAATTTAGCAGCCTATGGTGTCCCCCCCCCCATGCTGTTGGCACATTTTAGGGACCTACAAGTCATAAATGCTTAATATGTGAGCTTTTCACAGATCATAGAATCCTTGTGATAATTTGAAGGATTGTTTATGAGAGGACGGATGGTTGAGAATAGAACAGAGCCCTCTTCTAATAAGACTGAAACTGTTATTTGCCATATCAGGTTATGATTTGTGTGTTCCTAAGATATTCATCCAGTAGTGTTTGGCTGGGTTTTTTGACTATGTATTGTCCAAATTTACAGACCTTTGTCCAGTCTGTCATGGACTGAGAACTGCCACAACCATTATTGCAAACTCTGTTTCTGATGTCCAAACTTCCCATCATGTGGAGTAAAATTGTTTGCAAGTAAATGTGGGGTTTTGCCAACAGACCCATAGAACTGGTGTCATTTCAGCTTTTTTTTTTTTGTGTATGACTATAGATGAAAACCATATTTGACTCACTTTTATAAAATCATCTGTTAAATTACTTATACTTGAATAGTTACAATTTGGCTGTTTTTTTTTCTCCAAGACGAATATCAGTGTTTCTCTTTTTCTAGTAATGTGTAACTGATGGGATTGTAGCTTAATTCCCTGCCTTAGCCATGAAGGGGGATCCCAGGGTGCAAAGCTCTGGCATGGGTAAAATGAATTCCTCACTGGGGATAGTCTGCAAGGCATATGCTCCCAAGTTGGTTAAATTTCTCAAATAACATCTCCCTTGCTATTTGATTCGGGGGAAACAGCCTCAGCTCTCTTTGCAGGGGCTCTGATGCTGTGCGTCAGTGGGGAAATTTGAGGAGGTAAATGACCACAGTTCATCAGCAACTCTTCTTTCACATCATGTTTCTGATCAGCGGGTATGCTTCTCCTGATGAGTTGCAAATGTGTACTTAATATTATATTGACTATTAAATCCCAAAGTCAACAGTTTCCCTGGTAAGTTCAGAACATTTAAAACATTACTCCATATTTTAAAAAAGAAGTATTTTTTTTTCAGTGTAAAAGAAGCCTTATTAAAACATTTACAGATACTTTTGTGATGCTGTATTGTTTTCCAAAAGCAGCGATCAGCTGTGATGGATATGTTTGTCTGTTGTCATTCTCCACCCCCCTGTAGGCTCCAATTCCTCTTCAAGAGGAGAAAGTGTTTCTCTTTTTCCAGGATCTGGAGAAGGCCCAGCCTTTTAATGCTCAGTTATGAGCATGAATTAGAGCCTGGGGACCTAAAGCAGATGTGGAGGCTGTTGGGGCACTGTGGTCTTCTTGCAGTGGGGTGAGGGGTACTGTCATGTGAATATCCCACCTCCTGCCTGTGGAACACCAAGAGGAGAGACCCCTCAGTGCTTCCTGTAGCTGCCAGCCTGCTCAAACCCCTCAGCAGGAGAGAATGAATACCTCCTTTTTTGTGCCCCCTTTCTCATCCTCTCTGTGACAGCATAAGAGATTTGCAACAATGACTCTCTCAGGGCTGTTGTCTGTTGTGTTTGTAACATCTGGATTTGGACTTTTATGAAGCTCAGCAGGCTTAATTCTTGAGTCTAGGTAATGACACTGGTGTCCCTGTGGCAGTGACACAACCTTGCTGTGGAAATGACAGTGCACTTGCAGCAGGGAATGAGGGGGCTGATCCCACTTTAACAGGGACCTTGTTGACCTCACTGTGGTGTGATTAGGCTCCCAAGTAAATGTCAGCTCCCTTGAAGCAGAAGTCAGCAGTTTTAGTGCTGTAGGAGGGATTAGTTATAAGCAAATAGTGTTTACTGAAATTCCAGGCTGGCAGCAAGTTCTTATATCCCTAGAGGAACACAGTGTGGGCTTACCAAATGAGTGCTGTGAGCAAGCTTGAAGATGACAAGTTGTCAAATGGGTCTTTGCTGCCTAAGAGGAGGATAAATGCTGAGCAGGAGAAAAAGGGATGTGTATTTGTGTCTTGGGAATGTGCAAGCACTCAGTGAGCAGTTGTTGTGCTGTTCTGAGCAGCTCAGGGCACTGCCCTGTGCTGTTTGATCTGACAGTGGTGTGCAGCCTAAGTGGTGGGTCTTGACCCCAAAGCAGATGTTTAGAGGTGTGCCATAAACTTTATCAGGACCTTGGATGCTTTTAGGGGAGTAGAAAGAAGGATGGCCCTCACAGTGCTGTTAAACCTCAGCTGGTATGTCCCAAGTGGTGGGTCTTGACTTCTGATGGCTTCTGAAAGGTTTCAAAGAGGTGTCAGGTTGTTTGGGCTCAGGTACAGCACTGTCTGTAGTGTTCCTGCTCCAATGTGATGTCACTGACCCATTGGTTTGGTTTTTTTAGTAATGTAAAAGGGGTATCTGTGGACTTTTGAGCTTCTTTCTGACTTGGGGTTTTGTTGATTTTGGAAGCTGTAAACAATAAGCTCAGGGGTAAGATTCAGTAGCTGGAACAGTGTTTGTGGAGAGGGAGAAAGAAAAAAGCACCAATTTCAGCCAGTTCTGTGCCACTGAACCATGTGGCTGCTCTAGGCCGTGTGATTCAGGCCTCTAAAATCACCAGGTCTGCACTAGATGGGTTTTTTTCCCTGGGTAAAAGGGATAAGAACAGGCATTAATTACTGGCTGAAAATGTTTAAACTGGCATAAGAAGGTCTATACGAATTTAATGGTAGGAGCTCAGCATCCATGGGGTTGGGAGAGGGTCAACTTTTGCATTTGGTGTTTGCAGCTGGCTCTTCTCTCTGCCAGCCCAGGCTGCTGCCCATGAGGGCTGTGTAAAAGCTGCTGAGCCAGAAGTGAGTTGCCCTGCCTGAAAGTCTGAGAAATGATGGTCAGTCCTACTTGTTCATTTGACATCACAGGCAGGAATAGGTCCTTGTGTTTTGGGTTTTGTTTTTGGAAACAGACCTGGTGAGAAACTAATACTCAGTGGAAAGATCATTTAGCTAGGTAAAGTAGGAAATTACAAACCATATCAAGCAGTGTAAGAAGATAAAAATGCTTCCCAAGAGCATGGACACTTGTGCATGTGAGTGAAAGGAAATCACTGACTGATTAATTCTGCCTCAAGAGAGAAAAGGGGGTAATTTCTAAGAATTTGGTAATGTGATGCAGTAATTACATCTGTGAAGTGGTACAGGAATGCTGTGTGTTAAGGTCTTTAAATTAAAAGATGATTATGTGATTCAGAGATTTTTATAAAGCTGTTACTAATAGGTTAGTTTAACTACTGACGCATTAGACTTTCTAATAAATATTCACTAATAGTTCTATAAATCAGTTAGTGGTTAAGACTAAGCAACACACCAGAAAGTATGTTATTTCTAAACCTAGTCATATAGGTTGAAAGGAAAAAATATTCTACTCCTGTCTGCAATTATCTTGCACTGGAGTTACGCCCCATCACAAAATAACTCCTGACTTGTTAATGTGCAGGGAGTCAGGCAGTAGATTTAGGTCTGTAGTATCTCTGTGGGTGGTATATTTATAGTAAAGGGTGCAGAGTGGCAAATGCTGTTGTGTAATGGGTGGCACAAAGGTGAATAACTCACCCTTCATTAAAGTGAGGGAGTGCTCTCTAAGCAATAAGTGATGCTTTGTCTGTCATTTCTGGCACACCTGTAATGTATTTTGGAAGTTACAGGCTGGCAGACTGAGACTTGTCTGCAGTCAGATGATAAATACCATGCAGCCTCTGAGGCCTGAGTGGAGCCTCCTTCTGCTGATGCATTTTAATTCACCTCCCTGAGAGCCTCACAAAATAGGTCTGAATAAAAAGAACAATGAGAGAGGGTGAGTTCAAACAAGAATGTACTTGCAGTGTTTGCAGGTGTGATAGTTTCTGCCATGTAAAGCAGCACTAAGTCTGCTCTTCCTTGTGACATGGATTTTTAGAGCAGTTTTCAGCCCACCCTACAAATGCATGTTGGGGATTCCCCAGAGAGTCCTTATTCACCTTTCCCATTTCACTTCCCAGCTGCTGCACAAAAGGTGGGTTTAGCACTGGTGAGAGGTGGTTTGACAGCTCTGGGGATGTGTTAAATCCACAGCCAGGCAGAGCACCAGCAGCTCTCACTGCTCCAGCTCAGACCTGCCCTGCAGGGTGGTCTCCTGTGGGACCAGGCTGCTGCCAGCTCCTGCTTAATCCTTGGTCTTGTGGGGGCCACGAGCAAAATTGCTAATGGGTACCATTTGTAAAGGCTTTTTTGGATGTGTATCAAAAAGCCTGAGCACCAGCTGCCCCACAGCAGCTCCAATGCAGCTGCCAAGGGTGAGGAATTGCTGCTGGGCTAAGCTGTGTTGAGCTTTCAGGTGAAAGCTGCCAGTGCCAATCCCTGAGCATCCAGGCTCCTCTGGGCTACAACAACTGAACTAAACTGAGAGAAGCAAAAAAGCACGGAATTCTCTCTAGAATTTTACCCAGAGGCAAAGAGAAGCTCTGCTACTGCCTAACTTCTGCTGAGATGGCTCTGAGACTGCCTTGTGCCCCTAAAGATGCTCTGTGCTGGGGACAGTAGCACCAGGGGAAGGTTTGTGGCAGAGGTGTGGATATTCAGTGTCTCAGGTGTCTGGAAAGTGTGTGAAGTAGGAGAGGGGTGAAAGTGGGAGAGCAGGACAATGTGAGACAAATGTAAAGAAATCCACCCTTGAGGCTGTGTTTTAAAGAACCTTCTATCTTTGCCTTTGATGCAAGGGAGAAGAAGTACCCATGAGACAAGCAGCAAAATTCTCTTGGGATATTCCCCAAGTTGCTTTCCAGCTGGTTTGACTTTTTCTGTTCTAACAGTGTTCCTGGCAGCAAGGAAAAATGCACAAGTCTGTTCCCAAAAGTGATGCACCTCCTTAGACCTGTAGATTTGTGTACCCTGTGCTAGTGGCTATAAGCAGACTAGAGACCTATTTTCAATATAAAGATATGAGGATTTGTTTTATGCTTGTTTGGGGTGTATTTCTTTTGCTCTTGCTACAGTTTAACTTCCATTATGCTCTGCAATTACTGGGGTAAGCTAGGTCCCCTTCATTCTGAAGGGGAAGGTAGCTGAATGTCAAATACCTATGAGAGATGGAGGGAAAGGGCAGAAATTTTGAATAAAAATACTTGATTGGAGCTTGGAATGGAGCAAGCTTAAAGAGGGGGAAAAAACGCTTGTGTTTGGTTTTTAATTCCATTATATTATTGACTTAAGAGCAAGATGAAAAGACTTTAACATTCAAGGAGTTCTCTTTTCCATAGTCAATTTGCTCCATTCAGCAATAGCCTGTCTTTGCATCCACCTTATTTAACAGAGGTTAAATAAGGAAAGAAGTGCAGAAATAATTGAAATGCACTCCACTGAGGAATAGTAAGTGATTCTTTTTTTCTTTCCCCTGTAGCCAAGACAGAGATAAGCAGTTATTTGTTAGACCTAGGATTTGACATATAAACATTAAGGGGGGAAAAAAATCACATGTTTTTCTTGAATTTCCCATCTTTTATGCTTCCAGTACCTCTAGGCAATAGTGAAGAGAAAGTAGCAGTCATATTCCTGTGTTTCACCATCCAGGCCTGTGGCTGAAGGCTCAATTTTGGCAGGAGCTGCTAACCTTTTCCCCTTTGCTTTTAATTTGTCCCTGCTAGTCACAAAATCTAAAAATGCAGCTGTTTCTTGTCTTTATTGCCTGCTGATTATTGCTCAGCTCTAGTTTGCTTCTTGTATTTGTGATGAGGCACGTGTCACCATCAGTACAGGGGTGACTGGGGTAAGATGAGCTTTTTTACTTTCTGTGCCAGAACAAGTCAGCACACATTGAGCAGAACATTTGGTTGGAAAATACCTGTTTGATGAAATACAAACTCTTTGTGTTGCATGGTGTTTTTGTAAGGATTTCTGACCATGGAGAGATGGGCAGAGGGGGTATATGGACCATAAATCCTTCCAGAGATGTTGGAGAAATGCTTAATGATTCAGATTAAATTAAATGTCAGAACTCTCTTCTGGTGTTGCCAAGAAGCAGATGCTCAGCAAAGGCTAAAGCAAGAATTCCCTTAAATACCTTCCTTGTTTCTACTTTGGGACTTCCTGAGGCAGATGATGTTTCTGGGTCACTGTGTTTGAAAACCACTGATGGGTGGATTAATTCTTTTTCCACTTGTCCAGATTTTTCTTGAAATCTGTTATGGGGAATATTTTGTGTGTGTGTTCTGTTTATGAGGCTATTGAACTAATAATTCTGATTTGGAGAGGTGTTGGAAGCCAGTGCTGCTGGGAGCTAGGGGCTAGTCCCAGCTGACTTTGACAGAGTTACTGGCATGCTCAGTATTTGGAAGATAAATAATCTCCTGAGTTGGAAGCCCTGGGGTTTTACCCACCCTGCTTGAGATAAATGAAGGATATGTTTACAGCAACATGTTACCCCAAATATTTCTAGTATGGATCTCCATGAAGATGACTTAACACTGTTTTTACACCGCTGTATTCCCAGGTAGTGCATAAGAAGTCTGGGTAAGACTTAGGTTCTTTCTTGTTCTAAATACCTAAACCTGCTCTCTGCATCAGTGACTTGTAGCTTTGCTATCCAGAGGACAATGTAGCTCAATGTATTCCTTTGCCAGTATTATTCAGGAGGATTATGGTCTTGTTTTTTCCTTAATTTTGTCCAATTACTCCTTCAGAGAAAATATATAAGGAAAAGTGATTCATTTCTGCTTCTCATCTACAACCTAGAGTTTTTGACTTCCTCTGGGAGGCTGTTTTGCACTCCAATGGGTTTGTTACTGCAAGTCAGTAATTTCTTTTTTCCTCCTCATCACCCTCCGCTAGAGCATCTTATTCTGATCCAGTTAGGTTTGTCCAAGTGTCAAGCTAGAAGAACTTAAAATAGTGATTCTCCTAGGTAACACTGGTGTAGGAAACAGGAGTTTGATTCCTGCTTTCTTAAGTGAGGGGACTTCCTTCAGGAAATAAACACAACACTTGTGTGACCAGCATCTGTCTGTCGTGATGGAGAAGGTTTTCCATAATTGGCTGGAAAAATGATCTGCTGCCCTTGGGCCTCTGTGGTCAGCTCTTACCAGCTGCTTCAGTGGGAAAAGGCAGAGACCCTCTGGGTGGCACTGAAGGAATGAACCTCCTCAGGAAAGCTCCTCTCTGATAGCTGGAGATGAGCTCTGTGCTGAGATGTGAGGATCTAAACCCTTCTATACCTAACAGGGTGTTTCTTTTGCTTTCAGGTTGTTCTGTCTTAATTGCCACCTGAAATAGTGTGCTCTGGAAGTGAATGTGCAACAGGTCTTAAGTAGTCTGTCTTTTTCGATCTCAGTGGATGGCCTCATTTGCAACTTGATGCTCTTTTCTTAGAAAGGCAACAAAAGTAGACAGATCTTTTATATCTTTATATATCTTTTGTTTTAAAATTAGTTTTCCATTCTCCCACCTTCCTTTACATCTTGGCCTTTGACTTGACAATATTGGCAGCACTTTCCAAGTGTCTCTGTTTTAAAGATTTAGGTACTAAGCTAGCCTCCAAGTGTTTAAAGTGCATTAGTGGAAGATGTAAATTCAGTTGATGGTGACTGTCCAGACCACAGTAAGCCATTAATTAATCTTGATGAATGTGTGCAGTGGTTTCCTAAAAATATGGGGAGAGGTTGCAAGATATCCTGTAGGTCATTAAACAATCTCAGACTAAAGATGAGAATCTGGAGGGGCAAAGAAAAGTGAGTGCTTGCTTTGGAACTGCTTCTTGGTAAATAACTGAAAGCACTTGAGTTAGGAACCAATGGCCCAGCTTGGACACCAGGAGCTGTGTCAGTGGATACTCTGGCAGGGCTGGTGAAGTCTGTGGCGTGGTTTTTCCTCCCAGGGTTCAAGTGGGATGTTCTGCCTGTAGCAGTAAGGATCAGACCTCCTGGAGTTCCTCGGAACTCACTGCTTCCTTGCTGGGCAGTGTACATGTGCCAGTAGGGAGCTGTGTTTCATGGGGAATATGTTTTCTTATCTTCTTTGTGCTGGCAAAGGGTCAAAAATGCTGTGTAAGAAGAATTATACATATATTTGTGGATCTCTTAGAGCTGGGAAGAAGAGATGCTTGTGTGTGCATGAGAAATAGTGCTTTGTTTGCTTTAAAAGTAGGTATTTTATTTCTTTAGCTAATTGTAAGTGACACTTGCTTTATTTCTGTCCCAACTCACCCTGGGCTGACATATACTTCATATGTGATAATTTTAATTCCCCACCTTTACTGTTTCCCTACTAGTCCTGGCCATGAGGAAGCCCAACTGTAAAACTGTATCTGCAACAGGCCTAATGTAAAGGAAATAAAGTAACTGTTAAGCAAGAAGTCCAGGAATTCCAAGCCCTGCAGTGTAACCAACACAGTGTCAGCATGAGTGCTGCCAAAACCACACAGCAATACCGGGGCTGGGAGGTGCTGGCTGTTAAAAATCTGTGTACCTGGTGAGGAATACGTGAGCAGCAAGCTGCTTAACTCCTGCTGCCTGCTCACTCTGAAGTCTCTCTCTGTTCCTGGCCCTTCCTTCAGAGTTTGTGAGTCACTTCCCCTCTCCCCTGAAGAGAAGTTCTTTGGAAAACAGCATCCCAGGGTACTGTGTTTGTTGACTTTCATGGACTTGGAGAACAAAATCACTCCAAATACCTGCAGAGATATTTTCCTCTTAACTGCTGACTCTGTAGCTTCTCTCTGGGTGTTGAAAGTCAGGCTGGTTTTCTTCTTATTGAGGTCTTGTTGAGGATGCAAACGCTCAGGACAAATGTTCCTTTTGGAGGCGCTGTGAACACCTCTGGAGCGTGGCTGCCCTCGCTGCTGTGGCACACGTGGACTGCAGCAGCAGCATCTCCCTCCACCACACCTGTGGCAAGGACAAAGAGCTTTGCAGCCACCTTTTTCTGCAAGGTGAACGTTGCCTGGACTGCTTGGAGGAGAGGATTAGTCATGATGATGGGAAAGCAGAATGGGAATGGACAAACTGCCCTTCCTGTGACACAGGGACCTGCCCAGGAGGCAGTTTTGGAGTTGAAAGGCTTTGTGCCAACTCAGCCTGGGACTGAGAACTCCTGATGACAATTCAAGTTCACTGAGAATGGCAATGGAGCGTCAAACGTGTTTGAGGGTTTTTTTCCCCTCTACCTTTTTTTTTTCTTTCTTTAAAGCAGAAGGTTTAAAGGTCCCCAGGGCTGCGCTTCCTCCAGTCCATAAACCCTTAGTAAGGATGTCTGAAGTGCTTGATGCTCCGTGCATACCAGGGGCTGCGAAGTTGCCTTGCTTCCATAGCAACCAGTGATGTTATCAACACGGGACCAAGCAGATGTGGGAAGTGCTGTGTGGCTTCTTCCTAACCCAGGAAAGGGTCAGCAGCTCTGCCATCCCTCACCCAGTTCCCCTGCTATGCTGGGACTGGTTTGAGCCTTAGCACTGTGGTCTTGGCCAGCTTGGAGCTTATCCACAGACTTTATTGTTGTGAAGGCTAGCAGTCTATTAGAGTTGTCTTTGTTTTATGCCCTTTGTTTTATCTCCTTTGTGCTTGTCTGAAGTGCTGATGGTGCTCAGGAGCTTTTTGTGTAATAACCACCAAGAGTATTGAAAACATCCCTCTGTGTGGGGGAAAATAGAGAATTTGAGTGTGTGTTTCCCTGGGAAAAGATAATTTATATGTGCTTGCCAGTACTCTCTGCAGCTAAATAGCTTCTCGGTCTGATTCACCAGTATATTAAAGCTGTTCTTTAGCACTCTCAGAGTACAAAATGGCTTTATAGCAGATCAAGTAATCACTGGAGAGAATCTCCTGGTGTTGGAGGACCTTATGCCTGGGATGGTTGTCATGGTAGCTCCAGCTGTCAGCATCAGAGATAAACTCAGTGAGAGATCCAGCATCAGTTTCTTCTTAGGATCATCTTCTTGGGATTTTCAGGTGGTTTTGGGCCTATCAGTTACCCTGATTTTAGTAGGGACAGGTATAGAGCTCAGGTAGACTCTTTAATCAAAAATATTGCTTAGAAAACATGGAGGTTTTCTAATTTTTTTTTTTTTTAGTGTGGAATGTTCCTTGAATTAACTGTAGAATTGGGTTAGTTGTTTCAAATTTACTGTATAGGTTTCCATTTTAAATAGCAATAGCTAATCATTAAAACTAAATTATCACTCCAGGTTTGAAAGCAATTTAGTTGTATGTATATTTTCACTTCTCTAAATGTGTGTGTATTTATTTTTATACAGAGAAGTATTAATTTTCATAATGACTGCACTAAGTCTGAGAGCAATTCTAGTGAGGGGGATTAAATTTGATTTGCAGGCTTGAGCTCAGTCAGTACTGCATGGAAACAGAACCCAGGTGTTCCTCTTAATTTTGCTCTGTTTCAACAACATCCCTACTTTTAACTGTGGATTCTTAAATACATAGTCTAGTTAATGTGAGTAACATTCCTTGTACACAGTGAGTTTACATCGTGCAAAGCAATCAGAGGTGATATGTAACAGGTTGTGGCATGGCTGAGCCCATGGCAATATTGGAAGACTGAAGAGTCTTGATGTGCATCTTGCACGTAGCAGAAGATCCACTGTGGAGAGTTTTTATTTCTTCTAAGCAGCAGTATAAGCAGCTTTATTCCTATAACTTAGCATTTTTTTTCCCCAGACTGCACACCACAGGCATTCCCACCCCCAATAAATCCAGCAGGCTATCACTTAGAATACTGTTTATTAGTTTCTAAAATCAGTCAGTAACAGCATTCTCCTGCTCATAAAGTTCAGTAAATGACTCTTTTTAGACAGAAAAGATCTTAAATTTTTGACCGGGATGCATGACTGAGAAAGGCTTAGTAAATTAAAATCTGACAAGCACCAATGCTTTATTTTTAATGGAGAGAAAATTGTTCTGTAGATGCTTCTCTCCATGCCTTAATTTTGAGCTCTGCAATATTTATTGGCTATGACATTGAAGAATAATCACACCTTCCACTTCGCCTGTGTTTTTAAATGCAAGGATGAAGGTGGTGTGTGAGCACCACAGTTATTACAGCCAGCTCCTCCAGGAGAGGTAACGGTGTGTGGTCCTCTGGCTCAAACCATTAATTTAAGGTACAGCCTGTTGCATGCTCTGCAGTGATCACATGTCCCTGCTGGATACACAGCCAGGAATGGCTTCACCCAGCAGGATCATGCTTTGGGCTGGGTTGACTGTTGCTGTAACCCCCCCAGGCAGCTTACCTTTTCTCAAACACACGTGTCATTTGATTTGAAGTCTTTTTTTATGCTGGTTTTGGGTGGGATTTTTTTTCCTTTCTCAAGACTGCAGACAAAAGAAAGTCTCAGTATTTTTTGATGCTCTTGATATTGACATTTGTAGTTTTTATTTTACCTTGGTGGCAAGACAGTCCCCAAAACAGTAGACCTACCAGCAAAAGTATTTCTAATCTCTAGAAAGCAACATTCAAAGAACATAGAGCCTTTTCTGTTTCTAGGGAAAAGCTGACTTTCTCAAAGAGGACTCAGTGCTTTTTCTCTCCCCTCTTCCTAAGAGTAAGTCCTGAGCAAATGTTAGTTTGACTGCATGCTAAATCTCTCACTGTATTTTAATCCACTTGAAGCTTCATTTACTGTTTTAATACAAGCCTAGGTCCTACTGGGACTAACAGTTCCTTGGTATTTTTAGTGTGGTTTCTACTCATACGATGACTGGTCATGTCTTGTCCTCTTGAAGCCACCAGTTCTGCCATTCTTTTCTCATATGAGGAGCAGGAATGAGAGCTGAGGGGACAGAAGAGGGTTCTAAACCATCTGCTGTGGGCCACTGGGGACACCCAGGAGCTTGCATGGCTCAAAGAGCAATTTGAGCTGATTGTCCTCTACATCCTCTTAAGTGTTACACATCACTCACAGGATGGCCAGGGTATCAGCATGGGTTTAGGAGGGGTAGGTCATGTTTGACCAACCGTATCTCCTTTTATGAGGTCACCGCCAGGTGACCCACCTGGTGGATGTGGGAAAGGCTGTGGATGTTGTCAATTTGGACTTCAGCAAGACCTTTGACACTGTCTCCCACAGCATACTCCTGGATAAGGTGGCAGCCCACAGCTTGGACAGGATTCTCATTGGTTGGTTAGGAACTGGCTGCATGGCTGGGCCCAGAGAGTGCTGGTGAATGGTGCTGCAACCAGCTGGTGTCCAATCACCAGTGGTGTTCCTCAGGGGTTTGTGCTGGGGCCAGCTCTGTTCAATATTTTTGTTGATGACATGGATGAGGGTACTGAGTCTTTTGTTACTAAATTTGCAGACGACACTAAGCTGGGAGTGTGTGTCGATCTGTTGGCAGGTAGGAGGACTCAGCAGGGAGATCTGGAACAGTTGGATGGACGGGCAGAGTCCAATAGGATGAGTTTAATCAGTTCAAGTGCTGAGTCCTGCATTTTGGCCACAATAACCCCCTGCAGTGCTCTAGGCTGGGGACGGTGTGGCTGGACAGTGCCCAGGCAGAAAGGGACCTGGAGGTGCTGGTGACAGCAGCTGAACATGAGCCAGCAGTGTGTCCAGGTGGCCAAGAAGGCCAATGGCATCCTGGCCTGGATCAGGAATGGTGTGGCCAGCAGGAGCAGGGAGGTCATTCTTCCTGTTCTTCCCCTGTACTTGGCACTGGTGAGGCCACACCTTGAGTTTTGTGTCCAGTTCTGTCCCCTCAGCTTAGGAAGGATGTTGAGATGCTTGAATGCATCCAGAGGAGGCAATAAGGCTGGTGAAGGGCTTGGAGCACAAGCCCTGTGAGGATGGACTGAGGGAGCTGGGGTTGTTTAGCCTGGAGAAAAGGAGACGCCAGGGTGCCATTCTCACTCTCTACAACTCCCTGGAAGGTGGTTGTGCTCAGCTAGGAGTTGATCTCTTTCTCCAGGGAGCCATTGACAGAATGAGAGGACAGAGTCTCAAGTTCAAGGGAAATATAGGTTGGATATTAGGAAAAAGTTTTTTATGGGAAGTGTGATAAAGTACTGGAATGGTCTACCTGGGGAGGTGGTGGAGTCACTATCCCTGGAGGTGTTTAAAAAAAAGACTGGATGTGGTACTCAGTGTCATGGTTTAGTTGAGGTGTTAGGGCTGGGTTGGACTCAATGATCTTGAAGGTCTCTTCCAACCTACACATTCTGTGATTCTACTTCCCCATTGTGCCTGTGACTTTTTGGAACCAGTTACATCATAACATAATATATTCATCCACAGTCCCCTTGACACTTCTTTTCTCCATTTCATCTGTTTTCTGGTGGATAGAGAGGAGAAAAATGATGTGGTGGAACTGTAGGACAGTTGAGAATAGGGCCCATTTTGGTTATACCTACAAAAATGCAGCAGGAAGAAGCTGACTTAACTTGATCCTGAATTTGTTTCTGGAGCTGCTGGACTGGGATTCCTTGTTCCTTGAATTTGTTCCTGCAGCTCCAGCTGTGGCTCTGGCTCTGTTGTTTTCCAGGCAGTGCTTTTTCCTCCAATTGAAGCAAACCCTAAGTTTCTAGTGCTCACAATGGCAATCCTGACTGTCCAAACCTTCAGATTCTAGTCATATTAAATCTGAAGATTTCAACATCTGAAGGTTATTTCCCACCTGGTTGTGTCAGCTGATGCTCTACTTTTTGAGGTCAAGTGTTTTTGAATGCAGACAAAGCCCAGAGTTGTTGTTTTCCGGATTCTCTATTATTTATTGGGTCATCATCTAACTGCACTAATTAGCACTGGACAAAACTGATATAGCCAGGCAAGGAGGTTACTTGGAAATGAGTCAATGAGGCCATGATGTAGTGGTGGCTTTGGCAGTGTTTGGTCGATGGCTGGCCTCAATGGTCTTGCAGGTCTTTTCCAGCCTAAACACTTCTAGGATTCTGTAATAAATGTACTCTGACCTAAAGATTTGAGGTGTAGTGTTTAACCTATTGGGAGGGAAATGCAAAGCCTGGCCTACCTCCTTCCCTTAATACTCTTTTCTTAAGCCTGACTTTGACTTCATTCATCATCACTCACAGGTGGAACAATGAATTAAGCTTTTTTAGACTGCCAGCATATTAATAAGATTATTTACTTGTATACCTGTATAAAGAAAAGTTAGCAGTACCAGCTTGAGATTTTTTTTGTGTGTGAATTGAATGGTACATTGCCTGAGTATTATGGGTTTGTTTAGTCCTATAAAAAGTAATTTTCCAGTTATCTATGTATCCACACACTTAGAGTTGGAAAAAAGCCTTAAAATTAATAATTACCAGCTCAAATATTTGTAGCAGGCAAACATCCCAGGCAACTCCTCCAGCAGTATTGCTGACTGGAATTGAAAAATGCATTTTTAGGTTGCCATTACCTCCCAAGGATTTGCTTGGGACTGTTCCTCCCTTCCCTGGCACTTGTTTGCAGTCTACCTCTGCATCCTATCCCTGGGTGGCATTTGTACCTGCAGAACAAATTCCCTGGCTGATGAGAGGCTTACTCTATTGTCACCTGCTTTCTTTGCCTTGATTTCCTTTGGCATTGCCCTTAATCTAGAAGAAATCTTCAAAGACTGGCAGTTGCTCTTGAAAAATGAAAGATGAAAATGTTGTAACCTGACATAATTAATACCCAGGGTGTTGCTTTACTACCAGCACGAATCCCTAAGCTGCTCAAATCTTGTGTTGGTAGGAAAATGCACTGGATAAAGAAGCAAAAGTGAAATAAATTTCACATGTGTAGAAGTTCCATGCATTTTAATGGAAATGTACTAGTAATACTGTTTAACTAGGAGCTGTATCAGGAGGATTAAATTGCTGAAAGAAAGTATTTCTGATAAAATGCACTGCAGTGTTAAGGGAAATCCAAATGAATGTGTGCACACGTGTTACTCCTTAAATGCTTTCCAGGCTTGATATTAATGAGACTTTTGTCACGGCTAATACAGAGAAAGTTTGGAGCCACTTCTTCCCCCTTATCAAGGTGTGGGCCTGAAAGTTGCCAGCTGAGGTGCGGCTCATCATGTAATAAATGTTGGCACTTGATTTCCACTCTGATAATTTTACAGCCTGCCTTGTTTGACAAGTCCCTCATGTTTAGTTATTGCAGTTTCACAAGCTACAAATGAGGCCACACGCTGACCAAGTCACGCTGAAACAAGAACAAGGGGAGAGCCAGTGCTAGGATCAGCAAGTTGCCAGTCTGTCAGCTGAGTTTATGGATCTGCAGAAAAGGGTGAGATCAATAGGAGGATAATAGAGGCTGTTGGAATGTTTGAGCCTTGGGAGCAGGTTAAACCACAGATTTTCATGCAGTTGAGGTTTTGCATGGGCACGTTTGCTTCTGCGTGCCCCAGACCATAATTCACTGCGTAGTAATGTGGCAATGCTGTTTACTTGGAGATATTATGAAAAGATAACCTGGTGTTCTCAGTCACACGTGGTTCTGGAAAGCTTCCAAATGCAACACTGCTGTAACTGCCTTGCATTTCTATACCGAGAGTAACCCAGAGGGGACTTGAGGAAAACTACTGTGGGTTTGGGTGGTTTTTTTTTTCTTTTAAAATCAGTTGAAGTCTGATACAGTTACATGCTTTAAAGGGAGACTATCAAGCAGTTATTTGAAGTGTGGGAGGTGCTCAACCTTTTCATGGCGGGAGAAGGCAAAAGGCTTTTGTTGGAGGCAATAAGACACGCCCTGCTCTTTATGACTACTCTCTAATAAATTGCATTCTGGTAGATTTTACACATGAATAGTGTAATACGTTTCTTGGTACAGTATAAATCTATGCAAACAGCGTGCCTGACTTTTCAGTAGTTGCACATGGATGCCTATAGCTTTTATATCTCCTGGCACAGATGAGCTACAAAATGTATGAAACCTGGCTGTGTTGCATTAAATGACAGTAATTATTCCCGCCACCTCCGAAAAAAGACTGGGTTTGGTCAGACTAGTGCATGGGTAGGGCATGCTGTGTGCGGAATCCTCAATGGAATGGTCCACAAGGATGAAATGCTGCTCAGTTTAGATTCAGTTCAGGGTTCTTTTGTAGCTCTGTCCTTGAGGATCCACTGATGACTGCAAGTGAAGGTTGAGCTTAGCTCCAAGTGCTGGACCTGGGGTCAGGATTCAGGACTGGGCCAAGCAGCAATAGGCTGTGGATTCTGCCTTGCTGTGGCTCTGGAGACAGAGTACCAATAAGGCAGTTAGTGTCAAATGCTTAATATTGAAGTTTTCAGTGCACAGGGGAAGAGCCAAAGGCTGCTCTTCATCTGTTTCAGCAATCTAAACTCTTGATACTCCTGCAGCTTGTTTGACTCATGTCAAACATCTGTGTAGACTCCAAAACAAAGGACTATTTTCAAGATTTTTTTTTTTTTGAAAAGCAGCATATGTGTTTTGCAAGAGAAGGTAGAGGTGCTGGTAGGAAATCTTGACTGCATGTGGTCCTAATGTTTAACTCCTGAAACATGTGTAGACCAAGCACTGGAAGCAGGAGAGGAGTCAACTTTGGTCAAATATGTAAATGCCTGTATTAAAAGCCCAGGACTGAATTAATCCTAAATTTGCTTGCCAAAAAGTTAACAATCAAGTTGTTCTTAGATGGGTGTTTGTCTACCTCCTGTAACCAACACAGTGGGAACAACCTATTTTAACTTAAATTTCCTGGAGCTTTCTCTGTCCTCTCTTTAGTCATTGGAATAGTAAATGTGGCAAGTCATTTCAGACACCTGTTGTAATGTAAGAGGAATAATTTCATTCTCCATGGGGTTTTCCCTTTGTCTGTAGAGGGTGCTCAGAGGGTTCAAGAGATTTGTCCTTGGTGTCCCTGGTCTGGTGAGGATATCCTCTGGTGGAGGCAGCTGAGGATGCTGTCCTCTTTATTTAGATGTGTAAAATCCTTAAATGAGGTTGTGCAAAACCTGCCTTCTGTTTAAAAGTGGGTTAAAACCCTAATGAATGTAGTTTAAAGGATACCTTTTATCTTAGTCCAGACAAGATCAAAGCCAAATTACATTAATATTTGTGGAACAAATGAGGTTATGTTTGTTTCTTTGGCAGCAATAATGGAACTGAAAAACAGCTTTTGAGCCTATTGGACTAAAATTTTCTACTCAGGGTATTGAGTCCCACATGAATAGTGTTGTGCTGCACATACTGGATTTTTGTAGAGTAAGGCAGAAACAAAGAGGGTGATCATTAAGCATCTTTATTTTAAACTAAGATATGTCTGGCAACCGAAAAATGTAGTCAGGTAAATGGTAAGAGAACTGAAACAATTTCCTCAAACTTGGTACAAGCTTTATTGCATAAATACAAAAAATATTACTCCTCCATCAAAAATGCCTGAGGTACTCCCAGCACCTAAAAATGTTTGCGTGTTTTTCTAAAAATGCATTTTCAGTAGAAATGTGATGTCTGCACAGTCATAGGGGCTTGGCTGCCTGTGTTTAGCAGTGCAGCCCTGCAGCAGTGCCAGCTGGTGTCTCTCCACGTTGCACCCCCAATTCAGGGGAAGCTTCCCTCTGGATTCCATCAAACCTGATGTCATTATGCTTGTTTTAGAGCTGGGAAATGAGACTTCCACTACTGAGAAACGTTTAAATGCTCCAACTAGAGTAAGCCAGAGTTCAAAAGAACAATCTGAGCTCCCTCCATCCTGAGGGTGATGCTGAGGCACACCTGCTCCCTGAATTTCTGCTAGCAACCCCGGGAATAAAAGGTAGATCTCTGCACTGCTCAGCTTGGATGGTGTAGTAACTTATTAAAAGATAAGCGTGCTAATCAAAGGCTAATGCAGAGGCTGTTGGAAAAAGTATCAAGAAAAAGGTTCTAATTTCCACTAGTTTTCTGTGTGTGGCCTTCAACTTAAAGGATGGATGTTCAGAGAACTGTGATGCCAGTGGCATTTGCAAATTTGTGTGCTTGGTGTTTTCAAGGATGCTTCTGCTCTCCTTTTTTTCCTGCAAGTAGAGCAGCACCTTGTCTCAAGAGCTGGTGTTTGATTGTACAAACATGGAATGGTTTGGGTTGGAAGGGACCTTACAGATCATCCAATTCCACCCCCCTGACATGGGCAGGGACACCTGCCACTATCCCAGCTTGCTCAGAACCCCATCTAACCTGGTCTTGGACACTTCCAGGGATCCCAGGGGCAGCCACAGCTTCTCTGGGAAGCCTGTGTCAGGGCCTCCCCACCCTCACAGGGAACACTTTGTTCCCCATCTCCCATCTAAACCTCCTCTAAACCTTGTCAGCGTCAAACCATTCCCCCTTGTCCTGTCACTCCAGGCCCTTGTCCAGAGTCTCTCTCCATCTTTCCTGTGGGTTCCCTCCAGGCACTGCAAGGCCGCAATGAGGTCACCCCAAAGCCTTCTCCTCTCCAGGCTGAACAATCCCAATTCCCTCAGCCTTTCCTCACAGCAGAGGTGTATGAAGAACAGCTATAGAAGCAGTTTCTTGTGGAAGGACAGTAAACTCTCCTTTTCAAAGATCTTCAGATTCAGACTTTTAAAACTATCTCTCTGGAAAACACTGTCCCACTCTCAGAAACACCTCTCAGAGTGTTTATGGTCAGACAGTGGCACCTCTAGTGTGATCTTTACATTTTGAGAGATTAAAGAGAATTTCATCCTTGCCCTGCAAATCTGCAAATCCCTGCTTCCAGGGGCATCCAGAAGTAAGGAAAGGAAGTGGGTCCTGAGAAATGCATCTGGGTCTTGTCCTGGACCCCTGTGGGTGTTGATGAGTTTTTGACTTAGGAGATGAGGAGTCACCTCCCTGGGGGATGTTTGTTAACACAGCGAAAAAGGAGCTGCAAAAAAAGACACAGTGTGCAGTGGTAAGGCCTCTGGGGCAGTTAACTAACGTCTGTTTAAGGCAAATAAATGAGACTTGTAGGAAACTTGACAAACTGCACTGACAAGTTTTTCTAGCGATTAGAGCATTTTTAGCTAAATGGTACTGTGAGGAGCAAGCTCATAAAAAGAGCAAGTGAGATTTACCCAGATACTCTCAAAAGTTAACTTTGAGTCTTGTGATTGCATCTGGATGTGATTCAGTAAATGATCTAACCTTGTGCTTTAGATTCTCTTAAAATAATATTTTCTACTCTGAGAAGCAATAGATTGCTAAAATAATTGAATCTAAATGATGTTTTAGCTTGTTTTAGTGAATATATAATTGAATCAGGGAAAATAATTTTATGAAGCAGTGCTTAGAGCAGAACTGCCCAAACAATCCAGTAATGACTTAAAAATCAAAGGGAAGAACATTCTAAGTCAGCATATCAGAAGTCTGACTATTTTTGAGTTAGATAAAGACTGTTCTCATGAGTAAAGGACTGTGATAGGGTAGGATATTGTACAGTGTGTGGTGCAATAACCCAAAGATGCTCTGATGTAATGGTGTACTCCATCACCTGGGTCAGTTTTTGGCTAAAAATGTGTTGCAGGCATCACAGAAGGTGCATATATCTTGATATATGGTAAAAACCCAATCAGCTCTCTGTAATGGGTTTCTCCTTCCGCTAGATTTTGCCTCCAGAGGCAACCACGTTTTCTACAGTCCTGGAAAAAATATAAGGCTTCAAAAGTGAATACATATTGTTTAATGTAAATATTGAAATAATAACTTGGGTGTTTGTAGCCGGGAAAAGCTTGAGGGTTTTTTTTTAACTGGAGTTTCATCTCCTTTGTAGCTGTGGCATTTTTTTTAACATGCATTTCACCTTCTTACTTAATCAAGAAGCATGAAATCCCAGTAAAACTTCTGAAATGATTTTGACTCCATCAAGTCCGGGAAATACAAAAGCAGCCTTTCTCAGGGTATCCTGTTACTCCGCGAGAAGAGGACTGGGTATTTCATGAGTAAAAGCAGGTTTTAAGACTTAAATCCCAGGCTGGTTTTTGGAGCTTTGTTTCTATTGTAGCTGAGCTACTAAATATAAGCCAGTATGAGAGGTGCTAAAACTTTTCCAGGTGCATTTGTGACCTTTTGAAGTTTATTTTCACTTAAATTTTTGTTTTGGTATCTGAAGTCAAACAGTCCTTACAATTGTCATAGGCTTTCCTTTAGGATGTGGACACTTGGTAGACACTGCTCTGGTGGGCTTGGTGAGATCTCTCTGCTGATCTGTATTTGTTTCCCTGCCCTAGGTTTGGCTCTTGGTGGCAGAGTTGGTTGTTTTGTGGTCTGACAGCTCCTCATGTGTGTGAAGAGTTGGTGTCTGATGTGAATTCTGGTGACTGTTCTGTGAATTGTCTGTGAACTTTCACTCCTGTGGCATCATTCTGAGTGTGTACCTCTGCATCCTCTTGTAGAGCCTGTGTGAGCCCCATAGAGCAGCAGAGTCACCCCAATGAGACCAAAGGTGCTGGCAGCCCCTGGAGCCTCTGCCAGAGGCATTTTCATCCCCCAGGCTGGCACCTGATGCAGAGACCTGCCCCAGAATGAGGGTGGAGAGCAAAGCAGGTTCATCATTGCACCAGGGATCCCAGGAGCAGATGGAAAAAGCAGTGGCACCCTTAAGAGAAGCTCCTCTTCAGGGGTGCCCAGGGCTTAACCAAGGGAAAATTTCTTTTTTGAGGACTGTCTTGGCTTAGACAGACAGGTATCTGCCAGGGAAACTGGGCTTCCCCTTAGAATAGAGGATGTAAACCCCTCACCCCCCGCCAAGTTCTAATTTTGCAATTAACGGCTCTCAGGCAAAGATTTGGGAGTAGGAATAACAGCTTTTTACTAAGAATATAAGAATACAAATGTGGTAGAAAAGAAAAAAAACCAAAACCACCCCCCAAACCAGCAAACAAACAAACAAAAATTTTGGAAAGCCCTGACAGGGTCAAAGCTACAAACTTGTTAGTCAGGGTGTCGAAAGCAGTCCAAAAGTGAGTCCTCCTGGAATGGCAGGTACAGCTCCGCTGAGGCAGAAATGATCCAGTAGCAGAAAAGAAAGGGTCCTGAGGTGGTGAGAAGGGTCCAGCCTTCCTCCGGTAATGGATGAAGCAAGACCCTGTGCTGGTTTAAAGTTCCAGCTTTATCCAGGTAAGAATGGCTGGCTCCTCCCACTGGGTGGAGCATCTCACAATAGGTATGATAGGATGTGGGTATGTGTTGGGAAGGGGAAATGGCTTGGGAAGAGTGTTAATGGCCCATTATGAAGAAAGATAAGAACAATGCCCTACCTGATATTGACCGTTGGGCCATTATCAAAAGGCACCCGCCCCCAACTGTTTTTTTCAGCAGATGAAATTGAATAGACATTATAACCCAGGACAAGGACTATCGTGGAGATTTCAGCCAGGCAAGCCACTGGCAGACAGTGAAGTCGACATGGAGCTGGTTTGTGAGCAGTGAGATGCTGTGGAATGCACAGACAAGCCCCTTGGCAAGAATGAATCCACAGTCATTGCTAATGGTTTTGTCATGGTAATCTGGATGCAGTCAAGAAACGATTTGCAGTTGCTTTGTTCAGTTTGGCACACCTGTAACTTAGGTGTCGCCCCTTGGCTTTTTAAGGTGAGCTTCTATCCCACCTGATCTGACTTTTCCTGAATGCTAAACTGTCTCCAAAAATTATTAATAGTGTGTCATAAGTACATCAGCTTCTTAGTTATTGTTATAGGCAGGATTTACCCACCCCATCAAACACACTTGCAAGGCTGCTCTGGTCTCCTCCCTTCCCAGGGCTGTGGTATTATATATTCATAATGACAAAGCAGGAGCAAGCCTCAGATGCACATGTTCTCCTGTATCTCAGCAAGGCTGCTTCCTGTACCTGCCACTCCAGATAAAGAGCAGGTTAAAGTGATGCTCTAGGAATGAGGCACAGCAGCAAGGAATCCTGCAGCATAAAACTGAGTAGCTGGCAGAACCAGTGAAATGCATAGCCCTTGTCCTGTGTGTCATGAGATGACAAATGCAATCCTCTTTAGGACTAAACAAGAGGACACGTGTCATGGGAATGCAGTGGCTGCATCTTGTTGTGAGTTTCTTTTTTCAGCAGCAAAATGCGTCACAATAACCCTGAAATTTAGCCTGAGTTACAAAAATTCTTATTTTTTTGCTGATATTCTTCTAAATTGTGCTCAGGATCTGAATTCTTCTGCTGCAATTGCAGCGAGTGGTAGAAATGAGACATCAGTGGTGTGAGGTGCTGCAGTGTGCTAAGAAGTGATGCAGGATAGACCTCACAGTAGTGTTTGGATTGTAGAGCAGGTCAACACATCATCTCTGGGTGTTCCATCCATCTGTGTTTATAGGAATTCTACTGGTGAGGAACTAAAAATTCCAGGGGCCTATCTTCACCCTGTGAAAATTCAGCAGCTTGATCTCTCTTTGTGGCTTGTATGCTGTACTGGCAGATACAAATGTTTGGATGGAATATTGGAACTATTCTGAATTAACAAAAAATCTTTCAGGGACGGATTAGACTACAACCTCAGGAATACCATTTTTTTGTGTGTCTCTTTCCTCTGCAGAGGCTGTTGTAGCCTTGACTTCCTTTATCTGCTATAGAGCTGAGCTAATTTATTGTTGCGGATCGAGACCAATAAGACTTTCTGTTTCTCTGCTCTTCTCTTTGTGGACAAGAGAAATGGGAGGACAACTCAGGGGGAGCTTGGTTACACCCCGCTTCTTGATCAGGGCATGTGGTGAAATTCTTTATGAAAGAAGGTAACGATTTTTCTCTCTTTTGGAGGTGGATGGGAAAAAGAAGAAAGACAAATCACTAATTCTGCTAAGGCACCACCAATGAGGACAAGGCAGGAGTTTTTTCCATTTGTCTTTTTGAGGGATGATATGAATAAAGCAAGAAGTCAGTAGCTTCTTCAATGATGCTCTGCCCATCCCTGTTCCCAATCCCCCACCCCTGCTGCCTGGCAATATAATATCACTTTTATAGGAAGTATTTCCCATACTTCTGCTTTGAGTGATGTCTCGATGACCTGCTCAGAGCTGAAGAGCTTAATTTTTAAATAGTCAGCTCCATGGGTGGTGTTCTTGCCTGGGTCTGTCACCCCCCAGAATATGTGACACCCATTGTTGCAGCTGTGACTTTTTCCTTCAGTGGACCAGTGTCACTGTGATTTATATTTCTGCCTGACTAAGGGATTTGGATGTTTAAACAATATCATGGGAGGAATCCCAGTTAGCTAAATGCATTTCATTGACACTGATTATCTGGGACTAGGTCTGTGGTGATAAATTTGCCAGGGAAGTTGTTCTTGGTTTGGTGGAGCCCATGGGACAATGCTATGTGCAGGCTCACAGCACTTTCTGCTCATTTTGTGTATTGGAGGGCAAATTTTAGGGGAGGTACAAAGAGTGATAAGACCTGCTAGGAATTTTTTAATAAAGGTTTTTTTTTGCAAGATGGGGTCCTGTCAAGAAACATTCATTTGCAGCACATTACTTTGAAGCTGCTGACAGCATTTCCACTTCCAGAACCGGATTACTAAAGATGGAGAGTGTTCAATTTAGTGAAAAAAAAAACTTCTGATTTACTGATGAATTAGAAGTGCCTGCCTGCATGTACTTGCATGTACACATATTTTTGTGTAAAATCTGCATTTCCCAGTTGTATTGAATGCAGTTCTTGTCTGTTTGGTTGTGTGGAATCCTTTTTAGTGATATCTGTATTCTCCCTCTCCTGTAATGAAATTTGTTGTCCTGAGAAGGGTGTACGAAGAAATCCAAGCTTATGTCTCTTGGCCACTGGTGAAAATGCCCCTTCTAACCAAATTTCTGCCTTCAAGTTAGCCAGTGGCAATGTTTGTTGCCGAGAAAGTTGACCTCAAATAAGAGAAGGGAGATCAACATCAGTTGAAAAGCAATGTTTGTGATACTGTTGGGGGGTTTTTGTATGATTTCTGAATTCAATGGCTGCCAAATGTTTTCAAGTGCCTTTCATTCATTTATAAAGCATCACCTTCTACTCTGAAGAACTGACCAAGTAAGAAGTCAGGAACTTCAAGTCAGACTCCTGCTTGGAAGGAAAATATTTACTTGGAGTTGGAATGATTGCGGCTACTACAGTCCTGGGATTTGTTAGCCATGGTGTGCTCCAGCCCCTTTGGAATATGCTGTTCTCACCTTTATTTGTGCTGAGTAAGGTGTTTTTATCTCAACTACAGCAGACCTTGCATGACAATTATAGAATTAAGCTCCCTTTCTAGCATGCACATACTCAAGGATATTCTGCCTTTGGGTTGAATAATTGCTCACTTTAAATGTTATATATGCATTTGTGGTGAGTGTGTACATATGGGGGTGGGAAGGAAGAGAATGGGCAGGCAAAAGATGTAATTATTCAACAGAAGCCTTAGCCTTGCGTTATAAATATGGATCATGACTTAAGGAGCCTGAGGACATAATAGATTCATCTTCTGCTTGAATATCTACTTTTAATCATAAATTTGTCTGAAAGTCCTTATGAAAGATGTGCACTGACATTTAAGGTCCTTGTGACGTGTGTGTTGTCCATGTGCAGAGGCAGTGGGCTCTTGCAGCAAAGGGGCTGGGGAGCAGGGGATGCTGAGTTGGAACAAGGCCAGTCTGCCATTTCCAAAGAAGAAAACTTTCTATGTACCACAAAATGCCTACAGGTAAGGCAAGCACATGTTTAGCATAAATGTCAAATCATTCAGTTGAAAGGAGGCAATTTCTGGATGCATGAGCGTGGGCACTGGGGAGTGGGCTGGCAGCAACTGTGGATTGTGTCCACAGCCTCAGCTTTGGGTGGACTGTTTAACCTCTTCCCACCCAGCTCCTCTGCTGCCTGAATCTGTCCAGCCTCGGGAGCTGACCCAAAGTGCAGTGTGCAGCTGTGGGAGGGCAGAAGGGAGGCAGGAGAAATGCAGGAGGTTCAGCAGCCCTGCACCTCCTACATGGCAGTGAAATAGGCATGAACTACATGTAAAGAACAGACATTCAAATGGCTCCTGTCCCCATTCCTGCAGAGGCAGAACTCCCAGAACACAGACTGTGATTATCCAGAGTCCACCTAGTAAGGATTTGATATTAGGCTTATGGCTGTCCTATAATTAAAGTTGACTTCTGGGCAAAATTAATCAATTGTTTTGCAGATCATATATCTCTATTGTATCCTTGTGATAGGCAACCATGGGAGACTTACTCTGCTTTAAAAGTGTTATTTTCTTCTATTTACACTTTTGAATTTAATGGTAAAGAGAGATTTCTGCAACACAGTGCCTGCAAAATACCAGATATAACTTGCTGTGATACCTTATTAGACATTAGGCTACATCTTGTAGACTCTTGCCTTGTACAGGTTTGTTCCCATAGCTCAACACTTGAGTAATTTTACTATTTAGCTCAGCTTGTGGTGTTCCACTGAATTGAAGCCCTTGAGTGTGTGGCTATTTGTGGAATGAGTACTTGCCTTTGCTTTGTGAGTGTTGGGCTCTTAACTGAGATAAGGCTCTGGCAGAGATATGCAATAACTCAAAATTCTCCCTCTAAAAAGACAGAAGAGATGATGAGGGGTGTGCTTGTTTGTGGTTGCTGAGCCCATGAATTCTCCTTTGGTTTGGTTGTGGGGTTTAGACACTGTGGAGTAGATGAGTGTAGCTGCTGGTGTGTAAGGGAAAAGATGAACTTGTGGAGCCAGAGGGCCCCCCCAAAAAATCAACAGTTTGATATCAAGAGACTTTTGTCTAGAAATGATGAATTTTGTTAACCAATATATCATCCAAACCTTTCCTTATGCTGTGAAAGAAACATCACAAGTGGCAGTAGTGTCATTGCACATGTGTTTCTTCACAGTCAGTCTGGTGTTTGTCATACATTTCAATGGCAAATGATGCATGATAAGAGTCTCTTCTCGTTTGGGTTACTCAGGATTTCTTCCGAGCAAACTAGGGACTCTTCCCCGAAACAGCTCCTAAAATTTACAGCATAATTACTCAGTAATGTTGTAGAAGCCAAAGATTAAAATTATTGAGGAGCAATTAGAAATTTCCTTGAGGGAACAGGCATATTATTAAGGGATGAAATTTGATAAGACAACTGACCTTTTACTTGTTCCCAAGAGAAGAATAAGATTTTATTTTATTCCTTCCCCCCTACCCCCCCATAGATTGTGAGCTAAGGCAACACAGCTCTATTTGTGTGTGTGATACATTTAGTAAATTTTTGCTTCAGCACTTTATTTCTAGAAGAAGCAGCAGCGTAAGGCCCTGTTTGGATATACAAGTAGCCTCCTGAAGGAACCCTTTCCAAGGTGCCCCATGCAGGGATGTCCTGCAGCTGACAAACTCCTGGCAAGCCTGGAGAGCTGCCATGAGCATGTTACCTGTGTTCAGCCTCCTGACAAGCTGGGGGACAGTATGGGAGGGCAGTGCTAACCCTGCTGCCTTCCAGAAGCATCTGTAAGTTGTCCTGCTACCCCACAGAACTCAGGGGACCAAGAGGCCAGAGGACTTTTGTCTTTATTTCAATATTCCCTTGGAAGTGCTGTGCCAAGTCCTGTAAGTGAGGACAGCCAGCATAGCTCATGCAGAAACACATGCACACAGTTCTCTCCTACAAAAAGAAAATGCAGTTCCAGCAGGAGGGACTACAGGAGCTGCTGTGTGTTTTGTTCATTCAGTTCCATTTGAAACCTCACCTTTTTTCCTACTTTAATGTATTTAAATAAGGGGCATTAAAACAGCTGATCTAAAAGGAGAAACAAAAGCCAGCAGTACAGGTTGTATCTTTTTGTGGTTTTTAGCACTGGGAATAGTTCTTTTCCTGCCCTGTAAAGCAGATGCTGAAGCTGTTAACTAAAATGCAGACAACTTTTCCCCCCACTGTGGACAGTCCTGCTTTCTTAGCACAGTTTCTTCTACAGCTTGCAAGTCCTTCTGTGATGTGTATCTTGATAGTTCAGGATTAGTTTGGAGACCATTCCTCTGTTGTCTGTCCTGAGCATCTATAGATCAGAGATAAAGAAGAGGCATACGTAAGCCAAATACAGAGCCAAGCGGAATGTGCCACATTCATTATTTTTTTTGGCAGAGGCTCTATACACACGCTAATAAATGTTTTTGTGCCTACTTTCAGTAAGTGAGAGATGAAGAGGATGGTGATGCCTAGTTGTTGGAGGAGGGATGGGATATCTGAGCTATAATCTCAGGCACTCCCCTGGCCCGTGCTTCAGTAACTGTGTCTGGGATAGCTCAGCAACTGGGAAGGGTGTCCCTGTTGTGCGCTTTGGGATCTACAGGTGCTTCATCACAGGAAAATGGTGCTGCTGAATGTTGCTTGGAGTTTGGGCACATGCCAGCTGATCCACTAAAACACAGAGCTCTTCCTGCAGTCACACTGGCAGCTGAGGGTGCGTTTGGTGTTGCAGGTGTGCCCTTTGTTGAGGGATAGGAAGCTCCTGGACACAGCTGTACTAAGTGTCCATGTGGTGACTGACACCTTGGCCCAAAGCAAGATGAAAGGTCCTGCACTGCAGAGTGCCAGGAGGGGGGATGATGAATGTTTTGGAGGCTTTCCTTTGAGTCTGCAGAGCTGACTGAGTCTGACTGGACAGTGTGCACTAGGACAGGTCCTAAAATGTGTTGTCCCCAAAGCTGCTGACATGCCTGGTCATGGTGGGGTTTTTCCTGTTGTGGCCAGGTGCTGGTGTGTGAGGAAGCAAGTCAGCACTATGCTGGAAGCAGTCCTCTGCTGTTGGCTTGTGGAATGGAGAGTTTCTGTCAGAGAGGTTATCCAAAATAGCATCAAGAGTTTGATAGGAAACGGACCTGGCTTTTATCCTGTGCTATGTTAATCCCAGCAGTATTTCTCTGTGCTTTCTGTTAGTAACCAGGCTACTGTCCACACAGTTGTGTGTTGTGTAGCACCATGGGGATGTCTTTGATAAGGACTGAGCCCAGAGCAGCCCATGGGCTCCAGTGTCACAGGGAATTTTCCACACATTATTTTCATGGAGCTTGCTTCAAGCTCTCAATCACTGTTCCTGTACCAGTGCTAAGAACCTTGTCAGGAGACTGTGAAAGAAAACTGCACTTAGAGTTAGAGAGTCAGAAAATGGTTTGGCTTGGAAGGGACCTTAAAGATTATCCAGTTTCAACTGTTCTCTATTCATTGTGTAATATATATGTGTACATAATGAATTCTTGAATGAAAAATATATGGAGACCAACTCTTACATAAAAACCAGCTCTTGGGCAGGTATCTGTGGGTGAAGCTGTTGCTGAATTAGTATAGAATGGGAAAAGTGTCCCTTGAGCCAGGTGGGGAAAGGTTGGTGAGTTTAAGACTGGCACCTGGTTCTGAATTTTAAAATTGAGCCAGAAAGGTTTGAGTAGCCCCAGTAAGCAGTCAGTGGTCTGTGTGTGACACCAGCTCTAGTTTCTCACCTTGCCTGATGCTCAGTTTTGTAAAGCAGAGTGTCTGCAGCACTGGAGTTCTCTTTCCCTGATTTCTCTGCTGCTTCTCTTGAAAACAAATGTGTGCCAGGAGCTGACTGGCTTTGAGAGACTTCACGTGACTTTACTATGGACATCATGGGAAAAGATAATAGCTTCAAGTTTGTACTCAGAATAAAATACTTCAACGCTTGACTCTGCAAAATTAAAAAGGTATTCCCTTTATATCCATATTCCCTTTTTCCTCCCCTCTTTCCAGATGCCACAAAAGTACAATCTCAAAGTGATAGGTATTCGTGGGACAGCAAACATGTTTTCTAATTGGACTTTGAAATGTGAAACCCAAGCACTCTCAGTATGGGTGGAGTGGGAAGTTCAGCTTTGGAGATAACTTTGAAATTCAGACCCAGTATTAATGAAATAATTCTAATCCTTTCAAGGTTTTAGCTTAATTTTTGCTCTCTACTCTTGTTCAAAGGAGGGATTTTCAGATTGCCAAAGGCTGTGAGGTATTTCTGCCAACTCCTGTGACACGGACAATAAATATCTTCCTGGCATGTGTGCAACGTGCACAGAAATGCTCAAGTGTGGGAGTGAGGCATCTCTGGAGATTCTCATGGTCTCTTATCTTCCTGTGATGTGCTGTTATTGGCAGCTCCTGCTGCTCTGTACCTGATCTCTCAGTTTGTCACGAGTGGTTTCCTGGGATTTTGTACTCTGGTGAAGCACTGGGATGAGTATTATTGGAGCTTTCTGCATTTCCTAATTTCCACTAGAAGCTTAAATACAGATACAACTAGAGAGATTGAGCACTTGGGTATAAACTGCTGAGAAATCTGTTGTCCTTTTTGCCTACCAGTTACCGATGAGATCCCACAAGCACATCCCAGATGTCCAGCCTAGTTCCCAGCTGGTTTGTGCTGATGCTGTATCACAGGGTGGCTGTTTCCTCCTCATCCTCTCTGGCCCTCCTGAAATCGCTCTGGATTTGTTTTAATGCAGCTCCATCATAACAGATAGCTTGGGATAAGGGGGAAAAGAAATAGCCTTTTTTTTTTCTAGGTGAGTGACTCTGCTGCATTTGGCACTATTGCCAACACTGTACAGGAAAAAAATTTCACTTTAATTCTCATAGACTTACAAAACTACAGAGAACTTGTGTGTTTTGTCACTTCTGTATTTTATGTGCTATTTTTTAGCTCTGAGAGGAGCTAAAAATGAAGTGATCATAGAATAGACTGAGTTGGGAAGGGACCCACAAAGATCATTCAAGTCCAGCTGCTGAGGATATTTCCTTTGCATGTAAGCACCTGTTATATAGATGTGCATTATAAGAATGTGGTTTCTTTGAGAATGCATGACTTATAAAACAGCACTGCATACCTGGTCCCCTCTCTGACATATCCATTTCAGTAAACATTAGGAGAACTGGACACTTCAAGGATGGCTGTGCTTCTTTCCCTTTCCACTTCTATTGCAGCCTACTCATTCCTATTCTTTCTTTTCACTGTTTCTATATTTAGCTTACAGATCTATCTTGGATCATGCTGCTAGAACTGATGTAGGAATTTGGCCACTTAGGTGGCAGCTATACCTATATTTAGAAAATACTTCTGATGACTCCAGTGCCCCACTGAATTCTACTTTCCTTACAGTGGTACTTATTTAAAGAGTAGAATATTAATGAGCACCAAGATATTTGACATCCATACTCTAATTAAAATAATTGATTAATTAAGAGGATAATTTAAGACTTGCAAACAACACTTGCTGTGCAAAACAAGACTTATTTTCACCTCATTGGCATAGGCCTAGGCCCAGGCTCTGCACCTGAATATAGGCTAAGTATAATTTTTTTTTCTAAAAGTTGTTATCAAGTAAACTAAGGGTCAAAAAAGTTTTAGCCATATGCCAAATTTTAAGAGACTTTGCTGTGGTTGTGTATAGTAACCAAACAAATTCTTCCAGCCTTTACTAACTTGATATTCTTGTTTAAAATGATGAAGAAATAATGATGAATGAGGTGGGCAGTTATCTTCATTAAGGCCTTGGAATTAGATCTGCTGCATGTTACTCTAGAAGAACTTAGCAATGATACATTTTTTAATAAATCAGAAGACTTTGGATGCTTTCATCATTGTGCAATGGATTTTTTTCAGCTTTCCCTATATGGAATCTTCTTAGCTGCACTTTCTCTTTGAGATAATGAAATAGAACACTGTTGTTCTTCTAAACAAATCTGGATTTTTTTTTTCCCTGTCTCCAGCAGGCTCTTTTTAGCATTTCATGATATTTTGTCCTGTTTAGTCATGTGTTATAATCTACTATTGCCATGCAGGTGTAAATTTTTGGGGAGCATGATTTGCTGGCTTGCTCAAAACAACAGAATTGACATCATGAGGTGTTTCAGTTTTCCACTACCAAAAGATGTTCACTTTCACTGAGGCTGTGATGACTCTGCCAGTCCCAATCATTACATTGAAGGTGACCCTTCCTTTGGTGTCTGTCACTCCTTTCTCGTTAAGCTATTTTTACCTATTATCTTTGGGGAATTACATAAACATGTTAGGGCTTCCTCTTTATGAAGAGGTAGTGCTATAATTTTCTGTAAGTTTCTGTAATTTTTTTCTAACATCACAAGTCCACCACAAATGAAAGATTTCACTAGTGATTTTTGATAACCTACTGTTCCAAAGGAGCCTATAAAAATGCAATTATCTTCTATTAAATATAAGGATGCCAAGTGGCTGTATGTAGGTTGGATGTATGGCAGCTTTTGGGTTTGTTTTCAGTTCTGTTCTGGGCATCCCCTTGAAGACTGAGGGGGTGAATGTTTAAGGAGACATGGTGAAAATCCCAGAACTGAGTTTGATCACTCAGTAGGTGGAGGCTTTGCCTGAAGCTGGCACTCAATCAGAGCAACCCCATGATTTTGGCCAAGGTCTGGCTTTTTAAAACTACCTCTGTTTGCCTAGATTAACTTTATAGGGATTCACATGGGTGCAGAGTACTTTTATATGGACAATCTTTAGCTGACCTTCAGGGAACCCCTTCATCAAGTCCACCCTTATCACACACTTGGTTAGCTACACTTTAACTGCAAAACTGTACAAGCAGACAATCCTATTTTTAAAAATGAATGAGGAAGGAGAGGAGGGACAAAATAAATGGCAAGGAGAAGAAACACACAACCAAAGAACTCCCTAAATCAGGTGTTTTGCCCTTGAAGGAAAAACAAGGATTTGGACCCAAGGAGGACTTGACTTTGCAGTGCCTGAGGCAAAGTAGGAGTCAGCGTGAGCATCTATCCCAGAGAGCCTATGGAAAGGGTTAATATGGAGGGATATGAGGAAAACTTTCTGGTCTCAACTTGCCTGGGAAACTATCAAAACACTGGTAAATCCCTTCACCCCCATCTCACTTCTGTGGCTTCTGCATATCTATGTCCTTACTTATTGCCTCCTCAGTGATCCCTCAGCTTTCTTTGTAATTTGGATGTCACGCCTTGGCTACTTTCTCCTGGATCAAAAAATGCTGAGCAACGTGGCTGTTTTGTTATAAATCCCCTTTCTGTTTTGTAACTCTGTCTTCCAACTTCAAAAATAGTTTCCCCTCATTGACTTGAGCAAATATGATAAATACAAGAAGTTGAGTCATCCTGAAAGGGCATTTGCTGGGGATTTTTTTTTTGAATGAATCATTTTAATTGGCTTCTTTGAAAACTGCAAATTTTTGAGCATTAAAAATTAATTAACTGAGAGGAGGGAACACTTATGAGCAGTGTGCCTTTATGAGATTAACTGATATTTGAGAAGCAGAATTAAATATCATATGGAGCCAGGTAAAATGATGTTTACTTCATAAAAATGTTCCCAAGTAGAGAGTCTAAAGAGACTAGATCAGAAACTTTGATTAATTAAAGAGCTTATAACGTGGCACAAAGCTTCTCTAAATGTACAACTGTGTTCTGGGTAGAGAAGTACGAAAAGTCTGAGCCCTGAGTGGCATAAATTAACCCACATCTACTGAAGTCTAGAAGCTGTTTTCTATGGAGGGAGGGGAAAGAAAATCTGCAATGCATAGTGTATATCCCCATTTGGTGCTTTTCTGTTTTTCCAGAAATGTGATTAAACGTGTGTAGACCAAGCGACTGCAAAAGCTGAAGAGAGTGGGTGACCTTAGTCTTCAAATATCCCCGGTGGCCTGAAGCTCCTTCAGTCAAAGACTTGCTTTAAATTTCGTTCTTTGAGTTTACAATGTTTTCAGTGCCTGCCTGTGTTTACAAGCAGCGGATTAAATTAAAACCCTTCCCAAGCATTTGTTGTGATTTGACAGCCTGCTGAGTAACGCTCATTGCACGCGTTTTTATTTTGTGGGACAGCTTCTCCCCACAGGCCTATGCACTTTTCTGGACAGAGATTTAACTGTGAGGCAGCTGCTCTGATTATAGACCAACTCTTTTAGTTCATCTGCGGGACAGGCAAGTTGTACTTGGAGTTGCAGAATTACATATGGCCTTATTTCAGTGTTGGGGTCGGATATATGTGAGGTTTTATACAATCCTGGCTGGCTAATATTTAACAATGCTTATTATGGAGTGCCTGGAGGCAGAACTGCTTCTGCATTATGTGGTTTGGGAGAATTGTTCCCTTTGGTGGGAGCTCTGGAGTTCTGTACAGGTTTTACCTCTAAAAGATGAAACAATGCTGAAGCTTCCAGGTGGGGAGATTAAGATGGCAATGTCTGTCCAAAAGAAAATTTAATTAGTCACATTTAATCCAGATAACTGTGGCTCAGCTTGTGTTTGCTAGGATTAAATGGGTGGATGTACCATTATTCCCTTCCAACAAAAATATTCATGAGGGTTTTTCTAATTTTTCTTTTCATTAGAAGCTAGGTGGACTTTTAAAAAATTTTCTTCCACTCACACCAAGCTTCTTATTTTTATATTTTTCTCTTCCTTCTCTCACTACTCAATGTTTTTGCTTGTTCAATTTTAAAAATACAAGAGAAAAAGAGACAGTGTTTAGGTAGAGGGAAAAGAACAAATCCAGCATTTATTTTCTCTTTAAGGTAGCAGTACTTTAAAACTTTATATGAAATTTTATCAGAAAAACTCTTCACACAGCACTCTGCTTTGGATTGGCTTTAAATGTATGAGTACAAATTGCCCTTTGATGGGTGTGGCAGGAATCTTGTGGTGGCTCTTAGAAGCAAATCTGACACTTCCTTACATCTGGGAGACAGGCACCAAGGGGTGAACACCTTGGTCTACTTTGAGTGACAAATATTTCTTTTTTCCATCACCTGCTCATCTTTCCTGTGCCCAAAGAAGAAAAAAGAGAATTAATTTCAATCTAGGTTAAAATATCACAATTGTGGCCATCAGATGAACTTGATATAAAGAATGAGAGGGAGGGGAAACAAACAGTACAGTTTTAAAGCATCCTTCAATTTTTCTGACTCTGGTTGCCCAGGGCTGACTTGCTCCTTGATGCAACTTGAGAAAAGAACTCTCCAGGATGAAGATGAAGTGTCAGAATTGGCAGTTGGACAGGAACATTTCTAATTACTAATCCCTTTCTTATATATACATATAGCCATAGAGAGCAGAATCCGATTTTTTGAAAGATATGAATTATGTATTGTTATTAAACAGTAATCAAATGATTCAAATGAGATTTAATTTTTAAATTAAATCATTCAAAAGCATGCCTTTTTAAAGCACTGGGCCCTAATGAAATGCTGCTTTCTGCTGCTCTTTTATCAAGAACTTTATTCACAATGCTGAATATTTTATGGTGCCAGGGGACATTGCATTATCTCTTCTGATATTGCCAACCCGATAAAATAATAAAGAAAAAATCTCTACTGTAATTTCTTTACTCATTTTGATGAGAAATATCTGGTAATTCATTAAATAGGAATGTATTGCTTTGAAAATACAAATGAATAAAGTAACTGGCATTACAAAATAGCAGCCAAGGCATTATCTGATCTCTTAAATGATTTGCACTTAATTCAATTACTTAGGAATCTTGTTTCCTTACTGGTGGACTGTGATCTGTGCTCTGGGGGCTGATGAGTGCTGTGTCACTGGGTTCCAGCAGGGCTGACGCCCCCAGATTTGCCCTGGGGCTCTCAGTTTAGCTGCTGAACGGGTTGGGCTGTTTGTGGTTGTGAATATTGCCCTCATTTAAATCCTTTGTGCGTGTGAATAGGAAATCCGGCGTTGTGCCTCAGGCAGTGACCAATCTGTGTGTGTAAATATGGACAGTGGTTGTTCTTTGTAAAGTCTGTGAGGTCTATTCTGGCAGTGGCCATCCCATTAAAACTGCACAGGGGTCTTGTGGTGCTGTCTGACCCAGCTGGAGAATCTTGGAATGGTTTGGGTGGGAAGAGACTTTAAAGTTCCATGAGCATCCAGTTCCCATCTAGTTCCATGAGCAGGGACACCTTCCACTATCCCAGGTTGCTCCAAGTCCTGTCCAACGTGGCTTTGGACACTGCCAGGAATGGGGCACAGCTTCTCAAGGCAACCTGTGCCAGTGCTTCACTACCCTCATAATCAAGAACTTTTTCCTAGTATCCAATCTAACCCTGCTCTCTGTGTGAAGCCATTCCTCATTGTCCCATCACTCCAGGTGCTTGCAAAAACTCTCTACTTTTCTTGGAGTCTCCTTTCTCCTTTTGCCTGACTTTGGAGATATTAGCAGAGGTAGATCTTCCTTTACTTATTGGGATGCTCCTGGGTGAGGTGGCACACGCCTGCTTCAGGATGAGGACACCATTAGGGGGGACAGAGTCCCATTTAATGTGAGAATGCTTTGGGACCAAACAGCTTCTTGCAGGCTGAGGCAGGATACAGCCAGGATCCAGGCAAGGCTGATCTGTGCAGCCATTCTTGGTCTTTTTTAGCTGACCGCAGCCATGAGGTAATAAAATAGCACTTGTGCCATGTGAGCAGCTTGAACATAAAGCTGGGAGGAGGGTATAGCAGGCAGGGAATTCTGCTTAGGTTGCAGCAGCAGCTTATTGCTGCAGTAGTTCTGAGGTAGCCTCAGGGAAGGGAGGAAGATGTTTGCTTTTTGGCTCTGTTAGTCCCAGTGCTTTTCTTCAGGGCATAAGTCTTTGGAAAAATGTAAACTGATAGCATGATCCATGATCATCTAGTTCTCCTAAAAATTAAGTCTGTGGTTGACACCTTTTATATGGAGATAGCTGTGAAAGGGCTGAGTGTTTGTAATGAGCATTATAATTCCATAAACTCTGACATTACACCCTCATTTCCCAACACTTTATAAAGGCTGCTACCTCCAATGCTGAGATTGCCAATTTCCTGATGCTTGCTGTTTCCAGCCACTCACATCTTCATCTTGTCATCTGCTTTTGGTTACTTGGACACCTTCTTGTTAAATATTACAAAATAAGTAGCTGTTGTTGCTGCCAGCAGTGCTGGGAGATTTTTGTTGAGGGCCTGCCTTATATATTTCAGAAGACATGGAAATCTCCCTTATTGACTGTGTGTCCTGGTTTTCCCTGGGCACAAAGAAATAACCAGCCTAATAAAAATTTTGTGAGCAATATTCACTTATTAGTTAATTCCATCCCTGCCAGCCCAATGGTTCTCTGGCAATGACAGTTTTTGTATTTCAGACTTATCCCAGGACACTTCTCTTCTAATGTTTCTTTCTTGTTGAAGAAGTGACACTTTCTAGGGAATCCAGGCTATACATTTCAGAATTGCTACAAACATTTCTGATTATGGGTCTAGCCCAACACTGATTTTTTTTTCTTAGGCTGGGATGTAAGAATTGCTTAAGAAGCAAAAAAAAAAAAAAAAAATCATTTGGAAGGATTTTTAAAAGTGAAACAATTTTGTGTGAAAAAAGCCACTTTTTTTTTTAATTGAAACTGGGCAAAAAGTTTTGAGAATATGAAAATTAAATGCAAATTTTGGGTTCAGACTGAAAAAATATTTTTTAGTCAACAACAAAACTCCCCAGACACACTTTATCGATTCTGCTATTAAGCCATTCTTTCCCCCATCCTTTCCATTGCGTATTTCTCCTCCAAGCTGAGTTTTGTTTCTCCATTAATACAAAGGGATGATAAAGTAGAATCAGTGTACCTCATTTGCTTGTTTTCTTTTTTTTTTACACTTTATTTTTTTTTTCACCATTTGGACAATGTGAAACAGTTGCTGCATTGAATCTGGTCCATGCAACTGAATTGAAAATCCCTTCAGGCCATAGGGGTCACAAAACCCCAACATTTTCTGAGGATGTGATAGAGACAAAGCCAAATCCTGTACGGAAGTGTTCCTTTTGAGAGAGAAGTTGCTTTTTCCTTGCTACCTACTGAAAGGTAGAGTGAGATTTTTCAGATAAAGCCTTGCAGAGATAAATATTCCATTTTTACCTGACTGGCATCTGCTGCACAGGGAACAAATCAATGGGATGTGGGAGCAACGGCAAAAGGTAAAAGAGACCAGCAAAAGCTTCCTTCTGCTTTCCTCCATGATGGAGGATGCTAAAAGGGGGACTCTCCCAGAAAACAGCAAAGATGAAAAGGTTCACTGGACCCCTCCAGCTGCTGTTTTGTTTTTCTTTCCCCTAGTAAACTCTTCTTGTTGTACTCTTGTTGAGAACTTTCTATTGTCCTTTCCCCACTTAAAAAAATATACCAAGAGCTTAGGGTGCTTGGGTTGGAAAATGGACTTTGTGACACCATCAAATACTTCAATTCCTTTAGCACCAGCTGTTTGTAGGGTATCTGATTTACAAGGAAGGGAATACCCATAACATTTACCCCAGGAACAGCAGCATCTCTTTGATTCATCTCCTGCCAGTTCAACTTCAGGCAGTTTTTCAATTTAACTACTTCCATGTAGAACAACTTGTCTTTCTTCTGATACGTGAGCTGACCAATATGTTGAAAATGACAGTAAAATTGCATTTTAGAGAAGGGGAAAATATGGCTGCAAATCTGAGTGTGTTTAAAGAGATGAGGGCATCACTCTACTGTAGGAAATGAAAAAAATTAAAGATTATAATCAGTGTAATAATAATTAGCATGACCTTCATCAAACAAGGTAATTATGATGACAATTGGAGTTACTTTAAATCAAGTGTAAATTAGTTTAAAGAGGTAACATTAGGCACCACTTTTGTGGCTGCTTTTCAGCAGGAGGGAAACCAACAACTTCAAATAGTTAATTTGGGGTAAGGATCCAATATATATGATGAAATTCCAAATGCCTCTATGGTCTAGAAATGAGGCTGCATCAGACACTGATAGCCAGGAGTGCAAACCTCCTCCACCAGAGGAGAGGACACAGGATTAGAAACCAAATGTTTTTGAGCATGGACTTGAGCCCTGTTACTTGTTCGAGCTTCTAAATGGTCTTTATATGTGTCAAGCCATTTGTTTTAAAGATTGCATCCTTTTATGCTACTATGTCTATTATTTCCTGTTCCTCCTTGGGTTGTGGGTATTGTTTTATTGCTTCTAGGATTTTTTTTTCTCAGGAAATTCAGAGATAAAAATACCATGATAAACACTCATGCGTTCTGGGTAACAGTGTAATGTGTATTTTGTTACTAGCAAAGTTAAAGCAGCAGCAATCACAGCAAAATTCAGTGTAATGTCTCAGTAAGGTTAACACTCACTGAAAGTGTGCTTGAGTTTTTGGAAAGTTTTCCCTTTGCCTGCCTAGAAGCTTTTCTACCTGAGGGCATCTCTGCAGAGGGCTCCTGGCTAACCAGAAGCCCTGGTCTTGAATTCAGGCTTGCTCAGCACAAGTTCGGCCTTATGGCTCCTATCAAACCACCGTTGCCTTTGTGACCAATTTATGAAAGGTGCTTGCATAGACAAAGTTGCCTCCAGAGAACTTCTTCACTTTTCCTGGGATGACATGGTCACAAGGAAAAGTTAGAGCGAGGTTTCAGCTCCTTGCTTTTGGGTTTTATTTGCTTAGAAGTGCCCAGAGGAGATGGGAGGGCTCATGGCTCTGTGTTGAAAACTCCTCTCCCCCATACAGTGAGTTCTCTTTGGATCCCTATTTAAAATACTTCTCCAAGATGCTGATTCCTTGAGTTGTAAAAATGGTGGAACATGAGAGAGTGAAATGCTGATGGACTGCTGAAATACATGCATTTGGTGCAGTCTCATGGATTCCAATGAAGAATTTCTTTCCTTAGCATCTATTTTAAATAGCAACATTCTGTTCGGTATCTAACCTCTCCTGAGCATGTCTCTGCACCTGTGGGGTGGAGTGTACCCAAGAGCACCCGCCCTTTGTAGGAGACCTAGTTAGCAGGTGCTGGGACAATTATTAGATGTTGTGCTGACATCAGGAGGTGAACCTGTAGGAAGAGCTTGCTGCAGCTGCTGAAACATGATGCTGTGGAGTGTGGCTGTAGGAGGGAATTTGTCTTGCTGGTTGGATTTCCTTCTGGTGGACACTGCCAAACTGATGCTGCTGCAGTAAAATCACAGTGGTGAGACTGAGAGGAGTTTAATCCCTCATACAGTCCATAGGCAGCCCAGATGGGAGGGGTCACAGTGCTGAGGAGCACCCCCAGTATCCTGAGAGGAGCTCTCCTCTGGCTGCAGTGGGATTCACCTGCTGGATGGGATCCTTGTGTACTGCAGAGACTGCTGTATAGCAACTTCCATAATGGTGGTAAGATAATTTGGAGTGAATGAGCCCTTCAAAATGAAGCACAGACAGAATAAAAGGTCCTTTGCAAACCCCTGTTCTGTTCATGTCCAAGTGCACGGGCAGAAATACAGATGAATTTAGCCACTGGGTGAATTTTCAAGGCTTTGGCTGTGATAGTTGGAGTAAGTGATTATCTTGTCTCCTTTACTGTGGAGCATTTTGATCTGAAGTGTGGGACGTGATTTTTCTGTTCACAGAGCACAAAGCAGACACCTCGCTTGGAGAAAAGTGTTTAGTCTGGGTGAGAACTGCTCTTTGTGTGCACGCATGTGATTTATTTATAATAGATAATTCCTCCCAGCCAGATGATTTCCCCCAGCTCCCTTTCAGCCAGAGCCAGGGCAGTCTTTGTCAGTTATATAAGGTCTGGTAAGTGTGGTGCATAAGCAGCAGCCTTTACTTTTCATCCCTGATGGAAAATGAGATGAGCTGTCCCACTTACCCCATGAAATAACAGGGTTGTGTTTGGAAAGGCTTTAGCTTGGCTGGGAGGACAAAGCACTGCACAGCCTGTGAAGGTGGAAGTGTGAAGGAAATCATGGTGTTTGAGCAGACCCATCTACAAAAGACACACAGCCAAGCAGGTCCCAGAAAGAAGAGAGCTACACTTTCAAATCAGCTTTCCTCCCTTTTGTGTTTTTCTGCCTTTGTCTTCAGCTTCAAAGGCAGAATGGGCAGGAAATTCAGCAGATTCTCCAGAAAAAGTGCACTTCCCAGGCTGTGGGATGTAGATGTGTAGGGGCATAGTCCCACCTAGAGGTGTTTAATTTGCAGTTTATATACTATATTTCAACCACATGCTTAGAAAAATTGTGCGTTTCTACAAATAGGGTAGAATGGTAAATCTCACTTCAAAGATCCTCAGAAAATTAGGACTGAAAATGAGATTCTACATAGAGATTATGATGTCATTCCTGCACTTTCCCAAAGGAGGCAGGCTGAGGAAGTTGGAGCTGTTCACTTTTGAGAAGAAAAGATTGTGTGGGGACCTCATAGCAACCTTCCAGTATCTGAAGGGGCTCTTCATCAGGACTTGGAGTGCGGGGACAAGGAATAATGGGTTCAAAGTGAAAGAGGGGAAATTTAGATTAGATATATGGAAGAATTTCTTCCCTGTGAGGGTGGTGGAGCCCTGGCACAGGTTGCCCAGAGAAGCTGTGGCTGCCCCTGGATCCCTGGCAGTGTCCAAGGCCAGGCTGGATGGGGCTCTGAGCAGCCTGGGATAGTGAAAGGTGTCCCTGCCCATGGCAGGGAGTTGGAACTGGATGGGCTTTAAGGTCCCTTTCAACCCAAACTGTTCTATGATTAAATAGCATAATTGCATAATACCTTGACTTTTCTAAAAACTAGGCATGTGAAATTTATCTTTAATCTAAATTGAGGAGGTTTTACATCCTAAGGCCTGTATAGACATTTCTCTGTCAAAGAAATGGTAGCACTTTACTCCCTGTTCTTATTCATCCTGTCCACAGCAATGTAAGTGATAGATCCAAGCTGAGAAAGAGTTTGGAGTGGGTCAGATTGGAGGGGAGGGTGTGTGGGTGGAGAACTTCTCCGGCATATTTTTCACAGTGGCCCTGAGGTACTGTGCCAATTGCTCATACTCTCCCTCAGGCAGTCAACTGGAGCTGAGGGTAAATTACATAACCCTAAATCTGTGTTGTCTTTGCACAGGCATTTATGATTTACATCCTCTTGGCCACATTTCATTTTTCAATGACTTGTGTATTTTACAGCCTTTAATATAAATACCTGTATTCTGGACAACAGCAAAGAAGTAAAATAGTTATAACTATTCTTATCCTTTATGGCACTTACTATGTTTAGTTTGCAAAGGGCTGTAAAAGGAGGCTCTGTGTTACTTTATTAAGGAGAGGTCAGAGGTGAGAAGAGGCTGAAGTGATTTGGAGTAAGGCTGTTACAGGGGCCTTAAACTGGCAGCTTTTTTTTAAAACAGTTTACCATCCTTGCCCATGAATTGCAAACAGAGAGATGTTGTACTGTAACAAATATGGCCTCGCATTCCCCTCAAATTTCAATAGCCTGTTTGTATATATGCAGAATTAGTTGGAAATAAGGCAGATTTAGGAGACTGTGTGGAGAACATCTTATCCCTGTGCTGTTATGACAAAGCAAAGCAACTGTTCCCCAAATGGCTCTGAGGCATGGCCCTTTCTCTGCTCTCCTGAGCTGCATCAAGCTGTTGTTTAGACTTTAGCAGGGAGGAGGACAAGTTTGGATGTTACAGCTGCAATCCTGAATAAGCCTGTTCCACGTGAAGTCATAAACTCCACAGCATGGCTGCTCCAATTGTGAGTTCTCTCTCTCTTCCCCTGCCCCCTGTCAAAGGGAAAGGTTTTATGCAGGAAGAGGGGAGGAATAAAAAAATATTTAACTATAGTCTGACTCTGGCAAGTCATGTTCTATTTAAAACTTCACTGCACCCAAAGAGCCCAGCTTGGCAAGCAGTGCAATCCAACAGCGGAACTGGTTCAGCACATGCATGAGCATCCCAGGCAGCTTTTGCATCTTCCACTGGACCCCAGAGACCCTTGGATCTGTCTCCACCTCCCTCTCTCCCACATCAATTTCTCCATCACCTCTGAGGGGCCTGTACTCCCTGATGTGCTTAAGAAGCATTTGATACAAATGGTGGTGCTAGGCTCTGTCACTCCTGTTTAAATATGGATTTGCTCTTGTTTTTTCTGGCTTTTATATTATTTGTTTCCTTGAGTCTTTCCCCCTCACTTTGTTTTCCACTTATTTTAAGCCAAAGGTGATTGAATGTTTCTCCTGTCTCCTAATACACTTTCCTATGCTTCGTCTCCCAAACAAGTAATGAATAAGGACCTTGACTGATTAGTATAGAGGCTTGCACTTGATTTCCCCCTCCCATGAAGGAGAAATTGAGTAAAAGAGAACTCTGTTTTTAGTTCCACTAAAGCTGACGCTGAAGGGTCATATCCTTTTTTCCTTTTCCAGAAGGGAACGTGGGGATAGTGAGGAGCAGGATCTCCTCGTTTCCATTTGCCATTGCAGTAAATCTTAAAGAATATTGGGAAATTGGTCTGACTTCTGTTTTCCAGCCCTGCCCTGGGGTGTTCCCCAGCATTGCCACCTAAAAGCATCCACACTCAGCAGGTTGGTGGGAGGCAGAAGTTTCTTGTGGAGGCCTGTGCTCCCCAGTCATAGGAGGGAATGTTGTCTTTTCTGCCCCTTCAGTCCCAAAATGTGTTTTTATCTGTGCAGTTAGAAAAACAATGACAGTAATGGACATTACTTTTTCTGGGGATGTTTGTTTTATTTGCAATTATAATTAGCAGCACTAATATGTTTACTCTTTCTGATAATATATGGGAAAGGCACTTTGATTTTTCCTTTGTAAATCTCTACACTGTCAGAGCTGAAAAACACTCACACTCTGTGCTGTCTCTTGTCACACCAGCTACCCTTTGAAATGCAGCTTACTCCATTTCTGTTGTCAGTGAATACCATGGCCCCTTTTTGTCCAAAACCTGTTGTTCTGTAAGTTTAAGTCTTGTTGTTTTTTTCCCATTATGAGGAGAAGTTGATGGTCAGGATCTTTATTGTAAATAAACAAAGGTGGATAAACACCAGAAGCTGTCTTTCACTGAAGCAAACGAGGGTCTGTTTCTGCAGAGACAGGTTTGGATTTACAAAGCAAGTGCTGGGTAATGTCAGAATTGTTGACAAGCAACAAATCTTGGTTTGCAATCCATGCCAGTTCCCTGCTGCCCAGCTGAGACTCAGAGGGGCTGCTTCCTCTCATTAACACACTGGAGTTTGGGCTGTGGAGAGATTGAAAAGGGTGGAGTCTTTGTTCTTGGAGACAAAACTTGCTTGTGGTGTTGTACATGAGAGGTGTTCTTGTGCCCTCCTACAGCTTCTTTATACCTGTGCACCTCCCTGGGCCTGAGCATCACACAGCTCCTGCAGTTTTGTCCCTCTGCTTCTCAGTAAGAGCTGACCCTAACATGCATTAGGGTGTAAAACCAGACTGCTTTGGTTTTGAATTCTTTCTCCAGTCCAGCCTCAGGCTTTGCACATGCCTGAGTGTGCAGCTGCCGTCCACCTGAGCCAGAGCTCAGTAGTTTTGGCCATGGTTTCTATTTTTACCTGGCTCACAGTGACAATCTATAGGAACTCTTCCCACTTGTGGAAATATGGTAGATGTGTCCTGCAGTTTGGTGGTGCTTTTTGCTTTGGTTTCTTTTACAATAGTTACAAATCACTCTTAGAGCAGTTATAAATCTCTCTTTCACTAATAAGTGTGTTTACTTGGCATATGAAGTCTCTCATGGTCTAATTTTCTTTCATTCTGCATTTATAAAAAATTAAGCTTTGTGAAGTCAGTGCTATGGACTTAGAATTCAACATTTTTCTGCAGCCAAGGTTTCTGCTGTGAGTCCATGAGTATATCCCAATTACCTATTGATTTGTATCAGCTAGGTTTCACTACTTCTCCTCTGAGAATTTTGATTTGCCCAGAACTAGAACCACAATGTGCCTGAAATGTCTCTGACAGTTGCTTTTACCAACCTCCCACAGCTCCCACCACATGCTGTTTGTCTTTAATGTGTGCAGATATATGCTGCTGGACCAGAGGTATGACTGAGCATGCAAGGCATCCATTATAAGCAGGTTCTGATTTTTTCTGTTCATGTGCTAGTTAAGCTATCACAGTTCCTACTGCCAGGAAATTTTCCCTTTTATGCTCCTTACATAAATACAGCAAATGCTCACATCTCTATACTTACATTGAAATGAGCTTGCTCTTTCTTTTTTTTTTCTTTGAGTAATATTAGTTCTGCTGGGCCTAATCCTGGGATATGTCAGTCTCTAGTCTTACACATTTTACTGAAAACTGAGTGATTAACCTCTTGGCAAAGCAATTTGGACTATCAGGGGGGATTAAGCTGTTGAAATAGGGCTATGGACAGGCCTTTTGGGTCCTTGACTGGATCCCTCGCTGAGCCTTTTCCTACATGCCATACTAAATGAACTCAATATTGCTCCTTGACTTGGCTTTGCTACAGAAGTTTAGCAGTCTGGTGGCACAGTGTGTCCTTTCCCAACAATATATGCTCAAAGTACACCTCCCATTTGTTCAAATGGCCTTTTCAGGTTACATTTCTCTTTCCAGAAAGCCAGTCAAACAAGTATTCAGAGGTCTGCCTGCAGTTAGTTATCCATGACTGGAGTATAGTTTAATACCTATTTTTCCCTCCTTCTTTAACATTAGTTCATCCCCTTCTCCCTACCATAGGAAGTGGGGGGGAAAAAAATTTCCAAGGGCTTGCAGCAAAGTTAATCCAATAATTGTGGTAATTTATGAGTTGGTGGTTGATAGCAGAAGATGTAATTATTCTTTTCCAGCCTTAGCTAGCTCACTGTGATCAAATATGATTATGTTATTGTTCAATGAATCATATGCTGAGCACAATGCACTGACCCGATGGCTGATGGCACCGTGCTCCTTGGTGGCATTGCATTATGAATTAGATCAGTTCCTTATCTTGATTATCTGAGGCCCTAATCCCACAAATGCTTGTGAATATTTTAAAATTTGCCAGCAGAATAAATCCATGTCTGAAGTTTTGTGATGCAGCCTGAGAATGAAAAGATTTGGGGAGTTTTCACTCCCTACAGGTACCTCTCTGCTGGTTTCATCCTGGCTTATGTTTATATTCGTCATCTTTGTACTTTGATTTTAGCCCAACCTTTTTTCAACCTAAACTGCCTTTAGACGAAGTCTGTGAGTGATGTGACTTTTGCTTGTCAGCATGGTAGAGGGTGCAAACTAATTCACAGGCTTATTTTGTACAGGAGGTTCTGGCCTAGGTGCTTTTATTGGAGCATCCTTAATGTCAATAGCTAAATAAGTCCAGGCTGGATGAATCCTCTGTGTCCTTGTACAACCCCTGTCCAATCCAGGCTATACAGAACCACTATTACACACTCACAATCACCTTCTTGGCATCAGACGTGCTGACTGATTTATACCCACTGCACGTTCATTGGTGTGTGCATATTTATGCATCTGTATGTTTTCGTTTCAGGTGGATATCTCCCTTTAACCAATATTTGATTCATGCCATTAGAACAAACCTAGAAAATGCAATGCCATGGGGAAATACTTAACCAGGCAATTCCACCAGGGACCTAGTTATCTTTTGAAGTGACTACAATAAAAAACACAATAGTAGAAGCAGTTCTAATTTGCCTTTGTAAGATCTGTCTTAAGGCTGATGGGAGGAAACCAAACCAAAAGCTGGCTGAGACATAGGGCTTAAAAACCTGAGGGAAAAGCATCCCTCAGCTTCAGAAAAAGTGGCATATGCACGAATCTGCCTGAATCTCCCTCACTGCCCATGGTCCTGTAAGGCAGCCTGCCAAGCTGAGGTGGTCTGGTTTTAAAAGCAGAAGTGGAAGAGCAAGAAAGAGGATGCTGTGGGGTTCCCCAGCTGTGGGAGTCATCCCAAGGAAAGGGAATGTGACCCTTGGTGGGAAGAGATTGTGTGAATTGCCCATTGATAGCCTGTGCAAGGGAGACTTACTGGAGAAGGGAAAGAGAGAGAACAATCTAGGAAACTGGGAAAATGTGGGTAGTGCAGCAAGGACAATCTGTGGATGGGGAGACCGAGGTAGAGACATGAAATTAACGCAATTCTGACCTCACCCAGGTTGCTGTTTCTGCCCTCAGCATCAAAGCTGATGCTAGTACCCACAGACTCTTCCCTGAAATACATGGTAGTGTTGTTGTGTTCTGCAGAACTCTGTGGCTGCACTGCCAAACACCTCCCAGGGTGGAACAGGTAAATCCATGTTGCCTCCACTCAACTCTACCTGTTCCTTTGCGAAGAAACAAGTAGGTGTGTTTTGACAACCAGCTCTGTGGCTGGGCTGATTTGCCGGCTTTCCCTTTACACCATGGAGAGGGTTTGTGTTCAAAAATACAGCATCACTTGTTTGCTGTCAGCCGGAGTCCCTGCTGTGTTTCTGAAGTGCTGTTCTAGGTACTGTTTCATTTGCTAATCAATTGCTTAGGTTTTGATACATGTTAACATACGAGTCACTCAGAGAGAAGGAAGGGTCAAGCTGTTGGTTTGTAGGTGTTGATGTAGTGTCAAATGTCCTCTTAATCCCAATATAACCCAAATATTTGTTTGCGGATTGCTGCAGTGTTCAGTTTCTCAGGACAGCCCAGCACTGATGGAAGTGCAGTCCTGTTTTCACTCTCGGGCTGTTCTGCTCCAAGCCATGTGCTGGCTGCACTTCTAGATGCTGCTGGAGCACTGATGCCTGAACTCTGCTTCTGATTCAAAGAGAATTAGTAATCCCCACCCTTTTCCTTCCAGATATCATGCAAAGCAAACTCCCAGCACAATAATGCTGCTGTTGTTGTTGCAGTGGCAGATGGACATGGAGCGATCTGGTCTCCAACCTCCCTGCTGCGCTTCCCACAGCCTTCCTGCCACAGAGTGGGGTGTGAGGAGTCTCTTTTCAACGCGTGGGGGTTTTGGGCAGGGGTTAATGGGCAGGCAGAGCTACAGTGCGATCTTCAAGATGAATCTGAATAAGAGGGCAGATGGGTTTACTGGGCTCTGAGGAGCCAGGCTGTGAGCTCTGTGTATATGTGATTTGGGCTCTTCCCCATCAATCTGGAGCAGAGGGTTTTAGAAAATGCAGTGTTACAGCTCAGGTTTTTAAAGACCTGGTTATAAATGCACTGTGGGCTTAGGGAGAGGGTTCTGCTGCCACTGTGGAAGAGGGTGATCTGTGCTCCCCAGGATGGCACCAGTTAATTTGGTAACTGAGTCCCTGAAGAAGGTGGTAAAGTCTTTTCTTGTCTCTACCATGTCTGAGTAGGGCAAATGAGTGAAGATAAGCTTGCACTTGCTCTTAGAAACCCACTTCAAAGAGTATAAACACTTGGAGAGCTAGGCCAAGGTCTTGGATATATAAGCAGGAGTTTTAGTAGTGCATCCAGAGTGTTTCCCAGTATTCCAGCCCTTTCCATAGGGGCTCTGTATTGGATCTTCCTGGGAGCTTCCTAAATGCTGTCCCAGCAGCAAAGAGTGAGGGCCTGGAATCACCAGCTGTGTTTTGCTTTATGCACACAGGGGTTGCTGCATGTACAGCTTGTGTGCCTGTGTATGGGTATTAGAAATAAAATGCTGCATTTTATCAGTGTCTAAATCCTCCTGTTTCCTTTTCCTCACACTCTAGGAACAGAAGTGGACTTTGAGGCTCTAGGGCTGATTTTTCCATGGCTGTAGATCTGGTGCTGTGAACTTATTCTACTCTGTGATGTCTTGTTTTTGGTTTGGAAAGAATACTCACAGGAGTTTCTTGGTTTAGGTAGATAGTTTACACTCAGTGCTGGCAAGGAGACACAGTTTAGCCACTTGTGGTCCTGAAAAAGCTTCTGATGTTGGCATCTATGCTATAAAAATAGGTCCCAAACCATCTTCTGCTACGGCTTTTGATCTGCCTCAGTATCACTTTAACTGATGATATCTAGATAAAGGCATACTTTAAGATAGTGCTTTTCCTATTTTTAGCCCCTGATCTGTGTAAAAATGTATGGATCCCATCTAGTGCATTCTGTGTAAGTTGATATAGGAACTAACACAGCTCTTATAAAGGAAAAATAGAGATTTTTTTTCTTCTGTGAATTGTGCTCTACTTCCTTATCTTGTAGGCAGCAGGGTATGCTACTGTTTCACATGACCTGTGCAAAGGAGAAGATTATTGATTGATGTACATAGATATTGTTTATGTTGTCATCAATTAACACACCAGAAACACACCTCCTTCCAAGGCAGTTTGCAGCATTTGGAGCTCATGCAGGAATCTGGGATGAAGCTGCAGCTGAACTTCTGTAGGATGCTGCTGGGAGTGTTTCCTTATTTTCACAGGAACTAAATAATTGGGAAAATCCTTTCCATTTATCACTGTGGTTTATATTGCATTATTGAAATACAGTTAACTACAGTAAGCATAATAATTTATCCCATTTTGCACCTCAGTCAGACCAGTTGTTGATCAATACATGTTGACACCAAAGACACTACAAGAAGCGCACAGGGAGGGAAGTCTGCACAACTTTGCTTTTTTCAAAAGCCTGTCATAAGTTTCCTTCCAAACATCATATTGGAGACCAAATTGATTTGGCACAGTGTTAATTTAATTTATCCTATACAAATTATAGTTATTTTTAACACCAGCTTTCTTTAATTTGTGAGCCTGGTGGTATAATTTTAATGCCTGCTCATGAGAGAGGCAAATGCCAAAGTGTTTGGCTTTACCAGATTCTTGTGAGTGGAGATTACCTTCCCAAGGAACTCTTATTTTTGGGGAGTGTTCCTTCAGCCTCACTGTCCCAGTTACCTTCTTGAACACATATTTGGTTTAAGCGGCTTTTGTTTAATGCTGGTCTTTGTCAGGCACTTTTCTGTCAGGAGGAAGGGACAGTCTGCTGATGCAGATAAGCGAAACTGGCTCAGCCTTTGCCACGTTATGTAAATAGCAGATTTGTGGAGTTGCCCCAGGAAGATTGTTTGTATTTAATTGGGCAGTCTCTAACAGTTGTATTCCAGAAAGATTTCACCTCAAATGCACTGAAGTTGGTGGAGGGACCTCCCTGTGTTTTGGAAAGTCTGATCCAGACTCCAGTGGTGCTGATCTCAGATTTCTGGGAGCAAACACACCTTTATGCTTTCATCCTCCTTCAACCCTTTAATATTTTGTTCAGCAATCAAATACAACCAGTGTGAGAGATCATCTAAAGCAAGTTTAGGAGCAGGATTTATACAGTTTCCACATATGCTGACAAAATGAATTCTCAATTTTCCTATGTATGTCTGACCACTTTTCCCACTTCCCAAACATTTTGACCTTTTGTTGAGGAACAAAACTCACCCAGTGGCACCTTGAGCAACCCCAACAAACAGTGGAACCATCCTAGTTCTGCAAATCAAACTCTCACATCACTTGTTTCACAAGAATCCACATTCCAAGAGGTGTCTGAATTGGTAAAAATGAATAAATAACATCAAATAGTGACATTGAAATTTCCCTTTGTGAATATTTTGTAGTTTAGACAATTTTAGACAAAATACATTTATTGACAAATGTATTTGTTCTTACTGTGCAGGCAATGTTTACAGCCTCTGATAATTTGTTTGTTCTGTTTATTTTACTGTGCTTAGAAGACAACAGCAATTTGCATTCATTTGCATTTCATTTTAAGGGACAGTGATAATAATAAAAGTTGTGGGGGATGTGTGTATATGAGTTCTTTATATATAAGCATATATATGTGCATAAACAAAATTCTTCGTTTTCCAATAACGTTTGAGAGGAGATAATTGCTGCTGGGATTTTACTGCAATTTTCACATCCTGCAGCTCTCCCTTGTACTCTTCTTTTTGTTTTGCCTGCCTAAAGTTTAAAAACCCTGCACAGATCCTATTTATGTAGGACAAAAATAATTCTAAAGGACAGCGGACTATAAAAAAAACACTCAATGAAACTTATTGAACCTAACATTTTAACACACACTGCTTGTTGCGCATAGTTCTTTATCAGAGCCATTGAGCAGGTAATCTGCTGGAAAAAAGGAATCCTCAGTTTTTGTTTTTCCAACTAGACCAACATTTTCAGTTACTGGGGGGGGGAAAAAGGTACATTTTTTAGACCAGGAGCAAAAAATAAAAGTGCATGATCAACGATAAGTGGACTTAGCATGGGTTGATAGATGTCCTAAATGAGAGGATTTAACAAGTGATTTTATTTTATTAGACTTTTTCCATAGTGTGTGTTTGGTTATTAATGGCACATATAAGCCAAAGATGAACAGGTTTCCATGGACTAGTTGGTCTGATTTTGAAATGTTGGCTTGCTCATGCAATATTCGTGTTTAATTTCTAGACACTTGCATCACCACATGTGTGAGTAAAAGGGACGGGTAGGAATATACAGCAGTTACCACTCTTGCTGATGCTTGCCAAGATAGACTTGCCCTGTTTTGAGGCAGGGAAATGACTGAGAGACCCAGGGTGCCATTCCATTATAGGAGGGGAAAGAGGAAAGCTTTCTTCTGAAACAGTAAACTCTGCTAAGCAGCAATTGCAGCAATAAAAAGTTCTCTAGGCTCCCAGGCCATGTATTTGTTTTTGATTTAGGTTTTGATTTAGTAGTGTGGCTTCATGTACTGACATTGGTTAAAACACTCAGCACAGGCTGAAGGACAGCACAGGTGAGATGACAAAAATCCATCCAGGTGTCCACCCTGTGTGTGGCTGTGACTGAACAGAAGGGTTGGGGTGGTTAATATGGGCTGGTCGAGGGGTAGAAACAGGAGTAGGATAAGGCTGACCAAGTCTAAGTACCACAGATTTGCTGCTTGTGAAATCATCACCAGGGTAATGTGAGGGATCAAATTTAGCATCTGGCAGCATCCCCTTAGGTGCCCCTTTAACTCTTCTTTGATTGCACACAAAAAGAACATTAAACTCGCCCCTGTTCTTTTTCTCTCTGACTTAATGGCTCAGATAGGAAGTGTGAATTGCTGTTTGTTAATGATCCCTCTCTGGAAGGGCTCCTCGCCGGGGGTCAGGCAGTTTCCCTGACCTGCTAGGAGCTGTGCGTCAGCTGTGACTCAATTTTCTGAGCCCACTCACGCCGATATCCTGCAAAGAACTGCTGGAAATCACCGTGGCTGTGACTCAGGCTCTGCTGAGTAGGTCCCAGTGAGGCCATGAAAGTGGCATGAATTTATTCAGAATATTTTTAGTGCTGTGAGTTTCTTTAGGCCCAAGGAAAAGCTTATACCTTCTAACAGTTCCCATGACTTCCCAGGAAAGTTTCTTCAGGTTTTCATACAGCTGTTCCTAGGCAGGTGGGAATGTCATATCTCTGTCACTAGGTCATTTCTTACGTCTCATTTCAGGACGTTGTAGGGAGGGGTTTATGTAGAAATCCTGTGTTTTTAAAAGATGTGTTTGAGCTGGGCATTTAAGGTGCTTGAACAGATTCTATTGCATTACTTCAGTAATTTGAAGTATTGAATGAACTACGGTGGAAAACAACCAGTACAAGCAGTGAAAAACACCATAATGCTTACAGAGGCTCATACACAGTCACAGGGATTTCAGTTTAGGTTGCATTGGCCAGAGTATTTTACTTTGCACCTATTTCTTTCATACTCTTGTTGGAGTTTTGCCTCATAGTCCCATTGAGGAGAGGGACAGCCTTGTCCCTGAATTATGAAGCATTTGATTTACTCCTGCAGGAGCACTCTGGGTGTTCCTGCTTGTTCAGAGGAGAAGCAAAAGGTCCGTGGTATGTCAGCTTCTGTGTTTCACCCACCAGGTACCTCCCTTTTGTCTGGGAGGTTTGTTTTTGTGCACATATATGAATTTATAGATACACATGTGTATCCCTTAGGGAAAGCATGCTTGCATTCCCATCCTCTGTGAGAACCAGCAGAGCACTGGGTCCTCCACAGCTAAACTGCTCATTCTCTGGGCCATTGGTTGTCCATATCTGTGTTTCTACATACTTGCTTACTGGATTTTGGCTAACAGGAAAAAGTACTTTGATTTGTGCACTTGTATTTTTGAAATATCGTGGAGCCTGGCTCATTAGCCAAGATATCGAGCTGAGCAACACTCAAGTCTGCTCTGTGCCCTAAGGACCTCCTCATTTTAGCAGTTCAAATTATAGTATGGATTGATAGATGTAAATATAGTGGAAAATAATTCAGTTTGAAAGGAGAACAACACTGCAAAAAAATCTTCTAATTCCCCACATTCAACTTGAACAAATCCCCCAGCTCTCAGGACCACTGCTGTTATCTCTGAACACAGTCCTCCTGCAGCAAGCATATCATGAGTTGTGTGCATTTAGCAGAGACATTTCAGAAAAAAATCCTGTGGGAGAAAAAATGGTCCTAGTCCTAGTGCCTGTTTCCTTCACTCCTGGGTCCAATCCTCCACCAGAGCTATCCACACAAAACCATTCCTCCACAACCCCCTTTGGAAACAGTAGTGCCACAGCTTTCCAGGGATAAATAAGATATAATTTCTCAGAGCTGACACAGATAACGGGAGGTTGAGCTGATTAAACAGAGCTCTGTGACATTTACTGTCAGCAATTGAACAACAAACCCGGGTGTGTTTTGAGCAAAGTTGTCAAATCCCCTTTTTGTCAGATGTTTGAACATGTGCACCACTTTTTGGTTTTATTATGGACACACCAGTCTCTTTCTCAGTATTAATTAGGAGATGAAGATGTTGGAAAGTGGAAAAGTGAAAAAGGCCTGGTCTCTCTGCTTTGCATAATAAAGAAATATATATTTGACAAGTGGCTAGGTTACTTTTATTAGTGTATTTAATTACTGTATTTAAACTAGGGAAAAATATATATAAAGAAGGAAAAAGTTGGGTAATATCTGCAATGCTGTTTTGTGTTTCTGCCTTCCCAAAATGAATGATTCATGCTATTCCTGGATAACCTACTGACTGACTGCCTGTCATGAAACCTTGTACATAAGTAATAGAATAACACAGCAGCTTTATTCACACTAATGAGGACAAGGGGTGACAGCACAAATGGGGCTACACAGGAAATCTACTTGCACTAGAGAAAAACATCATAATGATAATCCAGTGTTGCTTTGCAAAGCCTCATCTGATCGTCTCTGCCTCACAGACCTCACTGCCCAAAGTGTAGATACACACTACAAAAGAGAAAAACCTCAGATCTGCCCTTGTGGTTTTAGCAAGAGCAGAGGTTTCATGTGGTTCTGGTTCAGAGAAAGCATCTGGAAGAGTACCAACAACAGAAAACGCTGTTGGAGGCTATTTTATAAAAGATACTTAAATACTACTTTGTTCTTAGTTTCCTCAAGTGTGTACCATGGGAATAGTGTACTATCTTTGGACAGAAAAGGATTTCTTTCCCCGAAAAGACTCCTCCAAAACACTTCTTAGAACCTCCTACCATTATTATTAGCTTTTAAGGAAACACAAAGCGCCCAGTCAAGCTTTCCTTGCACAGATGACTCAGGTCCCTGGAGAAGAGTTGGTTTCACTTTTGTTCTGTGCTTGGTGCTCAAAACACAGAATTTGATGTGATGTCCTTTGTGGAGCTCTGCGAGTTGTTGTTTCATTCCTGACCTGATCTGTGCTTATTTCAGTGTTGGGATTCCCCCTCCTGCATACAGAACAACTGTTACCTGTGCAGGTGCTGTAGGTGCTGTGCTGGGATAGCAGAGGTGGTGACCAGAAGGGACTTTTGGGAATGTTACAAAAACTAAGACAACCCCAACCCACTCTGCTGCCTCCGTGATTTAAGAACTGCGCCCATGTACCTCAAAGAATAGAGTGCAACTTGTGTTTATGGAATCTAGGGCTACAAGAAATGAAACTTTCAGGTTATATATCCAATATTAGAGTTTAAATGCCACTTGTAAAACACTCAATGTTGAGCAGTCCCTATGTGGAAACCAGATTATGACACTATCCTGTAATTCTTGCTGAAGAGAGGCAAAAGCTCAGTTAAAATATAAGCACAGGCTGAACATCAGTGGGTTTGGATGTTGCGGTGCTTAGTCATGCAATTTAATGTTCTGGGGAAGCCTTTTGGGTTTATTATTGTTTTATAAATTCACTCTATGTACAAAGATATTGTGCATATTGATCTTCTATTCTAAAAATGTTAAGAAAATAAGAATCTAAAGTAATTCTCAAACAATGAATATAGAAGAATATTTTGATTTTAGCACCCTGTGGGTTAGACAATTTGAAAAACCCTAATCCCTGAGTTTAGATTAAGCGTTTTTTGAAGGCTAAGATGATTTCTCCTTCCACGTAATGTAATACTGTTACAGGAGGCAGAAGCCAATAATTTCCTCTTTTCCTTGGCTACACCTGGTAAATGCTGCAGATGAATATATCAGCACCTATGAATTTCAGGTAAAACTGCTCAAATTGAAAAGAGCTGTTTTCTGAAGTAAAATGTGTATAATTGATGCAGTTTTAACACAAGATAAAAATATAATCAGTAATCTTTTGTTTACAACTTTAAGCTTTCCTTAAAAAGTATTCAAACTATGTAATTTAGGATTTAGTTGAGGTCATGAATATCTTTGGGGTGCTTTGTTGTTGTTTTTGTTGTCTGTTGGGTTTTTCTCTTTTTTTTTCCCCACAAACAAAAACACAGCCCTCAAGCCTGAGCTGTTGTACTTCCTCTCCCATATTTGAGAGCTTCAGGTCAGTGTAATTTTATGACATCCCTTTGTCTTCCTCCTCCTCTCACATTTTGATCCATCTCAGAAGGTGGAATAGCTGTAGGATCGGTTTTGCTTTGATGTGAGACATCCTACACCTTCCCTGCATCCTGGAGGTCGGCTGTGAGGCTGGAGATGGAGCTGACAATTCCTCTTTGTTGTGGTGACAAAGATCTTTATTTCATTTACTCGTGTTTAAACACTGGGAAAGGCACTTAGCCCCGGTAATATTCCCTAACAGCTTGGGAACTGTGCATTGGGAATTTTCCTGGGGACACAGCTGCAAGGACATCTTCCTATCCATGCACACTGAGGAGATCCTGGCAGCTACTTTCTATTCTTCATGTGTCCTCTGCTTTGAGCATATCAGGTTGCTGCGTGTTAGCACAACATTCAGGCCTGCACACATACATGGTTTGCTGGATTTGGTGTAAAATATCCATAACAGGGAAGCCAGGGCTGCCAGAGCAGTGCTAGACTCATTTTCACTCTTTCCTGCCTCCATATTTTGTGTTTCGGAGGTATTTTTAAGCGTTGCAAGTGTTTCCAGCTATTTTCAGGTCCTCACAAAGCAGCACAGCTCAAGTCCAGGTGTGCTGTCCCATTCAGGGCTTCCCTCCTCAAGTGAAGTCACAGCAGGCAGCACAGAGCTCATCAGTGATGCAGGCAGGTAGGACTGGGGGAAAGCTGTCCCAGGAATATTTTTGGATGGCGAAAGGATTATAGCTGAACTTGAAATATTTTGTGAAATTATGTCAGTGGCACAGAAACTCAGTTACGGAGGGAAAAGCCTATGCTCATCCCATCCTGATGTATTCTACTGATACATTTTCAGGATGAAATATTCCTCTTCCATGAAAAAGTATTTGAAAGTACTTCTATCTATCTCTGCAAACTTCAATCCATAAAGAGTCAAGAAAAGTCCCTCGGGGACCACGTCTTCCCCTTTCCAACTGAAACAATTTCATTTAATATCTCAAACTCCTTTCTGGGTGGAGTTCTCAACCTTTTCCCACCTCTAATCTCAACCTGGAGGTGTGAACACCCTAGAGTGTGAACTCCAGGTACTACAAGACAAACGTAGGTAACAGTGGTGGAATCTCATCTGCAAGAACACTTGCTAAATCAACACATTCCAGCACTAATAAAAACTGGGTACTTTTAAGCTTTGGTATCTTTTTGCAACAGGGTTTTGTATATAAGGTAAACCGTTTGTGTTTGTTCTTTTTGGGTTGGGAGAGGTTGACCAGTCTGTCTGGCATCTATGTTCACCAGGAACAAGACAGTGCAGCTGCATTTTTTTTGCATGGATGAGAATATTAATAAAATCTGTTCTTTACCTGGCTGTTATTTTGTGAAATTATAAATTCGTAGTTCATTTTTGGGACTAGTAATCCCCTTTCAGATGCACTAATTCCAAGCAAAAACCTTAGAAGTTACTGGCAGCTAAATCACACCAGTAAGACTAAAAGAGGGATCAGTTTTAGTCCTACACTAGTTTAAAGTCATAGTTCTATTTTTTTTCAATCTCATTCATTATTTAGATTAGGTTTTTCCTAAATGAAAGCCGTGTTTAAGAGCTTTTCTCTGTATTTTACATCAAGGCTAAAGGTGTAAAACACATCTATTCAAAAAGGAAAGGGGACACAAAAGAAAGAATGTCTTGAATGCTTCTCTTATTAGTGAGTCTCCAGGCAACTCCTGGCTGAGGGCAAAGCTAAATTAAATGATTGTAGTAGCAGACTGATACATATGTGTATATATATATTTACAGACACACACCCCTCAGGAGCGATTTTTAACACATGTGCATCTCCCATACCTTACATCTGACAGCTTTATTTGAATCCAGGCCATTCAGAGGAAATAAACAGCTAATTAATTTGTCACATGAATATCAAATATGCAATTAGTCCCAGGGCACTCAGTATTCCAGGCATTACCACCGAGGTAGTCTCCACACTGCCAACAATGAGCCCGAGGAATGAGACCCATTCAGTGCCTGACCTGCTGTAGAAAGACATAAATGGGTTTGCCATATGCTGCTTGATATTGTACATATAATTCTTCCTTTCTTCTCGTGTTCATGGGTGTGTGCAGTCAGCTAATGGGCTCTCTTCAGTCACAGTAGTGTGAAGGAAGCAAAGGAGTGTTTAGGAGATTAGAGAATGCTGTAGTCACAAAGCCCTGAGATGAATATTTCTGTGTAAAAGCAATTCTAAAGGAACACACGTGGATGTATTTCTCTTGGTAAGGCAAGAGCTAACAGCTGAAACGGCAGACAACAAGATCAAAGTTACATATTGGGTGGAAAGCTTTAAAAGTGTAATGAAGGTTATGCATGGCAAAGCAGATAATAAAGGGAGATGACAGTGCCCCTATCACTTGCTGGGGAGTGAGGTGACCAGCACCTGGAGAACAGCTTGGGCACAGCTGATGGTGTCCTGGAGGGGAAAGGTGGGAGATTCAAACTCTCAGGCTCCTCTTGACCACACCGGGACTCTGTGTCTATTTCTTCAAAAGCCTCAGCACACTTGGCAGCTGCATTGCCTTCCTCAACAGCAGGCTCAGTGATCAGACAAGCTCCTAAGCTGATCAGAGGAAGCTGAAGCACAGTTTATTTACTGTAAAGTAAACATCATTACACCTGCCCTTGAGATATTTTGTAATTAAGTGCAATTTCCCATGCTGGCAAACCTAGAGCCATTTATAGAAATGCTAATTTCTGTTATTTCATGGCTAGCTCTGAAGGTTTAACCTTGGAGAATCTTCTAGCTGTTGAACAGTTTTAAAGATCAGCAAATATTACTGTGATTGTAGAAAAGCTTTGCAAGATGATGTCCAGCTCCATTCTTTGTAGCTCTTCGGCAGTATTTTACAGCACAGCAATTAGAAATTGTTTCTGTCAGATGGAGCATTAGAAAAAATTGTTATACAGCACTGGAGCATTTGGTCATAAATCTTGCAATTTGTGATAGAATCTAAACTAATAAGGGATTAAAAACAAGGCAAAGAAATTTCAGTACTTTTTCAAACTCTATTTTTGTCTGGAGACATGGTTTTAAAGGGGTGATGTGAGGTTTAATGAGGAGTGGGGATCTATCAGTGCTTTTGTGTTAGGTTGTATTTCATTTCCTAATTTTCCCTAATATCTGTAGCTTTTGATGGATGTTTTCTAAGTTGCTAAACTAATAGCTCGTAAATAAGTACAACATCCATTCTTTGGGTTTCAAAATGTAGGCTATTGTGTTCCCAGCATCAAGCTGCTAGTTCAAATGTTAGTGTGGAAATCAGCCCTTCAGATTAATCTCCAAATAAAGCAGAGGATGACATAGTGGGGTTTGGCTGAACCAAAGTCTGCGATGGCTGTGGGGGAAGGGGTTTTGTTAATAGTCAATATGAAATTCCTGAGCACTCCATTGTTTTATAAAAAGTGCCTTGCTGCACAAGTGGACATGCTGTAGCATCCTGAAACAATGTGTTTTACATTCACACATAGTGGACCTATCAGTCAGCTTCAACAGAAGTTTAACATCAACTTTTTTGTAGCTGTAATAACGGGTCCGAAAGCCTGCTCTAACCTCTAAGTGTGTTAGTTGTAAACAAATGCCATTCTGCATAAAAATGCCTTTCCTGTATTTTTTTTTCCCTAAAGATTGAAGGAAACGCTTTATAAAAACAATTCTCTTCAAGCACTTAAGGGACACTAATTGCTTTTAATTTCAGTGTGCGATGGTCCTTATCCAAGGGAAGTATGCTGCATGGGCTATAAACCATTTTTATACCATATAGGGTTTAACAGAGCATGCCTGGAGTTAGCTGAGCCTGCCTCCCTGGTTCCCTCTCTCTATTATCCTTCACCATGATTAAACACGCAGTGTTTCACTGCCTGATCGTGAAGGGCATCCAGCAAAGATCACTGAGCTCTTCTCTGCTGCCTGCCTCTGAGCAGAGATGTGCTTCTCTGTTTGCTCAACCACCTTTGAGCAGAGCACTGCTGTGTCAGAGGGTGGTCACAGCCGTAGTAAAGTTGACCCTCTGCTATTCTTTTTGTATGCTGTTGCTGTTCCCACAGGAGAAAGATCGGCTCCAGTCACAGCATTGTGCTCAGCAGCCAGGGCCTGTGCCTCTGGAACTTGTTTTTAAGTGCCCCTTATGAAGCTGATGTAAAAGTCTTTGCTGCCCTCAGATGCAGCAGAGCCAAATATCATCTCTAGAAAGAAATGACAGTGATTGTTTCCCCACCATCTCTTTCATCTTAGTGTGCAGCACTGGAGCGACAGCGCTGTACACCCACATCCACCTTCCACAGAGCAATGCTTGGGATTGTGCTGGCTTTGCTCAGAGCTGGATCTCATGTAATTCAAGGTCAACCCAGTTATTTTAGCCCTTTCTAGAAGGGCAGTCCATTTTCACATGTTCACATTCTTGTTCCCAATCCTACTGCTGCCTCATTGGCACCCCCAAGTTGCATCTCAGGATGGTCATCTGTGTGGGAAATGAGCAGACAGATATCCACAGGTAGGTGAATAACTCTGGGAGCAGATTTATTCAAGCTTGAAATAAGACCAACTCTCTAACGCTTTTGTGTTGACATTGGAGTAGCTAGTCATGGTGCCTGCACTGCTAGAAAGCTGCTGCTGGCATCTTTTCAACACTCAGCCATCACATGCTTTCAATCTTCAGTGTTTACTCTTCAGGACACAGGCTGCTCCTCCTTTTCTGTTTGGAAATCTCTTAAGATACTGTAGATATTTCCAGAAATCAATAACTACACTCTTGAGAAACTTGCTAGGCACCTTAGGGAGTGTTGAAGTGCATGCTCCTGGAGATGTTTTAAATCTGCTTGTAAGGAGCTTTGGAAAGCAGCACAGGATTTAATTGTGAAGCTGTAGGCGATGGTTTGTCACTCCTGTCTGTCCAAATAGGTGTCCTTCCATCCTCAGGGAAACCTGCTTCTAGTGAAACATCTCTCTGAAGCATCTGATTCTCACTGTGGAAGGGATGGACCTGGTGTCTAAACAATCAGAAATCCACATGGATAATTTTAAAGCTTCCAGGGCTAGTTCTGGTCCTGACCAGAAATCAGTAGACTGAAATACATACACATTTTTGGCAGTTGTATGTAGGAAAATGAATTGTTGATGTCTTTTTACAAATAGATGGAAAGTGTAAAGTGATTGTGCATTTATCTTAAACTGCATGAGATTCTTAACATCACGGAGCCATGACCCCATCCTAAAAACATAATTTTCTTTTTCTTCCAGTCTAATTTAAGTGGTTTAAATGCCCTTTGTCTTCTCCTGTTACATAGCCAACTCAACACACATGATTGCTATCATGAAAATACATTATCTACCCTGAGGAAGGGTAACCAGTTCTACTTATGGCCAAGGATATGAATTCTGTTTTGCTTTACAACGTCTGTGATTAAATGATTGGTATTTGAAAAAAATTACAGATTTATATTCCATCAGTAGAACGACTTTAAAAAAACCAAGCCTCTCTAAAATATGTAGTAGAATTGACCCTCTGCTATTATTTTCAGTGAACTCCAATCTCGTTCATAACCTCAGCACAGATTATTTTGTTAAAATTTGCAGAGACCCAAAGTATTTTTCTCACAGTAATATTTTCTAGTTGCTCTTCAGTCTGATTAGGATCTGAAGCAGTGACCAGGAGATGAAAGTCTCTCTGCCATTTTCAATCCCCTGAGCCATCTCACCATTTTCTACATTTACTTTTCAGAAATTAATTTTTAAAAAAGCAATTGTTTCTGCAAACAGCCCTTTGAATTCCATGCCGGTGGCACTTCAGAGCATTATTGCAAATTATTCAATTTATATGCATAGTCAAGCCTACATCATTATCCCCATATTCTACTAAGGCAGGAAGAGACACAAAAAAACCCCCAAAGCCAACCCCAAACAACCAACTCAGAAAAGAAGACAAGAAAAAGAAAGGCAGAAAGCTGACCACTATTCCAGGAAAATATTTTTCACTAGGCTGAAAAAATTCCCTAAACCCCCTTCATCAAGGTGAACTTTTTTAGAAAGTCAATGTAAGGAAAGATTCAAATGACTGCAGTAAAACTCAAAAGATATACTGTATTATGAGCACTAATTAATGCAAATATTAATGTCTTTGGCTTCAGGTGAGATGATGCAGCATTCTTAATTAATTCTTAAATTAATAAAAATTATTATAGAAACTTACTGTATATCTGAACATGTTCCAACTTAGCAGCTCATCATTATGCACAGAATAATTGTCTGCTCATTTGCATCCTGTGAATTTTAAGGCCTTTTAACTACATGTGTTACTTTCTCATACAAGTTACTGTGCAGTCCAAGCTTGTGATGGGAAAGATGGAGTAACAAGGAATGGCTAGCCCTGGAAAGAGTGTGAGGAATGGCACTATTCCTCCAGCTTGGTGGGTTCGGTGTCCACATGCTGCTGGAAAAAACAAGTGAGAAGGTGATGGTAGAGCTGAGTCTCAGCCTGCAAGGCCTCAAGACAAACATTCAAAACACAAGACACATTTATCAGTGCCAACAGATGTGCAAGGACTAATGGCATCTTTTCTCAAACAGAATAAATTAGAGAAACAAATGAGTTTTCTCGAGCTCTGTGCCAAATTCACTGTACAGACAAACTCCTTCACTTAAGCAGAGAAGAAGGGGAAGTTGGATGCCTTTGGCTTGAAGTATTTGAGCTTGCTGAGACCTGTGGAGAGATAGAACAAAAAGACACAGAACAGGAGGATTGGAGGAGGAGAAAATCATGGAATTGTAGAATATCCTGAGCTGGAAGGAGCCTACAGGGATTAAGTCCAACTCCCTGAATGGCAGAGCCCCAAGAGTCACACCAGTCAATGATTCTTGAATTCTGGCAGGTTTGGGGCAGTGACCACTGCCCTGGGGAGATCTTCAGCCATACCCACAGGAGGATATGAGCAAGGTGCTCCCCTGACAGCTTTCCTGTTTGCAGTGTGTTGAGAAACACAGGTTTCTCCTCAAGAATGGGAAGCCAGGAATGGATCTGCTCCTCTCAGCTGTAAAGGAAAGGCAGAAATGAAGGTTTCTGAGGTATCTGCACTGCTGCCTGTGCCGTCTCTGCTCCTGGAGAGTGAATAAGAAAGGCCACACAATACAGACTTTTGGAGGTGGAAGAGCCGCTCAATATTTGCATCTCCTGAGAAGGGCTTGACCCATTTCTGTGCAGGTTTAGTGAATGTCCCGTGGTCTGTGAAAGCCTAGCAGAAGGGGCAGGGATAGCTGCCTGATGCTTACCCTTAACCAAAGGTAGTCTGCTGTAAATTGCTCTCTCTACGCCCTGCCCTGCCTTACAGCTTAGGCTCTTTCCCAGGAGGCACTTTTGAATTGCTTTTTGCTGGGTTTCTCATTTGGTTTGCTTAGAGATGCTATTAATTACAAGTTGGTGAGGTCTCAGATGAGGTCTAGACCAGCTGCACTGAGGATACAGATAAGCTGCTGGGTGATGATGGCTCTTGGCTGCTCCTGACCTGGGTTGCATTTGGGCAGTTGCTTTGTTCTGTAATGAGCAATCCCACAAGCTATCCAGTTCCCAAAACCAGACTTTTTAAAAACTAGAGTGTACTTCTAAGACTTAGCTCACACTGTTTATACAGTTGATTGCCCTCAAGTTCACCTTGGGCCTAATTGGCTTACTGCCTTAATTAACAAAGTGCTTATTAATGTCTAGTGGCAATTAATTTTCAAGGGATTATTTTCTATTAAGATCATGAGTACAGTATTAACACTGTACAGCTGTGATTGTGGAGAACCAACAAGCACGGGGTTGTGGGAGTTGTCTTTTATGTGTTCAGCAAAATTTATTTATTTGGTCATATTGTGCTGATTTGCCCTGCAGTTATAATAATTAACATCTATATAAGACTAAGAGCTGCATATTGAGATTAGGGCTTGTTTGGAACAATGGAATGATAGTTTTTACTGGACTTGAAAAAATATGATGGGCTGATGAGCAAATAAACTACTTTTGTCAGAAAACATGGCATTGGAATGGTGATGAGCCTGCATTTTGCAAATGCAAGTGCACTGTTTGATGTTTTAATATTTATAGGTGCATGAAAGTTGGAATGTAGGCACCAGAGCCTGAGACCTAGTTATAACCTAGCTATGAGCACAGGCTCATTTCATAATGTGATATTTATTAATGTGTGTTTTAATGGCACAGTCTTACTGCCTTGTGAATCTGGGAAAGGCCAAGGAGCTCTCCTGCACAGCATTAGTAGCAGTCGCTTAGGGGGAAAAAAGGTAAACCCAGGGCACATAAAGACAAACCTCCTCAGGCACAAGTTTATTGCTTTTAGCTGTCTCTGGCTTTTGGGACTTTCTGAAGAAGCAGAGCCTTTGATGGTTATTAGTCATTGACAGGCTTTTCTTTTGTGAGTCTTTGTGGAACCTGTTTACGCTTGTATATCTGCATATCCTGTAGCAATGAGTTCTCCACTCTGTGCATGGCTTGAAAATTCACTGCCTTTCCTTTCTTATGAAGTATGTATGTGCTACTTCTTTTCAAGTGCTCCCTACTTCTTGCATTCTAAGAAACAGTGAGTGATTAATCGTCCCTTGTTTATCTCCATCCTACCCGAGACTGTATAGGCCTCTCTGCCAGCAGCCCACAGGCCAATTTTTTCTTTCTCTACTTGAAGAATCCTAGTTGCTTCATTCTCACATTTTGCATACTTTTCCTCATCCTTGCTGCTTTCATTCTGGAGAAAAAGTGACTAGGATATATGATAAAGGTGTGTAAATCTCAGGAGATGCAGATGCAAGTTTACTTTAGAGACTCTCTAAATCACACCTTGCCAGAAGGTGAGAAGAAATGCACTAGTCCTTCTTTTAGCCTGTTTTTCACATTACTAAATACTAAACACTTGCAGACAGGACCCTCAGCTGGGTTGTGGGATTGTGGATTTGCTTCTAATGTACCAGTTTCATATTGTTCTCTATTTCTTCACCTACTGGTTCTCTAGATTGCCTTTCACATTCCTTATTCCTGGTATGCTTGGAAATGTTTATGTCAGCTTTTATGTCTTTATTCAATGGTTCTTTAAGATTATCTTTTCCCCCAACCTTAATATCATTGTGAGACTTTCTTCTGTTTTCTTGTTTGTGCAAGACTTCTGTGTTTTCAAGTGTAATGTTTTACTACTGATACCTTCTTTATTCTGCATTTTATTGTGACAGTTTTTTTTGGGGGGGGAGGTGGAAGGAAGATGTTTTAATGTTGTTTGGGTTTGGGTTTTTTTCTATTGTGTATTTGGGGTGTGTTAATTCATGGTTTGCCAAAAGGCTTTGAAAGATCTGTCTGACACTCAGTAAAGAGCAGGTTCTTCACCCCTGTTTTGCAAGAGTGAAAACCCCCAAATCTTTCTTTCCTCATGCACTACTGTCTGTGTGGCATTTTGGGAACAGAAATAAGAAGGTGAGAATTCACCCCACCACATCTGAGCTGTAAAAGACCTACTCAAGCTCTGCAGAGCTGGTGGGAGGCTGACACTCTGCTCAGGTTCTGTGTTGTCTTTCTGCCACCAGGAAAGTTTCACCTGGGGTATTTCCTTTCAAACATTCTGTGGGCAAGTCACAGGGTGTTCCTGTAGCTGTGTCTGCCTCCCCACGGCACTTGTACCTGCAACAAATAAAACTGAGGAACCATTCTTTATTCTATGTTCTGGTACTGAGACATCCCCCCAAATAGTAACAATAATATAATCAGCAATTACGTGTCAGTGATAAAAAGTGGTACCTCTGAGTTAACGTGAAGTATGTTCATCACCTCTCTAGAGCAGGCATTCACATTTAGTTTTGTTTTACAGTTTTGTAATAAAAACTTTGTTTTTTTCTCCTTCCCCCTATAACATGCTATAAAATAACCAAAAGCAATCAACCAAGTGTGAATGCAATAAAAAGCTCCATTCAGATTTATTATGCAAACATGAAAGGGAAAATTTAATATACAGTATAGTGAAATAAGGCAAATATATTCAGCTAGCATGTAATTGTGTCTGAATTTTATAACTTGACTGGTATTGTGAGGGACACCCTGACACTAAGTCACTGAATTTTACAAATCATCCAATTAATAATCTCTGTTGCTGTAATGTCTGATATCCCAATTGGTCTTAGGCATTTAACTTGCTGTTACATGAAACCAGGCTCATGGATCTAGTCAGTGTTTGAAGAGGGAGTAGGGGTTTGTCATTTTCCTCATGTGGATTACAATCAGAGGTAGGGCACGTTAATTTTATGCTAATTTTTCCTTGTTGCCTCTGCACATGGCCGAAAACCACAGCTCCCATGAGCGTCTGTGAGAAACACAGACATGCACATTGACAGAAAATAAACTATTGTTCCAATAGTCCTGGTGGAAAAATCATCTTGCTGCTGGGTGAATCCTTTTAAATGTTGTTGGGGTTTTTTTACCGAGCAAAATAAACACAGAAAAGGACAGTCTGTTCCTGAAACACGCTTTCATTTGAAGATTGCATAAGCAACACTCACCACTTAGTTCCTAGGAAATTAAATATGTGAAGTGCAATATCAGTACCTTGGCTTCCTTCTATTCACGTGCCTGCATCCAGAAATGATGGCAAAGGGTGAGGACAAAATGTCATTTTTAGCACTGAATTAAGGTCTCCAGGACACAGACTGCCCCTTCTTTCTACCACAGAGGGCCTCAGCAAGAAGAAACTCTGGCTTCTGCTTCAACAGAAATAAATCAGGGTATCCATATACTGAGTGCCAGTAGCACTGCAAGGAGCATTTTGTATCTGTAAGTCTGGTAAGGGCTAAGGCTGCTTTTCCTTGGCCTGCAGACTGAGCAGCACATGTGTGCAAATCCCTGAAAGGCACGAAGACGTGGCTGCTGTCCCTGGCCAAGGCTGTGGAACGTGTGACAGCTGAAAAAGCCTTTTGTCCGCCTGGCGTGCGGCCGTGAGGCTTGGCAGCCTGCTGGAGGCTGCAGAAGAAGAAGCTAATTACTCCATTCCATCCTCTTTTGTGGAGTGTTTTCCCCCTCTTTCTCACAGAGCTGTCCTTTTGCCGTGCTCCTCTCTATAGAGGCCAGTGACCGAGTGTGCTCTGCAAGGTGGCGGTGAGAGCTGACATGTCACCAGCCAGGCCAGGAGTCACTGACCCCCATGCAGACACTGCACTCACCCTCCCCAGCCTCTGCACAGTCAGGTCCTGGACCCTTTCCATGAGTTTATCCCCAGGGATGTGAACTAGATTGTTCAAAATATTCGCTTGCCTTACGTGTAAATGTGGCCTCTGTGAAGGGCTTTGTGAAATCCTTGGAATGTCCCTATTTTTTGCGTGGTACATGAAAGGACAAGTCAGGCACAGAGATGCAGCACTCACAGCTGATGCTCTTGATGCCCTCTCTGAAATGCAGGCATCTCCTGGGTTGGAAACAATGACACAAGCTTGGCTGGTCGCTGATGGGGTTGTTTTGAAACAGAATAAGCAAACTCTGATTTTGGGCATAATTGCCTTGGTGCAGTACAGGCCATGAGGATGACAAATGTGGATGACATGTGCTATGCTAGTTGGGTCCAACTCTGGCTAATTCAGTTCAAATCCGTGACCATGCCCACCAGGAGCTGCAGAAGGTGTTCTGTAAATAGCTGTGTCCTTTGGACCTGGTCTCTGCTATTTGAGAAACCAGGAGTACTTTACAGAACAGACCCAACCATGGCCTAACCATGGCTGCAATTCATGTTACTGCCCTTGGCTTGGAGAGCAAGTGGTACATGAGGCAGGACTTTCCAGAAGCAAAGCCACAGGACAGTGTTCCCTTCACAGAACAAAGTTCTGCTGGGTCAGTGTCAGAGACAACCTTATTGTAACTGCTTCCCTGGGCATGACTGGTTTTTCTGCATGGATGAGAGGCCTTTACAGACAGACACAGAGGGAGTGGAGAGAGTATGAACCCAAAGCCTGTGTTTGATGTGCCAGGTTCTACAAACTTCGTGGGATTTAAAGAAATTAACTGTACCTAAAACAATCTCTGGATTTAGTTTTGGTTTCCCTGTGGTGATAAATATTGAAAAACTTCAATGGCTTTTATGGAAACTTCTTTGGCTGCCATCCTTGGTATGGAGAATACATCAAAAAGGGCTGGTTTGTGGTTCAGCCCTTCATCCTTTTGTCTTGTCCAATCAATAGTACCAACAGCAGCTGTTTTCCCAAATATCTGTGTAAATCTACCAATTATAACCAGGGAATGCAGGGAAATGTTTCAGCATCAAGAGTGGTTTTGGGTTTTTGTTTGTTTACTTGTAGGCTTTTTTGTTGGTTTGGTTTTGTTGGTTTTTTACAAAGATGGTTTTGATCTTCTTGAAAAAATTGTATTTCTTTTCCCACCTGAAGTAAGTCTCTAGCTTGGTTTTTGATCTTAATTTACATGATTGCTTTTTTTACCCCAAAGAAATTTAGCCACTCTGGCAGAGGCAGCCAACTATTTTGACTGGCAGAATAGATGTAGTACCCAAAGCAGCACTTCTTGCTGCATGTGGACAGAAAGTACTTGACAAATGTTAAAACATTGTACTTCACAGTATCCAGGAGAGAAGGCAGTTGTTCTTCACATTTTACAGAACAGGAGCTGGAATTAATGGTTATATGAATATGACCTCTTAAGACTAATAGATTTTTGTCTCAGCATCACTGAGTTTCAGCAAGTAGGTGATGGTCTTTAGACTTCACTTCTAGATTTTGGTCTTTACTGGAGCTGAGCTTGTGGTTTTTAGCTATAATAGAGCTTTAATCTTGCAGGTGTTCTGGCATTACTTGCATGGAGCATTACAAATATGTATCTGAAGCTGTGCAGCTGGTGGGCAGATCTTGATATGAAACCCAGACCTCTTGTGTGAACCTTCATTTCTGCACAGTTCATTTTGTTCTTTCTGCAAGTTTAGCAGAGTGTCGATTCAGGCAGGACTTGCGCCCTGCAAAGTATTGTGTTGGTCTGTCAAGCCAGACTTGGAAAAGAGATGGTTTTCACAAGGCTGATGGATCTCTTCGGTCTGTTCCCACTGTCTAGTTTGTTTGGACGGGACACGCCCCTCAAAGTAATGTCTCTCTCTTCCCAACTGTTAAGGGGTGAGAAATATGCGTGAGAAAATGGGAATATGCTCTGAAATGTTCTTTTTCCCTCACCACCACACCCTACCACATCCCATTTCCTTCTTCTGGGCAAATCTACCTGGCAGGCTTTCAGCAGACACTGCAAGCTTTGTTGAAGATGCTGCAAGATGCCAAGAAAATAAGTCTAAAAACTTCTCTGCTGGCCAGGGCTGTCACTGCTGCCAGTGCTGGGGTTCCTCTCTCCTGCTGATAAAAGCTCCTGCCTGATGAAGTGTTGACTTCGGGCCTGTCACAGTATCAGCAGTTTGGGTGTAGTGGGAAGGGTGGCTCTGGCCATCAGGGTAGGAGAGGATGGATCAGATAGTGGCCTGTACAGCAAATAAGTCAGCCCTGGGCAGTGGGTAGCAATAGATCAAAAGAAAGAGAAGTGCAAGGGTAAAGAGAGGTAGATGTGAAATTCCCCAGAGTACCCCAGATCATTTTGCATGCCCCCAGAGGAGCAGAGGTTCTAAAACAAATAAAACTAAACTTGTTACCAAAATGAGCTGCCAACATTTCTGATATCTCAGGAAAAATACTTTCTCAGTGCACACTAAGGGCTGCGCTCAGACTCGCAGCATTCTGTGCTCAGCCTCCAAATGCTGAATATTTTATTTGAGATTCGATTTACTTCTTGAGGAAGCAGACTAGAAAAGCTCCCAGTGTGTTGCCTCTAGTTACTAATTTAAATTGAGATTAGGGCAGGAGCATATCCAGCACCATCAGTTGGCCTTAAAACTTTCTGCATCTGGCAGTGTCTCCTGACTTGGTGCTGGTGCTCTCTGAGCTGAGAAAAATGCCTGGGAGATTTTCTATATCTGGCACAGGAGTGAGGGTGGAGGTGACATCTCTGAGGTTATGGGGCAGCATTTTGCCTTTCCTCCCTCTCCACAGCAGCCTTAAATCCATGAATACAGAAGGGGCTCTGAAGGACTCCAAGAAGCTGCATCAAAAGCAGATCGAGGGAGGGGATTCTGCCTCTCTATTCTCAGCTTTGCTGAATTAAAATCCATGCAGGGGAAGGCTTAGAGAAGCTTGCAAAGAAACCCACACCAAAGTCTGAAAGACAAACTGCAATACAGCATCACTCTCCCTAACTGCACAAAGAAGTACATTATTGAAAATTATGCATTTTTATTAGAGGAAAAAATCCGAGCAGGGTAAGACCACGAGGTAGTGAGCCAAAACAGAGCTAAACAACTACACAGAATCAGAAATGGGAAAGAAAAAGGCTGATTCTCAGAAATGACAAATTGCCACCATGCAAAAGACACGAGGCTTTTAAAAGCTCAAAGAACCAGCAAGATTACCTGGCCTGACAGTACAGACATCTGGCAGATGAATCATAGAAAACCATTGTGGCTCAGGAACCTCAGCCAGCTTGTTCTGAATCTATCCAGGGGAATGCCCTGGTTCATTAACTCACAAGCCAGTGCATTAGCATGTACTTCATAGGTTTTAAATGTTTATCAATTAAATGTACCTTGTGGATGGACTTGTCAGTAGATGAGGGATTTTAGCTTTACTATTTCTCCTCTGCTACTTGGATGACCTTGAACTTGTCTTCTGTTCAGGGTCCCTGCTCTCCTATTGGCATTTGTGGCTTTCCACTGCAGATGTGAACGTCAGCTCAGACTCATTGACAGCCGCTTCGTGTACAGGACCAACATAATGTCCTCACTGAGGACACTGAGAGCAAACATTTCTATCTCTGGATTCACATCCTCCATGACACAAGCCCCATTTGGTAGCTGATTTTTCCTTCCATTATTAGAAATGTAAAAGTCTAAAATTTTATTTCTCTGGCCACCTGATTATTTTACTCTGCCTTGTTCTTTCTGTCTCCTTTGCACTTACTGAGAGGTCAGGGTTTATATCTGAGGACTTGCAGAAGTAAAAGATTCTATTAAAGGCTTCTGACAAATCTTTTTTCACTTACTGCATTTACTTCCTAAAGTGATTGCTAGTTTTGGGGTTTTTTATAAGTTGTCTCTTCTATTTATTTATTATGCACATCCCAATAGTATCTGGATTTTCACAGTTCCTCTGTGCCATGTAAGTAATACGTGATTTGATGATAGAACTTTATCATCCATTTTCTGTTACTTTTAAGTAGCAGAACTTTTCTCTGAACATTTTGATGATTTTTCTGTGTTCCAACTTAATTTTTGTTTTCCTCAGTATGTCCAACAGTATTTATTTAATCTTTTCTGTTCACAGTTTACCATACATGCAGCTAGGGAATGTGTGATTCTAAATAAATTATACCATAATTTAAAAACACATTTTCAAACTTTATGCTGTGATTTTGGTGGGAAATCAAACAGTTAAACAAAGGAAATGAAAGTACAGAGTGGTTCTAGAGTGGTTAGTAGTAAAATATTTCTCACTTAATCTAGACCAATTATATTTTGGTTATTCTTCCTCTTTTCCTTTACAGTCAATGGGACAATTTAGTGATTGATTAATCTGAATTGTCTTTTTTTTTTTTCCCCCTCCATTTATAAAGAGAAAAATTTGGATTAGGATCAGGCCAGATTTTTCACTATTGTCCATGAAGGGGAATCTGGGCAGCTTCTTCTAGGATAGTTGGCTAAAGTTAGGATGTGCTGTGTTCTGTAACATAGTACATCATTTTTCTTTTAGACATATGAGATTTATTGTCAGGACCTGGATCCTTCTGTGGGAATTCTAGTGAGAGATAGATGTGTATTGACTTTTCTTAGAGCACTCAGCGTTGACTTCACCCACCCTCACTCCTTCCTCAATAACCTACAAAATGTGATGCAGCTTTCCCTAATGTACTTTGATCCCATTCCCAGCCTTCATGCCCGAAGATCTCTTATCCCCAGCTGAAGAAGGCAGAGCTTTCTTCAGTTCTGTCCTAACTTGCTTCCTCTATTGCCACTCTTTTCACCCAAGATTTTATGTTTTGTTTATTCTGGGGAACCCACTTCTTCCAGCCTCCTTGCTGTACAAGTGGCACTACAGCACAAGAGGGATGATCCTGCAGCAGTCCCAATGCCCCAGGGGGAAAATGGGCACAGGAGAGGTGGCCAAGGACACTCAGGGTACAGGGAGAGCCCAGGGAAAACCCAGCTGCTGGCCTGAAAGTGCTGAACCTTCCTTGAGTGAGGCCTCAGTTCAGTCAGAATTCAGTCAGAACCAGGTAAGGTTTTACAGGGGTAACAAAGGACAAGCCTTGCACACTTAAACCCAGCCTTTCAAATTTAATCTGCTCGCTGCAGAGTATGAAAGCACTTGAATTTTGTGGAGAGCAGGGCTCTTATGAGGGCTCTTTTAAAACTGACCGACAGTGTATGTCTTCATAAAGCTGTATCAAAAACTTGTCACTGCTCATGCTTTCAAAAAATGATATCCTGAAGCACTTTGGTGCTTCAGCACCTCCAGGTGACTCGCAAGGGCTGGGAACACATGGACTCACTACTGGTCTTCTGAGGTGCCTTTCAGTCCCACTGCTTCTGTGTTTCTCTGAAAATGCTAAAATATCTAGAATTCAAGGGCAGCAAAGCTGCAGAATGGATGTCCCACTTCAAGAGTACATAAGGGAAAAAAAAAGGTTTAGGTTTTACACCTGATTTCCATGGAAAACATCTGAGTCTTTCTCATTTTCTTCATTTTCCAGTCATATGTCAGACTGAATTTTGGCCACTCTTTGCTGCAGGGTTGCTCATATCCAAACCACTTGGGCTGATCATTGTGTGCTGGGCTGGCAGAATGCTGACAGTGCTACCAGGGTGTGATCCAGCAAAGGGCACCACGCCTTAGAAGAGTATTAAAAAATCCTCATACCAGGCATGAAAAGGTTAAAAAAGCAATGTCACCATCTGCACCTAAACCAAAAATTTTCCAGGTGACTTCTCACTTTTCTATTTTCCTCTGAAAAATCTGAGAAGTCCAGCTGATTTCTTAGATGCCATGAAAAGAGATTCTTGCTACAGCCATATAAATCTGCTCTTGAATTACAGCTTAAAAATAAAAAAATGACAGCCTTATCAGCTTGTTTGATGTGGCATTCAAACTGAAATCTACAGCTTCCTCTTCAAATGTTGATGGTGAATTGTTGCAGGGGGAGAAATCTCTGCACTCACAGGGGGAGAAACTCATGTCAGTCATGCCGCAGCATCAGGAAACATTATGGAATCTGGAAAAAATCTGCCAAAAGCTGCACACTATCACTTTTTAAATACTTAGTTACTCTGTAGTGGTGTGGTCTGGAGATCTTTAAATTCTGACTTAATTAGAAAAAAACCCCCATAAATAAATGCTCTCAATGTGGCCACATTTTAGCAGGAAGGGTTATTTTAGTTGTCATAAAACATTAATTCCCCTTTTGTGCCTTTTTATATTAAAACGCTAATGAATTTGCATGCCAAAACAAACTGCCCTTAATTATTCATGATATATAATTCATTAGGCCCCAGAGGGAAAGGGGAGGTCATGTGACCAACATGTGTCTCATTAACATGTGTGAAATGATAATGAAATTAGCAACGGATGGACAACAAATTGGAAGCAAGTTTATTGTAACTGGAGGGAAAGAATTGCTGGAATTTTTTGCTGCCTAACGTTTTTTTTTTTTTTGCTGAGCTCCACGGTCAGGATAAGTGCAGCAGCCTCCACGCTGTCCCCAAACAGGGCTGCTGTGGCAGGAAAGTGTCACATCTGTGTCTGCACCGCTCTGGAGCTGAGGAAATGGCTGTGCAGCAGGTGGATTGCTTTAATTATGCAGAGGCTGGGAAAGGCCTGTGGGGCTTCTCGGGTGGGAATCTCAGAACATCCCCATCATTTCAAAAACATCCAAACTTGGAGCACACTGGATTTCTGGTCAACCTTGCAGAACAGTGCTGCAACAACCAGAAGCTATAGGATGCTTCCGAAACCAACTATTTGCAAAAATGCTTTTTCTGGGGATTATTCAATCCTTCAGCAGCTGGAGAGGCACTGGAATGTTTGCACAGAATGTGCAGCACAAGCCTCTATGGCTGGAGCTGAGTTAGGTTTTAGGTTTTCTCGCGTGCTGATCAAGTTATTATTTGATGATAATGTAGCCACACTCATTCCACTCTCGCTGCACTAATGTCTTCATCTTGAAACATGTCAAGCATGAATTAGGACAGGAAACATAAGGGCTGAATTAGGCTGGGAGGCTTTCTTATGGGGATAAAAAAAAAGGAAAAAAAAACTTAGGAAAAGCAAGCAAACCCTTACAAAATACAGACTGAACTCACATTTTAGTCCAGTTGCCACTGTGTAAAAGCAGAGGAAATATTTGTATTGATCAGGGGAGACGTTGGAGTGTGGTAAAGGGGAATACGTTTTGTTATAGGCTCTTGTACACCCAAAGCAGCAAATGTACCCAGTTTTGCAGCACTGAAATTGAGACTTTCTCCTTTCCTGTCCATCATCCCAGCAGCTGTCAATCCAGAGTGTACTGTGAGCTTTCTGGGAATTTTCAATTGGGAGAGTGAGTAAAGATGATAACACAGCCTTGTGACTGTCAGTCTCCTTTGGAATGAAATGCCACCCCAGGGTGCTGCCTTGTTTTCCTCGCAGGGTTTTGAGTCCAGGGGAATATGGATATAACAATTCTGTCTATGTGCTGTGTGTTCTGCTCCCTGCCTGGGGCTGGCTCACCTCTCTCAACAAAGCCACCTTCTGGAGGAGTGCAATTCAAATTATGATTCCAATTATGATCGTGAACGAGCTTTCTTAATGCACAAGAGGCAGATTGTGTATGTTTTTATTACAGATAATTTTTCAGTTATGATAAAAGGAGGATCAATCATAGTTGTAAAGGGAGCATCATATTACTACGGTGTAATCCCCTTTTATAATAGCAAAGAAAATACATCTCATGGAAACAGAGTTAGTATTTGCACAGTATTTAAAATAGTTGGTATGTTCATGATATTACAAGTATTCTTCTCTGACTTTAAAATTCCATAGACACACATTAGTCTGCTTGTGTTCTTCTCTCAAAATGTTCCATGGCCCGCATATCTTGGGCTCTTTTCTGAAGTTGAGTGATTTCTCACACCACTTGAGAAGTTAGGAAATAAAATAAAGAAATGGTTTTCAGCCATTTTTCCTGCCTAGTGTTATTGCAGCAGGGCAATAAATATTTTACACTCTTGCCTTTCCATTCTCTTTAAACGTGTGCCCGTTTTTGTACACTCATACTTTCTGATGCAATTTATTCTTCTAGTTCTTTGTGATGGGAGGCAGCTATCTATCACTTAGGGGCTGTGCTGAAAAGTCCTGGGTTATGGCTGAAGAGCTCAGCTCACAAACAAGGCTCTTTGATCTTTCTTCAAGGCAGAGGCTCTTTTGGAAAGCAGAACATGACTCTGCAGTCACAAAAAGGGGTTATGTTAGCCTGGATGTTGTCAATGGAGTAATATCAACAGTAATGTCATTAGGAGAGAGGGATATTTATCTTTTAATGAAACCAATTATCTAGTCGGTGAATTATCAGCTTTTTATGCATGTATTATCCATTCTTCTGGGTTTCTATTTCATCTTAGGACCTCCTTCATTTTCCTTTGAAGCTTCTAAATGTGTATCCTTGGCATGCTTTGCATCCCAGGTGTGACCAGGGCTTGCCTTTGGGAGCTGGGTGGTGGAGAGCCAGGAAGATTGCAGGAGATGCTGATAATGCAGATATGGTGGCCTAGAAAGACTGATTTTTTTTTTCTGACCGCTTGAAATGTATTAGCACTATAACTTTTGCATTTTGCTTTACACCAAAAAGCGAGAGCTAAGATACAACGTTTTTTAATGAATGGCAATTGTTTTTTTCAAATGTGGACTAGAGGTAACAGATTAGCCTGGAAAAATCCACGGTTTCATTCCTTGCTCCAGCACAGGGCAGCAGGACCAAGGCATCAAGTGTTGTAGAGATCCTGGAGAGCATTTATCACACTCAATACCTTCCTTTAGCAAACCTGGTTCATTATTTATGGTTTATTATTTTGCACCGCCCAATGAATTTGTGCTTCCTGCAAACTTCCTGTAAACCAGAAGGTTTTACCTCTGATGACTCTCCAAGCCAGTTCCTTCCCTCTGGTCAGATTGTCTTTCAGCTGAATGAGATCCACCCAAGGTAACTCTCTTCCTCAGGACAAGTGTCCCACTGCTGTATTCAGCTTACAGATATGTCATTTTCCACATGTGGAAGGGGTTGGAATGGGTTGATTTTGCAGTCCTTGTGGAAAACTGCTGCATTGGACTGTGTTTATCATCTCAAGTCACAACTTTCTCTCCATTTGAGTGAATGATTTTGGAGGGGAACACTGAGCTGTTTTTTAGGGAGTTTGTGAATCTGTCCGTGACTGTTTCTCAGGGACCTGTAGCAAAACACCACAGACGTGTGGGCCCTCTTTTGTTTCATATTACTTGGGATATTATCCCATCATTTGGACTGTGTGTGCTGTGAAATCCTCTTGCATCCTGTGAGAGCCCTTTGCTCAGATGTAAGCTTTATTATCCAAACAGTTCTAAATTCACTTTAGAGGAATAGAAATGCCTTCCTGACATACCATCAAGTACTAGGAAACTAGGGCGAGTGAAGCCTTTGTCAATATTTTAATTTACTGCAGGCAATTGACTGGAGACCAGGTGGTAACTCTCTATAAAGATGGATCTAACAGCTCCATAAACTGTAGATCATGTTGGAACTTGAGATCCAGCCGAGTCCAATAAAGTGGATACTACAGAATTAAACCCTACTGCCTCTTATGGAGTTCTAGATATGCTTCCTACTCTGTTTTAGAGCTGTCAGCTTACAACATATCCTCTCATTTAAATTCAACTACTTTTCCAGTCAGTCTCCCCTGTGTTTCCAGGGATGATAGCAGAAATTTATGTCAGTTCTGTCTGCCTCCTGTCATTCTCCCACCACTCTTACTACACTTCCCACTTCTTTTGCCTTCTAGAGAGTAGTAAGTTCTGGGGGAAAAAAAGAAAAAAAAAGGCACCACCAAAGAATAAAAGCCCCCACAAACCTAACTTACAAGCTCAGTTAAAAATACTCTGCCCTGATCTATGACTTTCTTTTGCTAAGACTGTACCAGCAACATCTCCTGCTTTTTGGAAGTGTTGAGCACAGCATCCCTCAGTGCTGTCCCTGCCTTTTTTTACAACACAACCTTTCCACTGAACTGGCACTGAACATCACCCTCTCCTGGGTGTTTCCTGACCTCTCTGCCTCTAGACAGGTTGGAGATTAGTTTCTGGTGCTGGTGGTTCCCGTGTCCCCTGTCCAAACATTACTCCTATCAGTAGTCTATTTGAATACCTTAAGCAGATCAGGAAGGTGGTTTTAAATGGAGCTTCCTGATAATTCCTTTTCCAGCTGGTCAGGTCCTCACTTTGCCAGACAACCACGAAGCTGTGGGTGAAACATTTTTGAAGCTGTTATAAATAAACACCCGAGTCATGTTTTGTAAATTATGTTGTCTTGGTGGGCAAGGATTTTATCACACTGAGCTCAAATTAAATTCAGTGAAAAATTCAGGAGTGCAGCTATAAATCACAGCTTCTTTTCAGGGGAAGTACTGTTGTCTTTGCACAAGAGTGCAGGTGCTTCAGCAAAGGGGATAATTTTACCCACAGAATTTTTTTGGAGCTGCTGCTTCCTTGAAGGGAAAGGCTGGGGACGAAGGTGTGAGACCATGGGCTTCTGTGATCATCCTCATCCTTAAGGCAGTAAATTGTGCTGCTTCCCATAAATCCTTGAGCCAGCTTTCCTTCATCTGCATGTCCACAGATTACGAGGTGAGAGTAGCTCCTGCAGCTCCTGCTCCCAAATCTTTTCTCCTTTTCCCTTCTCACAGGGATTTCCTATGCAAAATTTGATCAGTCCCATGCAGTGGTACAGGGCAGGTGTGGAGCAAGAAGGGGTTGCTCTCATGGGGAGTGGGCTCTGTGTGGAGACACAGGCAGAAATCCCCTCTGACAGAGGGCATGCGAGGTGGATTGAGAGGTTTTTGGGTGAGAGGAAGAGAGATGGAAGTGAAAAGTGTGCACTTCTGGTGTATAGTCACCTACTTGGAGATTTCTGTGAGAGGCAATTGCAGTTACCATGTGAGAGAGGGAAGACAGATAACACATTCAGAAATAATTGCAGCACGTTTCATTAGCTGTTATTCAAATTATGTTATCTTAGCCTTTGTGCTTAATTATCTGACGGCTGCTAAAAAATACCTAGAGAGCTGAGGGGGGAGGAATACAGGGCCAGCTATGGGAATAATTTAACAACTTACATTTAATTGGAGTGCCCTGGGGGCTCGTCCCTGGGAGGATGGGAGCATTTTCCCTTCTCCAGAGATCTGCAGACCCGAGGCAGCCTCAGACACCTCCCTGTGCTCTCAGTGCTTTGCAGAGATGTGCTCTGGGTGTGAGGAGAGGAATTTCCCTCTTGAGAGGGGCCTTGAGATGCAGGATGGGAAGGGAAACAGTTGCACGTCCTGATTGTTCCTTCTGTCCGGAGGGAATGGGGTAATCTGCGGTGCCTAAGGCCACCCCTGGCCCCTCTCTTCCCTGGGAAATCTCCTGGAGCCTGGCAGCTCTCTGTAGTGGCTTGTGACTCTCCTGAAGGCACAGCTCAGGTTTAACTCCACCTCTGGGAGGGCAGCAGCTGATCTGGCTTTCAGAGGGAGGAGGGCCAGAGACAGAACCTGAATCTGTGTGCTGGGTGCCCTTTTTGGTCAGTACTGCTGGGGATTTGCACAAGCCCAGTTGCAGTTCAGTGTGGTACAAGCCCTGGCTTGTAGCTGGTGCTGCCTGTAGCGAGGAGTTCTTTCCATGGCTGTGAGTCTCCCAGGCCCTGCCCAGCTGCTGGCAGTGAGTTTTTTCTCTCTTGCCATTGATATCATTGCTCTGAGAGTGCTGCTTTGCTATGTATTGGCCTAAAATGAAGGTTAGGGCCTGTAACAACTCACCCTTAAGGGGAAGGAAGAATCATGTTAATATGGAAAAAAACCACTCAACACTGAAAACAAAAAAGTGAAATCCTGCCCCTGCTGAAAACAGCAGGAGGTTCTACTACTGGCTCCAGAGCATCTTGGGTTATACCTATTGTCCAAAACAATATCAGCTCACTTTTGCTTTTCCTTTCTGCAGACAGTTTCCATCCAGGCCTACTCCTCCAGGCACTGTCTAGCCCCCAGAACACGCCTTTCCTTTTAATTACTGATCTGCTCAGCTTTTCCCTGGTTTGGGGTTGTGGGTTGCTTCAATAAACAAGATGAAAATACTTGGCAAGATTGGAATTAATTTAAAGCACAGACTAAAGCAAAACCAAATGCACTTTAACTAAAATTCTTTTGGAGAAAATGGTGTGAAACTACATGACTGCTGCTGTCTTTTGTTAATACTGGTGAACTCTTGTGCTCTTCAGTATTCTTTCTCCTGCTTAAAGCTTTTCTTCAATTTTTTCTTTCAGTTCCCTATCTCTTCTGCATTTGTTTCCAGTATTTTTGAGGGTTTCCATTTGAGAATCAGATGTCAGGGAAACAAGATGCCTCGGATATGGCAACCACAGTGTGTTTTGGCAGCACCCTCCCCTCTCACTCTTGCACTGACAGCCACTACATCACCTCAGACCCTCCCCTGGAGCCACCCTCTTCTTCCTCAGGGAGTGGAAACCAGCTGCTCCCGGTCCCAGGTGGTCTTGCTCTTTCTCTTGATCCTCCTCTTCTCCCACACCTCCTTTTGTGGGAGAAAAGTCTGCTTACTTGGATTTAATCACCAAATTGAGGAGATATGACTTCCTGATATGTTCCTCTAGTGTGTCTTACTGATTTCTCCTGCAGTACCATCTCAGCCACATGCAGCTAAAAATAAACATTCTTTCCTTCTCCTCAGCCCTTTCCACTCAACTTGAACTGTGCTGAGGAGATGAGACAACAAGGAAAGTTACCTCGGTTTCTGAAAGCGCTGAATTGTATTTCAAATAAACATAAGATTTTAAAGTTTCATAAGCAGGTTTAGACAGGACTGCAGAATTCTGGTGCAGCCTGAGAGCTCCAACCAACCTTATGAATGTCTCAGAAAAAAATCCTAGAGCACTGACTGCTGCTGGTTAAATCTTACATGGACACCAGTCTTCAAGTGGACAGCTATGGTCATGCTCAGCAACCTTTCTTGCACATCTCTGAAAAAAAGCAAAATTGTCTAAAATAAAATACATCACCACAAAAACACTCTCTAAGCATAGCAACAGCCCCTTTTTTCTGGATAAGTGAAGAGAAGGGAAGGAGAAGGGAAAGGGAAAGGAAAGAAGCCTGGGCACGTGAGCAGTATCTTTCAGTTTGGTCAACCACGCATATATTTTCAAGATCACGTTACCTTTTTATTTATTACTTAAAAAAAGATTGGAGCATATAACTGAAGCTAGTTCTACTGTGATTTTGAAAGCATAATGTATTCTGCAATCAGAGAAGGGAAAGAGAGTTTAATTATTGTATGTCTTTGCTGCCTATTAGTTTTTTAGCTCCTGTGCCCTAAGAGAACCTGGCAGATCCTTAGCTGTGGAGTCTTTCTGGCCTTATCTGGGTGGACAGATATATAAATTCAGCCTCTTTCCTCCGTATTGTGAGAGGCCAGACACTCCCCAGTGCTGTCTGGAAGCCTCTGCTGCCCCAGAGGCACTTTGCGGTAGTTAATATTCAGCATTGCCTCTGCACCCCTCGTTTTTCTTGTTTCAGGCATGTGCTAGGTTAAAAATGTTCCATTTGAGATACATTCAGTGCTTTCCACACCAGTCACAAACCTCTGCTGCCATTTGGTTTTAGGTTTCCCTCTCACAGATGAGGCAGAGTGAGAGGAGCGGAGGGAACAAGCAGAAACGTGAAGGCATCTGGGAAGCTCTGTGATATTTGGCATTGATTTCTTCAATGGATGCCTGTTTGGCACCTCCTGCCTGTGTAGGAGTGCTCTTGGGTGAGTCAGGAGGACTTGCACTGGATCCTTCTGTCATGCATTAGTGTCAGTTCCTTTTCCAGCATGTTACTATGGCATCCCACCTTAGGTCATTCAATGAGGGAGAAGAGGGTGTAAAAGGGACATGTATACAGTCTTTTAACACCTTCAGGAGAGCCATGTGAAAGGACTAAGAGAAGGAGGGGATCACTGTGTTGGATTCTTGGTTCTTCCATTGCTGTTTTTGAGATTGCAAATGAAGTGTCTCTTCCTAGTAACCCTCATATTTCCCTCACCACAGGTAGCCAGGCCCTCTGCCCCTTGAAAGATGGCAAGTGAAGCCATAGGGTTAGGAAATGTGAGGCAACTGGGTTTTATATCACACTAATGCCTTCATCCTGTCGATTGCCTGGGTGATTTTATTTTTTAAAGTTACTTCTTTACATCATTCTCTCTAAAACAACTCCCCTCATCTTCCCAGAGAATCTGCTTCTATCTGTGATTGCCAAAGGCAGACACATTTCTACCACAGCCTGGTTTACAGGAGGCTTAGCTTGAACTGCCTGCTGGTCTTACGTAAGGGAGGCAACAATTGAATCTTCATAGTTGGGCTGAACTAGGAAAGTACTTAAAATAGCAGTAAAATCTCTCAGTGTGCACTTTAATTATTAAATTTTGTCCCTCTGTAGAGCAGAGCAATTTCTTTTTGGGATAATTGCCTTTTTGAAGCAATTTTTGCATTAAAGATTCACTGGCTTTTCAGAAGATGCTTCTAAATGCTCCTTATTAAAATTTTAACTTGAGTCTTGTCTTTCCTCGTTCTGCTTTTTACTTTTTCTTGCCCGCAAAGCAGTAGCCTTCATTCTCTTCTAGCCTGACCTGCGTTGCACACACTTGCACGTTAAAGCGAAAAATAATGTGTATCTGTTCTTCAGCAGTGGTGTCCTGTAAATCCAGGATGGTTCAGGGATAGCTCACTTTGTGTGACCTGTTGCTTCACAGCTCAAACTCCCACCCTGCAAGGCTTCCCTTCTAAATCAGCTGTGCCAACTTCACTGTATCCCTTTTTGTTTGTGGTATCTCACAGAAAAAAAAGAAATATTCTGGAAGGATTCTGATTAAATTTCCCAGTTTATGCTTGAACATAAATCAGCAGCTCAATCTTTTCTGAATCAAGAGATGGATTTGCAATCTCTTGAAATAAGTCTTGGTCTGTCTTTGCCACCCTTCATTGAATGCGTCTGATCTCACCAATGAATTTTTGCACATCCCGAAGGAAGGAGGAGTTTTGTGAAGGAATTTCACAGAGACCACCAACACACTGGAAACAAAGCGCCTCTCCATATCCACTGGGGAACTCCCTTAAAATAATCCTGGTGATTCCCTGTAAATAATTCCTCAGCAAGGCCTTTCTGATGGCCCATGTCCGAGCCAGAGTTTTCAGGGGGGAGAGTTCAATCAGAAGAGCATTTTATCCTGGCTCACATCTGCTAAAAGAGATTAGTATTTCTTTGTGCGTCAGTTAATGCCACATTAGGACACCTGAAGGTTTCTTCCGTTCCCTCTAAGTAATTCAGAATTAATGGAATTTTAATAGCTAGAATTTGTCTTAAAAGAAAACATAAAGATGACATTGAATTAAGGGAACTTGAATTTATCTTCCATCTGATAACTCCTTTTGGCAGCTTGTCCTGGTGCTCCTCCTTTGATTTAAAGGGAGTTACTCCCTTTTTAGTAGTACAAACTAGATGGAAATCATCTCATGGAAAAACTGCAAAAGCTTAGAATTTTTTTCCCCATTTCCCCACCAGCCCCTCCAGTTAAGAGGACAACTGTGGGCTTCAGAAAAAAAGCAAAGCTTTCAAGGGTAGGGTCTTGGACTGAGAGTTTAGACTGGGAAATTTTAAAATTCAGTAGCAACATGCATCAGGTTTAAGATATGGATTCAGTTTTGATTTTGCGGAACCTTCATATGTTTGTACTCGTGTGGTCAGCTAAAATTGGGAAAAAAAAACCCAAACAACTGAGACAAACTGATCTTGTGAAATTCTCCCTGCCCTTTCCAGACTGAAAATAATATTTAAAAAAATTAGTCTGCCTCTCACTGAACCTGATGTGAAACCCAGGTGTAAATCTGAGTTTTAGGTGATGATCTCCCACCCCCAGAAAGAGAAGAAAACAGGTTCTGTGGAGCTCTGGTTCAGGTCTGTCTCTCCCTGCAGTGGGCTGCATTCTGTGCTCTGCAGTCTGCCTTGCCCAGAACAGCTGTGGCTGGCATCCACTCACACAGTGTTAAAATGAAGACTGATTGTCTTTCCATCCGTGCACTTAGCTGCTGTCAGTCTCACACGTGGCAAGCACTTGGTGCAGAGTTTTTGTCCTGGAGTTAGCTGGTTTAACCTTGGATTAAGTGAGAAAATACATAAAACAGCAACTGGAGTTTGGTAGCAACCAAGTAATGTTATCTGCAAAACTCTGTCTCAGCTTCCAGCTGGCACTTCTCGAGGGGCAGCAGCACAACTGAGATTGGCAGGGAGTGGATTTCATCGGCTGAATTCTAGCAGGGGAGCCAACTACCTGCACAGTGTGTGAGTTATGAATCTTGCCTTCCTCAGTAAAGAGCTTTCTTTTCACACTTATCTCTGGTACTTGTCAGCTTTTGAGCTAATTACAGTCTCTTTTTAGAAGGGTATGCCTTTAGTAGTCATAACACAACTCTATAAACTAAGCAGAAATCTTTCCTTGTGACTGCCTTGGATTGCTCTGATATCTTTACCTTCTTTGCACCTTGCTGGGTTTTGCCCCAATCTCCATGGCCATTTTTCCAGCCCTTTTTGTCTGCAGCTCAGGGCAAAAGAACAGGAGGATGCAGAAGCAAGCAGTTAGTGTGATATTTAGATAGCTACAGGAGGGAACAAACACCAGGTTCAGGCACTCTTGGACTCGGGAGACATCAGCCTTTCATCTTTTGGCTTCCAGCTCTGTGGTTTGCAATCACTTCTGCAAACAACCTGGCATTAAAACCCCTCTTATTTAGTGCTTCTCCGTGAGGAAAGCTTTGGGCCAGTTGTCAACACATGGCTTTTCTTCCCCTTGGGAGAAGGGAGGGAGTGGTTTTCAGAAGCAGAGTCCTGTCAGTGTCATTTCTTGTCTTGCCCTTGTCCCAGAGCAAGTTTGTGGACCTGGGGCTGCTCTGGTCACCCTGTGAGTCCCCAGCTTTGCTGCTCCCTCAAAGCTCTGTCATCCACAGTCAACCGAGGCCATGGGAGCAGCAGGAACACGGGACACTGCTTGATGGAAAGCAGGACACCCCGCGGTTATTCCAGTGCCCAGGCTGTTCATTGAACGGGAAAGACAACAAACTCAGCCCATGGAGCAGCTCTTGGCCTACTGGGGAAAAAAACCCAGGGCCTTTGGTGGTGTTTGTTAATTATTTGTGCTGTGGCACCTCGAGGAGGCCCCGTCCTCCCTGGGGACCGTCCGTACCCGCAGTTTTCGCTCTGTCACATTCCATGGATGTGCTGAGGTGACAAGGATCCAACTGTACTTCCAGCTCGGCTGCCTCTGGCTGCCAGCACATGCTGCACCCCTGCCAGGGATTTCCTGTCCGAGGGGTGTGCAGGCGGATTTAATTGCTAATAGAGCAGATCTGATAACACAGAGCATGCAGCTATGTGGTTTTAAGACATGGGACAATGGGGCTGGAAGCATAGTAAAAATAGACTCTCTGAAGAGATTTCATAATCTAGTGCATCTGGAGGGTGTAGGTTAGAGTGTCTGGACTAAAGATTTATCCCACTTCGTGTTTTTGTAACATTTTCCTTTGTATTTTTTAGAGGCTCCTACTCTTCTGTTCCTCAGGACTTTGTTGTGCTCCATTTGCTGTCTTGCATTTAGGTTAATTTGCATTCTGAGGGTTTCCAAGTACTTTAAAAATGGTCATTAAGTATATCTTGGCACATCTTTGAAAAGTATTATTAATTGTATGCTTCAATTTTTACATATCTCCGTGGGATATCTTCACCACACAACACTGGGGTTGGATACTTTTCTTGTATTCTCTTTTCCTCCTTCAGATTTACAGATACAGACTCCTCAAGTCTATTGTATTGTAAGCCTAAACTGTTCTCTTTATCCCTGGGATGTTTTAAAGAAGCTGACAGATGAGTTATGACTTAAAATTTAAGTCTGGCTTTAAAAAGAGGTACTAAACCCACCAGTGTATTATTATGCTTTGGGATCACCTCAAGAGCCCCTTTTATCGCCTGAACAAGTGAGTCCTTTCTGGTCTCTGTACAGTGGGAATCAGAGAAATAATAAACAGTTGTCAGTGATAAAAATAAAGGAAAATGTGAACCATTTTGTGGTGGACCAGGACTCAGTAAGAGACAGAGTCTTTTGAAATCTGTATGCAGCAATTCTGTGCTTGAGGTGGGCAGTGAAGAATGGAAATCAGGATGTTAGTATCTTTCATAGGGCACTGTGAAATAAATCAAACAAAATAGAGAGGAAAAATTATATGGAATTAATAGAATTCACATTCTAATGGGCCAAGTAACCAACTACACGATGAAGGAAAAATACTCTAGTTGTGTGGTAATATTTGCTCATTTTATATTTATTTGATGACTTTATGCTGAAGAGACAAAAATAAAATGTTCCCAAAATTTTTTATAATAGGTGTTTGAACAAAAGATGCAGATCCTGAGTCAGGGACGCGGACACTGTGGTGCACTGGAAGGAAAAGTCCCAAAATTCACAGCCATTTGGCTCTGTAGCAACTCAGAGATGCTGAGCTACGCTGAGCCTAAAGAAGCAGCCACAAACAGGAGGTTTAAAGCTCACCTGGGGACCAAAGCAAAGAACCTACAGTTCCCCTGAAAGGGGGCCAAGCTGAAGGACATTTCTTCCATTTATTTTCCCCCAGCTAATACCCCGTTTCCTGTCAGTTCTGTGCCAGAGCTCACTTTGCTGACTGCAGCGAGACGGTCAAGATTCAGATTTCCATTTTCCAATGCTTTGCCTGCTTTGGAGGAAAGCACAGACATAATCCATCATTAGTCCTGGGATTCAACTGGTCCTAATAGCCCTGTGTATGAGCACTCCAGGAGAGCTGAATGTTGGTTTCCAACCCTGGGGGAGCCTCCTGAGTCTGTCCTTCAAATACTTCTATTTATATATTTCTTTCAGTTTATGGTAGGAGGCAAAGATGTGAACAGGTCACTGAGCTACCACATCACCTCCTGCATGGACTGTGGTTTGTGAGCCATAGACCAGGGCTCAGTAAAACCTGGGCAGGATTCAGCTTTGAAAAAGCACAGGGAAAGGGGATCAACAGGAGTCTCTAATTCTCCACCATAACCTTTCCCATGTCTCTCATGCCAACAGGGTTTCTGAGCCACAGTGACAAACAGGGTTTGGGATGTGGTGGGGTCTTTGCTGCTGTAACTCATTTTCTTACTGCTTCCCAAGGCTGCAGCCCCCGTGCTGTTCCCCATGCTGGGATCTGTTCCCAGGGGTAGGAGGTGATGGGGCAAGCTCTCTGGTCTCAGCTTTCCTGAGGATAGATCCAGCTGCATTTTGTATCTGCTGTTAGTGTTTAAAAAAGCAAACTCTCAGATTATCCATAGGATCCTAAAAGCTGTACTCCACTGTGTGACACCCCTCTCCTTTACCTAGCATGGGGAGCAAGAGTTTTTCCCCAAAAAGGCCTTGCTGGGACTGAATTTAGTAAAAACACTCAGTGATTTGTTGTCTAAAGTGGGCTGTGAGGAAGGGACTGGGCTCTAAGGAGGTTCGCACATATTGAATGGTCAGAAGGTAAAAGTCACTGCCAGCTCACCCCTGAGCTGGGGGAGCTCCTCATCCCTGCAGCTGAGGAATGTTGGCACAACCTGCTGCCTGGCCAGGGAGCCTTTTGGGATCACAAGGAGCTACAAGATGCTTTGCTTTCTGCTACACCCATGTCTACAGCATTAGTTTGGACCTTAAAAGTGGAGATGGTGCAAGAGGAAAGCCTGCTGTCCTTCATTTATGTTTAGAACTTAGACATTCCCCCAAAGCAGAGAGTTTTGAATTTACTGTGTGTGTAGGTAAGAATTATGTAATTGCTTTTGGTTTAGTGCAAAAGTCTTATTTTGACTTTGGAGTTTCAAGTGAAAAAGTTTTACATGTTAAATATTACAGTCTAAAAATTGTTCAATAATGAAAAAGCTCTGCCTGGGGCGAGATTACTTCTACCTGGTGCTCTGCAGAGCTGCAGTCAGTGGAGCTCTGCTGCTGAGGTCATCCCAGATGTGCCACTTGAAAGAGGTGAAGTAATGGTGTATTTCTATTCCTAAAAGCACCTTTAGGACTGGGGAGCAGGATGTTCCTATCACCTTATCCTTATTTATGAGCACTGCAGTTCGTTTGTCTGGAATGAAATCTATTTTAGTTTCATTTGTCAAAATACTTGCATTCATCATATTTTTTAAATCAAAACATGTATTTGGCTGCCAGTGTTTAAAAAAAGGCAAACCATAAGACCACACCTGAGATTCTGGAAGCCTTGTCAGTGTGTGCTGGCTTTGCTTCTGTTGTGTCCTGCTCTTAATTCCCTGATTTGCTGCTCTTGTTTCAGAGCAATGCCTGGGAAGGTGGGGGGTACCCTGTGTCCATCAGCAGCACCAAGGCTGAAAAGGCACTTTTGGGAGCCTGCTGTCTCCCTGCTGCAGTGCAGGGCCCTGCTGATCCCTCTGGGAAATAGGGTCTGTGGCCCCAAAAGAGACCAAACTCACAGTGTTTCTGCTGTACTTGTTAGAGTGTGCTAAACTGCAGACTGGGACAAGCCTTTACTCAAATGTATCAGCCAGATTAAGCATTGACTTGAAAGCCTCTTTTTTTGTTTCATCGCTCATGCTCAGAAAACTGCTCAAATGACTGTTTTCCCTAAGCCATCCCCACTCAGTTAGTTATCATTTCCATTATTAAACATTTATATAAACAGTGTAACATTTTATAGTGTTTGACAGAGATTTCCAAGTCTGCTAATTAGCATGGTCCCTGGCACATGGAATATACTTTTATTATTACCCATTCATGGCATTGCCATTCAGAAGAGGTTCTCCTGTGAATGGAAACGTGCATTACTGCACTTCAGGCTAATAAGTGTGACATAAAATACAACACACAAAATTAACTGCTGTTCTGCAGGATCCAGCAACTGGGGGTGATGTGCATATGGTCATACTGAGGCTCTGTTCATTTGCATCATTGCTTTTCTGCCTTATTAAAAGTCCGAGAGAGGAGAATATTGGGAGAGGAAGGAGGGGGAGAAGAAATGAACAAATCTATCTTGGCATAAATAGGTTTGGCTCAGCAATACAACAGTTGTCAGCAACGTTTTCCACAAGCCTGTTACCCTCAGTGGGGAGAGCACAGAAAAGTGATTGAAAAGTCAGTTTGTGGGCTTGCAGCATTCTTGGAAAGAAGCTGAAAGAAAAAAAAAAAATAACCAAACCAAACCCAGCCCCCTGAAATAAAAAATTATGCTTGTAAAATGAAGGGTGTTTTATCCATATTCAGTGTCAAAAGCAGAGCTTGCCAAGCAGAGGTGCAGGCCTGTGTCCACCCTGATTGCTTGGTCCAAGGATTAGATTTTAAAAAGTGGCCTCTCTTCTTTTTTTCTCTTCCCTCTGCCCATTCCTGCTATGATTTTTTTTTCCAGTTAAGACAGAGTAAGTGACTCTTTGAGTCCATTTCAATGAGGAAAAAAAAAATCTATTTGCCTTCAGCATTAGCACCTTCACAGACAACTGTGAGGACTTTGCAAACCATTTGAGTGGGTGTACTTGAAATAGTTTCTGTTGCAATGATCCTGGAGAAAGAAAAGGAGGATCCTGGTGGATGAAGAGAAAAGGTTAAACAGTCTGGCAAAGGGAGTTGCTTGTCTGGCCAAGACCAGCTTTTTTTTTTACCCTATTTATTCCTTGTAGAGAAGAGCTATGGAAAAAAAAATTCAGAACTTCCCAAGAAAATGTCAGAGAAGTTAATTCCTATATTTAAGTCCAGGTTTACTCATGTGCAGCTGTAGATGCTCAAAGAGCAACAATAAAGTGAAATTTGTATGTGTGGGTGTTTATACACGCATTCATATGTGTATGTGTGTAATATATGTGTTAATGGCTATGGGAAATGACTGAGAGGAGTTGACACATTTTGCTATACTGTGTGACTCGTCATGTAATAAAATATGATTTACTTCAGGTTTATTCTGATAAAGACTCAAAGTGAGCATCCAGTGGATGTGGGTGTGTTTGCAGTTCTGGAGATGTAGTTTGAAACGCCTGAAATGCTTTGTTAGATGTACCTATTTTAAAACTGAGGGAAGGACTGCTTCCATTTAAATGCAATATCCCACGGTTTCTCAGGGCCTCCCACACCAGTGTAGCTAGCCACAAGCCTGCCCCAGGCTGTAAAACCATTGAGAGTAATTAAATACTTACAGTGCTGGACTCCAGCTTGCTCCTGAGAGCAGCAAGATACTTTACAGCCCACGTATATTCCTGTGGAAAATAGCTGTGGCTGCAGAGAACCTGCTGGCAAGAGGCTCCCCCAAATGCTAATTAATCAGAGAACATGCTGAGCTGGAAGGGACCCACCAGGATCACCAGTGTTGCAAGGAACACCTGTTTTGAACTCCAGCTTGGGAGACGTCCTGAGCACAGAAACACCAAGAAAGGCATCAGATGCCACATGGGCCTCTTCTATTTTTGACTTTTGCTGTGGAAGTGAAACTGATGCCTTGGGAAGGCTGACCTGAAACAGGGACTGGACAGAGCTAGAGAATTAAGTAGGTATTTATTGAAAGGCCTTTAGGATATACTCTGGGCAGGACAGGGCCTGGCCAGGACTACACTCAAGGTGGACTAAGAATGGTCACAAAATATCTAACCGGTCACGAGGTCTTACATTTTTATAAGTTTTGGGCCATTTGAAGATTGGGGTTTAATTGTCCAATTACAGCTCCAGGTTGTGAGGTCCCATCCTTCTTGTTCCTCCCTTCAGTCCACCTTTGTTTGTGCTTTTGGGCCTGAAAGTTGTCCTTGGTCTTGAGCAGGAAAAGGATTTGTTTTGTCTCCCTACTCTGTGAGGAGAGCTTACCAGCATTTAATATGAGGCTCAGAACTGCATCCCCAGGCAGCACAGCATCTGAAAACATGAAAGCTAAAACTCAAGGGATCATTTGGCAGTGATGCTGCTCCAGCTGCAGTGAGGACACAGCAGGACAGGTGCCTAAAGGAGTGGAAGAAATGAAGCAGCAGAAGGGATGGACGCCTGTCCGCTCCTCGTGCTCGTATGTGATGCTCTTGTCACAGGTGCACTGCAGCAGTGAGGGCCCTGCAGTACCTGCTGCAGCTTCGCACAGCCTGTGGTCAAACTGCCCCTGCAGCCCCCGAGGAGGAAGGGTGTTCCTAGAATTCCTCTCTGAAGCAGATACAGAGAAAAATTTTGGACAAAGATGTGCGTCCAGCACTTCTTAAAAACACTTCCATAATTTTCCTTTATCGTATGTTGGGTGTTTCCAAGTTTTTGATGGTGATCTCTGCTCCCAGATGTATGATTCCAGGAAATTAAAGTCAATGGAAGTTTGAGGGCTTCAATAGCTCTGTTGCTGCTTCCAGCACATTAATTCAAGATCATATAATGAAACATAAAAACATGTCATCTTTGCAGTGTCTGTTGTTCGTAGGAAAAAGATAAAAAGGAAGAATGCCCTAAATGAAATATAGAAATGAGAAAAGAAAATCTGCTTTCTCTTCCCAAAAATATTCCGTTCTGTATTGTTTTCACACCAGTCAGGTGTGAAACTAATCTGTCTGCTTTTTTGTTGATACAAAAAAATCCAGATCTGCAAAGAACGAATGCCAGTCCTAAAGAGAAGGCTTAAAATAGATTGAATTTTAGCTAGCAAAATTTAGAAACCTTTTTTGGAAAGGCTTAGGTGGTTTTCAGCTCACATGGGTACTGTCTGAGCACATCTATTTACTCAGAATTGAAATGTAAATAGAGAGACACAAAACCTTGCCTATATTGTTTGGGAAAAGGAAAGAGATGTTTTGGAGCATGCAGTGCCTTATAGATCATAAGCATATTTTTATATAACATTGTGGAGATGACGTGAAATAAAGCAGATATATATAAAATAAAGATTTGGGTCTGGTTTGGATCTTCAGCAACTACACTTTGACTGTAGCTCCTAGGTATTCCCACTCATTTTCCAACAATATCTCCTAAAGATATGTTTCCCACTGCCAGAATTTTATTTTATTTTATTTTATTAAGTTCTGTGAAGGTGATGGCCTGGCTTTCTGAGACTATCACTATTAAACCTTATTACAGAAGTCCAAGGACAGCAGCAACTCTACCAATTGTATTAGAGGTCCAGTTTCATTTTGCTTGTTTTTAGAGGGATGATTCTTCTAAAAAGAACATTCATGAAAAGATTTCTGAGTCTGATTGCATTCATCTCAATTTTGCTCTTTCTGTATTTGACATCCGGTATCCAGCTTGGGGGTAAAACCAGATTGGGAGTAAAAACCAGATGGATGTGATGGTTCAGACTGAGAACAGATTCTTACCTAATCCTTGTCTAGAAATGGAAACTGAAACTAAAGCTCTGAGCTGTTTCTTGTGGGCTAGTATTTGTATGTGTATGTTTATGTGTCCTTAATGTATTTTGCAGCTTTAAACACACACAGCAGGAAAAACATTTATTACTGTGTTGTGTGGGTAGGTGGCATTCTTGTTTTCATGACAAACTAAATTTTTGTCATAGAATGTACATTCAACAATGGGCTGCATTTGTATTCCTTTGGTTAGAGTTGTGAGAAGGATGGTCTGCAGGCTTGCTTTGTATTATCAGTTGAATTGAAATTAATAAGTAGGAGCAGCACAGCTAAGCCATTTCCCACTGTTTGGGGTTTTTTGTATCCCTTTCCTTTTTGAGGTGTGTGCAAAGTTCAGAGATGCTGATGCTGTGAGAAGACTGTTTTTGAAGTGGCTGCTCAGATTTTAGGACCAGAAGAAGAGTCTGGTTTCTATCTGTGGATTTGAGCCCTGTGACGTCCCCTGATCTGCCATCATCATAGGCTGAATTTCAGGCTTTTCCCGTTCTTCATGCCAGGCCCTGGTTCACACCCCGTGCTCAGAACCTTGCTTATAAGAGGGCAAAATTTTACACTGGTAGCAAACCCAGCATTATGCACATCTGTCTCAGCTGGAATTTCCAACTCTTAGATCATAACTTGAACCCCCCTGGAAAATCTGTTTCACTTAAAAACAATTATGATGATGTACCATTAAATTACATGTAGTATCAAGTAAATGGTAGGAACTGAAAGCAGAGTTTATGATCTTGGGACTGCAGAGCTGAAAAAGTAGAAAATTCTGCAGCAGAACAGCACCCGCAAAGGTCTGATCTGCTCTTTGTGCTTGGTAAAATTGCAGGGTAAGAGGCTCTTCAGGAAAACTTTTGGTTTCTGGAAAGCCTAAGACAGACAGTGAAAGCTGTGTGGCTCAGCACTGAAATGCTTTTGTGGACTCCCACATGTAGTTCTTAACTTGCCAGTCCAAATCTCCTTGTGTGTGACTGGTACATTGTTCTTAAAGTTAAAAAATAATGCTCATGTTTTAGTAGGGTTGAATCTTAAGCATAACATAAAAAGCAAGAAATGGTCTCTGGAAAGCACTCAAAGACCTTTTAAAATATCCTCAGAAATAAAATGAGGTATTAAAAGTGAATGTGTGCTAAAACCCAACGACACCAAGAATCCTGGGAGCCAGCAAAAAGCCTCCTTTAATTGTTTTGCTTTGAGGCATAGCTGTGTTTCTTACATATTATCCTGCCCCAGGAAGGGCTGAACATGTCATGTAACATGATGACCCTGGAAAAAAACGCTGCAATTTCAGGGTAATTCCTGATGAGAATTTATGGCTACATAAGCATATTTAAGTAAACCAACCAGTTTTCCAAGCCACAAAACGCTGCACTGCTCTGTATTACTGCGAGGACCACTTAGTGCAAAGGCTGCTTTGCCCCAGCACAATGAATAGGACCTCTGTTGTTCAAAGGCAATAGGCAGGCTGAAGAAACCATGATATGAGAGGAACTGACTTTCCTGTTTTGCTGGTTTTGCAAGGTTTTTTGCTGGTTTTGCAAGGTTTTTTGCTGGTTTGGAAGTTTTGTGCTGCCACCTATTAACTTTCTGTTGCTGGCACTTGGAGCCTGGGGTAGATCCTTTCTTTCCCCTCCTCTCTCTGAACAAGAGGGGGATTATAGTCCTCTGTTATAGTGCCCCAGAAGCTCAGGGCACCTTATTGCAGTGAAAAAAAAAAAAGTTTTGAATTATTGTTTCATATAATGTAATGCTTTTCGGTGGAAGGAAGTTTAGGGGGATGGCTGTGTTCAAGTAGCTGCAATCCCAATGGAGCTGAGCAAACAGAAAAACTGAGAGACAGAAAAAGAGGGATTTCTAACCCTTGGGGAAAAGGAATGATGGCATACACCTTGTTGTTGTTCCTTTACACTTTTGCATTTCTATTGCAGATAAAGGCTTCGCTTAGCAAAGGTATTTTTCAGACAAAATTAATATTGTCTTTCAACCATTTCCAGATGCTTATAACTTTGGCCTGGGGGTGAAACATCAGATTGTTTCCTCAAGAGGTGACAAAAAAAGATCTGGCTGAGATCAAACACCAAAATGAGATTCTTAATGGGAAGTCATAAGGAATGGTAGCCTGGTGTGGAAATTCTGTATATTCCTTTACAAAACTGACATGTTGGAGTGCACGGGCATAATTTGGCAACTAACTCGTAGATACAATGTTATTTTTGTATTTTTGCACTAAGCATGTGTTCTGTGGCTGCTGCGACTGCAAGGGCAGTTGTTTCAGGGGTCCAGCCAGTCCCCAGCTAGCTTGTGCTGCTCGTTTTAAAACAAAATGCTCATTTTCTAAACTATGCTAATTCCTGTCAGTTCCTCTGGACAGCTTCTGTTCTTATTTAGATTTTGGATATGTCTTTTGTCATATCAGAAACTTCCTGCATGTATTTGAAGTGAGCATCTACTTGATGCAGTGGTCAGAGTGATGGGATTGAAACATCCCTGTAGAGCTCTGTGAGGTGTCCAAGGGTGATGTCTGATTTCCAGAGGCTCTGCTTGCTCAAAGCCCTCCTTTTGTCTCCTGATAGAGCTGTATTCTGATTTCAGAATGTCAATTATCCATACCTCCCTATTTCCCCTGCTCCTCATGTGTCAGCCTGCCTAGAAGCTTTCTATTAATTTATCAAATTGTCATTGGGCTCACTTTGTTGCACTGCAGCCATTAGCCTGTCCGTTTGCTTAATTGGTCAATTTCCCGTTTATTATTCATTCCCTGAATCACCATTTGAATAATTTTTAGCTAACTATTAATTGAATACCATTTCTAACATGATTATATTGTCTACATTCTCATTTTTGCATGATCACTAAGAGAAAGGGGTTTTTATTATGATGCAGATGAGAGTCTCCGGTTAACTGGTGGTTGGAAAATGGGAAGAAAGTGATGGCTCTGTCCAGTAATTACAGAATCAGCGAGTCCATGATTATTTAAGTGGTTGAACATGAGATTCAGGTTTCTGCTTCTGTTTCTGTAACTGCAGCTGATGGACTTTTGGCCAGACCCCCTTGCACCAGTGCAGGGAATCCGTGGGGGATTTGAGATAACTGATTACCATGCAAACAGCTTTTATCTCGGGCTGTTGGTGAGGCTGTTGGTCAGGCAGCAGTGTGCGAGTGTCAAGGTCTTCTGCCCTCCCAGAGTCTCCAGCTTTCACAGCAGTTCTCCACAGGCCTTGTCTCCACATGTGGTGCAGCACAAAAGCTTGGATAGAGGCTGATCATCCAGCATTGCATTCAGTTTTGGGCAGGATGGTAGGACCCTCTAGCTGGCATCCCAGCCACTCCTCCTGGCTCATTTTGGACATAGTGATTGCAACATCCGGGGCATGAACACGGCACAGTTAAGGGAAACAACCTATTCTTGATGTTGATTTTTGACCTTTGTGTATTAGAGTTGGGCCTATAGGGGAAGCTGATCCATGAGAGAGGCCTGAACCTCCCTGGCTGTTTTGTGCCAGTCCAACAGCTCAGGGTTTATACAGTGGATGCCACAGCCTGTGATTCATGAGGAACTTGTGAGGGAATCATAGAATCGTAGAATCATAGAACCGTAGAATGGCTTGGGTTGGAAGGGACCTTAAAGATCATCTCATTCCAACCCCCTGCCAAGGGCTGGGACACTTTCCACTATCCCAGGTTTCTCAGAGCCCCATCCAGCCTGGCCTTGGAGACTTGCAAGCATGAGGCAGCCACAGCTTCTCTAGGCAACCTGTGCTAGGGCCTCAGCACTCTCACAGGGTGAGAATTTTTTCTTAATATCTGATCCAAATCTATTCTTCTTCAGATTGAAACTATTCCCCTGGTCCTGTTCTAGAAGTGTTAATAATGCAAGAGGAAAAATATGCTTAACTTTGTGGGAGAAAATTTAAGCTGCAGAGGGTTCTGGGGCCATACAGTGACACAGAGAATCTCCTGTAGGTTTGCTCAGCAACATCTGAGATTTGTCTCATCTCACTTTTTTGAGGGCAGGGCTTGTGCTCACAGAGGATTGGTATGAGTATCAACCCAGACTTCAAGTCCTGGCTTTCTTCCTAGCTGGGCTTGGGGCTAGGAACATCTGGACTATTGATTCAGATGGAATTTTGGGTTTGTAGTCTATTGAAGCCAGATTTTGGAGGAGCATTTTAGCTCTCAGTCATGGTATGATTCCCAGAAATGACTGCCCTTGTGTTAGGTAAGCCCAGAGTTTGGGGTCTGGGCATAAAGGGTGCTGGGCTCACGCTCAGCCTGGGGGGGATCTTCTGGAGAGTATTGTCTTTGCAGACTGTAGAAACAAATCTCTAAAATAAGAGAGAGGCATAGAGATGCCTTAGTGCTAACATCAGGCAGGGTGAGAGTCTGTGCTCACCTTGGTGTTTTTGTGTTCCCAGCTTGGTTCTGGTTACTGTAAACATCTACAGAAAGACTCATCTGTCCTGTGGTGCTGACGCAATAGGCAGCATCCAGGCTTGGTTGTTCTTGATCAAATTATTTAGAAAGAAAGCTTACAGGTTTAGCCAAATGCAGGATCACTCTTTTGGAAGGCAATAAAAGTGCAGGGCTGCGAATCATCAAAATAATCTCCCATATGGCCATGGAAAGAGCACAACCACAAACAAAAGCAGCTCTCAGCTTGGAGTAACCTCCAAATTCATTGCCATTCCAGAGGAGTTGCTAATCACAGATGTGTGTTAGCCTTTGAAAAATAACATTGGGAAGCAATAGATTTCTAAGTTGCAGCAGTGTGGAGATAATTTTATTTACACTTTCTCTGCATCGGGTGCAGAGTGGCTCAGTTTCCACTCTTAAATTCAAACAGAATGATATTGCAACCCCTGGGCAAAAGGAGAATGGAGCCAGTTAAACATTGACTGGGAGGAGATGCACATCCCTGCTGAGCTGAGCACCACGCAGACTGAATTTTGGGAGGTTCCTTAACCTTTGCTCCCGAAGTTGTTGTGCTGACAGTGCTGAAACCCTTTTCCCCAAACAACGTGGGTAGGTTTGGAGCATTCCCTTACGCTTGGCTGCCTCCAGCTCTGTGAGGGCCCCCAGCCTCAAGTGCTTCCCCTGCCACCAAAGAGAGCGGGCCAGGTCAGTCCAGAATCCAAACAATGATGTCACCATTGTAAAAGAAATGAAAAGCTCTGTGGGAATCCAGGAGACAAACCCCAAATTAAAGATCTTTTGGCTAAATACGAGCACGAAGGAAAGCTTGCAAAGATCAGAACAGTGTTGCATGCCACTGTGGCATTTGATGTCCAAGATAAAAGAGGGACTTATTTCAGGAGTGAGACTGTTTTAGTAAGAGAAAGAAATCTTGGTGTCTGTGTTGGAATGCATAAAAACACATGTTTCCGATACGGTTTTCTCATATGCTAAATGAACAGGACATCTGGTTGTGTTTTTAAAAATTAAATTGACTGACACTAAATCAGTGCTTTACAAAGCAAAAGGTAGTAAACCAAGAACATCTAATAAGGTAACAATGAAATATTTGGCAGGACTTCAGAGTATTGGAAACTCACACAACCGAAAGGAGCTGAAATATTGTGATATATATGGGGCCTTAACTTCTCATTTATCTGTGCCATTTCTTACTGCACTACACAGAAATATGTTACATTCCCATTGGTATAGATTTCTATGTGTTAGTGCCAAAACTCCAGATGTTTTCTAGGTAAATCTCTGGAGACTATTTTATTGTGTTTCATTTCTCCTTATTTACAATTCACTTGTCTTGAACTCCAGCCATTGGTAATAAAAATCCATAGAGTCTGCAGCTGAGCCAAGTGGACACCATTGTCCTGTTTTTTCAAGTTGGGATGGGTTGATCCAAGCCTTGAACAGAATCCAAACCACTGGAGTTTTCCAAAAGTTCATCTCTCTTCTCTTTATTTTTTAACCCTTCATGCACAAGGGAATAGAGTCAACTGCTTTGTCTTTCCTTTTTCTGCTCCACTCTGTCCTGTAAGGTTCAACTTCTCTTCACCACAACAGCTTATCCACGGTTGCTGTCCTTTAGCCTGGCTGCAGTCCTGTCCATCAGAGCCCTGACCTGACCAGTGCTCCAGGGTTCTGCATCCCTGCTCCAGGCTACCTTCACCCCTAATCTGCCAGCTTCCTCTGCCTTCCTCTGGAGTTAAAGGAAAAGCAATGTGGTCATCCCTGAGCCACTTTGTGCTTCTTAACCTTTTCCCTTTCTGCCTTGCAGGCACAGCACGGTGCTCCAGCTGGGCACTTCCAAACCCAAGCTCCCCTTTGCCTTACAGTTTGTTTTGTTTTGTCTTTAAGCTTTTATTAAAGAATTAAGATATAATGAAGCCTGCTGTCCCCTCCCCTTCTCAGTTTGCTGTCTGTTTAGGTTTTAAATACCTTCAGGTTCAGAGAGATTGTGGTGCCCATTTTGCACTGAAATCAGTCTGTGGTTACTGGGGAATTCAGGTCTCTGCATGCTGACAAAACCCCTGCTTAATGGCATAGAAATAATTAGCCACTTTGGTGTAGTGGGACTTCAGTTAATTTTAAAGAGCTGCGAAGTTTCGTTTCAGAGTTGCTGCAATCAGCGGTTACATTTTATAACCCATCACCGGCACGTTTGATCAACCACACAGATTTTTTATGTGAACATACCCACCCACCAGATGTGTATAAACATAAATCATTCCACAGCATAACCTGATCATGTTTTCTTAGTGGTTCTGGGCTTGCCTGATCGTTCAGGAGAAAGCAGTGCTGCTCAGAGAACTCCAAACTGTGAGCGAGACCTGCTTGTCTCTCGCAAGCACTGCTCTGCTCTCTTTCCCTGTTAGGGAGAATGGTGAAGGAAAGGAAGTTGTTGCAGCTCTGAAAAGGGGTTTTCTCTCTCCCCACATGCCCAGGTAGACGTGGCTGGCTCTGAGTGCAGCCTCTTGCCTGGCCTGTGTTTCCTGTGCTGGCTTTCAGGGGCTGTGCAGTGCTCGAGGACTAGAGCTGCAATGCAGTAACTGGTAACTCCTGCTCCCTGCAAGGCTGGAGGGAATTCTTTCCTGCTCTAGTAAGCAGCTGGAGTGGTAAGTGCCAGCCTCCCAGGTTTCTGAACAATTCCTATTTTTCTTTTATTTCTTGTAGCTTAAATACACTTAGGCAAGGCAGGTAGTATCATTTATGCTTTGTGCTATTGCCTGTGAATTTTATACTTATTTTTAAAATAGTATCTATTTATCTATATGCTGTGAAGTTTGTAATTCTTGTACCAGCAGATATGTGTTGGTCAGCATCCTGATTACCTGAAGAGCTGAATATTTACTGTTAATCAGTAAATATTTCAAAATGAAGCAATTATAAATGGGCCAAACCCAAAATGCCAGACAGGAGCACTCCCACGGTGGAACCAGGAATGACACTAAACAATTTCCAGGTTCCAAACTTGAGTTACCAAATTTCATCACAAAGGAAGGTACTGCTGTCATTAGTTTTAGTTTCACATGTTGAAACAGAGATTCTGAAAGACAAAATAATTTCCTTTACAGTTCTACTGTCTGCTATCAGTTGATCTTCAGTCCTGTATCTCAGGTAGTGTCATAAAAACCTTGGATGTATTTTGTCCTGAACTTCAGAGAAAATTTCCTTCAAATTCCATGCCTCGAGCTCATCTCTAGAAATATTTAATGAGCAAAGTGTTAATTCACATTTCATGAAAATAATTAACAGAGACAGCATCAAAGCACAGTCTCTTCCCAAGTTAGTAGTATTATACAAAAGTTAAAGTTCTAGAAAAGCAGAGAAAGCATTATGCTGATCAACCACCTTCACTGGAGAGAAAGGAATACAAGGCAGGCATTAAGAACCAGGAATGATGGCTGCTATTTTCTTTTCATTTGGAAGCAAGTTCTGTGTTTGTATCTTCCAGCTTTATTTGTGATCAGTGAGGCTTCAGCCTGGATTGAAGCCACAGGGGTCACAGATTGCTCATCTGTGGATCTTGTCATGGTGTCCTTTGGGTGCATTACATAAAGGTCACTGTTTTTGTTACTTCCCCCCCTCCTTCTCCATTTTTTAACTTGTTTTTTCTCTACTGATGCTCTACTGAGGACCAGCTAAAGAAACAAAAACATATTTGAATCTTCAATGTCAAGCTGGGTACACACAGAGTAGTCAACATTTATATAGTGTCTGTCCTTAAAGTGTCAATGTTTGCCAAGCAATTCTATTTATTGGCATCTCAGCCCTCTGAATTCAACTGAAAGGACTCAAAGACTTTCAGTGATTTCAGCGTATTTTTGATTGTGTCATTATTCCCCTGCAGTGAGAAAGGAAAAAAACAAATCATTGTGGTGTCTAAAATGCTGTGTGCATCTTTTTGCAAATGCAGTAATCTCACAGGTGCCTGTTTTTTCTAGTGTGATGCTGCCTCAGTCAATTCTTTGTGCCAGAGAAGGAAAGCTGTGATAGGTTCCCAAATTCCAGTAGTCAGTATAATAACCTGTTCTCTCTACCCTCCCTGTCCCTGAAAATGCAGAGTTTGAGAGGGTTTTTTAAATATTCCTTAGAATGAAAAGAATGACTCTCAACTCTCATGAAAAAACACATATATTTCTCTCATCATGATTCTCAACAGCACTTGAATTTTTACTATGAAATAGTTGCAATAAATTGTATAAAATCAATCTTGTGAAGTAATAACATTTCAGGAGAGGGAAAGATTTTAATTTGAAATGACAGACTTGAAGATCCTTGCCTGGACACAAAGAGAAGATAACTCCTGAGAAGTCATTCCAGAAAAAAAAGCAGAGAGATTGAATTAATTGAATAAGTTATGAGTGTTAAATTATTAATTCAGCTCTGAGTCAGCTTTGAACTACTTATTAGCAATTAATTGATACAGCTATTTTATAAAATGTACGAATCATTTCAATAAATACTTCTGAGCAGTTTTTTTTTACTGGATGTTAAACTATGGGCATGTGAAAATATATGTTCAGTCCTAATCTGCATCACGATAATGTATGAGATAATCAGATTAACAGCACTGCTGGGAAAAAGGGAGATTCAGTGGCAAAAGAACAGGGTTGGAGAGGCACTTCCTGTTCTGGTTTTTGGAGAGGACCAACAATCACCTCTCTCAAAACACAAGAAATTGGATCTTCTTGTGTGTTTTTGGTTGTGACCATCCAGCAAAGCAGGGTTCTGGCTGTTCAGCCATCTGGGATCCATGCTGTGAATTAAGCAGAAGGAGATTGCTATGAATATTAAACACAAAAAAGCTGCTATAACAGGAGGAGGAACTTTCCATGTGCAGCGCAGGGAAAACCAGCCAAGGAGGACACTGACCCTCCACAGCAAAACTGTCCCATCCTTTCTGGCTCCAAAAAGCCACAGCCATGAAGGGAAAGAGTTGAAGAGCAGCAAATTTTTGCAGTCTGATCTTTTGCACTGACTGTCAGGGTCCTTTGTCCTTTCAGATGTCTCACATTTACAGGACAGTGTAAACTGTGATTTAAACTGTATTTCATGAGCTCGTTATTGAACAAAGATGACAAACAAGGGCTCAATCACCTTTTGGTGACTTGTCTGTTGCATTAATTCCCTCAGCCACCATTCAAGTTGTATGATTTCCTAACATATAACCCCTGACTCTTAATATTATCACCTTTGAACAAAAAAAAATTAGTTCCTTATTCAATGGTGAGAGTGCTCATCCCTCCTGCTCCATCAAGGTGTGAACATCCCTTGTGACCCACCAGGAAGCCCATGAGTGTCAGCAGTCCATCTGCTCTTGGATCTGCTTCAAAAACTTTTGGGGTAAGCTGAAGTTTTATACCTTCCAGCTTGGAGGTTTGGACTTTGCCATTTCCAGAAGTTAGTGGGTTCTGTGGAAAAGGCCAGACAAAAGGTAACAGCTGCAATTTTCAGGTGATGGTGACTGCAGAGTGGCCCTTCCTGGCCACCTCTCCTGCCTGGTTTGATGGGATGGCGCTGCTCCCAGCTTCCATCAGGCTTTGACATGAGCTGGGTTATCCACAACCTGAGCAGGAGTTGAGTGAACTCTCCTGCCTGACCCTCACATCCTTCTCCAGGGCAGCTGCTCCTCAGCACAAGGACCTGTTGGATTTTCCCAGTGCTCTGCAGGTGTTCCAGGTCAGTGTTCAGGGGAAAAGGTGTCTGACCACCCATGAAATCTTGTGGAAATCTCATTCTTTTCTGTGATATGCTTTTGAGCTTGTTCTCACTCCAGGAGAGCAGCAACCTCACTTATGCTCTTTGATGACAAAGAATGCAATTATTCTGATCTTTTCTGCATGTTCCTTTTATTTTCAATACCACATTTAAAGCCTGATTCATCCTTGAGGAAAAATATTTTCCTGTTCTGTGAAGTTCCCTCCTGTACCTACCTTTCTATTCTGAGCAGTTTTCACTGGCTTAATAATAATACTTGTACACCAAGTGAAGAATATATCTTTAAGCCATGCAAAAATACATCATAATTTTTTTTTTAATGTTGAATAAGAATCCAGCTGAAATTGTACTTTGCCATCCATAAAAATGAACCAAGATGGGCTGTTGAAACACTCACACCCCTGTGCACAGGCACATGGACTCACTGGAGACAGATGCATCTGTTTGAAAACTGCCTCTGATTTTCTGGGTGAGGCTTGCACTTAGATAATACTTTTGTGCACTGTTATTTGCTTTACAGAAAAGTGCAAAGGTATTGCTGCCTTTTTAGAGCTGAGGATTTTTGGACACAGACACATGAGAATTCCTTAGATCTGATGTTTCTGTGAGTGGGGAACCCATGCCCCACTGACCTCTAGTAAAGTTTACTAAATTCTGAAAGCAGATTCTTGCTTAGGTGAATGTCACCTTGCTAATATTGCGAAAACAGCTTCATTCAAACCATCCCCAAGCCTGTAGGTGGGCAGGGAGGACTAAAGTTTGCCCCCAGAATTTTGGGTTATACTGAGAACTTGATTTGCACCTGGAAAAGGAATGAACCAGGCAGCACTTGAAACACAGATTTGCAGAGAGACACAGGACTTCTCCTCCTGCAGATTTATTTCATGCACACAATTTCTCTTCATCCCTCCTCCAGTGACTGCACTGGAGCCTCTCTGAAAAATTTTGCATCCTTTGATGGCCAAATAAGCCTGATGTTTCACTGGTACGGATCTGTACCTTCCACGCTATTTGATGTAACCCGAAAGGCCCAATAAATGTCTTCTGTGGAGGAGTTACTACAAGTAAAAATAAGATACAAAGTAGGAACAGAGATGATGTAGTTCAGTGGATGAGGACTTCAGGTGAGCCAGGAGATGTGATTTTATCCCTACAGAGATCATTCCTTGGGGAAGCTGCATTAGTTTCTGTGTCTAAGTTGCCTGTCTACCTTTGCTTCATGCACTAGGTTGGGAAAAAAGTCTGTTACAAATCTCATATTGTGGATTTCAAAACTGCCCAGTACAATCTTGGTGGGGCTTCCAGGGATAAATGTAACAGAAATCATAACAGCAATGCTTATCTTCAGAGCAATAATTCACTGAAAGCCTCTTATCTTTTGAATCCTGCTTGCTGTGGTGTAACCAAGCACAACACCAACACTGTAACAGCTTTCTACAACACTGTAATGAGTATTTTTATTCCATCTGAGAAATAGCTAATAAAATATAAGCAGTATATAACACCAGATGGAATAAGATGTTTTAGGAGAGGGCAGTTCAATGAACTCATGACACATCTCAGAAAACCATAGTGGGAATCAGGTAGGAAAGGGAGGCAGGGATGTACTTGGATAATGTCAGGTGTCTCACTCTGTTCTGAAAAGTGTGAGTTCTTGCCGTGTGTTTGTAACTACAGGAGACCAGAGAAGTTCCCACTCCTCTCAGGAGAAGGTTGTCTTAGTGAACGTTTATTTGTGAACGGTGATTTGGAATTTCCAGTCAAATTGTGGATCAGGATAATAATTTCTTCACTTAGTGGTGCCCTTAGAAATAACAGCAACAATGACAACATTTTCTCAACACCTTGGTAATTTCTTGTCTTTACTGCCTTGAGTGAAGACAAGGCAGAATCATGGCATAATCTACAGCTTTCCCATTTCATTTACTTGTATATGTTCATTTTTCAGTAACTGCTTTATATAATGGCTTTATCTGGATATTACCTTTTAACAAGAGTTATTGATTTTTAAATCATTTTTATCATTTGAGTGGCTTCAACTTGAAAGAGAGTAGGGTTAGGTTAGCTGTTAGGAAGAAATTGTTCCCTGTGAGGGTGGGGAGGTCCTGGCACAGGTTGCCCAGAGAAGCTGTGGCTGCCCCATCCCTGGAAGTGTCCCAGGCCAGGTTGGATGAGGCTTTGAGCAGCCTGGGCTAGTGGGCAGTGACCCTGCCCATGGCAGGGGGTGGAATGAGATGACCTCTAAGGTCTCTTCCAACCCATTTATGATTCTATGAATGTTTGTGCACAGATGTCCTGCCAATCTGACAATTGAAAATGTAATTTTCACGTCCTGAAAATAGCGTTTCCAGTCTGAATTCTGACATGACAGGTTTCAGATCCGCAACTATTGTTTTCATTTTTGAGTGCCTGTGGCCAGCTGAAAGCAAAACAGATCATGCAGTGCATGGTGGAAAACACAGAAGTTAAAAAAAAGAATGTAAAAGAATATAAGTAGTGGAAAATGCTTGTGCAAGGAGCTGTGCACCTGAGCAATGTTGTTAATGATGCTAATGATCCTCCAGGCCCATCCATGATTGTTGTCTCCCCCAGCCTGGCATGCTGTATTCATCCTGGGGCTGCTCTTTGTAACTGCCTGAAACTGAACTGGAGTAGAAGTGAATCAAATCTTGCAGCTTTTTTTTTTTGGTTTTATTTTTCTCCCAAGATGTGCTTCTAGGACTGCAAATCCCAAAGCATCACCTGCCCAGGGTGTATTTTGCTGTGGATGGTGGCTCAGAGCAGCTGTGCCCTGCATTAACTGTGTTGACTGCTGTTCTCACAGGCTCCTCCTGGGCTGATTTTGGCACACGGTGGGCTCAGGTAGTGCTCCAGGAGTAGCCATAGCAACGTGGTGCTCGACAGCACCTGCACATCCACCCGGAGAGGTGGGTAAATATGGGGACTGCATTTTAAACGTGCTCTCAAAGATGCTGCTGCTTCCATTTGTACACTGGACCCTGAGGGTACTCCAGCACTTCCTGATGGGAAGTGCCATAGGAATTAGAAAGAAAAAAAAAATAAATTAGTGTCTTCTATAATTTCTAAATACTTTCCCCCACTCAGGCCTGCCAGGTCTCTCTCCTTTGTGTTAAGTCCTCAGCTTAGCAAAGCACCTGTGCTGGAAGAATTTCACAGGTCTAAATGATGGCATCTGGAAATGGGACAAAGCACAGGGTGCTACAGCCTCTCTCTGAACATACCAGGACCAATGGAAAGCTTAAAAATCCCTGATTTTTGGCCCAAATTCTGTAGCAGGGGCCTTGAACATGGCTGATCTCCAGTGGATGCAGGGGCTCTCATCCATCTCTATCAGCTGGGAGCTCAGGCAAAGGTCCTGCCTGAGCATGGCACACATGTTAGCTGAGATGAGGTGCCCCTAAATTATCTCAGAAAGACAAGAATTCAAATTAATATATTGCTTTTGACCTCCTGTTGGATTCATGGAGCTGGTTAGGCAGTACAATTTCTAACAGCACCATCACAGTGAGTCCTACCATTGTTACAAGTCATAATTAAGCAGACAAGAACAGCTCTTTTCTTCCAATGCTTGTCATCACAGAAGAGGCTAAAGTTTCTACTTCTGAAAACTTCCTCTCTCAAATAGCTCTTTCTTGGTAGTAAGACCACATATGCCCTCTGCTGTCCCTTCAAATTGTCTGAAGACCTATTAGCAGAACATTATTGGCATTGTTAATGTCAGTATAATATAGTGATATTAATTTAATGACTGTGAAAACTAAGAAATATTCTGAGTATTGCAGGGAGGGGTTCAGGGAGTTCCATCTCTGAGTGTGCAGGTGGAGTCTCTGGGCTTACACCAGGTGCAGGATAACACAAGGCAATCTCTTGGGAAAGACCCACAGAAATTCTGCTTTCCACATTTTGAGTTTTTCTGCTCTCTAAGCACATAGTCTCTGTGATATGCTTCCTAGTTCTCCCAAGTCATCTGGAATAAGGTCAGATCTGCAAAATTCTATGCCCTTAAAAGTAGATCTGGAACAAAACTGTAGGTAAATCTCTCTAAATATAGAGGACGGTACATTTCTTCAGTAAGCAAATTGCTTGCTGCTTTTACATGCTAGATTTCCTTGATTTGTCAGAAATGGTTAGTGTTAAGAAACTAATTTCTTGGTAGCAAACAAACCTTTAACAACCTTGGGTAAACTTTATGTGGTGCTTAATTTGCACTAGCAGCACATAATGCAAACAAAGTGTTGACTAGAATGCACTTTCCCAAATTAATTTCGATCTTTTTGACAACAGACACTTTTCTTGACAAAGATAAGTTTCCCAGCACTATTCAGCTCGCTCCCTACTGTTTATACAAATTGTTATTATTGCAAATAACATGGTGCTATTTAAATGTTTGATGGCAGGAGAGTCACTCCTTGATACCCTGCTTTTAAATTTATGTATTAAATCTCGTTGGCTCCTAATAACTCTCATTTTGGATAGCACGTGGAGAGTGCAGGGGACATGGCTGGGGTTCTAACAGAACCTTATTTTGGTAAACAGGAGAGGCCTTCAGTTTTCCATGGATGGATGCTAGTTTGGCACAGAACTGGGTTGGTAAATTTGGTTTGAAACACTGTGATTTCTCATACAGACCCAGTTGTGCTCTCTGCCCAAGCTCTTGGACAGACTCTAAATTAGTTGTTGTCTCCCAGGTTTTGTAGGATCATGGGACCACACGTGGTGCCTTCATGCAGATTATTTCCACTAATCCTCTAATTCAAGTGCCTCCTGAAATACTGTGCCTATCCTGGAAATGCACACTGAATGCTCAGCCAAAATTATACATCAGGGTGCAATTAGCTGTGAGCAGAGCGCTGAAACCTGGAATATTTTTGACTAAGTGGTCAATTAGTGTGATTGGGAGGCAAAGGATGCAGCCAGCCATAGTGTGGTCAGAGGGAGCAATCAAGTGAATTGAGCAGTCAGCTGATTAGGAAACAACTAGTGAGAGCAGGATGAATTTTCACCCTGGAAGTGATGAATGTGGATCTGTCTGGAGCATTCAGCTAAACTGAACAGTCAATCAACATTCAATTAACCTGAGCTGCCCCCCATGTACATAACATTTAAATATATATATATATATAAATATATATTTATGACAGTTTCATCATGTGTGATGCTCCCAGGAGCTGTTCTATGTGTAAGTATCAGCAAAATTAGTAAATAATAACTCAAATATACTGAGTAATAGTGTTATAACCATGTATTCAAGCAAAATATTTCAGTGGCAAACTGATGGTTCCTTTATCTTAGAACTCATCTGTCCTTAGGTTACATTTGTGTTTCAAATCCAAATATCATAAATTTTTCTATTGCCTAGTAATAAGTCTAAAAGTAGAGTAAGGCAAGGCTTTGAGGTTAATTAAAGTTCACTGGAAATGTACTTTTTATTATCAGACCTATGCCTTGGTAATTAACATTTGAAATGCAGGGTTAATTATTATTGTCCCCTTTGTTAGTTTGCAATGTAGAACAAAGATATCAAAAGCTTCAGGTTTGATTTTGAGGGCAACTTTTTATAGCAGGGAAACTTCCCTGACCCCAGAATACCTCTGTGGAGTCCCCAGTCTGGGTCTGGAGGTGGAAGGAGAAGAATTTGGCCCAGTGGCAGCACCACTCACCCTGGCCTGTGCAGATGTGCTGGCTTTAGTTGGCAGAAGGAGCAACAGGGAAACCTCTGGGGAAGGAAAAGCCATTCTCAGGTTGGCTCTTCTAAAGGCTCCTCCAGTTAACTTCATTTGGTTTACCTCCATGACTCAGAAAAACGTATGAACTACAGTCGGTATTTTTGATTTTTTTGTTTAGATGAGGTCATAAATGGCATTGTGCCAATCCGAGTGAAGGCAATGCTTTCTTGACATTGGCAAACTCATCTTTCCTCAAAGTGGAACTCATGACTCCCTACATTTATTTTTTGTCCCTATTTATAAGTGAGGTAACCTTTGTTTAGTGTTTGGGATCTATCTTTTAACCCAGACTAGTTCTGTTTATAAGTGCATTGTGGCACTGTCGGGTTTCACACAGCAAAATTTCCTCTATTAGTCCCTCAACCCAGATTAAAGTTATATTATTTTAACATTGAGATAGTTGTTCTTTCCTCAAAATATTTATATTGCACAACCCGTGCTCCCAAATTTAGAGTAGTGTAGGAGCCACAAGTTCACTGCTCACATGCACTGATTTGGCAGCAGGCAAACCACAGAGATGTCTTTAGCCCTACTCATTTATTCTGGGGAAGGATGAGATCTCCAGGGGCTGTACAAACAAGTCTGATTTAAGATTTGTTTTCTAGAAATGTTTCAGCTGCCGTGTTCTGTGTGTACATAATTTATAGGGCGTCTCCTAATCTTTGAAGCCATAGTTTATGGTTACTGATTGCACAAATCATCCAGGATGCAGCTATAATCAAATTCTGGACGTTTTTGTCGTGGTAGAAGAGAAATGATGGCACTGGAAGTGTGATGCTCAGCAGTGGGGCACTGACCTATTGTACTCGAGCTAAGGACTAGCTCAATTTGCTTGCAGATTACAAAATATTGCCTCCTGTACAGAGCCTGATGAAGGTCAAAACACTCAGTGAGCAAGTTGCTCCCAGATGTCAAACAATGCTCAGGGCTAATGGTTGTTGTGGTTTCCAGTATCCTTTCCATGGCAAAGCTGGACTATTTTTGGGCTGGCACCCATTGCCCACGGTTCCAGCAGACCCTGAGGTGTCTTGGCCCTTCCTGAGGAGAGGCAGGCAGGTTCCCACCCTACAGTGAGCCAGGAGGCTTCTGTACTGCCTGTGGTTGGTCTCCATGCTCTTAAGAGTCATTTCCAGCCTAATTGATTCTAAATTCTCTGTGCTGCCTCATGCTGCTCTCCCTGCTCAGGAAAGCAGAACAGCAATTTCCCAGGAGCCCCAGGAACTTCTTTCCCCAGTGCAATGTGCCTGGATTCACCTTGCTACCCACCCTGGGCAGCTATGGCAACCTTCTTCAGTCAGTGCACGGGGCATATCTGCACATTTCCGCAGAAGGTTTGTCCGGCTGTCCCGGTGTGTGAGCCACACACCAGGAGTGTTTGGATGTGCATTTGGAACACTGTAATGGGCTCACACTGTCCCATGGGGAGCATCTTCCAGCCCAATGACAGAACAGGTTTGTGTGCAGAAGTATCAGCTTTCCCAGCTTTTTCCTGGATGAGAGTTCAGAGGTCACTTCATGTTGGTGGAATTTGGGGCTGCTGCTTTTCTGTTTTGCCTTTGAAGTGCACACCACTGTACACTTATTTTAGGAACTCCTTTTCTGTGTGTATGAACATAAGATGGAAATTCCAACCTAATACAATCAAGTTAGAGTCAAAATTTTAGCAGCATTTATCTTCTTTGCACTCTTTAACCACTGCCACTATTGATTATAAATGATTTTTCCATTACTTAAATGGCAAATACAGACACAGCTATCTGAGAAACTAATGGCAAAAGGCTGAATTTTAAAATTTTATGGATATTGGACCACTTTTGTCCCCATTTTTTTTTCCTCCCACAGAGACACCATCCTGTTTGGCTCAAAGAATCAGTATTATAGGTAGCCAAATTTATAAGACATTTGAAGTTCCTTTAGCTCAATGATCAAAATATGAATGAAAATGTTGTTTTTCATATCCAAAGTCCATATTCTGTTGAGTGATACGATCATGGCTTCAAAACCCTTTTCTCTCTGATTTGAGATGATTCTATGATTGGGAGGTGCAAGACCTTCTTTCCAAGAAAGAAGCACTGAACAAAGTTCAGGAGAATTACTTCTTCCTGAAAAGTGCAGTCAGGTCACCCAGAGATGTGCCTGGAGGAGGAACAGGTGGGAGAGTTAAATGAATAAATCAATCTCTGTTGAACTTATTTCCCGTTTTGCTGTACATCACTTTAAGAATTATATTTAAGTGGTCATAGCTCAGATTTTTTGAGTTTGAGAGCAGACAAAGAAAGGTCGGGGCCACCACCCCTCACAACTAGTCTGTTGCCCAAGGAAAAATGTCAGGCAGCCACTGGAGTCCTGAACCCAAGGAAGATATGAGGCAGTCCCTGTAAGAGTATGACAGAGCAGTTTTTATGTTGTTCTCATGTGGTGCTAGACACAATTTTGCCACCTGAGTTCCTACCAGTTCTTCCTTTCTGAACTGCTCCCTTCTCACTCCATCCATCCTCCCAGGGCAGAGCATGGTGCTCACATGCTGTTTACTTTGGAAGTACTCCTGAGCCCACATGGTCAGAGCTGGCATGAGATCCCCAGTTTTCTCAGGTTTCCCCCTTGCCCAAGGTCTGTAAGTTTAATTCTTATATTGTGTGTGCTCTTACTCTTTGCTGTTCTCTGTTGCTCTTCCCTTCCCCTTGGTGGATCTGTTTTAATATCTGTTCCCTTTGGGGAAAGAAGACTGGTAAATCCCAGAAAGGTCCCAGTCAGCTCCCTCAGCTTCTTTCTTGCATTCTTCCAAGCCAACTTCCAGTGCCCTGCATGCTGAATTTCCATAAATCCTTCATTTGGGAGGCACAGAGACTCACCCAAGGCAAGGCAGCCTATGCAGACTTGCCAACCCAGCCTCACCCCATGTGTCTCTGAGCTGAACTCGAGGAGCCCTTTGCTTCTCCAAGAAGATCCTGAGAGTGGGAACCACCACCAGGAACTTCTGAAATATCACCTTAATTTGTTTCCTGCACATACAACATTAAAGACAACTGCTTCCTTCCCTTTGAGAAAAGCAAGGAGCCCCAAGCACCTGCTGGAAGGGCTGTGCCTGGAAAAGGCAGAGGAAGAACAATTGTGTGAGGAATTGCTGAAATGGCCATGCTTATTTTCACTCTTCTTTCTCTACCCACTTAGCAAGAAGTGTGTGCTCAGGTTCCACTGGGCACTCAGTATCTGAACTGTGCTGCAGGTTCCTGGAGCAGCCATGAATTTCAGTGGCACAGTTCTCTTCTTGCTGCTCCCTGCAGTTCAAACCTGCATGTGCAGAGATCTGCAAACTAAAGTGAGAGGAAGAGGTCTCACTAACCAGCTGTAGTGCCAAAGCCCATAAAATGGAAGGAAGGAAAACCTGAGAGCTGCACATACATCAGTAAACATAGGCACATCTGATCTCTTTTGATTAGAAAGTCTAGAGGACCAAAGAGGAGATTTGCAAATACAACACCTGCTTCAGCGATCTGATCTCCCTGTGACAAGGAGTGTGTTTTGCACTGATAAACCTTGTTGGTTTAATGGCTTGATGAATCCTGCTGACCATTCATTTGTTCACAGACATATATCTATATAGATATCTGTATGTGTATAATGTATATAATCATAAAATAGATAATATGATGTAATGTAGCATAGCATAATAACAACATAAATTTAATTTAGGTATTCTATAAAGCAAGCCATATACCTTCTGCTTTTCCCCTATTGTAGCCATTTGCTTGTTGATAAACTAAGGAGGTCCCCAGTCATTTTCATGATGACAGGGTCATCATTTGCCTTTCTGATTGGGAAGAGCAGAGATTTATGTGGAAAACAAATCTGCATGGTTTTTGGTAGTGATGTGTCATTCCCCGGCTACCTCTGTCCTCACCTACCTCCTCTAATGCAGGGAGGCTGTGGTTCACTCCTCTGTTTAATTTCAATATGTAGTGCAGACATTGAGCTTTTCACTCCAAAAGGTGGCAGGGTGGGGTGGACATTTAAACAGTCTCTTTTTCTGCCCAGCGTGACGCTTGCAACAAATCTGTGTTCAAGATTTCCATAATGTGTTTTAATGCCAGTGACATCCATTGTACAAGCAGGGGTTTTGTCAGGTATTAGAATCAGGTTGCCATTCTCTGTGAATATTTTCCCTGTGAATATTTTCTCTGAGCTCAGCTGTACTCTCTGTATAAACCCACCAGTCATTTCACTAAGTTACTGAAAGCTTTCTGCACTTGTAGCACTGTAGGTGGAAGCAGGAGATAATTAAGTTAATTTTTGAATTTTTTAGCATACAGCAGTCAGCACTGCTTCACACACAGGCAGAGAGGCACAGGCACAGAGGTGCAGGTCGGGTTCATAAATAAACAGCCTGGCTGAGTGTGTCTGCCCAGATGTAAGCCAGATGTTAGGGAAGGAAACTCCTTTTCTGCCAAGGTTGCGTATGGTCAGCCTCAGCTGTGTGGCCAAATAGTGCACTCAGGAATATTTACAAGGATAAACACAATCACATTTTTTCCTCCTTGGAGGTTTTCAACAGGTGCCACCAGGCTTTCAGTTTTCCGGTTGGGAAGTGTCCTGCATGCATCAGTATTGGATGAACTGTGGCACTTTTTCTGCTCTCCTGTTTCCTAGTGAGGACCAGGGAAGCCCTAAGAGTGCTGGATACTCTGTGTTTGCAGGGGGTGTCTCTGTATTTACAGGCATGTTGTGTGTGATCTCACACACTTTTTAAAGAAGTGCATCAGTTAAATCACTTGGCTCTGAGAGGTAAATAATGTCTTTGCCTCTCCGTGGCTTCACGAGGCTCGTGAACACAAGAACAACTCTTGCTCAGGTATCATACTGTCCTCACAGGACATGCAGCTCCCACCATTTTAGGCACCTGGAAGAGCTCCCACATCCTGTCCCAAGAGGTGAAGCTCAGGGACTCCACCAAGCTTCATCTCCCCCCTTCCCTGAACCTCTCTTGCTGTCCTGACTCTGCAGCAGTGTCACAATAAGGAATTCTGCAAGGTCCCCTGAATGGCATAAAATGAACCATGTAATTATTTAACTTCAACACAAGGACAAATACTTTTTTTGAAGAACTTAGTATGGAGAACTCAGCAATTCCTGTAAGATCATGGTTGAAGGTGTTTGCAAACCCTTTTGTCCTGTGCTGGCAAATTATCAGGAACCTCTTGGACCACTGCCTGGTCATCCTTCTAAGGGAGAAATCCACACAGCTGGCACCTGGAAGCATGTGTAGATTAAAGAGTGCAGACAAATACAAACCCCTCTGTGCTCCCAGCAGGGCGAATATAAACCAGCTCTGCTCCATACCTGTGTTAGAATGAGTGTGGTGTATTTAGGACATGGTGCTGTGCTGATTTGGCAAGGTGGTTTCCAGGTGGGAAGTGGCTTATGTGCCCCTGGCCCAGGGAGGATGCACTACATCCTCAACTCCACTCTGCTCCTCTCCTGGTGATGTGCAGGAGAGAATCAGAGTTACAGATTCCAGCCAAAAGCCACCAGAACCCATCAGCTTCGGCAGCCTAGAGGAACACAAAGCCCTTGTCACAGGTATGGACCTGCTCAGGTGGCAGGATGTGACAGCCCAGCATGCAGGCACATGAGATGGTACAGGGATTTTGTTCAGAGCTGGAGACAGGTTTATCAGCTCCCTCTCTATGCAGTATTGCCCAGCTGGGGCTGTGTCCATGTTAAAATGAGGAACAGGTTGTGGTATGATTCTCCAGGTCTACACTGGTATGACTTGTTCCCATATAAGATCCCATTTTCACTCATTTATTTAGTAGAAAAAGAGACCAGTGTATGCTTTGATCTTGTTTTCAAGGTCATTTTCTGGACAAATTACTGAAGGGTCATTTTTTCATCCAGCACAGGCATCCTTCCAGCAGCCTTCTGAGTTATTGGTCCAGATTCCATCACTCCAAGGTCCACAGCAGATGGATCAATGTATTCTTCAGACATGTCCTTCATGGGTTTTTCTCATCCTGCCTCTGTCATAGGGACCACAGAGATGCCCAGTCTGCCACAGTTATGCACAGAGTGGGCAATTCTGATACTTTGGCATTTGATTCACACAGTGATAAAAATGGAACTATTGCCAATTTGAAAGAAACAAAGAAAAATTGGATATTTTTATTCCTAGATACCGGTCGTTGTGCATATATACCCATTTTTCTAACCTTAATAACTTTGAAATAAATGGACCAGTTTCTTCCATTCCAGGTTGTTGTGGGATAGTGCCCACAGGAATGCAGCCTTAGATATTTTCTGAAAATTGACAGTCAGGCATGAGGGATACTTTTAGTGCTCCTCTTAAAGCAAAGGCTGATTTGTCCTTCCCTCCTTCCCATTTATTAGATATCAGGGAACCAACATGATGCCAGGGCAGGAGAGTGGGAAAGCAGAATGAAAGGAAAAAAGTCATTAGAAAACAGGCTTCATTAATTCAGCTGCTCGGGGACCAACATGTTTGGAAAGGTCAGGATGTTTCATTTGACCTAAACAAAATGCTTGGCCATTCTTCAGTTCAAATGTTTCATTCCTGCCTGTTGAACCAAATCAAAACACTGACCTTCAGTGGAGGGATGTAACGAAGGGCTGGGCAGAGAGCAGCTGCAGCTTATTCCAGCAGCACTTTTCTGCCACAGAGTTGGGAGAGGTTGACACTCCTGTTTCAAAAGTGCAGTGCTGATCATCTCCAAAGTATTGATGAATTAATGCAGATTTCGCCCCGGGTATTACAAATCAAAGAAAGACCAAATCTGCCTGGAAGGGAGTGTATGTCCTCCTGCCCCGAACAGCTGTTACAGGGAAAAATAAGTTGTGAAAATGTTTTAATCATAGGATGGTCAGGGTTGGAAGGGACTTTAAAGATCATCCAGTTCCAAACCCATGTCATGGGCAGGGACATCTTCCATCAGACCAGGTTATTCTAGCACTAGCCTCAAGTCCTTCTCTCCTGTTCCAAAATGTGTGTTGGTGAACACTGAAGCATGGTAGACAGCGGGATTTGTTGACAGACCCTTTGTCCCCTCCACACCATTGCTTCAGAGCTAATCAAACCCCTAAGAGGAAAAATATAATTGAAATCACTGCCCTCATCTGGATATGATGTGTTTGAACTTGGAGCTTCCTCTCTCTCAAGAGAACTTTCTAAAGCAGTTTAATGACTGATGAAGATGGGATTTCTGAGAGTTCAGGGTGGCATAGGAGAGAGGCCATTGCCCAAGAGATGCCTTCTTGAAGGCTTCTCTTGCAGCATTTTTTCCTGCTGTTTGTGGAGCACTATCACAGTTTAGACAGCAGTTTCTAAAGGAGTTATTTGATCCCGAGGAATTTCAGCAGCGTCAGTGCCCCTCCTAGAGGCTCCCCTAAAGCCCCTTTTGAAGATGCCAGATCCTAGCAACAGCAAAAGCAACAATTGGTCTGAGCTGGGGAACAGACTGGCTTGTTGACACTTCAATGAAAAGCAGTTCCAACACAGTCTGTTCACCCTGCGGCTGCCAGCTCCCAGTGTTTGATCTAGCAAAGGCTCCAGCCCAGAAAAACAAAGCCCAGCCTTTCTAGTTCCTGGCTCAGGGAGCTCTCTGCCCTTTGTGCTGTTTCCCTTCTACCAAAAGCCCAAAGGTAATTATTTAATGTTTCCTAGTTTGGTTCATCCTCAACTAGGGTTGCACTCCATTAAGCTGTAGCTTTATTTTCATGCTGCTTGTGCTGTAATGTTTCACCTCCTTATTGCCCCCGTGTTAATGAGTTTTTGGGTCCCTGTTGCTAGTTTAACCCAGGCAGGTGGAACAGCACCATAGTCCCAAAGGTGCTTCCCTGGGTGTTCCAGGGGAATGGGCCACAAATGTTGCTGGAAGAGTGTCTGGTGCAGGGCCATCACCACACAGTGAGGAAATGCACAACGAGAAGGAATGGCAGGGTTTCTAACACCCTGTTTCTTGTGATTAAAAAACTCATATGGAGAAAAGTAACACTGTCAACAACACTCCCAGGGAGCTGGTGAGCCTGATCTGCATTGCAGGATGCTGCCTGACCCAGACACTCATCTGAGCAAAGCTGATTTGTGCTCCAGTCATTTCAGAGCTAAGATGAGCTGAGGGACGCATTTTCCCCAAAACATTTACCCTGCCCCACCACATCTGGTTAGAGATAGAACGGGGGGGGGGGGGTGAGTCTTATACAATCCACGACACAAAATACTGAAGGAAGTCTCAAATGTAAAGACTGAGGAACTGGCACTGGAAAGGGTTGAGGTCCTTGGGGAGATGAGCTAAGTTTGTGTGGTAAAAGACAACTTCACTGGGCATATTCCCTCCCTCTGGTTCTCACAGCCCTGTCCAGGATGGGGGGCTCTTCTTGAACATTTATATTTGAAAAGGCCATCAAAAAGGAGATTAGGAGATGTTACCACTTTCATTTTGTAATTGAAAGAAAGCCTTGATATATTTGATGTTCATTCACAGCTGATGCTATGCTGACTAACAGCCCTGAAGTTGCAGGGTGACAATTATACTGCTGATGGCATAATTTATTGATTTTGTTGTTACCCAAGGTATTTCCAATGAGGTCATAAATATATGTGTCAGTAAGAAATACTCAGTTTGCCAGCTGTGCTCTATTTTATAGGCATAGATTTTAATGCTTTGAGAGGAGTGTTAAGCATCACTTTGCAATTAGAGTCAAAGAGGAAATTAAATGTTCCATTTTTCGTTACCAAAAAAAAATTGTTTCTCAAAATTTGTCTTTCTGTTAATATTGCATAACTCTATCTTTGCCTTTTGCTTGCTCATCAGCTCAGCCCGGAGATGGTATTGACATGCCAAACTGGACAATGCCAGAACTGCTTCAGCCCTTTGTTTGCTGACTGAAGGAACAGTGCCCAGAGCCTGGGATGCATGGAGAATCCTGGAAGGAATCTGCTTAGGAGGATTATCAAAAGTCTGCATCCAGGTACAGGGATGTTTGGGACTTCCCTTCAGGTTATTTTTGTAGGAAGAGAAGGTGTTTGCTGCAGTGTCTTGTTTACATGAGCTGCGAAACACAAGCAAATAAACTCTTGATAAGGGATCAAGTCATTATCCAGGAGAATATTGGAGAACATCAAAGGCTTTGAAATATAAATATCTCACTATTGCTTCAGGGACAACTTTCCCCACATTGGACTTCAATCTCAGAAAGGATAAATCACCTGCTTTCACCATGTCCCTTCCAGTGGCTGCTAATACAAATTCAGAGATATCTCCTTGTGAAGGTAGTCCTTAAAAGGAGCAGAAACACAGACTTCATGGCTGGTTTGGCCTTGTCTTCAACTGATCCCACCTAGCCTTGAATCTAAGAACAGAAGAGATACTGCAGGGGATTCAGAGGGTGCCACTGTTGTAGGCTGCACAGAGGCAGTAACATGCAGCCAAAGGAGTCAACTGGGCTCTAGGTGCTTTAGACCCACCTAGAAATCCCATTAAAAAATCAAGAATTGTCTCCAAGGGAAGTTAGTTGTCCCAAAAAGGTATTTTCCGTCTTTAATTTAGTGCCACATGTAGTAAGGGTGGAAGAGAGCTGGAAAAACAGATCCTCAGCTGCTTTCAATTATCCTGGATCTGTCTCTTCCAGAGAAAGGACAACAGTTGACAACTCCAGTTTTAAGGTTTATCCCATGTGGACACTGCCTGCTACAGACTTTTCTACTGCACTGGTCTTTGGATAGGTCTGATTATGCTGTTGTTGAGGTTGATTCCACAATACTCAATCTACATTTTTCCTTTTACAGGGGTATTTTATTGGTTCAGCTGCACAAGGGCTTTGCCTTTCTGAGGTTTCTCATCCCTTTCTGAGGTTTCCCACCCACCTGCTACACCCATACTGTGATCTCTGTGATTATTGAAGACATGCATTTAGCTCTTTAATCTCTCCACACATATTAACCCCTGGATCCCTTGCTCTTCATAATTCCTTGTTAATTGTTAATAATTTTCTGGTGATAAAATGTCCTGAAATGAACTCAGTATGTTTTATTTTGGTCTCATGTCAGCCTAAATCCAGAGATTCTAGCAGAGTAGGTGTTAAACCAAAACCAAGTGCCAAGGGTGAGTTCTTATGATCAGTGCCTCAGGACAAGATGTGAGGAGTGTGTGAACTCTGTGTTGCTTGGATTAGAAGTGGGAGAATTCTATTTACCTGCCTCTACTCCTAGGAGGGGTTTTCTCAAAGTGAAGGCTGGTCACACCCGGCACTGGTGAACATCAGAATCAGCATCCCCAATTTTCCCTCTCCGTAGCTGCACAAAGGGAATCTTCCACTTGGTGCTCACTGCTCTGCAAGGACAGTGCCATAAAACCCAAAGAGACTTTTTTTGTTCTGTCAAATTGCAAATGCATCATTGGTCTCCTCCTCTCCTTCTTTCAGCATTATTGCTCTTCATACTTTTCCCTCCAGTGAATGCCATTTCTCCCCTGATAAATTAGTGCACCATTTTCCAAGAGCTGCATCTCATTTATTTCCTGCCCATATTTCTAAGCTTTCTAGGGCTCTTTGTGTCTAGGGCTCTTGCTCTCATTTATGTTTCTCTAACCTCTCCTCTCAAATTAATGTTATCTACATATTTTATTAACCAGCTGCTTTATTCCCCCTCACACATCACAAGTAGAGATGCTCCATAAAATGAGAGTTACCACTTGTCTCTATAGGAAACATATGAGACGCAACCCCCTCGTCTGTTATTATTCCATGTTTGCAGTCCTTCAGACAGGTCCTGTGACAGTATTTATGTCTGAGCCAATGGGAAATAATATTTTGAGAGGCACTTTATCAAACGCTTTCCTGACTCCCAGCTCTTTGATGCCTGCTGCTCTCCCTGCTCTCATTCATTTTGTAATTCTGTCGACTTTATATGCATTTTTCTCATGGACTCAGTCTTTGTAAACCCATGGTGCTCCTTGCATATGTTTCTGTAAAGAGATCTGTGTAATTCTCAGGATATTATAGGGAGAGCCATGAAAAGATCCCTTTGAAGGCCAGCATGAAAGCTCCAGTTGTGTTCTGAGCTCCAAAGCAGTTTCTAAATAATGAGATACACTACAGTGTCTGACTGGGCTTGGGGAGAATAACTTCAGATAAACACCAGGAGATAAAAGGGATCACCTTCCCCTTTGTGCATTTCCTTGTATTGTGTGAACTCTTCTCCAGTGGGAGTTGGATCACATCTTGTCTCATACAGAAAGCAAAAGGAGTCATTAGCTCTGCTAATTGTTGCAGATAAAGAGTAAAAGGCGATGACAGTTTGCTTTGTGTGTGGTTAAGCTTGTTAAAGGCATAAATCAAGCAATTCTTTCAATTCTCTCTTGTTCATTATTATTATTATGATATCCCACAATGGCAGCGCTTTCATTTTTTCACTCCACTCAGTTTGAATTTCAACTCTACCTTTTCTTGTTACACCCTTTAAATAAATACAGTTACAGTGTAGTACACAATACACAACGTTTTAATTTGGTGTTGCATTATCCTACATGCTTGAGGTGCCTCAGTGTGAACACATAATTTAGTTACACTTCTAAGAGTGCATTGATGACTGCTATGGCTAAAGCTGATTTGCCATGAAGCCACAATACAAATACACACAAACTTACTAGAAATACGTGGCTTTGGCCAGCTAGGGCATTTTGGGTTTATTGTTTACAATTGAGTTTCATTTACATCCAGTTGCTTTTGAGAATATATGAACATGCTTAAAGCACCCTGAAGGTTATGTGTTCAATTAGATTGTTGACCAGTGTCATCCTAAGACATGGATGGGAGTTGAGACATGAGGATTATCAGCAGCATCAGGATTCACTGTTTTAGGATTTTTAGCTCTCAGCTGTGTGTAAGGAGGTGATAGCATTGCCACACATGTCCTGGCACCCTGGCACTGATGCTTACAGACACTCATAGTGTCTACAGAGAGTGAATGTCACCCCAAACCTTTCTCTGACTTCCACACCTGAACAGTGTTAAATCTGCTGTGGTTTTGGGTGTCTGTATTCACAGAGTTGTTATGGTTGGAAGGGACCTCTGGAGATTATTGAGTCCAACCTCCTACCAAGGCAGGGTCACCCAGAGCAGGTGACACAGGAACAAGGCCAGGTGGGGTTAGAATGTCCCCAGAGAGGGAGACTCCACCACCTCCCTGGGCAGCACTTCCAGTGCTCTGCCACCCTCAGTGTAAAGAAATTCTTCCTCATGTTGAGGTGAAACTTGTCATGGTTTGGTTTATGGCCATTGCTGAGAGCACTGACGTGTTTCCCCCTCTGCAATGTGCAGTATGCCATGGAAAACTTTGGATTTTGTTCCACCAGAGAACAGCAGTACACACCAGAAGAAACTGCAGCATCAACACACACCAATCCTTTCCCACACACTTTAGCATTTTAGTCTCACAGGAGCTGGTCCACTGTTTTGGAAAGTAAACTAACTTGCTAAAAAAGCTTTGAAGCGTTCAGTAAACATCTCCTTAGAGAAGTTGCTCCCTCATTTAAACTCACAGAAATCTGTTGACATCCAACATCTTCCTGGCTTATACAAGTTCCTAGAGAGACCCCGCAGGTCTCGCTTTCCCCACTAGCTCCCTTCCTCCTGTATGGCTTTGGCATGGAGCTGGGAGGTGCATGGATACTTAGTGCAAAACCCAGATTGGTTTGGGAAAATTAGTTCTAAAGGTACTTACACATTTAGAATTTTAAGGTCAAATGTAGGAAGTGCACAGGCTAAGGTCCAAATTCCCAATGAGACATATATGTAGATTGTGATATTAATAAATTGAGTCTTGGTTGCCAAGAATAAGATACCAGAATACAAAGGTGGAAGGAAGCATGCATATTTTATTATAGGATTCTTTAAAAACCATTGCTGGTAAAGCAGGATTTCCAGTTCACAAAAAGAACCTTATCTTTAGTCAGTCTTTGTTAATTTGGTCAGTCCTTTGTTAATTTAGTCACTCTGGATTTTATCAAAGAAAAGCTATATCACCAAGAATTCTCTGGCAAAGGAGTCCCCAAAATTTGAAAGATTAGCCAATTTGAATGTAAAGAAACATACAACAAATATGACTGTCTAAAGAGAGAAGTCTCAGTAGAAAAGAGCAGGAAGGAACGTGAGGAAGTGTGTGAGAGAGCTCCACTTTCTAAGTAAAGCAAGAAGAATTTTACCTGCTCTTAAGTTTTGTGGTGAGTGGAGTCACTGTCCTTGGTGTTGGGTGTTGTGGCCTGTTCTCCTTCCTGTCTGATTTTCTTCCACTTCTCTCTCTTTTGCTATATGCAGACCCCATGCCTACATGAAAAACTGACACTGACTCTGAAGGAACTTGGGGATTTTTCTTAGATTTTCATGTGTTAACAAAAAAGGGGCTCTTGACTTAGCAGCTCTGTTTGAGATGTACAGGCAGAGAATAAAGTTTGCTGCTCATCCCTGCCCAGGTCCTCTTTGGACCATTTTAGGAGGTGCCTTTTCCCATCTGTTTTTTTCTGTCCTCCACCTAGAAACATACTGGCACCCGAAACTTTCCTTGCACAGATACAGGGAAAGGTAAGATCAGGAAGATCTTTGTCTTCCCTATGATTTAAAAACTTTCTCCTGCTGACCAAACTGTTTCTAGACCATTCTTAAGGGTAAAAGTGTCAGGTTTTCTTTTTGTTGCTGGTGTCATCTTGTTTTCAGAGCCCCAGGCCACTGCTACAGTGATGTATGTACAAACCAGCTGTGGGTCTGAGGTGCAGCATTTCCGAAGTTTTGAGACAGAGCTGCCTGTTCCTGTGGCTGCAGCAATACAGAAGCATGCAGAGACTGCCAAAAAACATCAGGTTAAAATAATGTCCCTCCAAAACTTTTTGTGCTGAGTTATTTCAGTGGCCAGCTTAAAGTGTGGTCCCACAGGCAGTGAGGAAGGAGAAACGTGCCAGACTGTGCAGACAGATGAAAGTCAGAAGAGGGGGAGAGCCACCTCCAGTCTCCCTGTGCTGACAAGAAGCACAAATAGACCAGGACTGAGTAGGAGCAGAGATCTCACGGGCTCCCAAAGTTTGCAGGAAGGCAGAGGAGAGGCATCCAAGTGTTACATTTGCTGCACACATCTCCTGGATGTGGAGGGGGCAGCTCCCTGAGGCTCTGCTTCCAAATCCATCAATGCCAGCAGCAGCCTGGAGGCAGCCTGGCTGTCCTGAGCAAGTGTGACTCACTGCTACGCCACTCTGCTGAGTTATTTGGAGTGGGTGGGTGGTATTTGTCACACTGTGGATGAGGATTTGGCTATTTTAAGCAAGCACATAGGCTCTCTGGGACGTTGGGACAGAGTTGTCCCAACACACAGAGTTCTGACTTAAACTTATTGGAACAAGATGAATGTGGCAAGGGCAAAAGCATTACATGCACAGAAGACAGGCAAGGCACTGCATCTGTACTAAATAATGAAATTTATTGCAGTGGATGGCATGTCGAAAGCTGAACATTTTTTAGACTTCATTCACAACCTGTCTGTTAAGACCTATGATGAGTATTACAGTCTGGGACTGAGTGTTTGAAAGGGCTCCCTTGACATGTGCGCTACTTAAAGGAACACTCAAGTGATAAATTTGTTTTCCTGTGCTTAAGGGGGATTGAGTGTTCCCCAGCTCACACAAGAAGTCCCTGATCTTAGTGCAGATGCAAAACAGACCCCGCTTTGTTGGGATTCTGAAACAAGGCAGGGCTGAAATCTCTGAAGTCTTTGAGCATGAACTCTCTGAGTTAAAGCTAAAGTGTTAATAATGAAGATTTGTCTTTCTCCAGGAAGGAAAAAATCATAAGAGACAGGAGGCATTGCCTAAACTTTTGAAGAGAATCAGCTACACAGCTCCCACTAATCATAGGCAGTTAATATCCAAGGCAGCCTTAGAGGCTGTAGCCTATATAAATTTAGGCAAACCCAAATTCAAACAGTAGACTGATGACTTTGTGCCCCTCAAAGGATCTTTTAATTTCTGATGGTAATGGATGCCACCTAAATGTGAAAAAGAAATAGACTAATAATTTTAATGCAAATGGATTTTTTGAGATGAAAGGTACTGCATAAAAAGTCGAGTGGCAGTGCTGTAAATATTCTGCCTCTGGTACAATTACTTACCAGTAATTACTGACATCTAGGCTAGCTGCTATAAGGAAATACATGGGGTTTTTTTTCAATTAAGCAATGGTTTTGCACTTTCAAACCAAATTCTGTGCTTTCACTGCTACTGGAAATATGAAAATTGGTGAAGTTGATCCTGGCGGTCATTTTGGAAAGACCCTGAACTGTTCCTCTGAAGCAGAGGAAAACATTGGGAATTATCTTTTGAACCCGGATGTCCAAGTGGCTGTATTCTGGTTTCCCCCTGGTGTGGGGGGGTATGAGTGCCTTTTCTGAGCTGCCAGACCAGGGTACACTCTCAGCCTCCTGGTACAGAGTCAAAGTTAAATCTGTGTTTTAAGAAAGGCTCACACTCACAAATAATGGTGATTTCAGAAAAAGCTGCAAATGTCCATCGTCAGTACAAGCCTGGCATTTGCATGACAAGTCCAGCATCTCATGTTGCTCATCATTTCATGTTGACCAGCAAAGAGAGGCTATCCTGGAGAGTCCTTTTTGATGTGTTTCTTTTTCCAACCATAGCTCACATAAAATGCTCCCTGTACTGTCACAATATTGAGCTGTGTCAGTGTTTGCCAACAGAGGTGTGAACCTTGGATCAGAAACCCACAAATCAAGGAACTGGAAAGGAAATTAGTTTTATTTGTTGCTACCGAAGGAATTATTATGGGCTTCTGTATAGATTGAGGTGTCACTAGAGTAAGATCACATCTGAAAATAAAAAGAAAAATTATATTTCTTTCCAGAGTGTGTCCACTGTCCGAGGACAGCTGCTAGCCAGCACAGAAAGCCATAAACAAGAGTTCTGGCAATGGGACTCTGTTCCCAACTTTGCCTTGGATGACTTTAGGCAAGATGATGATGATAGTCTGTGCCTTAGTTTCCTGTTCTGGAAGGGGAAGATAATGATGTGCTCTGCTTTGATGTTGTGCCAGAACTAGATGTTAAAAATTCAGTGCATGGGCTGCTGCTCTTCAGAAATTACTTCCCCTCCAGCTAGTTCCGATGTATCTTTTTGCCTGTTTGAATAAGAGTTAGAGAGGTAGGTAGGAGCTAAGATGAGGAGTCAGATGGTTCCATGGCAAGCCAGAAAAGCTTTAAAGAGAAAACAACAAATATGTGCATCTGACATCCATGGTGATGAAAAAAGTCTGAACATGTGACCTAATTGTTACTGTTCATATTATAATTAAAAGGCTCTGGGATAAGCAATGAATTGAGGGAGAGGGTCTGCAACAGCTTCTGTTTCATGGAATAAAAGAATGGTTTGAGTTGGAAGGAACCTTAAAGATAATTTACTTCCACTCCCTGCTACAGGCAGGGACACCTTCCACTATTCCAGGTTGCTCCCAACCCTGTCCAACCCGGCCTTGGACACTGCCAGGGATGGGGCAGCCACAGCTTCTCTGGGCAACCTGTGCCAGGGTCTCACCACCCTCACAGGGAACAATTTCTTCCTGATATCTAACCTAAATTTCCTCTCTTTCAGTCTGAACCCAGCATAGGCAAGCAGAAAACCTCTGCTGGTTTATTAATTTCTAAGGGTTATATTCAGGCTGCCAACTCTTGCATCTAAAATTCCTTCACAATAGTGTCTGTGTCAGTCAAGCCAGCAAGGGAGCCCTTCCAACCCCCTGAGAGAGCAGCAGCTGAACCAAGGCAGAGTGCTCCACTTAGATGCTGGTGTAGATGGCTGGAAAGTGGCCTGAGGCCCCTTTTACCACCAGTGCTGGTTCCATTTTCTGAAATGAAAATTGAGGTCTGGAAGAATAAAAGGAGGCAATGTCTGTTCATCACCCAGCTCAGTGCAGCCCTGTGTGCGCCCTCCCATAAGAAAGCTGAAAATGCAATTTTGGGGGGGCTCAGAAGAGCCACACTCCATGATGTCCTCTGGTGGATGTGTGAAAAAGCCACAAATAGACCTTGGTAGAGTATGGTGAGGACTTTTGGAGGAGAGCATTTTATTTTTTCAGGATCTTTCTCCTTTAAAATTGAGTGAGAATTGCCTTGGCTCACAGGAAATGGTTGCAGCTATTTTATCACAGATGGCAAATGCCAAATCCTTTAGGAACACCGTTTGCAAAAACGTGTTGTGGTTGTCTCATGTAAGAGAAATGTTTTCATAATGGGTCCTTTTGCTCCTGTGTTAGTGATAAAGGTCACAGGTAATTGCATTCACACTTTAAAGCACAACGTTGTTAAATCTTTTGTATAAGGATAAAAGTACAAAAAATGTCTAGTCTCCAGTAGAGACAGCTTCTCCCTGAACCAGGGGAATCCAGAATCAAGCAGAGACTGAAATTTTAAAGCCAATATTACCAATCTCTTCCAAAGCCCCATGTAATTTATAAAATAAAAGAAAATGCCTATTTTTAATCTTACTCTCAGCAAGCCAGACTAAAAACCGCAGGATTTACCATCACACCTTGGAAAAAATGTGCCTTTGCTAATCTCTGTTAATCCACAGGAAAGATACTTGAAAATAATCACTAAAACTAAGCTGCAAGTTCTTTCAGCTTTGATGTCACAGATCAAACAATGACCAGTGTTACAAAAGTCAAAGAGGAAAGGGAAAACATGATGTTTTACTGAGTTTTTACATTGTATAAATATCCAGGAGCTATTTTGTCTTAAATCTTCGTAGGTTTGAGCAGCAGATGCTCCAGTGCTTCGCAAACTTCCATCAGATTTTCTTTGGGAGGATATGGTGAGATTTAGGACAAGTCATTGCCTGTGAGCCCAGTGGTCAAGGGGGAGTAAAATTGCCACCTTTGTCCAGTGGCAGCTCTGTCACTGGGCTTCTTTCAGACATTTGGGACCAGGTTGTTCAAGTCCTTGTTGAATCAAGCACAAGAGTTGTTGTGATCTCTCTCTGGCAGCCTTGCTTCAGTGTGGATGTTGATTATTAGGATCTGAAGGAAACCAGGAGATTGCTGGGAGAAGCCCACAGCCCTTGCCCGTGTTTCAGCCACGGACAATCCAGTCCTGGCTGCCCAGTTAGGAGCTGCCATTGGCTTGGCAGCCCTGCTGAGTATTTTTAGACAAACTTCAGTTAAATTGGGGATGAGAGAAAGCCCAAGATCATTTTTTATCCCCAGAGTTGCCCAGTGGTAATTGTGTGTTTGGTCATTTTTAGCCAGACAAAGTCGAGCTAGTGAGAACAGTGAAAAGATCTGTGATTTTCATAAACTGTGTAAATTATACAACTCCCCTGGGGCACCATAATTCACACCTTACAAACTGCTGAGGGGATGTTGACCTTTAGTCTCACCTTTTCACATTTACTCCTCTCTTAACTCAGTTTGGCCGTACTTGCTCCTCTTTTCTCTCCTTCTTCAACCTCTTTATTTATTTGGAGCCATGGAATTCTAAGACTCTTAAATGATGAATTTATCCTAAATATATTTAAAAACTAGAGATGGATTTTAGAGACTGATGAAAAAAAGCTGGGATTTTGTGGTGGTGATAAGTATCTTTCAAACGTTAAATAACTCAGAAACACATTGAAATACTTCCCCTTTCAGCCCTCTCTGTTGATCTACAAAAAACAATTACCTTGATGAAAAGATGTAGAATATAAATAGGCTGTGAAATGTTGTTTGGTTGGCTTTTTTCAGGCTGTGGCCTCTCTACTGCAACAGAAGACAAGGATGGAAAAAACAATTTGAGAACTTGTCTTACAGCTTTCTTCCACAGCTGAGAAAAAAGAGGGATGGCAAAATGAACAGGAATTTACTACAGATGATGCAGAGTGGAAGAGGCTGACCCATGACAAGCACAAGAAAAGACAAATCTTCATTAAAAGGTGTGTGTGACATTCATTATGTGCACTCTGCAATTGCAGCATTGTGCCAGACTGGCTCTGTAAGTGAATGCTTTTAAATTAGTGTCTTGGTAAGCAATTCTAGAGCAGCTCTGCATTTTGAAAATACAAATTAACCTTAAGCTTCAAACAGGAATACAAGCCAAATCTCCTCATAGGAGTGCACTCACTGTCAGTCAAGACTAAGTAGAAAATAAAATCCAAGTAAAATTCTTCTTCAAATGTGACTTTAGTGTTACATATTATCCTCTCAACCCCATTCAGAGATCACAACTGGGAAAGCCAAGATTTGAGGCAGATTCACAAGAGTCAAATATGTTTTTAAAAGATAAAGGATTGGCCAATCTGGATATATCTGCACCAAAAAAAAAAAAAGAAAAAAAGAAAGAAAGAAAAAAGTGGGTGATGTTGGGGGAATTGCTCTTCTCTAAATTTCTTCTCCAGACTGTGGCTGGAGATGTTCATAAGATGAACAATTTTCGGCATAGGTTACACTGGCTGTTTTTCACAAATTTTTTTTTCTTAAAAAATGGCTAAATCACATTTACTCAAACTCTCCAAAGAAAGTAACTCAGAAGCAGAGCAAAATTAAGTAAGAATTCAGTGCAACAAGTTCAAACCTGGCAGAATTATAACCACAGCAAATGGTAAATTCTAATGTGATATGTCAAACAGTGTGGAAGTTGCTGTTCTACCTACAACTAAATGCAGAATGTGTCAAATATATGTGTCCTGTTTGTTAGGTATATTGCATAACTTTAATGTATGTGTGTAGGAAGCTCAGTAAATCTATGCAAAACATATTAATAAATATCCTAATACAATACAAGAAATAATGCAGTAACATGTGAAATACACTTGTTTTTTAAACCTTTACACGTACATGCATGTGCAAAATGTGTGAAAAACACAACAGCAGACTTAAGACTTAAAATATGTGGAGGTTATCAACTCTTCCTTCTGTAGCAGTGATCTCCAAAGGTTTATAATTGTGCACCTGCATCAGTAAAAAACACTTGTACACACACATTCTCTCTGTCCCCAGCTGCAATATATACACTTACTTATTTGTCAATGATATGTATTTACTACTGTAAGTATATATTATGTACATTGTAAAGCATGCACATGAACAGACATTTAAAAGGAGGAGATAAATACAAAAAGACTTTGAAGTATTTTAAAATGTGATTTCTAGGAATGCCAAGCTAGGAAAAGACTTTCAGCTTGAGACAGGGGAGTCTTTACATAAATGCTTAGCTTTACACACCCAAACAGTAATCCTGCAACCAGGGAGGACTGTAAGGAAGATTCTTCTCAACTCTTAAATCCAGGCAAAGCAGACAGCAGGAAAGGGACCTTTTTATGGGGGTAAGTAGTAGCAGGACAAGGGGGAATGTATTCATACTAGCAGAGACTTGATATAGATTGGATAGGAGGAAGAAATTGTTCCCTGTGAGGGTGCTGAGGCCCTGGCACAGGTTGCCCAGAGAAGCTGTGGCTGCCCCATCCCTGGAAGTATACAAGACCAGGTTGGATGTGGCTCTGAGCAACGTGGGATAGTGGAAGGTGTCCCTGCCTGTGGCAGGGGGTTGGAAAGAGATGATCTTTAAAGTCCCTTCCAGCCCAAACCATTCTGTGATTCTAAGATTAAGACCTGATGGAGGCAGTTGTAATGGACCAGATTTCATGATTTGTTTCCTGCTCTGTCTTAATCATTGGTAGCATCAGCTACTGGGTGTCTATTTTGTGCAGTCCTGATTTTTCTCATTTGCCAAAACTTCATTTTCTTTTGTTGTGTGTCACTCTGGTCTTCTGCAGAGCTGGCTCCCCCGTGTGTGTTCTGGTTTCCTGAACAGGGGAAAGCTGGGGACAGAGTGGGAATTGGCACCTGGGGAACTGGTGACATCAGAGGTTGTGTTCACACGAGCAGATGCTGGGAACAAACAGGAGCTGGCCTGTAGAACAAAGCCCTGCTTGCTGCAGATCTGGCATCCACGCTGCACGCATTTTAAAAACAATTTTCTTTGTCCCAACTCCAGGCCAGGAGGTCCCACCTACCTCTGCATGGCACAGCTCCTCTCTGGGTATGAACCTTCCTGGGCTGCTCCAAAGGTTGTTACCAGCACAGTGTGGATAGTCTGTGTGCCTTCCTTTGCCGTGCCTCCATCTCCTGTCACATCTCTCCGCATGGAGGTCAGCACTCTTGCCACTCCCCTACATTTGGTTTCAAGATTAGTTTTTTCCCCCCTTGCAGTTGTTAAGACTAAAAACTTTTTTCAACAGAGAGGAAATCAAACCAAAGCACCTGAGACTGCAATGCAGTCACATTGCTCCTGGACACAGCGCTGCAGGCAGAGGGAGAGGGATGCCTGCAGATTTATTTCCTGAGCATGGGAACTCAGAGAAAAGTGGTCACACATTAAATATATCTGAATTTTGTAGGTTTTCACATGTGACCCGCATATCCTCAGTCTCTGAGATCTTTGCAGAAGATAATTCAGCTCTATTTACTTACGGTTCATTTGCAGTTCTTTTCACTACTGAATTATGAAATTATTCATCTTAATACTGCCAGGAGAGTTAATAATATCCAAAATCTCAGTTTAAAAATTAAATAAAGGTATAATGTTACTCTTATAAATATTCATGTGTAGTACATATTACTGCTGGATTTTTCCAGAACTGAATACATAGACGTGCAAGCATCATTTTTATTTTATTACAACACAAAAGTTACAAATGCTTTAGGCAGATTTATACAAGTATGGCACCAAACATTATTTCTGATGGTGATGGAATAATATCTTCAAATATACAACATTATTATGATTTTGAACTGTATAAAAACACTCTTTTTTATCTTTTGTTTTTTCTTTACTGTTTGTCCACTTTGCCTTCTGAGTGCCTCCTGAAGCTCTTTGGTGCTGACAGCAAAAGACTTAACAAGTTATCTACAAACGGTTTCAGTTAATTCCTCACTCTCTCTAATTTATAGTCTTTTTCATTAACTGTTGAACTCTCTGTTTGGTTTCCTCTTCGCCCAGATTGTCCCATTTTCCTCTCTAGATTGAGGGATGAGGTAAAAAACTGATGCTGCCACAGATCACAAAGTTGGAGCTGAGCTCCTGCCTCCCATTTTCCTCAGAAATGCATCACTCTGGAGACGTTTCTTTTCTGTTTTTGTTGATGAATTTCACTCTAAAACGAAATGCTCAGCTGTGAATTTGGGAAGTTTAAAAATAACTGTGAAGTGAGCACTTTGAAGCCTCAGCCAAAACCGGCGGGCTTTGTCAATCAGGATGTTTCCCTGTTGCTAAGGAACACTAATTAAGCTTTCAGGGCCAAATTGAACCTGCAGACGAGGAACACATTCAGCACACATTTTCAGTGAGAAAGAGCAAATTCCTACCACTGAGAGCTCTCTGTTCTTACCACTGGTTCTCGGGGGTTTTGTCCCAGAAATTAAGTGTTGAGTGAGATGAGATGCACTCACATCATGACGCATTTCCTCTCTTGACTTGTCCTAAGGACTTCCACAGTTTATGGAACTGCCCAGTAATTTCCAGTTAGCTGTGAGCAATGTTTGCAGATTCATCCCTTCTGCCTTTGGGTGTTGACATTTTACAGGCAAGACTAAGCAATAAAATCGGCCATTTTAAATTATGTTGCACAAACACACAGAAGCAACTTCTAAGTAGCAAAAGGTCAAACAATAACAAGGCAACCCACAGGAAGAAACTAAGTCAGCTGCTTTCTCCACTAGATCAATTGACCAGAGTGGATCAATGAACTGTTCCTATTGACACAGAGTGAAGAATCTCAGCTATGATATCTTATGACCTGACACTGTCTTTGTCTATCTGCCAGGCATATTTAAAAAATCAAAATTATTTCCTTATATTTTGTTGTTTATCACTTAAAAACCAACGATGCAATGTGCATTCGTGTACTTTTGGTGCTCCAACAAACAAAACGGAGAGGTTGTTCTGACCTAGAATTCTGGTGGAGGGCAAAAAACAGGGCAAATCAAAGGATAGATAATAGTCTTCTGTGGCCACATATGGAAATTGTGAAAGGAATTCAAGATTATTGCCAACATCTTCAAACAATATAAACAAGAAAACAGCTCACCTCCTTCCATCATGGTCAAATAAATCACCTTATGGATACTTCAGTGCCACAGAAAACAAATCAGAGATTTAACCATCATTTTATTGAGTGAGAGAGGAGGTGGTATTTGATAGGAGGCTTTCTAAAGACTTCAGGAAACCAAATACCTCTCCCACTTTTGATGTGAGTGACCATACTGAGGTGTGCTGACACATTTGGCACTTGCCAACTCTGGTTGTGGCTGAGAGGAAAATCTGGAGAGCTGCCTTTGAGATGGGGACACTTCCACAAGCACAAGTCACCTGGAAATACCAGCAGGGCTGCCTGGATGGGAAGTTCATTTATTGCCCTTTGCTTCTCTTGCAAGATGATGGCTATGGGGAAACTGTTTACAAGTGGCAGGTTGGCCTGTGACAAAGCAATTCCCTCCTGGATAGTTTTGGCAGAACAGCCTGACCTTCAAGAAGCCATGACTAAGGGTGGCCCTTTATCTTCTTGTCACCCGTTGCAGCGCACTATCCATGGCTGAGTCATATAATGGAATGGTAAAATGGAGTCCAGAGATTTGCTCCTGGAAATTGCTCTTATGTCATAACCCCCAGCACCTAGGAAATCTCCCAGTGAACTTGCTTAGAGGTGGTGCTCACGTCAATACTAATGTGGAGAAATTTAAAAGATGATTTTATGGTAAAAGTATGTCCAGGGCTGAGATTAGGTTTGGACACAGCTCTAGGAACAGACAGAAGTCCAGGGTGAGGGAGTGAAAAAGCTTGTTCCCTCCCTGCCAGGAATTTGTGAAAGACTGCAGGAAGTGAAAAGAGGGAGCCAAACATGTGATGGCTTTTGCAGTGAGACTTGTGGGGATAGTGTAAGGCAGAGAGTCTGAGAGCACCAGCTAGAGGGAAAGAGACAGAGGGGAGGAAAATGAGGTAATCTCCATTCAGAGGCTGATAAAGGTTTGGAGAGGTACGTGTTGTCCATGGGCAGCCAGAGCAACTGTGATTTTGGCCAACCAATGCTGGCTGGAACCCAACTTAACCAAAAGCCTGAGAGCTTCATCTTTTAAAGTAAAAGTCTCAGTGACAGCTAGTGACCTTGCATGTGACTGTATATTTATCCCCATGTGTCTTTTTTTTTAAAATGTTCTTCCGTAAAGTCAGAAGAAACAGAGCATTTTTGTTGTAGCGTGTTTGATTCCTAAACTGACTTTCTTTTCAAAGCAGGTATGTGGAAATAATGAATGTTGTCATCAACATGAAGGAAGTAGCCAGAAGGAAAATCCTTCAGCTCCCAAATGGATGAGTGGGAAAGGCGGAAGGTGGCCAACTCAACCGGGTGAGTAGAGTTGCTACAAAACAGTTTTCAAAACAAACAAGCAAACAAAACAAAGAAAAAAATGTTGGAGATTTAAACACCCCCAGATTTCAGAATAAAAGATTTTTTTTATTTTATTGAAAATCCTTTTAGTCTTCTTTCTGTGAGAAAGACCTATGCCAGACCACAAATAGAAAGCATCTGCATTCAGGCACTGCAGCTTGATCACAGCCACACACATCTAACTCTAGAGAACTCCATGTTTGCGTCTTAGGTTTGCTTTCACTTGGAAACTATTTACAGTGTTCCTTCCAGGGAAAATACAGGTTCAAGTGTGCACCCCGATATAATTTTTCAAACTCTTTGAGGATTCTGTTGCATGCACTACCCTTTCTAAAGGGCCAGGATCTGGGGTCAGTCATGAAACCTCCACATATAAATAGACAGACCCTCAAATTCGAGTTGTTGCAAGTTCTAATTTCCAATTTCTTGATTTCCTGACTCTTCCCTGGGAGTTGGATGTTTGATTTTACATAATATCAGTTGCAGAATTCATTGTAATTTGGAATATTTTGACTATGGTTGTACTACAAAATATGGTTAAATATGCAGGTGTTGGGAAAGCATTGTGACATGTTAAATATCATTCCAAAATCCTCTTTTACTTCTTCAGTTCTGTTGTAAAAGGTGTAGGAATTGTGGGATTTGTCCATGAAACTAGTGATATATAAAATTTTCTATTATTATTGCCATAATAATTAAAATGTGTAACGTGTTGATGTTGCAATGCTTAGTGTTCTCTGAAGTCCTTTATACATTTTTATAAATATATAAATGAATATGTAGGAGTATATAAATATATATATATGTAGAAAATATGAATAAATAGAGATATATACACATTAATACATAGAAGAAGAATAATCAGCCTATGCACATCAGGTGGAAATAAAGAAGGAAAAAGGAACTGGAGGATTGTTGCCTGTCCCTGTCTGCACACTTTGCCCAGGCACAGACTTACACATCAGTGCTACAGCTTTGCCTTATATAAAATGCTAGTAATAACACTTCTCTGCTAGGGGCAGTGTGAGTCAGCAGTGTTTGTAAAAATCTTTTCTATCTTTAGCTGAGAGGCACTTCAGAAGTGCAGTGGATTGGTGTTTTTCTCGGTGACACTAGATTAAATGCTTTTTGATTAAGAATTCCACAGTTCCTGAGGAAGTTGCTGAATTAAAACGACCTCAAGAAAACCATGACTGAATAATTTGCTTTCTAATCTCTTGGTTTGTTACCTGATAGTCAAGGTTTAGTGGAAGGAATGCAATAGCCAAAGACAACTATGTGACATTTTACAGCTTTATGGGGAGGCCTTAGCACTATGGGCTTGATGCTGGTTCACATTGTGGATATTTCAGAGCTCAAAAACAAGCTCATCCTGTGACCTGTAATGTTATCTGCAGTAACTAACTCTATACACAGTTCTCTCAGAGCTAATGAAAACAAGGGTAATTTGTTTTGTTTTCAGCAAAAGAGATTTCAAAATATACTTGAGGTTACATGGTGTTAAAAATTCAGCTTGACACTGACCTAGCCATCCTGTAGCAACTCATTAAATTCTGGTGTCACAGCTGTGCTGCAGAGCTCTAAAAATACATCTGCTTTTCAGCCAAGTCAGGCTTTCATTCAGATATTCCTTAAAAATCCTTTCACTTGATAACATTTTGCTCTCAGTCAAGCCAGGCTGTGAAGAGCACTGCCTTCAGTCTCAAGAAAAGCTCTCATGAGGGCTGGCCACTTGCTGTCTTTGCCACGAAGAGTGGTCCAAAGTAACAGGGATGCATCTGGAAGTTGTTGCACAGGGTCAGAAATAACAGAGCAGCTGATTGTGCTGAAGCTAAAAGGACTGTGGGATGTGGTGCTGAAAGTGAGATGTGCACAGCCCCCACGAGGACACAGAACTCAAGTGGGGCTTTGTTCTGGTGCCCAAGCAAACCCACTTGCTAATTGTCTTACAAAGATAATATTTTATATTTTACTGCTGGTGATGGTTATTGACAGCTTTTAATGATTTTCCCAAACTCTGTGTGCATTTGGAGTGCTGTAACAATGATGACTATTAAGACAATATTTGTGTGTAAGGTCTTTTGGCTCACTATGACTTTATGTTCTTATAGAAACAATCAGAATGTTCGTGTAGCCCTAAATGCTGTCCTAAAACCACATAGTAGACAGGAGATTCTGTGAGACACGAAAAAACTCAGAAGCACAAAAGGTTTGATCCTATATAAAGGTAGTTTCAATGTGGGAAACAGGGATAGGTAAAATTCAATCACTGAATCCATGCTATAGGGATAATCTTATTCCTAATTAGAACTCCCTTTTCATGGCTTAATCTGTTCCACTTTCAAAATTATATAGACTAAACCAGGAAAAAAAAAACCCCAAAACCAAACAAGCAAATCCCCCAACTTTTACTTTGAATAGATTATCTATAAGGGCAGTGCAATCCCTGTGAACTCCGTGATAAAATTATACATGTAAGTTTTCCCACACAGATCACCTTATAAATACCTTCACTATGTATAGATAACATGTCCTTTTCTGTGTAATAATGGTAGAAGAATACCTGTGAGTATGCACTGAGCCCAGATGACTTAATAATGGCTTCCTGAGTGATTTTTGTTGTTCTTGAATTGGGTTTTTCACAGCATTTAATATAAGGAAAATCTGATTGCAGTAATCAAGAGGCTTTACCCTTGAAGATAATTGGCCTAAGACTGGCTTTATCTCTAGATGGGAGATGGACCTTTTCCATACTAAATAGACATTGGGAAAGCTCAGAATATTTGAAAAGTGAAATTGGATCCCATGACAGGACCAGATCAGAGGTGTTGCTGTCCATCCCAGTGCAAGGCTCTATTTTGTGGGTGAAGGAAAGCAGGATAGAGAGGACAAGGCTGGCTGCCCAACTCTTCTGTGAGGCTTCATGGGAACTGCAGGATGGGAAAATGGATTGATTTATTTGTTCTTTCTCATGAGCAGTCCTAGCATTTAAAGCACAAGGATTTAAAAATTCAAGATGCAGATTTCAAATCAGCAAGGTCCTGTGGTTGGTGAGCCATACTTCTTCCATTCAGTTTGGTTCTTCTGCAGTGGCTGTTGCTGTGTTCCAAGGTATTTTTTTAAAAAAAACCCAATGAATTAGAAGCAGTACAAACAAGCTCTGTGCAGACACACAGTCAGTTGTCAGAATAGCAGTGCAGAATTCATGTTGATATCCTCCTCACTGCATTTCAGGTCATTGGGAATAGCTCAGGAACAAGTGACACTCTGGATTACTGTTAGAGCAGAGATGGAACAGGCAGCCTCTCCTGGTACCCTTTTGTTCTCTCATCCTCTTCCACTGCAGTCTGTGTCACTTTTCAGCCAGGCCTAGTGCTGAGCCTCAGCAGTGGGGATGCTAAAGACAGGGATTTAATTCCAGAGGCTCTCTCACCTGGAGTCAGCACTGTGGGCTATTATGTCCCAGCTGCTGTCACAAGCAGATTGCAGGGGTGTGAGATATGTCTGTGGGTGTCAGCTGAGCCTCTGGTAGAGAAGCCACCCCTTTGTGTGCTGCTGGTAGCAATCCCAACAGAGAAGGCAGAGACTGAACAGGCAGAGAGGAGAAGCAAAGCTGTGGGACAGTTTCAAGACAAAATAAATGGATAGCATAAAAACACTGTTTCTACTGCTTACCCTGTGTTGTGGATTTATGAATTTATGACATTTACTCTCCAAGGCTAGCTGTATAGCTTATTTTACAAGCTAAGACAGTGTCAAGTACCCAAAATAGATCCAGGTATTTTTAGAGATCTGTGAAGACAGGTTGGGTGTAACTTTATCCCATTCAGTTCTTCACATACACCTGAGGCTGCTTTGGACACTGTGGGACAAAACAGGGTATTTCAAAAGAAGGAAATTAAATCTGCACCTTATCTCTGATCCCTGTATTCCCTACAGTTTACAGTTTTCCTGTTGTGGAAGCCCTCTATCCAGACTTACCCCGTTTAAGTTATATGGGGCAAGGCCACTCCATATTCTGTCTTACTCTTTAATCACAGAATCATGGAATGGTTTGTATTGGAAGGAACCTTAAAGAACATCCAGTTCTCACCACCTGCCATGGGCAGGGACACCTTCCACTATCCCAGGTTGCTCAGAGCCCCATCCAACCTGGCCTTGGACATCTCCAGGGATAGAGCAGCCACAACTTCTCTGGCCAACATGTGCCAGGGCCTCACCAACTTCACAGGGAACAATTTCTTCCTTATATCCAATCTAAACATCCTCTCAGCCATTGCCCCTTGTCCTGTCACTCCAGGCCCTTGTCCAGAGTCTCTCTCCATCTTTCCTGTGGGCTCCCTTCAGTATCTGCAAGGCCACAATGAGGTCACCCCAAAGCCTTCTCCTCTCCAGGCTGAACAATCCCAATTCCCTCAGCCTTTCCTCCCAGCAGAGCTGCTCCATCCCTCTGATGCCCTTGGTGGCCTCCTGTGGACCCACTCCAACAGCTCCCTGTCCTTCCCCACATGCAGCAGCCACATTTGTCCACAGGTTTGGGCCCTCAGCACTTCATTTTTGCAGGAATATCTGGTACAAGTTCCAAACAACTGAAGGACATCCATGACTCCATTCTGGAATGATTGCACAATCACATGGCAACACATAGCTTTTGGAGAGTGCCCCATTCTCCTTCAGTCTGCCTCTTCCCTGTTAAACAAAACACTTGGTGAATCACAATTTTGAGGCCTGCTCCACCCAGGAGACACTGTAACACAGAGTGAACTCCCCTGCAGGCTCCAGATGAATGTTAAAAATTTATTGTCCAATCTGTAGGTTGACATTACTGTGCGTAATCCCAGGGAGTTGTGACATGCCCGTGTGTCACTGCACATCTTCTTTAGATACAGCTCTGAAGGCAGACTGGAATCACATGCTATTTTTATCACAGTTATTAGAAAGGCAGGGGATGTAATAGAGCTTAGGAAGACAACAGGGGCTCCTGTGAATTTCAGGGTATTGTAGAAGTCTGGTTTTCAACCTTGCTGAGAGAAAATGCATTCCCAAAACCTCATGAGAGGTCTCTGCTTTTGACAGGTTCCCTTTTCTCCACAGTGCTGAGAGAAACTTTCATAACAAAACTCAAAGCCAAAAAAAATCAGTCACTGTGCACATCTTTGCAGTTTCAAAGATCAAGTCATCCTGCTGAAGTGATGATCACACACGTTTTGTGACTTCACCTGTTCAGCTCAGGGCCCATTTTTAATTTTCAGTAGCAGTTTCAAGTGGGATGTAACTAATGAAGGAAACAAGGATTACATTCTAAATCTTATTGCTGAAATATCCCAATGTATTCTACCAGTCAAGGCCAGGCCTCTGCAGTGTTACAGTGGAAGGTTACTTAGGACAGTGAGGTACAGGTGCATAAAACTTCTTGTGAAAGAGCTTTAAATGAAAATATATTCACTGAGTTCAGTAGGGGTAAATTATACTTCACTCCTCACTTAAATGGAAAATGACAGTGTACAGAAACAGAAACAGCAAAAGACTGTTCATGATGCAAAACTCCGTGAGCAAAAACTGACAAATGCCAGAATTAGGATGTCCTGTACAACCTCAGTTTAGATCTCTGAGGAATTAGAGCTCTGCCCTCCACCCTGTCTCATTCAACTTTCGATGTGTGCAGGTTATGCCTGGGCCAAGCTTTGCTGGCAAGCTCCAGTATCCTCCAAGTGTTTTCCAGTATTTTTAACCAGGGGGCTCCTACCTCTGCTAGCTGGATCCTGTACTAGATTCCCCAGCTAGCTCCCCTTCCTTGTTTCTTTTTATCCAGCTACTTGATCCTCCCATCCTCCTGTGGGAGATTACTGACTCCTTTTAAAGTGTGTGGATCTCGGTCTCTTCCAGCTCTGTGTTGTCATCTCTGCCTTCAAAATGTTTTGATTTGCATCACATTTCTCACCAGAATTTGATTTGGAAATGGTTTATGGAGAGGTGTGTAAGGCTGGTGTACTTGTGTGCACAATGGAAATCCCGTGGATGGAAGTTTCATTGCAACCACAGTGAGGTCACTGTGCTGGCTAGTGATAAAGACAGAGGAGTCCCCTGAACTCATTGATCCACTCTGTAATAATGGCGATTGAGTGAATTAATGGCAAAAAACTGTTAGTTTATTTTTCATAGTCCCTTGAAGGCAATCAATATGACTCAAACAAGAGGAAGCTGTTTCGGGTTTTTTTTCATGCCCCTTTTGACTTTCAAGACTTGGGATTTGGGCTATTTGCTCTTTGGCTGTGTCCTTTTCTGTCTTACTTGGGCATGCATTTGCAATAGGATGACATTGGTGCCTTCTTCAACTATAAAGAAACTTTATTTTTGGTGTCTCTTTATCCTGAAGAAGCTGAACTGCAGCCTGTGGAACAGCTGGTGGGTAAACACACCACGTAAATGGCTTTGATTCCTTTGCTGACATTTGGGTTTAAGGGTGCTGTGTTGTCCTTGCCTTCCTTTCTGCTGTGATAGTGTGTGCTGAGTACAAGCAAACCAGATGGTTGCACAGTAGAATCTAGACAGGAAGGAGATTTTTTCCATTTCTCTAATTATGAAATACACCTTGGAAAGGTAGGCTCAGTCTATCTTGAATTTGGAAAGAGTTCTTTCAGAGTTTTACAAGATTGCCACATTTGAAACCTTGGCAACCTTGCACCCCTGTCCTAGTGATCATGGGGAGGTGATTGTGCTGGTTAATGGTGATTACAGAGATAAAGAGCTGCTGCTTCCTCAGCCTGTGGAATCACAAGAACAGCAAGAGGTGCTGGCTGCAAACCAGAGGCAGCCTGGCGTGACACAAGGCAAGTGGTGTAAAGGCTGTGGGATGTTCTCTATACACACAGGAACAGAGCTGAGAGCTGGGCTTGGAAATAATTGATTTATTTCCTCTTATTGACAACACTTAATTTTGTGTTCTTTAATTTCTCTCACTTATGAGTTTTTTGTTTTACTGTTCTACATCTCTGAACAGAGTTCATCTGGCAGCAAGAAAAATCTCGATCATTCTCAGCTGTGCTGCAGACACAGTGATTTGCCTCTGGAAAGGCAGTCAGTGCTGTGGTCCCATGTCCTGTCATTTCATTGCTTTCACAACATCCTGCTACACAAGATTTAATGACTCTCTATGAAGTGTTAGTACAAACCACAGAATCACAGAGTTTTTTGGGTTGGAAGGGACCTCTGGACATCACCCAGCCCAACACCCCTGCCTGGGCAGGGTCGCCTGGAGCAGGTGACACAGGAGCATGTCCAGGTGGGTTTGGAATGTCTCCAGAGATTCCACACCCTCCCTAGGCAGCTGTCCAGGGCTCCACCACCATCAGTGTAAGAAGTTCTTCCTTATGTTGAGGTGGAACGTCTCGCATTTTAGTTTATGGCCGTATACATAATACATAAACCTAAACTTACAGTTCAAAATAAATGATGCTGTGATACCATCAACTGTTTTTATTGTGGGGGGTTGCCTCTCTAGTTTGCAAAATCAGTTAAACTTCAGTATGTGCAAAACCTGTGGCTCCTCAGAGTTTCCAGACTGATCTTCCTCAAGACTCTGCTTTTATCCACAAATCAAAGGGAAGCCTGAGAAGTGGCAGGCTGAGTTTCCTCTGAAAACTGATGATGGTACTTGAGTCTCTGTGCCCTTTCATTTGTAAGTGCCTCTGCAGAGAGTGTCCAGAGAGATAACAAATAATACCAGCTGTGTAGTAATTCTACTGAGGATAAACAATGTCTCAGTGAGGCTGGGGTGAAGGGCACTTACTCACAGAGGTCACCAAATAAGCAGGTTACATCGCATTTCCATAGCACTGGGTGAGTTGTTTGTTTTGGGTGAATTATCCAGTAAACTTTGGTCCTGGCTGATTTCCATACAAGCCCAAATTTCCATAAATATGTCAGTCACACAGATGAGTTTGCAATGTTTGTTATGAAGAGAATATTACAAATGCAGTCAGTACAAATGCACTGGTGTGACCCACAGATAGTCTGTGGGCTTGCTCCTTTTTTGTCCTAGAGGATAGAGAGAGAAGGGATCCAGATTGTTCTTATGTGTTTTGACCTGTGATTGAACCTTTAATAAAAGCTGGTGAGCAGTGATGAAGCTTTGGGAAGCCTAGGCAATATTTTAGTCTGTAGGGCAGCCAGTCAAACTTGGGGTAACTTAGACAGACTCCCTGACCCTGACTTGTCCCAGTCTCCCACAAATCATGACTGGGGCCTTTCCAGTCTCCCAGGCAGTGCTGAATTGGGGTGTTATGTGGGCTGGAAGAGGCAGCAGAGAGTGCTGGGGACTGGCCAGCAGTAGAGGTGACAAATATTGTATGATCTGAGTTCTGGTCTGGAGGGTTGTGGGGAGCATGAGAAGGTGCCTTCATCTCATCCTTCCATTCCTCACTTGTGTGGGTGTTAATGGTTGTAAATCCTGCCCTGCACTGGCAGTGTGAAGGGGCTGTGCACTGATCTCATCAAGACATACAAGTATCTCAAGGGTGGGTGTCAGGGGAGGGTACCAGATTCTTTTCAGTGGTGCCCAGGGACAGGATGAGGAGTACTGGCCATAAACTAAAAACAAGAAGTTCCACCTGAGTGTGAGGAAGAATTTCTGTACACTGAGGGTGGCAGAGCCCTGCAACAGCTGCCCAGGGAGGGCCTGGAGTCTCCCTCTGGGACTAAGTGTAAATTCAAACCCAGTGTAATGAAATCTTGTCCTCTAGTGATGTCCTGCTGGTTTCAGAGGACAGACTCTGTTTTACCTTGCTTGAGGAGTAGCCATAGAGACCAGAAGAGTACAGTTAGAAGATTCATTATTTATAACCTAAGAAAATATAATAGTAACTGCATACAAACTGCCAAACTCTTTCTTTTAAATCTCCTAATAGAACAAAAATATATATTTATTGTTATAAAAGTAAACATATCTTTCGAAATTGGTAGGACAGTGAGTAATTCCAAATGAATATTGTATTAGATTTTTGTTCTTTTATAGACACCATCTTTTCAGATATGGAGTGCACCTCATTTCCCAATTACTACTTTCTCTTTCCTCTGACAGTTTGCTTTTAAAAAGGGAAGGATAGCTGAATGTTCTCCCAACATTTCCTTGTTCTTCTTTAATAGATATTATTTACCTTAGCTGCCCCTACTCTTTCATTTAAGGTGTATAGATAAGAATAATCTGTCACTTCTTGCACTTGAGAAATATGTGCACAAGACAGAGATTAGGCCCTAATCCAGGCTTTATTTAAGACAGGGTGAGATTTCAGTAGAAGACTGTGCACCAGGTCCTAAATGTCCCTTACACAAAGATTCTCCACAGCTGGGAAACCATTTAATTAAAGATGTGCCTCTGAGATTTTAAAATCTTCATTTTCCTTTCCCCCCATCCATGGTGGGGGACACAGGGCTCAAGGTGGAGAGTCAAGGAGGGCAGGGTGCTTGAGATTGGTGAGGGTGAAGATGGGCAAAGGTGTCAAGGGCCAGTGGGGAACCCTGGGGTCAAGGTAGGAGAGGGGAAAAGGCAACCCCAGGCAGGAGAGATGTGGGTAAAGCAGGGCAAGGCTGGTGGAGGGTGAGCTAAGCCCCTGAGAGAAATGATTTATCTGTCCATTTGCCCCAGTTTACCCATTTGAATCCAGGGCATAATGCTTTTGTGAAGTTTAAATGATGTTTGTTTTTATAGTAACTGAAGCACAGGGGATTAAGTAATTAAAAAAAATTTAGAAATATAAATAAAATTCCACAGCGTTTTCCTAAATCTGAGGAGCAACAAAAAAAGGTTTTGCTAAACACAAGCTTAACACCAACCTTGAAAATATCCTTTTACTCTTTGGGATCTCATAACAAACATGCCAGGTTCATCATTTCAAAGAAATTATGTAATGAATGAGGATCTTACCCCTACTCTAATCATGCTTAATGGTGCATAAATCAAGTAGATTGCCTATTAGGCTCGTGTCTCCCCAGAAGAGCAGATGCAGCCTCACTCTAAATGTCTTGTCAGACACATCCTTTTGGGCCAGAACATTGTGTCCTCAGTCAGAGCCTGGGCCTATAAAAGCCCTATTGCAAATGGGGAAGTGCAGCACAGAGAAACATCGAATCATGTTCATCCTGTAAAACCAGGGATTACTGCAGGAACATGCAGACATGGAGTGAATTGATCCAGCAACAGGACACCATGCTGCAGAGAAGCCTGGGAGCACAAGGAGAGGGGTGATTGCTTCAGCCCCCACCCACTGCATGACAAGGTTTCACTGAATCAAGTGCAGTGTGGTTTGCTCTGGTGGAAGCACAGGGAATTGACTTTGTCTCCACGACTTCCCTGGTTTGGTCATACCCATAGCCTTTGGCATTGCTGCAGGTTTCACCCAAAGCTGAACTGGATACACCACAGGACATTCCTACAAATGTTTATCCCCAAATTTAGCATTTCTGTTGAAGACAAACCCTCTTGTGAATGCACCTTGGGCAGCTCCCTCCTGCCCCTCCCAAGTGGTGGCATTGGACTCCAGGTCACCTAGAAATGAAACAACACATGCTTTGGTGGAGTCACAGGCCAGCCCTTCCAGCTACAGATTTAAATGTGCTTGTGGCTGATGGTGTGGCTGAAGGTGATGCTCAGCCTGTTGTGTGCCCTTGATAGCTGCAGTTGAAGCACATGATAAAGGCACCACCCTGTGAGATGGATTGGCAAGAGGAGGTGAAGGCCAGGAAACGTCCTTAGAGTTGGCCCAATTTAGATGGCCCAGGACTGAGATGATCTGGAGGTCAGAACACCCAGTGCTTGTTGTGGGCTTCTCTGGATTACAGTGAAAGTGTCTGATCTTTCATTCCTCCACTCCCTGTCACCAGGGTAACAGCCTCCCCTTGTCCAGTTTTTCAGTTTTGATGCTTCTTTAGGACATTGCATGTGCTCAGGGGGCTGGAACAGAAGCCCTCAAATCATTATTTCAGTGGGCATGGGCAGAATCTCCCAGCACTTGAAAGTCCTTATAAAATAATATTGACCATCTGCAGGGCTGCAGTGTTTTCTAGAGACAGCTGGCTCTTCTCTATCTGGGATAGTGGAGAATGAACCAATAGATTATTTGAGGTTCTAGAAATGCAGTAGGTTGTAGTGGGAAGCACTTTAGATAGATACCTGAGTGGTGTAGGAGGGAGTCTGCTCAGATTGCCCAGAATCACAGACTCATTTAGGTTGGAAAAGACCTCCAAGATCACTAAGTCCAACCTGTGACTGCTCCCCACCTTGTCACCAGCCCAGAGCACTGAGTGCCATGTCCAGTCTTTCCTCAAACACCTCCAGAGACTGTGATTCCACCACCTCCCTGGGCAGCCCCTTCCAGTGCTTAACCACCATGAAGAAATTCTTCCTGAGAGTGATGCTGTGCTTCCTTAGAGTGCATGAGCTCTGCCAATCTCAGGAGGGTTTTTCCCTGAATATTCCAGCACCTGCATCCTGCCCTCTTCCACAGGCTACTTAAGACAAGGCCACCCACCCTAACACTGAGTGCTGCCACCTCAGGTTTGTGGAGACAAAACTGCTTCGTCTCAGCCCTTGGCAGTGCAGAGAAACCAATGCAGCTTCATTCATGAGGGCTGTGCTCTGCAATGCCCCAGAAACTGCTTGGATTTAGGGGATCCACGGCACAACCTGTGCCATGAGAGTCTGCCCACAGAGAAGGGAGAGGTGACTGGCTGTGCTGGCAGGAGTGGCACAGTCTCATTGCAAGTTCGGGGCTACATTGCCTTATTTTAATTTGTTCTGTTCTGTGGGAGAACAGGGGAACTTCAGTTTCAAGTGCTGTTTTTCCAGCATGTTTTAATAGCACTGGGATTGCTCCTAAGTGATGGAGGAACAGGATGAGGTACAGTGAAATATGATCTGTTCCAGGGAGCTGTGGCATCACTAGCTGGATTAGTTTTCATGTCATCCAACTGCACTGTTTCAATAAATTAGAGCATTTTTATAGCTGAGTTGAGCACTGTGGTGCATAGTCCAACTAGAAATAATTCCACATATATCTCCTGCCAAGCAGGTAGCAAGCAAAGGCTATGAGTATCTCTTTGTCCCAATTGTAATCTGTGAGCAAAACAGCATGATTTATTTTATCCTAATGATATGGAGTATATCTGGCTCTTCTCAGTGTCCTCTGGAATTTTGCATCCATACATACACATGCACGTCCTTCCCCACACTGAGATGCTCCCCCTTTCCGTGGGGTTGTACAAAGAGGTGTGAAGCACATAATTCTTCCCAATCCAAGCATCTCTTGCTAGAAAGAAATCCTGGGCTAGAAAAAAAGCCTGTATATGGTGGTTTTTCAAAGCAACAGAGTTCAGGTTCCAATTAGATAAATAAATTAGAGGCCAGATTTTTATTTGATCCTCTTCTGTTTGCAAATTTAATTTAAAAGAAGCAGGAGAGTCCAGTACAGTGATTTCCTCTTTTTCCCTTAGAATTTAGCAGTCTGCTTATGCATCTGGAAGAAATGGGTGGGCATTGTCTCTAATCTGGTCCAAATTTCAGAGCTGCTTTAATTTCAGAGAAAAATCATCTATCTTTAGTCCTGCTGAGTCTCATGATAAGAATTATTAAGTACTGAGTTGTTACCATGGGCACCTATTTTTACTTACTCATTGCTCTGTATTTTTGTGTAATTATTGCTGAATCAACAAGATCTGTCCATTTTTTGCTTCAAAAGTAACAATTCCCCATTTCTGGAGAAGCTAATGAGAGTACAATGCTCCCTAAAGATTCCCATCTATGTACCACCAGTGGGACTGGACTCTGTTGGGAAGGGAGGAAAGTGAGATTGATTTCCCTTCCACCTCTCTGTCAGGAACAGAAGGCTGCAGCTGCATGACCTGTTAATGTCATTATTTTTTGGAAGTTCAGCATTTGGTAAACAAAGGCAGGATGGAACTTTCCATTGGTATTAACCAGCACACACCTCTTGTCAGGAATGAGCCCTGCCAGATCACCCCATCAAAAGAACTGATCCAAAGTCATGGGAATTTGCTACTGGAATATACGTTGAATATATTTTGGCTGTACTCCTTCTCTTGAAAACTCACTTTTAGCTTGGTGATACTCCAGAGGCATCCACAAAGACTGTTTTTTGAATTAGTCTGAGATCAGGTAGACAGAAAAAAGATCACTGGAGATGTCTGGAACTTCAGGAAGGAAAGGCCTTATTTAGAGGAAAAGAAAGGAAAATGCTGCTCCACTTAACTTTGCTTTAGTTGCCAGAAAGAGAGGTCAGGAGGCTGTGAAATGAATGATTGGAGCCAAGGTGTTTTGTTCCATTTCTGTGGCATTTTAGTCATTTGCACTACTCCTTTTGTGAAGCAACATGAGGTTTTAAGGCAGCTCCTGCAACACCTCCAAGGCAGAGGGAGGCAAAGGGAGTCTGCAGACGTGGAGTCAGAAATCCAGCCTCACCCACAAGCTGAGAGCTACATGCAGATGGGCTCCTGCCAAGAAGGGTGTAGCAGCCTTGGAAAGCTCCTAAAATCTGGCTCAAGACATGGGGTGGGATTCCCCACCCCTGCAGTGATCCATCTGTTCTTGGGCTCTACCTTTTCCCATCCCCTCCATGCACAGGTGATGCCTGTTCTGGCCGCACCATCCATGGAGCACAGAGCCCTCTGCCTGGGATATGCTCTGTTATAAAAGCTGTGTGCACTGACTTCACTCCCCACACCTTTTTGGGATGCTCACCTCAAAGCTGACAAATATTTTGGAAAAAACAATTCTTCTTTTGCATAAGGCAGCAAATCAGAGGGGAGCCAAAACCTCACAGGACTGATTTATTGACTCAAGATCCTGAAGGGGCACCAAGAAATTACATAAATGTGACATATTAAGAACTTTATCTTGTATGCAAAGATCATTTTTATTTACAAGACTAGGTACCAAGCCAGAGGAATAGCAAGGAAATGCATGAGGTAGACCCAGAGCTTTTACTGTATTTACAAGGAGGGAGGGAGAGCACAGCAAAAATCTAGCTTCCTTCACTGAGGTTTAAGATTGAAACCTAATTTTCCTGAGGAGGCCCTAAGCCTTGATCATTCCTACTTTTTAACTGGCATTTCTAAAATAAATTACACCTCCCATTTTATTATCAGGATCATTACCATTCTCTCTGTTTGATTGTGTGACAAATTGTTGGTTTTACTCTGTGAGGATTTAACAATAAATTGTTTGGATTGAAACATAATGATACTGTGATTTAGTGTAAGACTTCCTTCATTTAACATCAGGCATAAAAAAATCACTTTTAGTCTCAGTCTGGGCTCTCTTGGTAGCCAGTGAAGAGAGAGATGCTTCTAGAAAATGATTCATCCTGCCCAAAAATAAGTGCCTAGGGCTGACTGGATGATTTTCCCAGTGGAGTTATCTTTCTCCATACTGTCAGGGAAAATCTGTATGACCAGCTTGGATGGGATGTCTGCCTTTTAGCTGGTTACATATTTGTGAGGGAGGCATGCTGAAAGGTATTTGGTTACAGTCCTTTGGGGCTTCTCCATGTCAGTCGAGGCTTTGGACCCTCCTAGAGATCGAGTAAGGTAACAGCAAAGTGAACAGAAGTCAAGATAATTTCATTCCTAAGGTAAAAATACAGGCCATGAAAGACCTGGTCTTGCAATGAGTTCTGCACTGAGTAATGTGTGTGTGGATACAAGGGAGCAGAAGGGGGGTAATGCAGACACAAATCCCTCTCTTCTCTTGAGATCCTGAATGTTTTGTGGAAGCTGGGCTCAGTGTGACTCTGGATCTTGTGCGAGCCTCTGAAAGATGTTCTTTCCCACTGGAGCTTCTGACATGACAAATTATAACTGTAATTTGCTATCTTCCACATCCAATTTATTAGACCAACTTGTTGACATCTGGAGGTTCATTAAAATATTCTAATTTCTCCCTTTTTATCAGTAATTAAAAACTAAAGCAGAACAACCCGCCTTCCAAATGTGCTGCTTAGTAATTAGCCCTGTAAGGATCCCTTTGCTGTCATTAACAGATGGATGGTCCTTTGCTCAGCCTGCAGAGTGATTAAACTGATCCATCTATTAGGCTGATGTTTACATCTTTCTGATTCATCCCTGTTTGTGTCCTTTTAATGTGGCCATCAGCCAGGCCACCAGAACCACATGGCCATTTCCCTTGGGTGACCACGCAATCCTTCTGTCAACACCAGGAGCAAGAATGGGGCAAATGACAGAGAAATTGATGATGGGGAAATCAGTCATGCACATTGGAACCCCTCCAAAATTAAGCATTGGCCTCCTTCTTGGATGAGGGAGTTTTTCTGACTTGGTGGAGTTTCACTGCAGCTGTGGGAGCTGCCTGCCTGGGGACACTCAGCTGCAGTGGCTGCTGCTGCAGGGAGTCACTGTGCTGCAGATATTCCCAGAATCTCACTGGCACAGCTCACGGGATCCACTGCCTCTGCTGCATTTGCCAGAGGAAGGGAAGAATCTGTACATTTTTCATTGTGATCATTAGCCACATCAGACTTCCTCCCCCTCAGAATCACAGTTCCAGCAGGGTGGTGATTTTATCCTGGGCTAATCACTCTAGCTTTAGAGATGCCCTCGTTATTCCAGAGCCATTATTCCATCAGCACAGAGGGTTGTTCTGGGCAGTGTTCCATGCAGGACAGCTCTGTGTCACACGGGGCTGCACTGATCACAGATAACCCGAGGTGAAACCAGCCTGGATGAACATCAGGTGTCCTTTTGCTGCCCTCTTTCTTCTGCTTGCAAACTTCTCCCCTGCATGTGTTAGTTTAGTCACTTCCACTTTCACCTAAGGGACTCAACACTTAATGAATTGATTTGCTTAAAATCAGATTATTTCAGAAGGATTCACTATAGCCAAAGCCTCTTGAATTTACAGCCCTACTAAACACCAGAGAACAGCATTTTGGGGTTTGCGGTTTTTTTTGCGGATAGCTTTGAAAGGTGGTTTCATGAATGTACAGAAATGATCTGTTCAGATCTGTTCAGTTCCAGCAGACTTATTCCTAGAATAGATGTCCTGCTTTAACAGGCAAAGATAATTGTGTTTTTCCTTGTTATATGCAACGGAATTTCTATTCCATCAAAATCCAGTTATGCTTCCCAGGTACATACTTAAGATTGCTATTTTAATAAAGAAAAAATAACGAACAATTTGGATGGGCACATTGTGCTGAAAAACATAGATCAAGAATATCAGCAAGTCTGTCTTTATGTTCCAAAATATTGTCATTTTAAGGGCTAATGCAATTTGGCATTAGGAGCATAAGGAGAATAGACAATATTAACGTAAGATGACAATCACCAGAGACAACTTTTCATGCAGCACTCCTTATTCAAAGTACTTTTTTATGTAATCTCACAGCACCAATATCTGAGACTTATTTATTGGGTTCCTCGTAAGCACCTTAAGCGAAAGGCAAATTACTACTCAGTCTTAGAAATTAGATAAGACAGAGAAAATAATGTGTGAGAAAATTAAACATTTTCACTTTGGCAAAGGATTAGAAGCAGGTGTTTTAATGATCCACATTGTCAGATGTATTCTTTGCTGTTTTTATGAATGGTCTGGAAAACTGAGTGAGCAGCAAAGTCAGACATTTTGGAGATTACACAAAGTGGTTGAAGGTCACTGAGGACTAGGCATAGCCATGAAAACTTTCAGAAGACTCTAGGAAAGCAAGATGAGATAGAAATATGAGAGCAAGCAGACTCTACTGTTTGGAATAAATAAAAAAATAATCAGAGTTTAGTGGGGGGGAAAAAAGGAAGCAACACCAAAACTCAGATATTCATAAAAGCTGGAAATCACTCAGGAAAAAGAAAAAAGAGTGGGTCATTATCAGTGATAGTGACAATCCTTACTTAAAATGCAGAGATATCCAAGAACTAAGTTATGTGAGTACTGCACAGCCCAGGATGCAAAACAGCCTCTGCAAATATTACAATACTCCTTGATGAACCAAGCTTATTGGCATATCTGAAATACTGTATTAATTCTTGGTTATCTTTTTAATTGAAAGTATTTGGCAGAAATAGAAAAGGTCTGGAAATGGGACGTTGAAATTACCAGATAAAAGTGTTCCTGAGAAGCAAAGCTCAAAAGATTGGACCCATCATTTAGCAATGAATAAAAGGAAAAGCACTGGAGAGAAGGTAACTCTTTTAGTGAAGCTTATTACTTCTTCTCAAGAAGAATAAAAATAATTTAATTAAACTGAGCAATTAGAACAGATCAAAGAGGACTCTCCTCCAGAGTGTACAGTTAATGATGAGATCTTCTCACTGCAAGGTATAATTTTGCCCAGGAGTTACCCTGTGGCTGCTGCATTCACTCCACTTCTGCCCCCATTTCCTCTTCTCCAGGAATTTTGGTGCTGCCCACGCTCCATGGCTGGCAACTTGCACAGCTCTGCTCCTAAATTCCACAGCAGCTCTCCATGCCACAGCCTGGGAAATCTTTGAGTTATACTGTGTGTTCATTTGAAGCTAAAAATACCTGCACCTAGCAGGGAATTGTCACAGGCCAGCTGCAGGGCACCTGCCAACACGTCCTTCTTAAATCACTCTGGCTATCTGATCCCGAACATAACCAGCTAGAGGGCCCAAATTATTGAAATAATACTGATTTTCACCCCTTGTCTGGATTTGAAACTTCAAGGCTGTGATTAATTAAGCCTCTCTACTACCCCTATGTCCTAGGTATTATTAGCCTGATGCCTCATGTAATGTTTTGAAGGTCACAGTGCATAGACCTGCCAGGGATAAGTCTCTGAGTCTCTCTTGAAAATCACACTGTTCCTTTAGCCACTAGCCCACATCCTTCCACAGCAAAGTCTCCTCCTTAGTCTTCTATGAATTCCCAGGCAGGGCACTGCAGCTGCTGCGAGCATCAAAAAAAAAAAAAATCTTCTTGCAATCTCACATCATATTTGACATTTCAGTGACTCTTGGCCAAGACATTTTGACAAACGTGTCAGCTGTGTCTTACACCTTTTCTTCTGGCTAAACGGACAATTCCAGCTGGGTTGAACAAAGTATTGGAAAGACACCTGGGGCTCAGAGTGATTTAACATTGTTTTCAACCTTACAAGGCCTGATGGAAGCTGAATTAGAAGAACACAGCATTTTTGTTTTTAAGCAGGAGCATTGCTAAGGTGCAGAAGCCCACAGGAAGCGGTGGAGAGTCGTGTTGACCTCGACCACCTCAAAGTTTGGGTCCTCCCTTTGTCAGTGCTTCAGCAGTAATTCCGTCACTAATTTGTCACCACAGTGGTTCAGGAATTACATTTTTTGCTTTCTTGGTGCTTCTTTATGCAGCCATCTAAAATTCCTATTATAGCATCACAGAATGGCCTGGAAGGTTGGAAGGGACTTCAAAGATCATTCCCATCCTCTGCCACGGGCAGGAATACCTTCCATTATCCCAGGTTGCTCAGAGCCCCATCCAGCCTGGCCTTGGACACTGCCAGGGATGGGGCAGCCACAGCTTCTCTGGGCACCCTGTGCCAGGGCCTCCCCACCCTCACAATGAAGAACTTCTTTTCTGGCATCTCCTGTTTTCAGCTGCTTCCATGCTACCAGAAACACAGTTAAAGACTGCAAGGTAATGAAAATATCAATTTGTTGGACACGTTCTTGGGAGCAGTGGCTAAATTTGGGACATACTTTTTTTCTTTTTTCACTGCAGAGAGGAAAATGTAAAGTCTTGAACTCCAGAATGTTGCCTGAACACCACTTTTTTAACAGTTTTGGTCCTTTCTGTGTAGAAAGAGACCACTGATCTACCATGCCTTGATATTCTGCCCAAAGAAGCTGTAGCTGCCCCATTCCTGGAAGTGACTGGGTTGGATGGGGCTCTGGGCAACCTGGGATAGTGCCAGGTGTCCCTGCCCATGGCAGTGGGGTGGGACTGGATGAACTTCAAGGTCCTTTCCAACCCAAACCATTTTATGATTTAAATGATGACCTTGAGTAACCATTGATTTTTCTAAAAGTGAATGAATGTTTGTACTCAGTGAAAACCAGGCCCTGTTGCAATTATACCATCTTCATTCTCCAAGGTCAGAAGCACACTTGGAAAATCTCAATTTCTCTTTTTGCTCCTTATCTTTTGCTCTGATGAAATTCCAGAAAAGAGGGCAGGGACAATATGGATCATAGAACAGGGAAGGACAGTGATGTTTATAGTATCAGAGTCCTCACCTGACTATTTTTTCCAATAGAATTTACCAGTAACGATCAATTTACAGCTTGGAGAGTTAAATATAAAGTCGCGTACAGTCCAATGCCCAGTAAATAAATGCAAATAGAAATAACACCATCATCTTCTTTAACACCAGTTAGCTTCCCATAGAAGTTTCAGGAAAAGGACCCAGACACAGAAAGGACATCTACTGGAGCCTTGGTGCCAGGGCCAAGGGATATTTCTGTTGTTGCTCAGCCTGCCAAATACTGAATAAATAATCAGAGGCATTGGTGAGCAGTTAGATTACTAAGAGGAAAAAAAAAGAGTTAAACTAAATCAGCAGGGATCAAGTTAAAAGTTATTAATTGTGTGCACTGCCAGTACTTACAAGAGATCTTGGTGTTTTTTTCTTCCAGTGTAGTTTTGGTAATTTTTGTAGGGTCTCACCCCATCTGTCACTGCTCTCTGGAGTCACTGTGTCACTCCATCTTACAAATCCATGCTGCAAATACATCACTTGCTTTACCTTCCAGAAGCACTTCCATGAACAGGAAGAGATTATCTGGGCTTGGGTTTTTGAGGATTTTTTTTTTTTAATCCTTTGCAAAACAACAATTTCTTCAAGAAAGGAAGAAATTTGGCTCTGTGGTGACATCAGAGGCTGTCAAACTTATCAGCACAAACTGATAAGTGTATTTTAATAATAAAGTTTATTTTAATTGTTCTCATCACTAGCATAGCTCAGTAATTCCACATTTGTATTGATGCACACTGATGTGTGTATAATTCATATTTTCTGTGTACATATGCCTATATGCAATGTTTAAGAGAAAAAATCCCATTGCTACCTAGGTCAGTGATTTTACCTCGGGAGCTCCTCGGAAGCAACATCCATTTCGCGTGAGGAAGGAAGGGATATTGAAAAGATTTTGCAGGGTGCTTTCCCTCCCTTGATTTGCTTTCCTCTTTAGCTTTATAAACCACTGGCAAGTCACCTGCTGGAGTGGGAGCTGCTGGGATATTCCAAGGGGTCAGCAGAGCTGGTCAGATGGGATGACCTCGAGGCAAGCAGGAGGTAATGATCAGATTAGCTGAGTCAGAAAGGCCAACCACAGCTCTATTTATACCCTGGCTCCCCTTCAGAGGAGCTCACCTAATCAGATCTGTCCCCAGGAATATGTTTATCCTGTCTAGAGTCTGGCTTTCAAAGCAATTTTTTTAGATCCCAGCTCCCTGTAAACCCAGGAGTGCTGAGATCCCAAAGGCCCTTTTGATTTCCCTCATTATGAGAGTGTTATGCAATTTAAATCCAGACTCTAAATGCCTAGTTTTAATCCAGGTATGGAAAGCTGTTCTTCTGCCTCAATCCCACTGCCAGCAAGAAAACCTTGCTCCAGTTCTTTCTGCAGGGCTGTTTTTTCCACAGACTTAAATAAATCAGTCCCTCAGCTTTGAGCATCTTCCCTGGATAGAGAATTGCTGCCTTGCAGGAAGCCACGGAGATGTGTGATTTCTGCCACCCAGGGAAATGCCTGCGCTCTCCTCAGAGCTGAAGGATGCAGGCAGCATTCCTGGCCTTGCAGTCTGAATCCCCAGAGGTGTGTTGTTGACCTCGTTGATTTTCACATTCTACTGAACAACCCAGATGGCAGCAACAAAGCCAAAGCAGCTCAAAGCTTTCAGTGACCCCAAAATCTGAAGAGAAAGTCGGCTGAAGTCATATACAGGGAGACAAAACAATCCCCATTTCCTGCCTCTGAGGTGCAGCTTTCTCCCCGGCTGATTACATTTGAATCTTTCCCCAGAATTAACCCGTTCTGGTGACCTGATTTGATGCTCTAAGGCATTATGTGCAGAAATATTCATGAATAGGTGTTTCTGGAGTTTTCCCTCCAAAATCTATGTTTGTGGGTCACACCAGCACACCAGGTTAGTTGTCTCCTCCTTCCCTGCCCACCCCAGTTCTACAGGGAATAGCACAGTGCAGCAGTGTTGGGCCAAGGAACTTCTCTTTGCTGTTTCTTTGCCAAAACCAAAGTCAACCTTTTCGTTTGCATTTTGAGCAGTGCCTTTAAACCTTGGGTCTATTACATTAGGAAGCCAAAAGACCTGGGAAGGGTGAGGTTTTACCCCAAAACTTACAGAGATATTCAAAGCACAGCTTTGGAAGCAACTTTAATTGATAAGCCAAAAATCTCTGCTGCACTTCAGTAGCACAGAGGGAGCTGCACAATTGCTATAAACCAGGAAGGAAAAGTGCATCCCTCATCAGTAAAGCTGTTGGCTGTGCTTTGCTTTGCACTGCATTTGTATCCCTGCATTTGTCAGCTTTCCTTGCCTTTTGTTTTGCCGGGCTGTTACTGCGGCAGAGAAGTCAATAAACACAAGTTTCAAGTACTTTTCAGATTGTGATTATGATATAAGGCTGCCATTAAATCCTTTTTTTTTTCCATATGCTGCCTCATCCAAGGAGATCTTTCAGCTTCTGTTACATTCAGTTTTTACAGTGAGCCACATGCTCACGAAAAAGAGCAAGGACCATGAGGCCCGGTTCCCAGAGGTGGTGGTGATACCTGAAGGGAATGGACAGCAGGTTAAATCCTTAAGACAGGCCTGATGCCATTTTATACCCCTGTCCTCATTCTTTGTCCAAAAGATGATGGGTAAGCAGTAATCTGTGACGACTCTGGCTGGAAATTATTCTGCAGACTGGACTAAAAACATGTTTCTATGTTATTCCTGTGTCAGTCACCCTCTTCTTTTCTGATATGCACATTATCAGCACAAGGAGGGGATAAGGAATTGTTTAGGGTGGGACGAGGTGTAACCAGGGGCAATGGGAGGAAACGGAGCAAAGCAATGTCTAGGCTGACTATCAAGAAAAACATCCCAACACTGAAGCCCAAAGGGGCTGTTAAATATCTTCCAAAGGAAGCAGTGGGAACCTTTATCAATGAGTCATTTCAAACTTTGAAGGACAAAGCCAGAGTGTAGGGAATGGTTCTGTGCTGGCAGGGAATGAAGGGTCTTTCCCATTCCTCTTCACTGACTCCCTGCCCTCACCCTCCTGAGAGAAACAGCCTGAAAAACACGAGACTGGTCGTTTCCTAACACAGGCACACAGAAGGAAAAACAACATCCTTTGAGATTGGGAGCCTGGGAAGTGTTTTTTAAATTAGCTTCAATAACATGACAGATGATAAGTTTTAGAGTAATTTTCTTTCTTTCTTTCTTTCTTTCTTTCTTTCTTTCTTTCTTTCTTTCTTTCTTTCTTTCTTTCTTTCTTTCTTTCTTTCACGTGTGTCTGTCCTGGAAGGAGCTTTCTTGTGAATTAATGAAACATCCAGGCTGCACTGCCAGCCAGATTGGAGTGGTGTGTTTTCAGGAGAGAGCCTGAGCTGGCAGACCTTCAGCTGCTACAAATCAATTAAGTCCCTCTGATTCCAGCAGACAGAGAGGGTCATCGACTCATAGCTGCAGAGGACCTGGCCTATTCCACGTTGGAACAGAAAGATTGCTTTCATTTTGCCGAGAGCTGGCCTATTTAAAATTTAAATGCTCTTAAATTTTAAAATTCCAATTTAATTTAAAATTCCCTTTGCAGTTTCTTTTAGTGACAGCATTCCTCATTCCTGCTCCAAAGAGCTGAGACCTTACCTTTGCCTGAGACTGCCACCTCAGGGTTTGTGGGGCTTCACTGTCCTGTGGCCAGCAGGTGTGATGTGCCTTGCCCTCAGGTTTTTTGATGAGCCCAATTTCCTGCTTCTCTTGGTCAAATAACTATAATAAGAATAACCATGGAATCAAAAAATGGGTTGGGTTGGAAGGACCTTAAAGATTCTCCAGTTCCAACCCCGTGCCACAGGCGGGGGACACCTTCACCTAGACCAGCTTGCTCACAGCTCCATCCAGCCTGGCCTAAATAGCATCAAAAGTCAGCCAGCACTCCCCAAATTGCCTGAATCCTTGGAAAGCAGCAGCAGGCCTTTGTGCTGGAAGGAGTGGAAGCATGATGAAGAAGGAGCCCCTTGTCTACGGCAAAGCCCAGATGCTCAGACAGGCTGCAAAGACATGAAGTGCTTCTAACAAGCATGGCCCAGCCCTGCATGCACTGTGTGGGGAAGAGAGGATTCTCCCACCTCCCTGGACAGCCTTTTGGGCATGTTGCAGGGCCGTTGCAATGCTTGTGTTTGTGGGGAGTGAGTTTGCCTGCGGTGTGAAGAGAAGGCCAATGTATGAGTGTGCAGACCCTGGCAATGTTTTCTGTGTCTCAGATTGACAGGTGTTTTGCTTTATAAAAAGTTATTTCATGGCATCTGATCCCCAGTTAGTTGGGCATCAGTGAAGAAGAAAATCCTCCTCTCCCTCAGCTCATGGTTGTGAGGGAAGGAGCTGAGGAGCTGCAGAAAAAAGCAGTAGAGAAGATGGTGTTGGGAGTGGGGAAGAAGGCCAGGGGTTAAAGCAAGAGGGTTAAAGGCAGCTTGGAGGGGCTGAGGAGGTGTTGCTGGACCTGGGAGAGCAGTGCCTGTTCCCACAGGGAGAGCTGCACCCCAGAAAGCAGCACCACATTCCAGGCTGGGAGGCATCAGTTCACTGCTTACTTTTTTGTAAAGATGGGAGATTTTGAGCTTCCAGCTAGCAACTGGGTTTGTAATTTGGCAAAGAAACTTGGAAAAAACCTAACCAACAACCCAAAGCACGTCATCACAAAGTGTTACAGCACATGCATTTAGCACCTTGCTGCAAAGCCCAGCTGAGAGCCGACTTTCCAGTGTAATTTTCCTGCACATCTGCCAAGCAGCGTGTGGAAAGAGCCATCTGTGGTGTCTTACGGGGGCATTTCCCGGTCACAGCTTCCAAAGGGTAACTAAAAAACTCAGTTCTGTGCACGCCATTGCTCAGGAGGGCTTGAGTTTTCACAAGAATATAAGTTAAAGCTGAGAGAACAACCGATGACTCCTGCTGTTTAGTCTGCTCTGTCTGGATCTGAAGCTAATGAGACCACTCAGCAAAATTAACATCTTCTGAGAACTTCATAATCCAAATGATATTTTAAAAATTTTGCTTTCAAGAATCAATGGCATGTCCATCAGGCACTGTTCATTAAACATTCTTGGGTCAGGTGCTGTCTTGGATGACCAATATCATGATGATGCTTACATTTAAATCTCCAAATGAGTTATTGCCCACAGGAACAAGTGATTAAGGGAAGTGGTGCATTGCCCATTCCTGGGAACAGTGGTCCAGCCTGAGCTCCTTTTTGGGCTGCAGGTTTTCACCAGGCACATCTTTTTCAGCTCAGAATGTCTGGAGGAAAGTCCATATGCAAGAGGCCAGGCTACATGATCTAATGGTCCCTTTGGCCTCAGAAGCTTGAATCACTGAATTGGAATCTGTGAAAAAAGTGTCCCCAGCTGTAGGAATGAACTGGCTCAGTTGCAAATAGGTCAATTAAACTCAAACCAACAACCCTCTGGGGTCATCATAAAAGCTACAAATTGGATTGAAAGGCATGTAAGTATAATTAAACTTCTGTAGTTTCAAGCTAATGCAAAATTTCTCACTTCCTATCCAGCACTCCTGTGTGATGTTCCTGTGCTTGCCTAAAAATCTGATGTATTATTTTCATATCTCTCTACAAAGGTCTCTAGTTGGGACACAATGTGAGCGTGAGGCTGGATCTGGACTGACCAAATGGAAGGTCCATCCTGCTCTGGGCAGTCACAGATGTCCCCTCCAGGTGTTAAGCCAGGTAATTCTTGCGGTAAGCAAAGGAAGGACCCTCTCTCTCTCTCTCTCTCTTTCTCTTTCCCTCCCTCCCTCCCTCCCTCCCTCCCTNTCTCCCGACACAAGTCCTACCCCTGTGCTCTCATCTGCTCCTTCTCACAACTTCTCATCCCCTCTCCCCCTCATCCCTCTCCAGTTTCTCCCTGTTCCGCATCTCACTTTAAAACAAAAAGCTGCTCCAAAACATGAGGAATTGGATTTTAGAGGAATCACACACTGCCTGAACCAAATCAGGCTCTGATTTACTCTTTTTTTTTTTTTTCTGGGACAAAGACAATCAGCTATGGGAAACGCTGTAAAAAGCTGGGTGCCACAGCAGGGTGGGCTGTGAGATCAGCCCCCAGGAGCTGAGCAGGGTCAGACCTGGGCAGAAGCAGAGCGTGGCTGCAATGTTCACAGTGCCATCTTTTGGATAAGGTGGAAAACTGTACTAAGTTCCCAGAGCCAACCAAAACTCTCCAGACAACCCTCCCAAAGAAAAAGATGCTTTTTATCCTGGCTGTTGCCAAAATCGGTGCCTTGATTCCCCTTGGAGTTTTTATCAGGAGAAGTTACTCTTCCCTTCAATTTCAGAGCTGCTCTGTGGTGTGTCTACACTGCATCCAGCCTCTCTCCAGACATCTGCATGTCAGCAGTGCAGCACAGGGAAACCACTTTTGAAAGGACTTTTCTGCAGGAACTCGGATGCCTGATGGAAGCCTCTGTGGCTCCTGATGTTGGAAAGCCTGACCACAGGCAGGGACAGCACGGATGCAGTTTCAGGATTTGCCTGGGCTGAGTCAGCTTTAGGGCTGAAATAAGGAAAAACTCTACAACCCAAATATATCCTGGATGTAATCTTATCCTTCCCCATGCAACACACCAGTGATGCTGTGGTAGAAATGAATGCTGCACCTCCACTGGGGTTTTGAAATTCCATGAAAAGACCTGATTCCTGAAGGGGCCTTAACTGAGAATACACTCATCCTCGGTAGTCATGCTAATGCTAACTGTGTCTGAGCCAAGATTCTGTAAATCCAAGTCAGCTCTGTCTCTTGTGCCTAATAATACGAAGCAAGAAATAGCCTAACATTAGAAAAGCTGTGGGGTTTGGCCTCAGCCCATATTGATTATCTAGCTCAGAAGTGGAGCCCAAACTTCTGGTTCTTGCCCAAACAACAATCATTTTGGAACTTCCTGCCTACAAATCAGACTGGCAGATACTGGGTGTGCTGAGTTTGTTCAGACTCACATCTCCCAGTTTTAGCTGAGATCCCTTTTGTTTACAGACATTTTCTTGAGCAAAGTCTTTTTCTATTTGCATGCTCTGCATGAAATCAAAATACTGAAGGACTCATAGAGATTTTCTTTGGTCAAACCCTCTTGCCATTAATGGCAAGATGCTGCTGATTTTATTGTAATCAACTTTTCCCCCCTGAGAAACTCATCTTTGCAGTAGTGGCTAGAAAGCAGTGCTGTATGAAACCAGGACTAACTAAGCAATGTGATGAAGCAGAGGGTTGCAGCCCAACCATCCCATAAATGGGAGCTTAGCAGAGATATCTGAGCTACTTCTATCAGCTCAGTGAGAAGAAATTCTAACTCTCTGGTCACCCCTGCATGCCATATTCTGTTATCGACCCACAGCAACTATTGCTCCAGCCCCTGGCTGTTCCCATTGGAATCAGGATAAATAAAGCTGGCAGAACATAGCCTGGAGTGCTGTCACCCTGAGCAGAAGGTTAGGACAGCTTCCCCATGTTTACATTGCTGAAAATTACCATCAGCAATTGTCTGCACCCAGCTGAGTTTCCCTGTCCTGTTTGACAACTGCTGTTGTTTGCTGGGTGTTGATAAGAGGATTTTGGCCACACAGGTATGTGAAGTCTGCCCAGAGAAGCTGTGGCTGCCTGATCCTGGAAGTGTCCAAGGAGCTGGATGGAGCTGTGAGCAATCTGGGATAGTGGAAGGCGTCCCTGCCCATGGGGTGGAACTGGATGACCCTTAAGATCCCTTCCAACCCAGTCTACTCTATGGCTCTATGATTCTGTGACACCAGGGCCTCTCTCAGCACACCTGTGCCAGCAGAACAACCCTGTCTGGGGACTGCTTCACCTTCTCATCCCTATTTCCCTGCCACATTGAGCTGGAGATGGGGGCTAGGGGGTGGCAATTTGACATGGTGGTATGGAATGGAAAGCTCTTGAACACAGCTGCTTTCCATGGAGATGGAAAACGCTTGGATTTGGAGAAGGCAGCTGCCCAGGCTGGATTAGTTTTCTCAGGACTAAATGCCAGGGAAAGGACAAAGTATTCACCAAGTGGAGAATCAGTCTGTGGAGGGTACAGCTGCCTCTGAAGGGTTTCTACTGCAGGGCAAGCTTGGCCATGGAATGGACTTGTCCCAGGGCACTGAGAACTCCTGCTCTATCTGGACAACTGAGACCCCCAAAAACCCCTTATGAGTAATGGAGTACACTGACCTCTTTAGTGGGCTTTGAGGGAAGCCCTCAAAGAGGTGAGAACATGCCTGTGCTGTTCCATATGCACAGTAACCTCTCCCAGCTGTTTCCTTGGTGTGCTGGCTGAAGTGCTCTTTGGTGCCTGGGGAAAATGTGTGCATCTCTCCAGCTTCACAGGTCCCTGCAGAGGTGGCTTGTACACTGGGACACCAGAGATGATGTTCTGAAGCCATGTTACATGAGCAGATGAGAGAGAAAACCCTCCTGGGTTTTATGAGGGTGATTTTGTTGGAAATACCAGGTCTTGAGTATGGATGCTGTTTGTGTGCAGCAAATGTGGCCAGGAAAAGTAATTCTAGAGACCTGTGTGGATGAAGGGAAGTCTTAGAGAAAACCAGTCCAGGAAAAGGAGTTTTATTAGGTCTCTGTGGCAGATGGATTGAATTATTCGAGCTTAAGCTAATACAAACTTTCCATGTCAGATACTCTGAGTTTCACTTCATGAGGACTGTGTTTTGGGCAGTTCTCTTTAACGTGCTGCTGAAATTTGCACATGCAGATACACGTATTTGGGGCTGTTAAAATAATCCTGTGTGTGCGGGAAACTGTGAGCAACTGAGGGAGAGAATGACACTTTTGAAAACTAAAATATGCTTCAGAATCTGATGCATGCTTTGAAAAATAAAAGCATTTTATCAGCGAAGATTCCTGGCTTTTGACCAGGTGCTAATCTGAATCCAGTTTTCCAATTTCCACTCTGCTGTCTCAACTCTTGCTCTCAGTGGGATTTTTGCCTGAATGGGAGCAGGAGAGCTGGGCCTTTGGGCAGCAGAGCTGTTCCTTCCCCAGGGACAGCCTGAAGGACAGGGTACGCCCGTGATTTTTCCTACAAATCTGACATTACAAACATCCACAGCCACTTAGGAAATCAGCTCACCCTGGCAAAGCACCCCATGCATTTTTGACCCTGTTTCTTCAAGACCCCTGCTTAACTTTGCTCTTTCTCCTTGAAACAAAGCTTTGCACGTGCTTGTGTCATTTGCAGGACAAGGGGCAACACTTTTTATCACCCAGAACCCAAATAACAACTTTTTGCTCTGTAAGTCTCTGTACTCTTGATCTAAATGCTATCAATTCAGCTGATGGAGTTAACAGCAAAAATGTAGAAGGAAACAGAGCTGGCGAAATAGCTTGTGATTATTATCTGAGGGCTGGGTGGAGTAGCTATTGGAGAGGCAGCAGCTGGGAGCCAGCTCTCCAGAATAGAGAAGCTGACATTACAGAACTTCTTTCCCTCTTTGGTTTTCTCTGAACTTTCCAACTTCCTGGGAGGGGTGGCAGCTAAGTGACCTGCAAACCCTGGGGAGACTGATCCCAGCTTTTAGATCAAGGAACTCAAAAGTGACAGTGGGAACAGAGAGGAGAAACAAATGCTTCTTTTAAGGAATGCTCTTTGAATTATTTATCTGCGTGTTAGTGAAGTCTGTTTTGTTCCTCACTGTACTAGCTATGAGGCAGTCTAATTACAAGTATTTAAGACACAAATAAATTACCTTGCCAGCCATGATAAATGCTGCTTGTAAAGCCCAGAAGTATTGTTTCTGCAACTGCAGCCAAGAAACCTTAATAGACCACCTGTTAGTTGAGATGCAAAATTATCACTAGCATGTTATGAATAATCTGAATTCAGGGGAAAATAGGTGGTACTTCTTTAGTGTCCTGGAAACGCGTAGCCATCCTCATCTGTTTGCCACATACCTAGTGCCAGTTCCTTAGGGATGCAGCAAAGCTTATCTTTAACCGGATGCTTTGAGAACCAGCAAGGTACCATGAGGACAACGACCTGGCTTTGGGTGGGTGTACAAGGCTGTGCTGCTCAAATGCCATGGGAGCTTTGTACCTGTTTTTTCCTGGCTCCCCAACCCTCCATTCTTTCTTTCCAGTCTTCAAAAGGCATTTTGTGATATCCCCACTGATACACAGTGGTTGTGCTGGGGAAAAATGACAATGTAGAACATAAGCACCGACACAAAGCGACTCCACGGGTAGAGGTGATGTTGATAGAGGCAGACTTCTGAAAATACCTGACAGACTTCAAATGTCAGGTTGCTTTTTGAGCCCTAAATAAACCTGCTTAGACTGCTGCTTTTGTTTTCGCATGGCTGCAAATTTAACTCCTTGCAAAGGTGTCCTATGATCTTTCAGCTCAAAGCTGTCGTAGCTGTGCATTTGCATTTTAGACACAGGCTGTCTTCCAAAAGCATCAAAATGGCCTGGAGCAAAGGTCTGTTGTGGCTGAGGAAAACGCAGTGTCACAATGGGATGCCAAAAATCGTCTCCCTGAGGCTGCGATTGGATGCAGAGCCATCAGCTCAGGCTGCAGCCAGGAGCTCCCTGGCCATGAGCAGAGAGGAAGCACCGCTCAGATGCAGCCAGAGCCACAGGTCCAACATCTAAAAGTGCCTCTGTCTGGGAGGAGAAACGTTTTCAGCCCACACAGACTCCTGCCTGCTCATACAAGGCAATGCTCTAGGCTTCAAACTAGGCTTACACAGGGCAAGAATGGACCCTACACTTGGTGTGAGATGTAGGAAAGGACTGTACCTGCTTAGCCTGGGTAGGGTGCCAAGGGATGGCCACCTGCTCCTCGGAGTGACACCTCAATCCCCTGAGATACAGCGCGAACAAGGGCTGGAGGTGGAGCCCAGGCCAGCATGGGGTGTGTTAATCATCCTCTGTTTGCACTGGGACCTCATGGCTGTCCCTCCATCACCCATGAGTAGGAATTTGCAATGTAAAGTGTTAGGCTAAGCTTTCACAGAAGTTTCTGAGGACTTTTTTTCTGGGGCACACTCTGCTTCCTCAGCAGTTTTGGGAGAATGTTGTCAGGATGCCAGCAAGCTGACAGTGCTGAGCAGCTGGAAGCACTGCTTGAAAGATCTGCTCTGCTCTGCTCTGCATTAGCACTTCAGTGGGGAAAGGCTGCAGGAGAGGTTTACCTGCTGCAGCTCCCTGGGCCCAGCACGAGCTCCATCTCTCTCATCTGCCTGTCTGCAGCTCTGTACCTTGCCTTCAGAAGCCACTTCACACACCAGCACAACTTTCTAAGGGCTTTCTAAGGATGCAGTAATGTCCTGTGGAAGCATCTGCATCAAGCATTTGCCAAAGCAGAGGTCAGGGGTGTTCTTCTTCCCACAGAAAACCTGCAAATTGAGTGGCAGCCCCTGAGATCACCTCAGCAGTCAAAAGGATGGCATCAGACTGTTAACTCTTGTGGCATGTGGCACCACTGCTATGATTTCCCGAGCAAAAGAGTCCCTTCATGTTGGCAGTATCTGCAGCAGTGAGCAATTGGCCAGGGCCCGTTCTCTGCCCTGAGGTCAGGCAAGCATGCCCAGAGCCCAGCCCATGTCCTCAGGGCTGACCTCATTTTCTCCCCAGGACAGGGTGAGCTCACCCATTCTGCGGTCAGGACCAGCCCCAGGGCTGCCAGCTGGGACATCCCAGGGCACCCTGGGCCAAAACGGTGGCAGGGAATGTGCTAACACTTAAAAACCACATAGATAGGGCTCTGTGCTGCTGCTTGAGGCCATGCCCGGACTTTCTTTGGTTTACTGGGGCAGATATCATCACTGGAAATAAGAGGAGAGACTGAAATGATGCTCTGCTAAGTTATAAATGAGGCAAAAGCCAAAATTATTATCCCTTCCCCCAGCAAACTACACAGGCTACCTGGAGAGAGCCTTCTGTGCTACAGGAATGTGTGGTCTCTCCTCCCTGCCTGATCACAATTGATGGGAAATGTAAGTAGGCTGCAAAATCTTTCTCTCCAAGCCTAGGAAAGATGGCAAATTTACAGTTCTGCACTGTTCCAGAGGAGCTTGCAGTGGAGTTGTGTGGTGTGGCTGATCCCAACCCCTCCAGTGAGCTGCCTCTCCACGTAATCCTGCCGGGCAGCCAGAGTTCAGAGCCTGGCGGAGCAGCTTCCCTGGGATGACAGCAGCGTGAGTCAGGGACGAGCTCGGTGTAACCTACTTATTTATAAAGACTGTGTACAAAGACGATTTTTTTTCCCTCCTTGGCTGCGGCAGACGCTTCCAGCAGGGAGAAGCCTCCTTGCTCTGAGCTCACTACGAGTTTCCTCAGCGCTGATGAGGCCTCACTTCTCTTTTCCTTTGCAGGATCCCCTCAGACATTTGCAGCCCACGGAGCCAGCAGCGAGGCACACACCCCCATCTGCACATTCCAGCCTGCAGGGAATGGCTGCAGGGGTCAGCCGTGGGCAGAACCCTATTGCAGGTGGGTGTAGGTACCTCAGGCACGACATAAAGGGAACTAAAACCCTCAATCCCCAAGTCGTGACCCTTCCAAAAGGCCACACCCTTCCAGTTTCCACCTAACTCATCATTCCTTCCCCACCTTGGTTTTCTCTGAGCACTGCATCAGTGTGATCTGTGTAGCCCAGGAGACCAAGTCTCCCCCCTGCCTTGTGTCAGGTACGGGAATGACAGCACAGGGCAGGGTTTCAGATGTGCCAAGGCAATGTTCATTTGCCTAAATGTAGTCATGCAGTGCTATTTTAAGCACATTTGTTTACCCTGCCCAGCCTCTGACTGGCTGGTTTATACACCCCACAGTGCCCCACACACCCATATGGGCCTGGCATGTCTGACACGCGGCCCCGGAGAGTCCCATGCCCTTCAGGACTGGCAGGGAAGGGCTGGGCATGACACACACACATGACTAAAATAGCACAAGACACCTCTGCTTCAAGCAGCAAAATCCTTCCCACCAGCAGCTTCAGTGTTTCCCCAGCTGGTTTGCACAGTCCCACTGGTCCAGCTGCTGAAGTCTTGCTATCAGGGGCTAATTTTCCACGTCAGTGCAATTTTAATTTTCCAGAGTTGTGCCTAGTTAGGACTGGTTATTTATTGTTCCAGCAAGAGAAGGACTTGATGAAATGTTCAAAGCCATATATAATAAAGTTCAGGATAACCTGGCACTCGCAAGAGCATTGAACAGTGTAGAAATGCCAAAAGCAATATAGGATTTGATAGGACTTGGCTGGCTGCACAGTGTGAATACTTATAGATCACAGATCTGAGTCTTTATGGCACTGCCTCTTGTGTGGTCATTTATTATGCCTTAAAATGGGTGAGCAGTCAGCCTTTGAAGTACTTCATAGCAGCTTTGCAGTGGAATGGGTGACTGTAAAATGTGTTATCATTTGATACTTTAAATCTATTAATGCAACAAGACCTTCCTACCCTAATGCTTGCATTTTCTCATGACCAGGTTCTGGTTCTATTTTCCTTTTGGAAGAAAGCTGGCATCTCTGGATGTGCATGTAGACACAGGCAAAGTGATAAGCCTGCCTTGCTGGTGGCACCACTTAAGTAGGTTTTGATTACAACACAAAAGTGTTTAATTACACAAACCAACTGCTGCTGTGGTAGAAAGAGCAAACAGAGCTGTGGTCTCAGTAGGTTTCAGCTGGTGAGGCAGTGCAGCTCCTTGGGTACCATGCTGGTGCTGCTCAAAAAGGTTTCAGCTTCTGGAACTCTTTGACATCAGCAGGAAGCAAAGCAGGGAAAGGGCAGCTACACAAGAGCAGCTCCCCTTTCTTAACCTGCCCTGCTCACATTGGCTTTTACTGCTGGGGTTGAGGGTCAGTGCTCAAGACACAAAACTGCACCTCCTTGTTACACAGAAGGAGCACTGGGACACAGGGATTCAAATCCAGCCACAGCACCACCACCCTTAGGCATGGGGAACATCTCTGAGGTCAAGAAGACTCAAGGGCCAGTGCGGGCAGCCAGCTGACCCATGGTAGTGGGACTTTCTGGGGCAGCAGAGTGGGAAGGTCCCTGTGCTTGAGCAGATTTTGCCATCCACTCCACCCTCAGAGCTGTGCCTACTGGGTCCTACCCAATCTTTGGCTGTATGAGGAACTAAGTTTGGTGGTTTGGAAGCAGGGAGATGGGCAGGGTTAGAGGGGCAGTGGGGGTGAGTCTGGCAGGGGCTATGGCACATTGCCAGAGCAGGGGAAGGTCTGGCCTGTAGCCCTTTATAGAGTCCTGTCTGCACATGTGTCTGTCTGAGTCCCTTTACAAATCAATGTCATTTCTTGGGGATGGAGATCAGAAATGGCTCATTTTGCAAGGAAAAAAAAAAAAGGTGGTTTTAAAAGCCTCGACTCTTTGCCAGCTGAAATAGGAAAATCAGGAGAGAGGGAGAAACATGAACTGCCCATTTTAATTGAGTTTTTTACACAAGAGCCCAGCTGCATGTTGGGCTGTGAACGCATTCCCTGCTTTTCTCCAGCACGCAAATGCAAAAGAGCCATGAAACATGAGTTAACATGACACTTCAGCCTGTGGGTCTCAGTGTTTTTACTCTGTATTCCCTTCCATTCCCTTCAGCACACAAGCCCTGTGAGAGCCCATCAGGCTCAGACAAGTCCCTGGGGCTGCAGCAGTAGCAGAACCCCCAGGTTCCACCAGCAGCAACCAGGGATGCAGGAGCAGCTGCCATTCACTCTCATTGATGGCCCAGCTCTTCTTGTGAATGGCAAAGAGTCTTCACACTGAAGGCCAAATACCAAGGGAGCTCTGGATGTGTTTAAACAAAGCTAAGCTTAATTAGAGCTGCTCAAAAATTAAATGCAGAAACGGAGTGTATTTATGTTTGCACTCAGGAATATATAAGGCTCTCAGGCAGATCTAGGTCACCTCAGCTCAAGCAGAATTACTAATGAACACAGTGTGTGGGCAAACATTGTTCTACCTGTTCAGTGGGAACAGGGTAACTCCTACAGGAGCTGCAATTCCCCCACTCACAGCACTGGGCTTCGGAACTGGATGAGGCATAGCTGATGCCAATAACTCAGAAACCTCAAGTTATTGTTCATATAACAGATTCTGGCTCGTTTTGCCTTTTGGCTTGTCCTCTCTCTCTCTCTCTCTCTCCCCCCCCTATGTGTGTCTCCTTTACAGCTACCACAATGCATCTTCCTACACAGTCATGAGATGCAGAAACTCTTTCTTTTCTGTAATCAAAGCTGAGAGTCTGTTATAATCCTATGACTCAGAGTGCCATAGGTCTAAGAAAAACACCCCACATACGAGTCTTGAGATCAATCCCCATATATTTCCACCTCCAAGTTGCACTGCTGAGCTGTTACTAAACAAAAAGGGTATTTTGTATCCTAAGGAATACTCAGGCTTTTGATTTTGCCCGCTGCCTTTCAAGTAGCAGTCTGCAGGTCTAGGCTCTGCCTAAAGAGGCTGCTTGCCCCTGAGCCACAATTTGTGTGGATCCCCTTGTTTAGGTGAGGTTGGGATGTGCTGTGGTGGGTGTAGCACACATCTGGAGGCACAGCAGGAATTTGGAGGCCCCACAGATCAAAGGTTTGGGAAAGGTCAAGTACTTAGCATGGATGGGCTTTGGGGTCAGCTGGGCTTGAGGTAAAGCCCTGTGACTGCTGCAGGGCTTGGGAAATCTCTCTCCTGTCTGCCCAAGAGATTCCTCCTCCTGCTGGCAGAGAGGAGAAGGTCCGTGTCTTGCTGAAGAATCAGGGCAACTGTAAATTCCAGGAGCTGTCAAAGTTCCAGATTTTCATGCCAAGAAATATGAACATTTTCTAATATTATTTCAGGGCAAGTCAGCAAAAACTCAACAGCAGTCCTTGTTCTTAATTTGGCCTCATTTGAAATAAGATATTCAGCTTTCAGCAATGATAACAGACCTAAAGGAGCTCTCTGAACAGCCCCTTGGGATATGAGAAAGCAAAATCCTGTTCCCACAAAGCACCTTGCTTTTTTTTTTAAATTTTTTGGCCTGGTAACTCTTTTTCAAAGGGGAGCTGTGTTCTGGGCATTTCTAGTGAATACATATCACTCAATTCTGCAAAGTGCAGCTCTGCAAGAAACAGGTGCTCAGGGCATCCTGCTTTCCTATTTTTTTTTAATCATGGACTGCTTTGGGTCTGGAAGGGATCATAAAGATCAACTCATTCCAACCCCCTGCCATGGGCAGGGACACCTTCCACTATCTCAGGTTGCTCAGAGCCCCATCCAATCTGGTCTGGAACCAGGCCCCACTCTTCCACCTGGCTGGTCCAGTCCCAAGCTGGTTTGGAGTGACCTCCCCTGGCTGTCAGCTGACTGCTTTGTCCCCAGCTGTGGTTTGCATGGTCATTATTGACCGTGGTGTGGCATACTCTTGACACTCACAGTTCCAAGGGCCTTATTTGTCTTTCCCACCCCTACTAATTCCAGAAACACTTCACTGGGATATGCTGCTTGCAGGCCAGATCTGAATCCTCTCTAAAGCAGGGGACAGCACCATGCTGAGCATCAGTGTAAGAGTGGGGAGGTAAGATCTTACAATTTATCCGCCCTTTTAGTCCAGACACTCACAGATTTAGTCTCCTTTCCCATACCCTTTTTTTTTTTCAGCACATAAAACCAGGGTTCATTTCTATGACACTCTTTTACAACCTGCACCTGAAATGGAGAAGGCTTTTTTAGCCTACAGGGCAGAGGCTTTGTTTGTCAAAAGCAGCAACTTCAATTCCCATACTGAGGCTCAAGTTTTACAGTAAATCCTTCATACCCTTTATTACCTCCTTGCTAAATGGTTTGGTGCATTAATTATGATTATCATCCAATATACAGAATGTACTTCAACAGCGCTTTTGGGTGAAGGAGCAAAACACAATATACCAATTTACGAGTCATTTTCAGGCAATTTGAGTGCACCCAGATCACATGAGGTGGGGGGCACTAATTGAACTTTAGAGCCTTCTCATCCAATTTTCACAAATAACTTTTCCGAGGTGCTGAGTGTGGCCTCGGGAACAACGACACGGACCGAGGGGTGAAGACTAGTGCAAGGCAGTGCAGGATAAGGGACGGCCAGGCCAGCGCTGGCCCGGGATAGGGGGATGGGGGGTACCGCGGGATGGAGGGATGGGGGGACCGCGGGATGGGGGGATCGCGGGATGGGGGGATCGGGGGTCTAGGTGCGCTCCCCCCTCTGGCCGCTGGGGGGAGCTACGGCCCCGCCGGGCAAACGGCGCGGCTCACCCCGCCCGCACCCTCCGGCCACGCCTCTTTATGCAAATCTGGAGCGCGGCTCAGCCAATGGGAGCGTGCCGCCGCCGTTGTATTTATAGCCGCTATTTAAGGAGCCGCGCGAGCCGCTCCCGGCGGGAGCTGCGTTCCCTTCCCGATCCCATCCCCGATCCCGTCGCCGATCTCCGGCACTGGGACCGCTCCGGCCTCCCGGCAGCGGCCTCCCGTTCATACAGCGCTCGCAAAAGCTTCCCCAGCCGCTCCGCCGGGCGCCGGTGGTTTCACTTTCACCCCGTTTCGCTCTCATCCTCTCCGGGCCGGAGCTCAGCGCTGTGAAAAAGCTTTTTTGCCGCATCCCCACCCCACCTCCCTCCCGCCTGATAAAGGTTCAGCGGTCACGGTTGGAAGGGAGACAAGGTGATGCTCCAGGGCTGGCGGATGTGTCCCGGCATCTGTATGTGTGTCAGATGGCACAACCCTCGGCACTGCCAGGGCAGCAGGATTTTGTAGCTGTTCCGCCCCGAGAGCGGCTCTGGTGATCAAAGCCTGACTCTCAGCTCACTCTCAGCCCTCCACAGAACAGGCACCCAGAGGTTTTCTGTCAAGAACAGCAGCTTTGTGTCTCCATAAGCTACACTTGTCATTTGTCACACAGCTTGCAGTGCTACTGAAATCGGCAGCGTTTCCCCCTTCATTTAGAAACCCAGCCTGCTGTTTCTGGGTGTATTATGTGTTTTAATAAATAGCCTTTCATCTGGTTAATACCTGTGCTTGTCTCTCCTTCCTTCAGCACAGCTGAGTGCTGGTTCTGTGAATAAGAACTGCAAATGTCCTTACTCCTAAGATGTAATGATTTCTTTTTAAAGAAAAACTTCACATCAAAATATCATGGGTGTGCAGAGCTGTAAGAGACAAGACACACAGGGATCATCAAGTCCAACCTCTGGCCTTGCACGAGACACCCCATAAATCCGTTCCTGGCCCTGAGAGCATTGTCCAAATGCTCCTGGAGCTCTGGCAGCCTTGGGGCTGTGACCATTCCCTAGGGGAGCCTGTTCTGTGCCCTACCACCCTCTGGGGGAAGAACCTTTTCCTGATAACCAACCTAAACCTCCCTAAGCTGTTGGCAAGGCAGCCTGGATACTTTGCTAAGGTATCACAGAATAGCCTGGGTTGGAAGGGACCTTAAAATCCATCTCTTTCCAACCCCACAGCCTGGATTGATCTCAGTAGTTGTCTTGACCCAGGTGCAGCACCAGCATTTGGTCTTGTTAAACCTGATGAGACTTCTATTTCCCAGAGCTCAGCCTTGTCTGGGTTTCTCTGCATGCCCTCCAGTCCTTCAGGTGTGGCAGCCCACCACACTGCACATAATTAAGAGAAGGATGTGAATGTGGATGGGGACAGGAACTGCTCCAACTCTTACTGCTTGGCACAGCAGAAGCAGACCGACAAATTTTCTCTCAGCTTTTATTAAGATTTCCTTCAAACCAAAAAAAGAAGAAAACCCCACAGCAGCCCCAAAGCCTATCCATGTATTGAGAGCTGGCTGCCAGCAGGGCTTTGGGTAGCTTCATCTCCCTGCTGCTAGTTTCTTGCCAGCACTCTGCCTTGATGGTGCTGCAAGGGCACAGATTGACTTGACCCCTGTTCTATTAGAGTGGGACAGTGTTTCCAGGATGAAACCGTAATAGATCTGGGAAAGGTTGAGATGTTGGGAATAAATCAGTAAAAAAGGCAACAAATGACTCATTCTTGTTGAGCATTTAAAGTTACAACCAATGCCTATTCAGTCAGTGCAGAGATTTATTAGACTAGTAATTTTAAGATCATGTGGGTCAGGCCCTTGAAGGAACTGTGAGCTAAAGTATTATGATGGGTAAATGCATTTTACAAGGGCTTTCTGGAATTCTTAAGCTGCCACAGTGGGAGAGAGGGAGAAATGTATTTCATAGCTGGAATGTGCTTCAAGTGACCTGGTTTTGTTTGGTTGGGGTTTTTCTCCGTTTTTCTAACTGCACTTTTGTAGACATCTGCTTGAGAATTGACTGCAATGTTCACATGCAATTTCAAAGCTGTAGGGTTTACTACCTTTTGTGGTTAAATCAATAGGGAATCCCTGAATATAGGGAAGTTTACGTAGCAATGTTATGACCAGTGCATGAAATAGATGCCAGCAATTTTGTACTTTTTTCATGCTCTGGATTATATTCCATAATAAAAGAAAGCACAAACCAACCAGATCCACAAAGAATGGAGTTAGGCTGGGTGTGAAGCGTCACCAGCAAATACCATCTGCTTGCTCACATCGGTCAGGAATATAAAGGATTCCCAGATCCCCGCCCCTCTACTCAGTGTGTACAAAGAAAGGGACTGCTTTCAAATTGAAAACGACTAGATATCAGCAGGGAGCAAAGCAAGGAAGGAGGTTTATGCACATCCCAGCCGAAATGGGATGGAGCTGGGCAGCAAGGCGTGCACAGCAGTCCCCCGCGGCTGCTGAGCAGGAGCCTTTTGTTCTGCAGGGCAGGATCAGGTGGAGAGGCAGGGCCCATGCTGGCACAGAGAAATCGAGCTCCATCTGTGACCGAGCAGCCTGTGAGGGTGACTGGCTTTCTGAAAGGCTTGTGGGGAAATTTAGCAGCCTCTGGTGTGTTCTGGCAGGGACTCGTACTTGTTGGTGAGCTGCCTGAATCCAGGAGTGATGCTGAGGTCCCCCTGTCCCTCTCCTGGCCACTCACCTGCGTGTGTTTGCCTACCTGTTGTCCTACTAAAGTCTCAGTCTAGTTATAACCTCTCATACGCTTGTGGTTTGTTTGTTTATTTGTTTATTTGTTTGTTTTTAAATCACTACCCCTGATGAAAATTGAATAGCTTCGTGAATGCCTCAGGCTGCAGATGGCTTTGGGAGCAGCACAACCTCGCTTCCCATAATTGTGTCCACACTGGGACTTGTGCCAATAAAGATCTTTTACTAAAGATATCGAATAGTAATCGATGTAGTTGCACCAGTATAGAGTGTATATACAGAGAGGTATGTGTGTATATATACATATATATATATATTTATATAAAGGGAAAAATCCTTTGGGTTTTGCTTCTTTAGAAACATTCCACAGAGGTTGAAATTTGGTACTGTCTAAAGGCAGAAGTTTTCTGATTTGAGCAGTGTTGGTAGAATTAAGCACTCTGGGGCTGTGGCAGGGATATCGTTACATTGATGTTTCCAATTAATATTGATTTGCTTAGATCACAACAAAAGGAATGCAGCTCTCTGGAGTTTGTAGCTATCTGGTGGGGACTGTGCAGATCTAAGGGCTCGCTAGCAGCCAAAGGGAGGTGATCTGCTCTCAACCATCCCCATGAGGGCTCCAGGGTGAGTGTTACCAGTGTGTCCCACACATTCACTGTCTCTGTTGCTTGTCAGTCCACAGGTAGAGCTAGCTGAAGTCACTCACACACCACAAGACTACTAATGTTGAAGCAAATCACTGAAAAAGTCACTCCTTCTATGCTTGATTAATGAGCTGAATTAATTCCCATGTGGTTTTGGTGAGCAACAAGGGGCAGTGCAAGACCAGACAAGGCCCCCTGGGGAGGAAAAAGGAGACACACTGCCTGTTTTGGAGTCCACAAGCATCTGGCTGAGGTGCAGGGTCACAGAATGGCCTGCACTGGAAGAGACCTTAAAGACTATCTAATTCCACCCCACTGCCATGGCCACAGACACCTTCCGCTAGACCAGGTTGTTCAAAGCCCCATCCAGCCTGGCCTTGAACACTTCCAGGGATAGGGATGAGGCTGGACAGCACAAGGAAGACATTTTTTTGTCCCAAAATTGCCACATTTGCTTTCCCAGACTGGTTATTTCAATCAGGCTGTACGAAGATGCCACTTTCCACATGCAGCTTTCTGGCAGTCTGTAATTGTCTCCTGGCTGAAAACTGCCATTCCCAGCAAGCTGCTGGTCTGTGGGAGCACATCCTAATTCTTTTCAGGCAAAAATCAGGCAGGCTGGTTTGAAAAGCTGCAATAGTCAGCCTGAGCTCATCTGAAGGGAAAGGAGGAGTGCTCACTGGAACTGCTCCACAGGCAGTTGGAAGAGGCCAACATCCAGCAGAGGGGCTTGGGGTGGTAACAGATTTTACCAGCAGAGCCAGATTCAGAAGATGACATAAGTTCACAGCCAAAAGGAAAAAAAATCACCTCTAGATCCAAAATGCATCATACCCTTATAAAAAGCAGTATTCAAGCCTTTTTTTCTTTTTTTTTNTTTTGAAGTAGGACTCAGGCTACTTTAATGTACATTTTGCTGAATTTTTTTCCACCTGTAAATTGCACTAATCTTCAGATCCTTCCAGCAGCTCAAGTCCTGCGTATCAGTACAAGAGCATTAAAGCCTGTGAGCCAGAGTCAGAGTACAAAACCTGGACTTTGTGTGGTGAAGTTTGGCTTGCCATCTGCCTGGCAGTGCCAAGGAAGCACAGCAGTGAGGGCAAGCTGAGGAGGATCCCACAGGAAACACCAACCCAGGGGAGTTGCTGAGGAATGTGGTTGCCTTTTTCACTTAGGCTAGGAACCCAAACAGGGTGGGTGTCACACCCAGTGGACAGTTCTCCACAGCAATATTGCAAGAGTGGCTTTGGGCCTTCTGGTGATGTGGTTCTCAATGAGTTCATTCTTTTCTCTAATTTTTTTTCTTTTCCTGTCCTTCTGTCTGTCTTGTTAATTATTAATTCAGTGCGTTGAGAGCCACATTCTTCTGAGCGGCTCCTCCCATGTTTCCAACCTGGGCAACTTGTCTTGCCTTATTGGTCTGTGGACTAGAATTGCTCCTTCATAAAGGTCTGTACCCTGGAAAGGAACCCAGGTGTCAGAGTGTACAGAAGGTGTGTCATCCCAGCCTTGTGGTGTGTTATGAGAGCTGCCTGCCTTACCCATTATGCAGCTTTTTTACATGACCTCAGCAGCGTTCGGGAAAACGGCCTCAGGTTCTCGGGGCCTCTGCGGTCTTTTCAGCACATGCAATTAATCAGGAGGGGAAAATAAATCTAGCACCAGAATGAGCATTTTACTGGAATGGAATCGCAATTTCTGTGCATAATTTAACACTTTGGGGAGGGAGCGTTCTCTGCTTGCCTGAAATAATTTAGAGGCGGTTTTGAAATAGAACACGTTTGTGTAAATATGTCTTGGGATTAAAGAGCTCACATTTAGTTCTTGCAGCATCGCATCTCTGTCTATAGAATATGCCATACAGTAATCTCTAAACCCTGTTCTGCAAACTGTTTCTTATATGAAGAGACTCAAAATAGTTCTTCTGGCATAGTTTCATTTTTTTCCTCCTAAATATGAGTCTGTAGCATAAAACCCCGTGCAAGGTAACTCTGCCTGTTTTATACAGGGAAGACTGAGGGTAAGTTTGGCTGAAAGTGGCCTCAAGCTAGTGGTTCACATTTGTCAGTACTTACCAAGGAAAGGAGCTGTTTTGACATGTGGGTTTCCCCCAAACTGCAGGCCTTAGAGTTACAGGTCGCTTTTTAAAGCTGTCCCAAAGTCACCTGATTAATGTGCTTTAGACCCCGGTGTATAGTTCAAAGGCCACATCTGTAGTTCATCCTGTGTCCTGTATTAGTAACACAGACCAATTTATGGACCCTCACCGAGAAATCCTGCAGTGACAAAGTGGATAATACTTCTTTGTATGGAATTTGCAAATATGTTGGAGCCCACTGACATGTCCTATTTACAAACACCTTTGCACCTCCCTTCTTTCTCGTTTCCTCTGAGACTGGGGAGCTTGTTTGGGATCAGATGGTGTTGGCCCTACTCTTTGAAAAGCTCACCAATTGTGTGTTCAAGGCCTAAAGGATCTCTGGGCATGTGCCAGCACAGCAGGATCAGAATCTCAGGCAACAGGCCTTAGTGATGGCATTTAGAGATCCCTTTTTGCTGTGACAATGCTGTAACATTTTCTTATCTAAGAATAGGTACTTGTAATAAGTTTCCCATATGGTGCTTACCAGTAAATACCAGTAAACAAAAGCTCTCTCAAGTAAGTGAAGAGCAGTGTTTTGGGTTAATGCATTTTTAAAGCCAGGGCTCATTTATTTTACAATTAACCAAAACCTGTTGGGTAGGTTGGGGTGTAGGTTGCCACACTTTAGACTCCAGTCATTTGTACTCCTTAGCCAGTGGCCTCAGCATTTTACCTTCATGCATGCTATCTGTAGGAGGGCAGAAGATTTGAGCTTCTCCAGGATGAGGAACCTCCTTGTTAAGTACAAAACCACATTTTCAGATACCTGGGTCAGGCCTATTTCGTGCAGTGTCAGGTCTCCCTGCAGGGGACTTGTGTTGGGGACTTGGAGCCATGCAAAGGGCAGAAAGGAAGAGCCAGGGAGTTCATTCTCCTGGTGAGACTGAGGGTTCCAGTAGGCTTAGGGGCCACAAGAGCATTTAACTGGAGCTGAAGTGTCACCTAAAAGTCCCTCGTTCAGCTGTCACTGAACTCCAGAGCTGTCCCTGCTGTGTCTGTTCTGCTGTGCCTCTTCTGGAGTTTCATTTTCTATGAGTTCCATTTTTTTTCACTCCAAGTTTCTTTACCTTCCTCTTGCAGACAGGTAATCAGCTCAGTTGTTGGGCTTGGCATTCCTTATCCCATTCCAGGAACAGGCCCCTGGAGATGAGACATGTGAGGTTGCCACTGGACCGAGCTTGGTGCCTTTTCATTTGATGCATTGAAGCTGAATCCCTGCTGCTCCATGGAAAGCTGCAGCTCTGAACCTGACCCCAACAGCTTCCTTGGGGTTTATGCAGTCAGGTCCCTGCTGCACCAGATAAGGCTCACCTCATTTTCCTATCCATCAGCTAAGCAAGAACTTTCAGTCTGCTCAGTTCAGGGTACGGCATATTCGGGATTGCAGCAAGGCACGCTCCTGTCTGGGGCAGGATGAAGAATTCACTTCCCACTAATGTCCAAATCCAGAAGGAGCTGCTTTGCTTTGTTCTTTTCCCCATTTCGTGCCTCTGTTGGAGGAACATCCAGAGCTAGCTTGATTTCTGCCCCACCCTTGGTACAGCCCTGAATACATTAGTGGTTCCTGCAGAGCCCCAGAAGGGAACCACAGGATTGATTTTGGCTGCAAGTGATCAAAACAGGGATTTTTAAACAGGTGTCAGAATTGCTACCAGCAACAGGATTCGGAGGGGGGTGATTGCATAATTGCCAAGCAAGTCAGAATTTTACCAGGAATTAATTTGGCCAAGGGTTCTTATTAAATCTCACAGCCAACGGCAAAACCCCACCAGTGCAAACCCTAGTTTAGCCTGGTGAGCTGTTGTCAGTAGTCAAGGGAAAGGCAGATCTGCAGAGCAGACAAAAGTTGCATTAACCCATCTGCATGCCCCGGCACACCAAGAACAGGGAGCAGGTTTTACACGGTCGGGAAGTGTTTAATCCAAAGCACTGCCTGATTTTTGTGATTGATTGAACACCTTGAGTGCTCTTCCCTTTGCCTGGCTGGGTTGTGTGCGTGCATTTGGTGCAGATTCTTGCACAAGCTCAGCTGAAATTAATTTTCAGCAAAGGCTTACGTGTATGATGGAGGAAGTGCACTGGCTGAATGGTTTTTTGCCCAGGCACCTCCAGTGCTTGCAGAAACCTACCACAAAAAAGCTGTGAAGAGTGACAAAAAGATTAACTGAACAAGCTGAGTGTGTTATAATATACGTATTTTGCCCTCAGCCCTCACTATGACAACACCTTGTGGCTGGCATTTGCGTGAAGAATACACAGGCATGGGACACAGAAACAAAACTCAGCACTTCCCAGCTGTTTCAGTAAAGTTTTCACACATCCAAAAAGTGAAGGCTAACAATATGACAGGGACAGCTGCTGTTCTGTAATGTGTTATCCCTCATCAAACTGTGAAATAATGAGAAAATGACAGTTCCTATCATTATCTCATAACTCGTGGGCTTTATTGCTGGGCTGTTGCAGCTTTAGTTGCAGCTTTACTGTTGCAGCTTTACTGCAAGCTTTACTTGCAGTGTTTACTGTGTTGTTTTGGGCAAGCGATTTGAGTTTGTGGTGCCTCGGTTTCCCCTCTGCACAATGTGGGGAACACCCACTGCACAGGAGTGATAGCACAACGGGGAACGGCTTCACACTGACAAAAAGGAGGTTTAGATGGGATAAGGGGAAGAAATTTGTTATTGTGAGGGTGGTGAGGCCCTGGCACAGGTTGCCCAGAGAAGCTGTGGCTGCCCCATCCCTGGCAGTATTCCAGGCCAGGCTGGACAGGGCTTGGAGCACCCTGGGATAGTGGAAAGTGTCCCTGTCCACAGTAGTTGGAATGAGATGATCTTTAAGTTCCCTTTCCAATCCAGGCTGTTCCATGATCTGCCCCTGGGAAGCAGCTTGCAACAGCACCTCACAAGTCTGTGTTGGAAGAGCCCACCTGTGAGGACGCAAAATGTTATTCTGCAGGTTTTTTCTCAAGAGATGGGAACAAAAAATCAGCCTCCTTGAGTCTGGACACCATCCCAAGGTGCTGGGCAGTGCCCATTCTCCCTGTGAAGGGTGCAGTGAGAGAAGGGAGGCGCTGCTGGAAACATATCCCATGTCCCACTTTCTGCCCATTAACAACTCGTTCATCAGCACAGAGGCTCTCACAGCTGTGGAACCAGACACGGGGAACTTGTGCTTGGCTCACTTTGTATCACAGGAAAAGTAGAGCTGACTTTTCCTTCCTTCCTCTCTTCCTTCCTTCCTCCCTCCCTTCCTTCCATCCTTCCAACAGATTGCTGGGAGCAGGGCCCCATTTCTGAGCTCACCAGAAAAAATTTCAACACATGTAAAAATTTAAATGTTTCAAGTCATTTAGAAATATTGGGTTTTGTTTCATGATGTATGAAAATAAAATAATTGCTAGAGTTAGGATTCTGGAAGCAAGACCCTGTTCTTTTTTTCTTTTACTTTCTTTTGTTTGTTTTTGTTTTTGTTTTTTTTAATGAGACATTTCCTTGATCTCAACTGAAATTTTAGGGTTTGAGGTTTTTTTCATGCCCATACAGAAGACAAATGAAAAAATCAAAAAGGTGTGAGGCATTATAAAAAAGGTACTTACAGCAATGGTAAGGGAAAACAGAGCCTGAAAATAAGAGTTAATTCAAACCAGAACCTGAGATCCGAACACTGAATGTTTTTGAGGACTTCTGAAATCCAAACACTGGTACAGCAGACTTTTAAAAAATAAGGCAGAACTATGTGAAATGTGAAAAGTTGAGATTGTTTTTCACATTTGACTCTCTCTTTTTTCACATTTGTCCTTTTAAGTCTAATTCTCTTTCAGTAGCTACAGCAGCCACTTGGGCAGTTTGCCTTTTTTTTTCTTTCCAAAGAGATGCTACAGAAGAAGAAAGAAAAGAAAAGAAGAGGGAGGATTGTTCTTTCAGTAGGAAATTTCTCCAGGATTTCTATCACATGGTGACAGTGCTACTCCAGTCAGCATTCTTCATCATCTGCTGCATCACAGGGGGTTTGCACAGTTATTATTTCAGAGTATTCCATATAATACCAAAACCACCCCACTATTCTAAGTTACAGAAAACCTGCTGTATTTCTGAGGTTTTGGAGCATTGCAGGGATGATTTCTCATTTATTAAACGCTTTTTTGCTTATGATATTATCCTGTGGTTTTAAAGATAGCCCAACATTGTGGTTCAACCCCAAGTGGCAACTCCTTTTTATTTATGTCAGACCTTATCTACAGCTTTTCACAGGCTTCAGTTTTAAATGGAGATGAAGCAAAAGGAGGTTATGGCTTATCTTTCTTACGCTGTTGTTTTTTTAGCAGCACAATTTAGGCATGATAAGGGAGGGAACGTCACAGAAAAGTTCTCTCATGGGGACTTCAAAGTCTTTCTAACACCCTGTGGCATCCTCTTGTGTGGTTTATTTGGGGGTGAAGGTTGGGAAAAGGCCTTTGGAGATTTTGTTATAGTTTGGATGGCTAAAAAGAGAATGAATGTTTGACTGCGGGGTGGAAATGAGAAACAAAGAGAGCAGTTCACCCCTCCCCAGCACTGTGACCCCTTGGAGGCTGTGCAGCTGTTCAAAGGGGACATCACAGGGCAGAACTGGCTTTCCTTGGGGTTTGTGCTGCAAGGGAAGGTAAAGCAGCCCGTGGAACTTCTGTCCTGCTCCCAACATGGGCACATGCCAAGCCTGGGGAGGGCAGAGGTTACCCTGAGAGGGTTTCCCTGCTCCTTTGGATACAATCCTCCAGCTGCTTTAATTTTGGGTGAACACAGGGCTGGTCCTGCAAAGAGCCAAACATGAGAGGCCACCTTGGTGGTCTAGAACAAGGGAGGTGCCTTGATGTAGGGTCTGATACAAGCCTGGAACAAATCATATGAAATCCTTTCAGCTCTTTGAGCTTAATGTGAGGGCATTGAGGGTGAAACTGATGGCATTAAAACCCTTTCTGCTTCCTCAGTTGCAGAGCAGGCTGTTTACAGCAAAGATTACAGAGCATGGAAAATCGATTCAGGGGGTGCTGAGTTCAAATCACGCTGCAGTGCTCTGCTGAAATCATCCCAGGGCCATTAGAATGAGTCCTAAGTGCTCGTGTTTCCAGTCCTGCACAAGGCCTAGGGGGACTTTGCCTATCCAGGGGGAATTGCCCAGATAGAGGCATTACAGAGCAGAATTTCCCCAAATTTGCAGAGCTGGTTTGTAGTCACACCCGTATTTCTGGCAGATAGCTTAGTGCTTCCAAGTTACATAATAAACACCAGCGGATGGGTTCTCCTTTGGTGATGTAGCAGACAGTGGTTTTCTCCCAGGGACAGCCATGCTGGGAATAAATGGTTTGTTCCCACATATCCACACAGAAACTCCTGCTCTCCTGTAACTATACTGGCTTCATTTTTAATTGCAGTGCAGGACAAACACTTGGCACTTTCACAACTGGCAGCTGTGAACAGACATGATGCAAGGACTTCTACTCATTAAAAGTTCTGTTTTATGCCTAATTTACATATACTGGCTGAGAAAGTAAAAGAACACATGCTTCTTAAAACCCGTAAGGTAAATTTTCTTTGGAGTGAGAGTCTGAAGCTCTTCCATGAGACTTCAGCAAGACATGCCTGAGCCCTCAGAATTTAGCACCAAAGCTGATATTTCCTAGAGAGCTTGATGCAGTTGGAGGGGAAGGTTATAGAGCTCAGGGATGCTCTGTGGTCACTCTCCTGTTCCACAGAGGAGTTGCCAAAACTGTGGAGATTCTGGTGTCACACTAATGGGGAACTAGGCAAGCTCTGTGACCTTGACTTTGGGGCAAAATCATGTCAGTTCTTTGGACATCCACAAGGTCGGATAAGTCGAATTGTTTTTTAGTTCTTGCTGCTGTTGTTACTGTTGCTTTGCAGAGGGGAACTCAGCTGCAGGTCTAGATTTCAACTTCCCCATGTTGTTTGTTTTGGTTTTTTTTTAGCTGAGAGTTGGGTGCATTGTTCAGCCCATTACCACAATGGTGGAAGAGTAGAGAACAAAATGGGACAAAGTGTTTAAGCACTGGAGGTGAAATACTTGATTCCTTGCCTGTGGGATGTTCCATGGTAGGAGAAATCTTGCTGTTTGGCATGGAAGATGGTAGAGGGTGATGCTGTAGGGCAGGAGACTGGTGTGGCCTCCAGATAATCTCCAGGTACTTAGCAGGACTGTGGAAAGTGCAGTAGATTCAGGAGGGAACTGGATGAAAACCAGCAAGGAGGAGGTTCAGTGAGACAATTAGACGAATGCACAAAGCTTTGGAAAGCAAGGCAAAGGAAAATTGGGAGCAGTCATTCTTGAGGAAGACCTCATTAGGAGATACTAGGAAGGTACCTCCTGTTCTGCCAAGAGCACACACAGTTCAGGTGGGGCTGAAATACAGGTGCATGGTGTGAATCCTGCCCCTGGAGCCTTCCCATTTCTCTGGGAATCTGTTCCTGGCTGGGAGGTGCAGCCTTTGGCTCAGCTTAACAACGGGGAGCCCATGGGCAAGAACTGTCCTGAGTACAAAGTCTCAGTTCAATCACCAGTGGCTTGTAGGTGTAGGAGGTTGCTCTCCTGATTATAGGATCTGGGCCTTTGCAGCCAGAAGTTCTTCTGAGTTGCTGCCCCTGGAATCTGTTATTTCTCAATCTTTCAAACATGCCAGAACTTGGCTGACAATGAACTGTTCTCGCCAGACAGGAGCATATAAAACCTTCATAGAAACTTCTGATCAAACTGATCACTTGGTCAGATTGTCTCCCAGGGAACTGATCCGGAGTAATCGTCGTCGTGAGAGGAAGTAGTTCACCAGAACTGTGTTGTTCTGCTCCAGATCTGCTCCCTGGCAGGACTCTTTGATCCCTTTTGGGAAGTTATCTGGTGTGTAACCAGGTGGGGAGTAGATATTGCCCTCTCAAGTGCATTTTTGATGAGGTAATGAAGAGGGAATGTGAGTCTGTATTTTTGCTCTTGTCTTCTGAGTAATCATGGGGCTCTTCTGCAACATTTAGAAAATCTAACCTCTGAAATATCTGAATAACACACCCAGCAGACAGAAACAAGAGGTTAGAGCAGTGACCTGGGTTCTGACTGCAGTTCTAGCAGAGATGTTTATGTCCATTTAAGAAGTTTACATACAACTTCCTGTGCCTGATATTTCTATACAATGGGGATAGTTGTATTTCCTTTATTTAAAAATAGTGATTGATAATCCTTGGATAATGGGATATGTAAGAGTACTGTGCATGTACATTACCCTGTAAAGCTCCCTTGGGACTGGACATAAACTCTTCATTGCATTTGGATGGGCCAAAAGCATAAAGTCATAGAAAGAATTCTGTTGAAAGGGACCTTAAAGCCCATCCAGTTCCAACCCCTCTGCCTTGGGCAGGGACACCTGCCACTATCCCAGGTTGCTCCAGAGCTCCATCCAACCTGGCTTTGGACATCTCCAGAGATGGGGCAGCCACAGCTCCTCCGGGAAACCTGTGCCAGGGTCTCACCACCCTCACAGGGAACAATTTCTTACTTATATCCAGTCTAAACATCCTCTCAGCCATTGCCCCTTGTCCTGTCACTCCACACCCTTGTCAAAAGTCTCTCTCCATCTTTCCTGTTGGTTCCCTTCAGGCTCTGCAAGGCCACAATGAGGTCACCCCAAAGCCTTCTCCTCTCCAGGCTGAATAATCCCAACTCCCTCAGCCTTCCCTCCCAGCAGAGCTGCTCCATCCCTCTGATGCCCTTGGAGTCCTTGCTCTGGCCTGGCTCCAGCAGCTCCCTGTCCTTCCTGTGCTGGATACAGCCCTGTAGCTGGTCATTTAGTACTCCTACAACAAATTAGAATCAGAAATTCCCAGTCCTTCACCAAAGTACGTTCCGACACTCCCAGTCCAGGATCCCCTTGGTCAGAAGGGCAGGAAATCAGCCCAGCAGGGGTTAATGCAGCGATGACCTTTCCAGCTGGACTCCAGCTGCCTGTCCCAGCTGCCAGCTGCAGAGAAGGGAAAGGGGTGGAGAGAAGTTCTGCTAGTCCAAAGGTAGGAAAGGGCTCGTGTTGCAGAAATTAAAGGTCTCTCATTTTGCCATGTTCATTTGCCTCCTGAGAAGTGCATTCTACTTCATTTCCCTCCTCGCTCATTAGTGAAGGAAGAATCTTTTCTAAATTTGGGAGACCATCCTCAGTAATGAAAGCAAACAGAGCACACACTGTGCAGAAGTGCCTGAACATGAACTAACTTTCACATATTGAAGACTCACCTGTGCCTGACATAGCTTCGGATCAGCTCTGACTTCAGTCTAAGCTAAAATGGGTGGTCTTTGTGCCTGTTCTCTTCCATTCACTTAAATGCAAATTTTTTCCCCTGAGGACGGCTGAGAGACTTCCTTCATTAATGTGTATTTTTTTAGATGTGTTTCTGTAGCGGCTGCATAGAGAAGCTTAATTGATTTGCGTGAAGTCTAGGAGTCATAAACTCTAAAAAATGTTTCAGAAGTGATATCATTATCCATTTTCACTGTCAAACCCTGTTTCCTTAGAGACCAAGAGGGCTGACAGCCTCTCTTTAACGTGACAATCAGTTTTCACATCTCTCCCCAAAGCTCTGAAAGCACACTCTACCTTCACTGCAATTATGAGTCAGCTTTTATACCGAGGGTGGCTCAAACACGCAACCCTGGCACCTGTTCCCTGCCTGCCCGGGTTTGGGGAGCGCTGCTGGTGGCACACAGAGCAAAGGTAAACAGGAGCACGTCCCTTCCCAGAAGCTGTTTGCCTTGGGTGACAAAGAACAAAAGCTGCTACTTAAAGGTGCTCACGACGCTGAGCTGGAGGACCCGGGCATTGTACGGGAGGTCTGGTGTCACTTGTAGAGGGAGTGGCCTCAGGGGTGGATGCCAGGGCCTCTCACACTTCCTTTGGCACCTCATTTTATTTGCACCGTGCACCGTTCAGAGGGAGAAGCAAGGCAAAATTAAGTTAGCTAGTTGTATTAACACTACTGAGGCACCTCATGGATGAAAAGCGCTACTCAAGTGTTTATCATCATCATTGTTGTTGTTATTATTACTATTATTATCAAGAGGAAAAAAATTCCTTAAGAGAGGAAGGTGATCTGCATCTTGCCTAGTCATGCCACTGCAGATGTGTGAAGGGGGGGAAAACAAGGTTCCACTTTACACTAACAAGGAGGTACCAGTGTTAAATTTAGGTGCATAACACTAGTTTTGATTTCTCCTGGCAAATTTGTGGCATGCAGCTGCAAACAACATCCCCAAAGCAAGAACTGGTTGCTCAGCTCTCCCATGCATGTCATTGTCTGAAGTAATTAATCACTGTCACGTGAAATCTCAGCCAGGATGCCTCTCAGACAGGTAAGTGCCTTCAGTGTGGTTGCCATGTGCATATTCCCGTGAAAAATAAGTGCAAGTGTAGGGAAATGCTGCTCAGTGAGTATTTGCACTCAGTCCTGTCAGGTAGAAAAGATGTTTCACACCTCCTCAGAGACAACTCTGACACATCAGGCCTGGCACAGGGATTGGTATTTCCAAAAAAAAAGTACAGTTTCGGGAGGTGAGGTTTGAAACCAGGAAGCAGGGCCAAGTTGGGAGAAGCGTGAGATGTGAATCTGTGCAATTCCCACACAAATTCCACACAAAGGTGAAACTACAGAGCTGATGTGGTTCTACCAGGTGCAAATGCTGCCTGAAGGTAGGAGCATGCACAGGGATCCGGTCTGACCATGTGGGTTAAGAGTGTATCTACAGCTTATCAGCTTAAGGGGAAGGAGGAGAGGAGGAGGATTTAAGGATTTCATCACATGATAAATGGGTTTTTTCTGTCTTCTTTGTCATCTCTGCCTTCATAAATCTTTATAAGATGTTACAGGTTTTGGATTGCTCATATTTTGAGCTTATTTTGCTCTTATTTGCTTTTACCTTACTGTGACTTATGCTAAAGACAATTTCAAGGTAAGGGTCTCCCATCGAGATACACACTACCTGCATGAGTGGGAGTTAAGATAAGGGTACTGGAATGCTGTCACTGTGCCCAGCAGCTCAAAACCTTTCTGTAGGATAGCCAGCAGCTTTCCAGTCTAACTCCAGCGATCCACATGGGGCTGTTTAGGTCCCATAATTCAAGAGCCCTGGTACAAGTGTTTCCTGGTGGCTGATGTTAATCGTGATAGTCAGAACAGTGCCAGCAGCCCAGAGCCATGGAAGGGATTTTCTGATTGCGGTAGAATTGCGTAGGATCCGTGTGTGTTTGCCAGTGAGCATGAATCACCATCTATTCCTGATAAGCCCAGTGACAACTGCAGTGCTTCAGTGACAGGAAGGGAAAATTAGAGTAGTTTCATTTTTCCTGTGTATCAAGGAAGGCAAGGAAGAGCCTCCCCAGTTGCATTGGAAGAGCTTTACTGTGCAGGTGTTCGGAGCTGCTCACCGGCCAGGTTATTCTCAGAGTCTGCGTACAGAGGTACAGCCTTGTACCTTTTAGGGTCGGCGGGTCTGAACCTCAAGCAGAAGCGTGGAAGAAAGGAGGACTCTCACGTGGGTTTATCCCACCCGGAGGGTCCACCCGGGAGTGGGGTCTGGCTCTCGGGTTTCAGATTACGTACAGAGGGCGTAGACCGAGCAGGGGAGAGTCTAGAACCAATCCAGTGAGGGGGGGAGCAACCAAGAACAGGAGACAATTAGCAGAACAATATATGAATAGAAAGGGGAGTGGGGAATTTGAGAACTTGCCGAATTACCCTGAAGCCTCACTAGAACCTTTTGGGCCTTAGGGCGGGATGGCAGTGTGATTGACAGGACCCACCACCAGGGAAAGACCACAGGGGCTTTGGGCATGGGGCTGTAGGAACAAACCATTATAAAACAGGTAACAAAAGCATACATAATTTTGGGAAACCCAAAAAGTGCCCCGCAACATTGCAGGTTCAGAGGGGTGATCTTTCTTCTCTGTTCAGCACTGCTGAGACACATCTGGAGTGCTGGATCCAGCCCTGGGGTCCCCCAGCATTAGGGAGACATGGAAATACAGAGTGAATCCAGAAAAGGGCCAGTAAGGTGATTAAGGGACTGGTGTCCCACAAGGAGAGGCTGAGAGTGTTGGGCTGACGAGGCTTGGTGGATTTTATCCATGTGTATAGAGAACTGACAAGAGGATATAAAGAAGATGGAGCCAGGCTTTTCCCAGAGACAGACAAGGGCAAATATGGGAGAATCTACCATAAACAGAAAAAGTCTTTTTTACTGTAAGGGTAATCAAACACTGGAACAAGTTGCCCAAAGAGGTTGTGGAGTGTCTGACCTTGGAGATACTCAAAATCTAGCTGACCGTGGTCCTGAGCAGCCTGATCCTGCCTTGAGCAGAGGGTAGGATTAGTTGGTCTCTGGAAGTGCCTGGAGAAATGATTACCTCTAAGATCAAGTAGCCAAACCATGGTGTTCCATGCTGGAATATGTGTGGGTTCAATAAACTATACTCTGAAAACTGTAGAAAGCTCTTCAGAGAGGCACTGATGGTGCGAGAAAAAGCCCTAATGAGCTCAGAGTGAAGCTGGTTGCCCGTGACCACACAGAGGCTGTCGGGTCAGGTTCATCCCTGGTCGGTCAGCCACGATTTGGGACAGACAAAAGCACCTCCAGCTCACCTGTCTAGTTGTGTGACAAAAAGGGACTGGTAAGAAAGCAGGCAATGTGAGAGGCTTAAGCTATTTCAGGTCAGGTGTGGGAAAAGCAGACACCCACCAGGAAGCCTCAGGTTCAGGTTTTGGGGAGGTGAGTGGAGCTGCAGCAACAGGGACAAGGAGCCAGACAGGCCGAGTGGGACAGGTTGCAACAGAGGCAAATTACCATCCAACATCCCAGGAGCAGCTCACCTGTTGCATCACCTGTCTGTAGGGCACTGCATTACAAGGAACACTCCTGTGGGGTGGTACCTCACACCTTTCCAAAGGCTGGGAGATGGCTCCACACCATCCGAGTTAGCTCACAGTGAGCAGGAGCAGGTTTGGCTTTTTGAGGCCTCTAAGTCCAGAATGGGCATTACAGACCTCCTTTTGCCAAAGTTTTGCATTATTCCAGGGATGTTTACCAGAAAATCTGAAGCTTCAAGAAGTAAAATGATGACAGTATCATGGGAGTATGTGTCAAATTCTGTGTCTTCGTTGAGAAATTACTTAATAACAAGAGAACAATAAGAAACAATGCCTTTCATTTCAAGATATCAAGAAATCGAAGGTTATCTACTCTCTTTAAGGACACATCCAGACAGAAAAAGCCCTTGCTCTTTATCCTTTTCCAGCAGAGAAACTTCCTGATAAATACATCCAGACATTCAGTCCTAGAGTACATCCTATATCTTTAGATTGTGTTCAGAGAGTAAAAAATCTCAGTCTGGGAAGACAGTCCAACTTTCCAACTTCTCCTCACATTTATTTATGCCCACCATATTTACCTCCAGTTTCTATTTAAGGCATGCAATGGGATTGAATTCTTCCATTTCCACCCTTTCCCTCCCCTCCCAATATTGATCTGTGAACAATTTCATTGTTTCCCATTGATCCTCCAGGCTCAGTCACCTTCTGGGCTTGATCCCTGCTAAGCCAGTAACCCATGAAGGTTTGAGCTGTATTTCTCAGCAGTGTGCTGAGCTCATTCTGAGGTGTGTCCTCCCTCAGTGTACAGATGTGTGAGCTGATGAGTACATGTCATGTACAGTCATATCTGGGATCCATGCAGCGAGCTCCTGATAGGAACTGCATCCCAGAGCAGTCGACCCTGTCTGGGTGACAGAGGGCGTGGGGTGAAGAATGTTCCATTAGAGAGAGACTTCTCCAAACAAACAATTGGTGTTTGTGCCACGTGGGTGGGCTGCTCGTCCCTCTCAAAAGGCTTTCCAGAGCACAGAAGTGTTTCCAAAGCAGTGCTGTGGCTTTGCCTGGAAGCAGAAAGGGGCAGAAAGTCCTTCATGTTGGGGGCACCCCATTAGCTAATTAGCAAGAACGATGAGCTCCAGATTGTTGCCTTGACCACACCTTTGCCTTCTGGGCAAAACCTAGGGAACACAAGGGGACACAAGGCAGCCCATTGAGCTGCACTGTGTGTACGTGGAAAACTGCCTCTGAAGTCATCTTTCCTTATGCTAAAATATTTTCAACTTACTGAGAGAAATTTAATTCTTCCCATATACACATCAACAAATAACTTGATCCCACCCACGAATATGCAAACAAATGCATAAGTTACGCCAAGTATTTCTCCCTCTCGCTGCCAAGTAAGAAAGGGAGATTGTTACTGCGACTTCTGTTTCCAAATACTTGGGAGGTGCTCCAATTCTGCAGTGAGGGGGACTATATAATACCTAGGCTGGAGCTGAAAGAGCTCCAGCAGCAGCTCAAAGCCTGGCTGAAATAGTTGAGTGGTGAGATTCTCCCCCTAAATGATGTTAGCAGAGCCCTACCTTTAAGTGAAAGCACACATCCACCTCCTGGAGCATAGCTACCTTGCTAATTGCAAACAGGCTGCAAACATCCCAGCTGCTGCCCCACGGCTTTGTTGGGTGTGAAACTGAGCCCAGCCTAGCCCAAACCTTGCCCAGCCGCCCCCCTCCCTGCTCTCTTCTATTTTGGGCTGTGGCGAGGTGCTGGGCCCAAGCCGGTGGACAGCAGCTGGAAGAAAAGGCCGGTTGTTTGGCAGGGGAGGTGCGCCCTGTGACACGCTGTAGGAAGGATGTGTGCTTGGAAGATGTGCAGAAATCATTAGCAGGGTGTGTGCAGCCCAGAGGGGGGGACCCAGCCACAGGAGGAAGGAGGCAGGGAAGGGAGAGCAAGGGAGGATGAGGGTGGAAGGAGCAGGGGTGGAGAGACAGAGACTAAGGTAATAATTGGGACTACAAAAGTCACTGCTGGATGTTAAACATCTGAAGATAAACTCAAAGACCTCCTTTGGGGTGAGAATTGCTTTAAAATGTTGGTTTGGTCATCTCAGAAGAACTAGATCTTCAGGCCCAGATGGGCTGAACTGAATACAGAACCTGTGGCGAGAGTAAAATCTGTCATAGTGATCTTTCTGATCCCCCTAAACTTTGAAGGGCTGGCAAAGTGGCTCCAGAGTATTTAAAGCCATAACTTCTCTACAATGGTCTCATATGGGTTGTTTCATTGCAGGGAGTACCTTAGGTTTGGGCCAGACAGTGTCCTAAAGAGTTTCCTGGTCTGAGCTGGGATCAGGTGGATGAATCATCTTTTTACCAAATCTGGATTTTTCTTAATGTCAACAAAACAGCAACTGCTCTTTTAGGACACCCCTTTGCCATACAGGGACAGCACAAAGAGGCAGCCAGAGATGGATTTGGCCCACAGTGTTAAAGGGAGCCTAAATCACAGAAGGGAGACTGTGCAGCAAAAAACACACAAGAGGGTGTGAGTGAATGGCCAGAAATGAACCTTCCTGTTTGCTCTGTGTGCTCCACACCTTCTCTGCCCCCCAGCTGAGCTGTGCCAGTGGCTCAGCTCCTGCTCTCCCTGGAACCACTAACTCAAATCCTGGCAGGATTGACTCAGCCCCTCTGTAATTTTGAGGCTGAAGGAAACTGTGAAACGAAAGATTCTTTGGTGAGGTGTTTGCCCCAGGACACGTGGCCAAAGTTGTCCTGATGCTTTTTGTACGTGGCATGCTGAGCTGACTGGTCTCCTCTCATTGGGTCTTCATTCCTTCCAGTCTATTAATTACCTTAATTACTGCCTCAGTATTGCTGAATTAGTCATGTGTTTTGAGGGAAGGAGCGTAGTGTATGTTTACCATCCACATCTTCATGCTGGTTGATGTAGTGCTGTTGCCATTCCTGGAGTTACAATGGTCTGCACAAGCTGAAGATCTGCTCATTAAGCCCAGCCATTAAAATTCACACTAGTCCCTTGATTTCAGCTTTTTACGGGTTATTAGTTGAGATGGACTATTTACTCTTGGATATGAAAAAAGCCTGTGGGCAGTTTTTAAAAGGATCAATCTGAAATGTCTTTTATTATCTGTCAGGCTGGAAGCGTGTTGGATGGGATTTTTGTTTCTCTTCTTTAAGGGTGTCAAAATAAAACAAACATGGGTGTCAAAATATGACCCAACCCATGCTTTTTCAAACTCTCTCTTTAACTTTCTAGACTTAAAAACAACCTTTTATGGTTTTCTTTTTTTTTTAAATAAAATATTGCTAAAAATATTCTTCTGACCTGAAAGTTTTGACTGCCAATATCCAAGGCTTCAAATATGCGTTTATAGCCAAGTTACAAATATATGAAAAATAGATTTATCACTTAAGTAGAAATTAACTTGAACTAAGCCAAGATCCACATGATTCCTTTATGTTTCAGGATGAAATGTCTGTTGTTCTTCCTTTTCCCTCCCAATTCTTGTAAAGGCTTGATATACAGAAAAATGCTTTTTAAAAATATGTCATAACTTAGGTTCTTAAAAGATAAAGCTCTCAACATAAAATCAACTCAAAGGACCTTATCATTCCATTCTTTCTCTAAAGGTTTTCCATGCTCTAAATGAAATTATGAGAAGTAATTTAAGATGTTGCCAAATACAGTGATGAGTAAGTAGACTCCTGAGCAGACACAGCAGCAGCAGCAGCATTTAACTTGTTGCTCAGGAGCCCCGTGGGACAGAGATTTCACTCTTTAGGTCTGTGGATGGGAACATCTGCATCACTCTTTTGACATTCTCCTTGGAGGGAGAGTCCTGGGGTCTCACAGCCTGAATCTCCTTCGATTGCAGTGGTTTCCCAGCACAAGGACCTCTCCTCAGAGTGTCCCAGCCTAAACTCACGTTCAATTCTGAGTTCAAAAGCCGTTCACAGGCAGGTTTGTGGCTCACACAGCTCTGGGGGAGGCCCTGAACCCCTCCAGGCTCCCCAGGGCCTGCAGCAGCCAGGGTTGTCAGCTCTGCTGCCAAAACCCTCCGAGGTCAAGGAGGCTTCACCAGCAGCAAGCACAGAGCTTTGAGCTGAGCTCCTGCCTCCCTCACAGCAAACATGAGGATGAGGAAGGGGAAGGTAATGGACAGGGTCACCCCTGTTAGACCCCAAGTGTACCTGGGAATGCCTGGGAAGGAGTACATCCAATCCAACTCTCTCAGAGCCCCAGATGTCCCAGCTCCCACACACCTCATCTCAGAGCCCTCCTGCACCTCCCACCCATCAGTTCTTCTGTTTTGGTTGCCTGCCACAAGGTTTGTCCCTGCTCTACCCCCCCACCACAGCCTTTCAGCCCTCTAGCTACCCAATTCCCCCTCCCTTCTGCTGGGATTGTCTTTCCTCCAAAGCTCTTTTCCCCACAGCACACTCCACTCCTTCCCAAGCCCAAATCCCTTCCTCTGACTGTGCCCCAGGAGCTCCAGGCTCTCACTAACCATGTACTGCCTTTGTCCTGGTCAAATGGTGTTGCCTCACACCTTGGCTCTCCTTGCCTGCTACCTGCTCCTGTCACCCCACTGCTTCCAGGCTTAGCCTGGAGTGCCAAAAGCCCTGTAAGTTTTAGTATTTTTTTTTTCTCCATCACAATGGCTGAATTTTAAAGCCGTTTATATTTTAAGTATTTCTATAGCAACATCTCATTAGCATGATCTTTTCTTAAAAAGATCCGTGTTTTATCTGTGGTATTCCAGTAAAATCTATAAAATACCACTCACTGAAGGCATTTCAGAATGCTTGTGAAAAGGGCAATCAGTTCTCATTTTATATAGCTGGGTAGAGTTGCTTGCAGTTAGTAGTATGAAAGAGATAATAGAAACAATTTTTTATGTAAAACTACCCAAGGTTTCAGTAGACAATTCCAGAGGGTAATTAGGGTGGGAATAACCATCCCTACATTGGAAGAATACAAGCTCTTACAGGCTATTGCAAGCTACTTTTCCATGTAGATATGTCCATGTGGCTTTAGCACAGGCTCATTTGGAACTGGATCAAATCAAACCACAAAAAAAAGGCAGAATAAGTGTCCACGTGGGAAGTTCAACCACAATAACTCCACTGACACCCTGGCAAGTGTCACAACAGCTTCCCCAAAGAGCAATGCGGAATTCCTGTGAGCTGCAGCTGGGCAGGGACACTTGGAGGGCTCCCCTGATGGAGAGATGGCTGCTGTCAGTTGTAGCTGAAAGAGCTGGAGGCAACGGAAGAGGAAATGACTCAGGCTAAGAGAGGAAAATCATCCCATGGCCCTGTTTGTTAAAGGAGGTGGAGGAAAACTTTCTGTAACATCATCAGCCCCGTGAAAAATATTTTCAAGGTATCAAATTGCTGGTATGGATGATATATCAGTAGATCAGAGGATTCTGTATTTAGAATATAGATAGACAACAGCTGATTTTTTTTCCCCCAGCCTCCCCTCCCTTTTTCTCTTCTCTGACCCACTCTTTTCCTTCTGTGTAAACTTTGGTGGTTCAAATAAACTGAAACATGGATCTTCCCTCACCCCCCATTAGATGCAAAAGGAAATATCTGCAAGCAAGATGTTATAAACCCAAGGCTTAGCCTTGTGCATCCTTCCTTTATAGTATTCCTGGGTTCAACCTTCAAGCTATACATTCTCAGTGCCAGTAGGATGTGAAATTTGAAAATGAAAGTATAAACAGTTTAATTGTTATTTATTCATAGCCCGATTTGTAAATGCACAGTGGTGGCATAACTGCTTACATTAGCCTGAGACAATAAGCCACCAGAAGAAATGCCTTTAAATGAACAAAAACAGGTTTATACATAATTTATAGACATTCCTTCACACAAAGACATTTCAGAGCCATCAGTGTGTACCACGCACTGAGCAATTTTTCCCCCTCACTTTTGTGGCTGTGTCAGTAGTAGGGCACATTTTGGCAAAGACTTGGCACATTTACATTGTAAAAACTTTATAAAACACAGCAATACAGAAACTGCAGCATGAGTTCTTCCTACTGAAACTAAGTAGAAAAGCTGGGTAGGCAGCGTGCATTCATTTGATGGAGTTTGGGTAGGGTTTTGAGACTGAGATTACTCCTGCTAGGCTAGGGAAAGCTAGGAACAGGCTGGGAAGTAGGATTTGGGTAAAAGGTACAGCAATCTTTCTGTAGGAGCCAGCCTCCTCCATAAGGGGCCAAAGGGCAATTAGGGAGTAAGCATTCACAAATAAAGCTAAATCTAAGCAAAAAAACCCCCCCTGTGTCTGGAAGTTCTCATGGACAGCAGCATTTCACACTGGGTTCAGTCAATCTTTTTGAGGGAGAGCACCCACCTTCCTTCAACATCATTTAAAACTTGTCCCCTTCCATGAGACTTTGTGACCCTGGCTTCTTTCCTTGAGTTCCTGAGCTACTTGTTTGCCACACAAATGGAATGTTTCATGTATTGAGAATTGTCTGTGCCTTTCACACTGGTATTTATCATGAGTTTAGCAGTGAAGGAGTATGCTTTGAAAAAGCGTGTTTGAAAAAGACAATAGCATCTCTTAAGGGCTGAGGAGGGAGTCTTGATGTGGCTTCACTAAATGCCACACAAAATATTTCAAAAATTTGTGAGAACTAGTTCTTGAAATACTGTGAGAGAAACGATGCATTCTTACCCTGTCCCCACATTGCTAAAACTGTGCTTTGCTAGGTTTAACCTTTGTAGCTCATGCCTTCAGTGTAGGATTTGAGTACCTCAGCTTACACTAAACCCCAGAAAATTCAAATAGTGAGATTCCTTCTCCTCCTCATAGAACAGCTTGTTTGGATGAAAATACGCATTGTTATTCTCCATAAAAATACTTTTTTTTCTAAAATGTAATCTCTATTTCTGCTCAAGATAGATCCTCCCTCACTCTCTGTTTCTGTCACGGTACAACTGTTAGGACAACAACCCATTCCAGGAGAGTGGCAGCAATTAAACACAGCAGCCATTGATTTCATTGCCAGGAGAAATGTGGGTTCTTTTTCCAGTACAGGCAGGGATGAAGTGCACCCTCAGCAAATTGCAGATGACACCAAGCTGAGTGGCTTTTTACCACACCTGAAGGATGGGATGGCATCCAGAGGGACCTGGACAAGTACAAGCAGTGGCTTATGGGCATTTCATGAGGTTCAACAAGACCAAGTGATCCCTGAGATCAATCCAGGCTGGGGATAAACAGATCCAGAGCAGCCCTGGCAGAAGGATTTGGGGGTGCTGTGGATGAGAGCTGGCCCTGCCCTGTGTGTGCTGGGAACCAGAGCCCCCCTGTGCTGGGCTGCACCCAGAGCCCCAGGGCAGCAGGGGAGGGGGGATTCTGCCCCTCTGCCCTGCTCTGCTGAGACCCCCCTGCAGGGCTGCATCCAGCCCTGGGCCCAGCACAGGAAGGACAGGGAGCTGCTGGAGCCAGGCCAGAGCAGGGACACCAAGGGGACAGAGGGATGGATCAACTCTGCTGGGAGGAAAGGCTGAGGGAATTGGGATTGTTCAGCCTGGGGAAGGGAAGGCTTTGGGGTGACCTCACTGTGGCCTTGCAGAGCCTGAAGGGAGCCCACAGGAAAGATGGGGAGAGACTCTTGACAAGAGCCTGGAGTGACAGGACAAAGGGGAATGGCTTCACATTGACATAGAGGATGTTTAGATTGGATATAAGTAAGAAATTGTTCCCTGTGAGGGTGGTGAGGCCCTGGCACAGGTTTCCCAGAGAAGCTGTGGCTGCCCCATCCCTGGAAGTGTCCAAGGCCAGGTTGGATGGGGCTTGGGGCATCCTGGGATAGTGGCAGGTGCCCCTGCCTGTGGCAGGGGGTTAGGACAGGATGATCTCTAAGGTGCCTCCCAACACAAACCATTCTATGGCATGAGTCTATGAGCTCGTGCACTGCTGCACATATGAAATGCCACTACAGGACTTGCATCCCAGTTACATGTGTACATCTATAAACACAGGCAGGACATACATGTACACACATGTGCATATGGGAGCTGTGATCGAAGGAAGTCCATGGAAAGACCAGCACTGACTTTGCTGTGCTTTGTGTTAATCTTCTGTTAAATTGATTCATCCTCCCTTTTGCCTTTATGGAACTGCCAGGCAGGAACTCTGTACAGTGTCTTGCACAATAGGCCTTTTGAATAAGATTTTACTATCTGATTACCGTATATTAATGTCTGTGATACAAGTTTATTACTCACCTAGCCAGCCTTTATCTTGTTTCGCCTTGAAACAAAGGAACTGCAAAGCAGGCTTAAAGAGAGTCAGTTGAATTAGATTTCTGTAATGCTCTCTAATTGTACTGTTTGGCCACACGCAACCTCCATTTCTGACTGTGATGTCAGATGATACTAATTATTTCTCTGCCTTCACTAAATACTTTTTTTAATGAACACTTAAAGGAATGGTTGAGCACAAGCTGCAAAGTTCAGGTGCTAATACGAGTTTATGTTTTCAAAAAGTAGCATTAATTTTAGCCCAAACCAAGTTTTCTTTTAAATTTAAAAAAAAAATGGATCCCAGAACACTGACCTGAACATCATGAAAAAGAAAAAAAAAGAAAGAAATTTCAGGGTGATTCCTCTCACAAAGCTCAGGGAAACTTTGATTTGAACTTTTACTACAGAGCATCTCTCTGTTAAAAGGAAAGCTTTGATAAAAATGGAAGAGTGAGGTAAGATGAAACTGGCCCGTAAGGAGCACAGGCTATAGAAATATCTGTGAGACACGTGCAGACTAAAGAAGAAAATCAAAGGCAAGCAAGTCAGAAATTGCTCTTTCATTTAGGGACTGCATGTGCCAAGGAGGAATTTTCATCTCAAAGAGAACTACTGAGGAAAATAGCAAGGTAAGCTTGTTCCCTGCTGCCTTCTGTCAGTCTAACAACGGGCTCTCAAAACCAGTTTGAAATTGTAAGATCTCCCAGCTTTAAGATGATACAGCAAGAATCAAATGGAAGGATGGTAAGCAAAACGGAATGTAGGAAAAAAGTCACGCACTGCATGTGCTATCAAAAAAGAGTGCATTAAGTGAGCTAACTGGGTAGGGTGAGATTTGATTTGATTTTGTGATAGAAAATCTGAGAGGAAAAGCATAGAAAGCAGAGAAAATATTTTACTCCCTTGATTATTGCCCATCCCCACCCCCCAGCTCCCAAATTGCTTTGTTCTATTTTTCACAACCACGAGCCCTAAATAAACACCAGCATCCTCACTAATTATGGATGACAAGGTGCTCTGAGAACTGTTTGGAGGTCAAATATATTCCGTGGTGTCCTAAAAGCTGTATTCCACAGTCACTCCCTCCCCATAATTGTAGGGTGAGGACAGGGGTAAGTCTTCAGGGTCTTATTTTTGGTGAGCTACACCATTTGTACAATGACATCTTGCAGTCCTCTGTCGTCTCCCTTTCCTGGGTCCCAAATAGATTTCTAAGCTTTAGCAGCAGCGCTGCTTGATGGGAATTTCAGAGAAATTCTTCAAAAGTGTGTAGGTGACATTCCTTGTCACAGAATCACAGAATAGTCAGGGTTGGAAGGGTCCTCTGGAGATCACCCAGTCCAACCTCCTGCCCAGGCAGGGTCACCTGGAGCAGGTGACAAAAGAAGCATGTCTAGGTGGGTTTGGAATGTCCACAGAGAGGGAGGCTCCAGGCCCTCCCTGGGCAGCTGTTTCAGGGCTCTGCCACCCTCAGTGTACAGAAATTCTTCCTCATGTTGAGGTGGGACTTCTTGTATTTAGTTTATGGCCATTGCTCCTCATCCTGTCACTGGGAACCACTGAAAAGATCCTGGCACCATCCCCTTGGCACCCTTTGAGATATTTGTATGCATTGATGAGATCTGCTTTCAGTCTTTTCTCTTTGAAGCACATCAGTTTATCAAACTGTGGTACAAAACTTTCCTCTGCAGGCACTGAGGAAGAAGGAAGACCATCTTCTCTCTTCTTCCGATCAGCTGCAATTTTATCCTCACTTTGCTTAACACACTCTCTGGTGGCTTGTCTTGTCTAGTTTTGAATTATTCATACAGCCAGACTTCAGCATCAGATAAAAGAGCAGCAATTTCCTGGGACAAAATTTTGGAAATATTTCCATATTAAACAGCAATTAGTGAGAATTAATGAGAAATCTATAAACTGATCAATTATTCGATCATATCCTTGTTTTACTTAGGAAGCAGTTCCTTGAGGCTTGGTTCTTTTCTCACTGCCAATTGTGTAATTATTGAGTAACTCTAACTGGAGTCACCCCAGAGTAAAACTGACTTCCATGAGAGCTGAAGGAAGCAAACTCTCCAAGAAAAGCAAGCAGCAGTCAGGCCTTAGCTAGAATATTTCTGCCCCTTAGCCAAGAGACAGCAAATTTTGGTGCCTTGTAGGTCAGGTTTCCTCTCTCAGAGCAGGATACAGAGGTGCTGACTTGGGTGTTTCCTTAGGGTAATGTGTCTATTTAAAGAACATACTGACACTTGCTGATCACCACAAGGGTGGTTATAAACAGCACACAGTCAATTCCCCTTTGCAGAAACACCATGGCCTTGTCCCAAGGAACAGTGTCCTTTTTCTCTGGGCCACTCACAAAACCAAGAGGCAGCTGTTGGACACATCCAGCACCCCTTTCTCTCCCCCACCCCTGACTGTGAATGGGGGGAACCTTTGCCCAAGGCTCTGACCCCGTGGTGTGGAAAAGCATCTGGATCATTAAGCTTGGCTTTTATAAATCTGGGCTCAGTTTCACAAAGGCTGCTTAGAAAGCTCAGAGGCAAGAGCTTCAAGCCACAGAGCATCCTTAACGCTTTTCTGTGTGTGGTTACTGCTTTGGATTTTTAACTTTTCGATGAAGAATTTTATCATGGGTGTGATGCATCATGTGCAAACCATTAACTCCTCTCGCCATAGCTGTACATTTTCAAATATAATGGAGCTCTTTATTAAAGTACTTAAAAATAGCGTTCTAGTGCCAAAGGTTATCCAGTTTTCTGCTGCAGAGCATGTCAGCAACTCTTTGACAGTTTGCAGTGCATGGCAGTGATTTATTTGTGGAATTCCTAGAGAGCAGGGGCAAGCTGTGTAGAAGCCCTGATGCATCAAATTCAATGATGTGTGATAAAAGATGTAATAGCTGATAACACAAACGTATTGAGGAAGTCACAAAGAACATGCTCTCAGTCTGCAGAGCTGGTGAGAGCTGGGACCTAAGGACGAGAGAATGAGAATCATTGCTGCAAAGCTCACGTGGTGTTTTAATGTGGTCAGGGAGGGCCTTGGCATATTGGTGGGAGGAGGAAGACACTGGCACATAACATGGGACACGTAACAAGGGACAGGGACCCCTACCTGTCTGCACAGCTCCACTCTGAATGGGAGCTGGAGCTGATCCTAGCACAGAACCCTGGGCAGACCCTGCTGCAGGATTCTGGTAATGCCAGCTCCTCGGGGCCTCAAGTCACCACTGCCCTATTGCTTGCTATTGGCACATGACGTGAGGTGCTTCCAATAATTTTAACCTAGCCTCAGATTTACATGAGCTGAAAACCTGGCTCCAAGCAGGCTGTGAGGGAATTTCCTTGACTTTTTTCCCCCTTCCCTTTAGAAATAAATTACTGCTGCATGTTTTCCATTTTCCTATAGGTTTTCTATCCAATGATCCAAACACTCCAAAATAAACACGTACATTTCCTTCCCTGGTACTCCATGTCAGGACCTGCTCCTCTGCAGGAGCAAGCAATCCTAAAAATCCCAACATTGGTATTAAACAGAAGTTTCTTTTATTTTTAGAATTGTCTCAAGGTGTTACACCTCAGCAACACTTCCAGCTGTGTTCACATGCCCTGTCCCTGGCAATGTTCCAGGCCAGGTTGGATGGGGCTCAGAGCAACCTGGTCTGGTAGAAGGGGCAGAACTGGAGGAGCCTTAAAGTCCCTTCCAACCCAAACCATTCTGTGTTTTTAAGATTCTAGGATGATTCTTGCAGTGCTTCCATTTCCATTGCACACAGTTGTGGATTTATTAACCCCCATTAGACACAGTTTGCTGTAATTTATTCTAATTCAAGTCTGGAGTAAATGCAGCCACTCCCAGAAAATTCTGCATGTGTAAGCTGCTGAATGGACAGTGGAGTCTCCTGAAATTAAGCCGAATGAAAACTGAATTACTGCACAGCAAAGCAGGGCCTGCAACCTTGACTACAGTGAGCTTTTCTTGACATGAAATTCCAGCCCTAGCATGTGTGTGTGTGTGCATGTGTGTGTCTGTAAGCAGGTAACCAAACTGCTGCTGCTGCAGACATTGTTTCTTCCTGTGTTTGTTTAGTTATTATGGTAGTAACAACCAAAGGCATAAACTAAGAACAAAAAACATTTTTTAGGTTGATATAAAATACATATTAACACATACAATTTATTTAGGCTGGCCCCAGATGTAGAATGAGGACAGCTGACCAGAATGGGAAGAGACAGGAGTAGTGTGGACCCTCTTTTTTTTTTGCCCATGGCTCTGGCAAAGTGTGGAAGAGCTTGGTTATTTGGGATACAGATGATTAATCTGTTTGGCACTGGCCATACCCAGAAGCAACCACTGTCCAATGCCTCCTTGTGCCTGGGCAGCAACAGGAATGAACAGTTCAGCTCACCAGAGGTTCTGTCCTCGTTACACATCTCTGTCTCCCACTGCAGGGATGGAAGGGTCCTCTCTGCCTCTGGCCACACATTTGGGTTTCAAAACTTAGCTCCAAATACAACCTTGCGAAGCCCAAACCTGGCTGCAAGAGGGTTTATTTGTATCACTCTACTCACACTTCACTCCTTTATGCCAGTGGAGCATCTGGCTACAGGGGTCGTCCCAGACCATTTACCACCTACCAGAATGTGCTTTGTAACCAAGAGAAATGAGCAGAAATTTTGTATATTCATGCTTTGTTCACAGAATGATCTGCTCGGAGACCAGATGTGTTGCAAGCTCCTCATGCCTGGGAAGATGGGCATGTGCTTGCCCTTCTCCCTGTGTAAAATCCCACCACTTCCATTCAGGGGCCTTGCATATGTGCCCTGCCCACACAGATTCTGCCACTGGTGTGCATGAACACAGAAGTCACAGGGTACAGGGAATCCAGTCTTGCATTACTGTGACAGGACAAAAAGGCCACTCCATATTTTAGGTTTTGGGATAGCAGTGAATGAGAATCATTGACAGGTCATGAAGGTACCACAGCAAGAGATGTGCATGTCTTCGTGGAAGGGGCAGCACCCCATTTTCCATGGGAAAGGCCACATAAGATGAGCCCAACATGCTCCTTTGCCCTCTGCATTCAGGGCTCCCAGCAGGAATTAACACAGACCTGTGCTAACTAGCCTTCTGATGACAAATAACTGCATCCAGGTGATGGCCCTTATGGAGAAACACAGATTTGCCACCTGGAATTTTCTGCGTGGAACTGGTGATTTCAACTTAAACTACTTGTTTGCTCCAAAGCCACCAGGCAGTTCCGTGAACTGCAAGCCTGGATGCCTTGACTTTTCAGGCTCCAAGCTTTGAGAGGTCTGTGGATCACTGAGGTCAGAAGCTTCCAGCCTTCCCTATGTCTTCAAGCTGTCCAGCATTTCCAGAGACTGATTTTCCCAGTCTGGCTCATACTCCCCAAACAGCTGATGCCCAAGCACAGCAGTCAGTGAGAAGGGCTATCCTGGGATTCTGCTTTGAGTTTCCCAGGGGAGCTGGGGAAATACATCCTGTCCAAGAAAAACATGACCGGCTACTGCTGCTGGAATGTTTTTTAGTTCTTTGAAAAATATTAGCTCTCCATGCCTTGTCTTGAGCTGTAGCACATACTCAGCTTAACAGGTCTAGGCAAAATAGGCAAAGGGCTGTTGAGGTGGAAAAAGGAACGTCGTTTCTAAAGTGCTGACAAGCATCTTCTTTTTTTCCCCCTAAAGTAAAAATTCAGCAGTAAAAGTTTTGGAAAGAAAATATTTTTTTTCCTCTTTATGAACCATTTTAATATTTTTCCATGTGTTTCTGATCATCTCAGGGCGATGTATAGTTTTTCCAAACTCCAGAGAGGTGAAGCTCTTGGTGAGGTAGAAATCAGCTCGATCCCAAAGATTTTAATAACACCAAGGGATGCCTGCAGAGGCCAGTGATGCTCAAGAGCAGACAGTGCTAATATGAAAGGCCAGGCACAAACAAGTGGCACCAATCCCATTCATTCACTGATAGCAGGACTGATCTCTGGGCCATGCCAAAAGGCAAAATCAAAGCAGTGTTTTACTTTGTGCTTGCCCTCAGCCTGGATCAGCCTCACACACGGATTCCTCTTGCCCACAGACAGGGTGTTTGAGGCAGGATGGACTTAGCTGGAACCCAAGGGTTTGTTCAAAGCCTCTGAGCCCTCTCTGCCTGAGAGCACACACTCTGCCAAGGCACCAGTTCTCCTCCACAGCCCTCCCCACTGGAAGAAAGAGCCACAAAACTCACAAGGAGAGCATCAGGGGGCAGCTGATCCTGGCGTGACACAGACACATGGGACAGAGGCAGATTATTCTGCAACCCCCCTGCCATTCCACACTGTCTCAGGTAGCAGAGATCTGCTTAAGTCCTTTTTCCTTGTGTTCCTTTTAGGGAGCAGATGGATGGTGGACTTCCACTGTGCCTAATGCCCTCTCTTCCTCCCTACAGGATGGTCCTCACTCTCCTGAGGGACCCACAAGCCCTGCACCCTCAGTTTTGGGTGCTAAGCTGCTGCTGCCAACAACAGAAAAGAGGCATTGAATCACTTGGTTTAGAGAGGCAATTTGGACACCCCATTGATTTTTTCCAAACATTTCTGTGCCCCATTGGGATGAAACCCATTAGCTTCAGTGGGCTTTGGATGATTTCCTACATACACAAAAGTTGAAAAATCGTGCTTTAAAAGAAATGCCGAAGTTAAATTGGGAAATTTAAATGATTCTCTTTGTATTTTAATTTGGTGGCTGTATGCTGACAATATAATTAAAGAGATGCTATGTTAATTAATGCCAGATGACATTAGCGGGATGGCAAAAGCATCCAGTTTTGTAAAGAATAGTTCACAGTTGAACTATTCCTTTCACCCCACCCCATTTTTAGTAGAGAACTATATTCAAAAAGTCAGAGACAGCTGAATTAAACCAGAAGTCAAACCGTTTCACAAATACCATGTATCTTAGCATGTTATTTTCAAGCCAAATCTAATGTTATTGCAGAAAAAACACATTAGCCATGTTTCCTTTAGTGCCTACATGTTTAAAAAAAGAAGAAAGGTTTGCAGGACCTCATGCTATTCTTGTGCTTAAGGTGGGTAGTGGCCAGCCAAGTTGCAACTGAAGCCAAAGGAGCAGGACCTAGACTCGTGCTTTACATAGCTGAGGGTTCGAAATGTAATTTTTGGTCTAGTGTTTGTGGATTTCTTGGGGTCCAGCAGATAATTTGAAATAGATTTGCAATGATGGGGTAATACACATTCACGTTCAGCATGAGCCCACACATGCTGTATTCATAATCTGGGTGAGTTCAGCTTCGTTTGACTTCAACCTGTACATGTAAAATTACTGGAGCCCCCCCAGACCACTCCATGAAATTTGACAGGGCATAAAAGTCACCACCTCATGAGAACTATAACCTTTATTTTAATATAAACTCACATATTCCAAATTGCACATGTAGAGATATTTATCTATGGATGCAAATATTTATATATTTCAGTGTATGCTGTTGTATAAATGTCTTGTAGATCCTGTCTTGAGTAGAGTTAGTGAGTTAAAAGTCTTGGGGAATATAATTGTATCCTGCTGTGTCAGCAGACGAAAAATTGCAAGCACATTTGTACTGTCCTAAATAGAACTTAAAATGAAAAATCTTCTGTAGGTGATCTCAACAAGTGAGCAGCAGAAGGAAGTTGGCAGGGCTTCCTTAAAAGTCTTAGTTTTCCTGAGAGGGGAAGAGAAAAAGGTAAAATCTGAAGGCTGGCAGATCCCAAGTGGCCTCTGGCTAAACCCAGGGAAGCATTCCTGCGTGGCCAGGACTGAATCCATGCTGGTGTCTGTCTGGCAATGTAGGTTTCACTACCACCCTTGGCCTATCTGAAAAAAAATTCCCTTTACTAATATTCCTAATTCACAGCAGGCAAACCTGAAGTTGAACAAAACTCACTTATGTTTCTGTGCTAACATTACACTGGCTTTGCATCTGCTTTGCATAGAGTTCAATGCCAGGAAAAGCCACAGGGAAATTAACTCTTGTCCCAGCTTGTCTAATGCTCCCTGTTAACAGGGAGACCTTACTATTCATCCCCAGACTGGAGCTGAATTTTACATGTCCTGCCCCCCAGCCTGCAACTCCTGAAAGGTGAGAAATGCTCCTATATTCTCAAAGTGAAAATGTCACTGAATTTATTGTATCATGTTTAGGAATGGGCAAATCTGAGTACTGTAAATGTGGGATAACACTAGTGCTTGATATCATAAGGGAAGCATCTTGTTGAAGTAAGGAGCTATGACTGGTGTAGCCCTCAATGTTCCATATCCATGGAGGATCCAGAAGACAAGGACTGGAATATTTTATTGCCATTGTGAAGAAACCTTTGAATTGAAAATATGCTTTAACTTAACAGAAGTATTTAGCTGCAGCACACTGAAGTGTTCTGGGATCTGAGGGTGTGCATCGTCTTTGCACGTGTTCAGAATTCTCTGTGCAAATTACACCGAAGAAACAGTCACTAAAATTAAGATGGTAACTCATAGAAAAAAACTTCCATAGAATCTATGAGGTTTTCCACCCCTTGTGCTGACTATCATCAGCTTTCATATCAGTGCAGTGAATGGGCTGGCACTTAATGTTCTTGATCAGCTTATTTATTTGATCTTGTTTCCAAACCACTCCACATATGAGCACGAGAAGATATTTCTGAATTAAATGCAAATACAGCAAAAAGCAATTTCATATCAGACCTTTATAAACAAAATCTGTGTGCAAAAAATGCAGCTTTGCATTCTGCTTTTTCCAGGATCCTAACAATTCGTTTTCCCTCCACATGACATGCAAAAGGATTGTTTGCACATTTTGCTGAGATCCTACGGAGATAGGACAGCACAAGCTGTCATCAGGACCTGAAGTTTTCATGGAGAAGGTTCTGCCAACAGCAGCTGCTCTCCGGATACTGTTCTGATCCCAGCTGTGGCTGTGTGGGTTCAGGGTTTCCCACATCCCAAGCATGTGGTTTTACCACCAGGCTACTTGTTCTTTGAAAGCAAGTCTGACTTTTGGGTTTTACATCTGCTCATGTGAGGCAGCCTAATTAATAACCCTGATCTGCGAGATGATCTCATGTTACGCTGTCACATGGATTTTTGTGAGTTTTTGTTTTGTTTTTGTTTTTTATTGTGGCTGTTGGGAAACAACCTAATGAACTTTAACCCAAAAATTACTAAGCTACAGACACCTAAATTTGTGGGAGAAGTGAAATGAGGATCATGAAGAGTTTCCTATCCCTGGAAGTGTCCCAAGGCAAGGTTGGATGTGGCTTAGAGCACCCTGAGATAATGAAAGATGCCCCTGCCCATGGCAGGGGGTGGGACTGGATGATCTTTAAGGTCCCTTCCAACTCAGGCCATTCTGTGATTCTGTATTTCAGTTACATGGAGTTATGGTTTTAGCCTTTTAATAAGAAATCATGGTTTCGTATGCAGCTGTCAACTTGTTTAAAAACCCCAAACACTGGGTTCATTAACTTTCATTCAGAGCTAATAATCAAACCTTGCATTTTATTTTGAAAGCTGACCAACTTTATTTGGTTTATAAGTGTTGCAGCAGTTCCACAGAGCCTCTGCTGACATTTCCATAACGGATAAAATCACTCTTTACGTGCAACCAGGCGCTGCCTGTCCGGGCAGTCCACGTGTTCTCACAGCACGAGCCTGTCCCAAGCTTTTACAACGGCTCTTGTGCCTCTTCCCCTCCAGGGTCCCCATGAGCAGTGAGGGAAGGGGGAAACAGTGCGGAAATGCTGGAATTGTACACATTTCCCTTCATCGCCCTCGAGGGTGCACTTCCCGGATGGACTCTACCGAAATGTCTCCTCCAAGCGTCTCCCCGGTCCCAAACCCGCATCCTCTGGTCCCGTGGAATCCCAAAAGCGTCAGGCTGGACGGGACCTCAGCGGGGCACCTGGTGCCACCTCCCTGCTCCAGCAGGGCCATCCCAGAGCACAGGGCACAGGATTGTGTCCAGATGGCTGTGGAATAGCCTCAGTGAAGGAAATTTCCAGCCTCTCTGGGCAATCTGTGTAAGTCGTTTTTCCTCCTGCCCAGGTGGAACTTCCTGGGATCAGTCCCTGCCCGTTCCTCGGTGCCATTGCTGGGCCCCCCGGAGCAAAGCCGGGGCCCTGCTCGGAGCCCTCCCTGCAGACAGGGACACCCAGGGCAGACAGGGACATCTTCTCGAGGGTGGACAGCCCCAGCTCCCTCAGCCTTTCCAGTCCCTAAATCATCTCCACAGCATCTCCTCCAGGAGCTCCACGTCTCCCTCATCCCCAGGATCCCACGGCTGGACACGGGAGTGGCCGGATGCGGTCTCGAACCCGCGGCCCAGCGCCAGGCAGCGAGAGGGAGGTGCCGGCGTTGCCGCAAGGGGCGCTGGAGTGCCGAGTGCATCGATCGCGGCCGTCCATCCGTGCATCGGTGCTCGGCTCCCTGGGCAGCGCCCGCCCAGCCCTGCCCGTCCCCCGCCATTTCGCACCGGGACGGGAAGGGAAGGGAAGGGACGCGGAGCGGGAAGGAAAAGGAGAGGAAAGGAAGGAACACGACGCGGGCACGGCGGGTGCCGGGAGCTCCCGCGGCACGGCCAGCCAGGTACCGCCTATCCCCACCCCGTCGAGCCGGGGCGACCCTCTTCCTTCCTTCCTTCCCCGCTTTCCCTTCGAGGTGGGAAGTGCAGCCGGCGCCCCTTTCTTCCCCCGTCGCCGTTCCTCCTGCCGTTCCCCTTTCCCTCTCCTATCCCGCACCCCCGCTGCTCTTGCCGGCATCCCCCGGAGCCGCATTCCCTGTCCTTCCCGGCGGGAGGGGACAGGTGGCCAACGCCCTGCGGGACCCGACGCTCGCCCGAGACATCCCCCGCCCTTCCCTGAGCCCTCATGGATTTATTTCCAAACCCCCCACCCCTTCTCCCAAATCCTTAGACCCGGAAAGTTGTGGCGGTGCGGGCGCGGCGCTGGCAGGGGCAGAGGGAGCCGGGGCGGGGCGGGCGATGCCGCGGAGCCGCGGGGGTCCCGCCGGCACGGCTCGCCCGGCAATTAAAAATTAATAAAACCCACCCTAAACTGTGTAGGGGAAGCCGCCGGGGGAAGCCGTGCTCGCCCTGGCTCCTGTCCGGGCACGGGAGGTGCGTTCCCGGCTGTGAGCTTCATCCCGAGGGGAGCTGGGACACTCCGGGAAACCCGGGCGGGCGCCGGGAGGAAGCAGCGGGGAACTAAATCCCTGCACGGATTAATTCCCTGCACGAAATACTCTTTTGGCCTTTACCGGAATTCAGTGCCTTTTAAACTTATTTAGTGCATTTTTTAATTTTTTTTTTTTACTTATTTCATGTTCTTTTAATCTCTGTGTGACCGCTGCCTGTCGGCCGAGTGCCCGCTCTACATTCCCTGTGTGTGTAATATTTGAGGAACAGCATTCCCTTATCCCTTTTTGTCTTGTCTTGCAGGGAGGGAGCTGCTTCCCGGTAATAGAGGATCCTGACGCTGAATGAGAAGGCACCGGCAGCGTCGTCGTTAGTGGGAGCCCAGCTCTGCTTAATGTTGGTTTCTTTGTCATCAGGTCTGCTAAAAAATGACAGAGTATAAACTTGTGGTGGTTGGAGCTGGTGGTGTAGGCAAGAGCGCCTTGACAATACAGCTAATCCAGAATCACTTTGTGGATGAATATGACCCCACAATAGAGGTAAACACTTTCACCTCATACTTTTTGTGAGGGGAGATTATCAGTTAATAATGGTGCTTGTTTGCTTTTGGACGCTTACACAAGGACAGGGCTTTATAGGAAAAAGCTCAGAGATAATGGTCTGCATTGGAGAAAGAATGGCTGTGCGTCTTCATCTGGCTGTGGAGCAACAGCTGCAGTAAAAAATGACCAGTTTTGATCAATTAAAAGCATGGTGTTAATTGCCATGTATCCTTGGGCAGTTTGGATGTGTGTGTTTAGGATCTCTATGACAAAGTATTTGCGAACTCACTTGAAAACACTTGGTGAGACTCTTCATAGCTTTGTGCAACCTCTTAAATGGGACATTTTCCCTTTGATAAGAAGGAAAATTAGTGGTTGTGAAATGCGTGTCCCAGTCTTTCTCAGCTCCTGTTGCTGGGATCTGTTTCACACAGGGAGAAATGTGTCCTAGAATGTTACAGTGAATTAAGCAAAAATTTGAACCTGTTTTATTTTTTGTTTGTTTAAACACACCCCTTCTGTTTCCCTGTCTAGAGAAAATAAGATAGCTTCTGGAATGGGTTCTTTGAAATACACGGCTCAGTACCTCAAAGTTTGAAAGTGTATTTAAGCTTTAAAAGTCGTGCTGTTTTGAAGGTTTTTAATGGGCAGGCAAGCTCTGCCTTTAAATACAAGAAAAATACCTGTGTTGTCTGAAATCTCCTGTGGATTGTTGCATTTAACAACCTCCAACTCTATAAAACAAGAAATGACACCATAACTTACCCTAGGCTTTTATGTTCCCAGTACTGAAGCTCTGCATCTCATGACTTCATTTTTATGTTTATCCAGCAAGGCACTTCCAGGCTCATGTGAAGGGATCACAAGTGTTTAAATCTGGGCTTAAAATGGAGACTTGGGAAGTGTGTAGGTAGTGATTTTCAGGGAGACACAAGCAGAGGAGCCAGTGCCCCGAGGTGGCACAAATTTAGTGAGGGCCTGAGCCCAAACAGAGGTGTGTTGACTTGAGGTTGTTTCATGTACCTGTGTGTCTTCTTGTCTGTCTCTTGCATGGCCAAATAACATCTTGCTTGCAGAAGGTTTTGTGACTAGACCTGTGCAGAAAACTCTGACTTATACCAGCAGAGCAGCTCTTTCAATTACTAATATAGGAAGCCTTAACTACAACAACCCCAAATACTCTCTAAAATCACACAAAACTTGCTGAGAGGAGCCAGCCAAATGGGAATTTACTTTTTTCCTGCAAAAGGACCTTTAGAGGCTGTTGGGTTTTGATGCTTGTTTATGATTACCTGGGTTTCTCTTAGGTTAGAGGGGTGTTAAGGCACTGCAGAAAGTGCTGTGCAGGTTCCATCTTATAAGTCGTCACTGTGTAAACATTTTATGAGCACAGAAACTTAAATGCCAGTATTCCTGGAGCACTTGGAGGGATTTTGCTATTCAACCAGCTTGAGTGATTTGAAGGACATTAAATACGTTTTTAATGTAAAATAATAAAATGGAAATACAGTTCCTCATGGAATGAACGTGAAGATCCCAGAACTGTGTCTCTTATTCATGGAATCATAGACTGGTTTGAGTTGGAGGGGACCTTAAAGATCATCTTGTTCCCATGGGCAGAGACACCTTCCACTAGACCAGGCTGCTCCAAACCCTGTCCAGCCTGGCCTTGGCTGTTTCCAGGGATGAGGCAGCCACAAATTCATTGCTGTGGTCCAGAATCCCTGTGTTCTTCAAGAATGACACCAAATTAAGTGTTTATTTAGCAATCTAATAGGTTTTGCCAGCATTCACAGTTAGTCACATCCAGCAGCATTCATTTCTGCTCCTTTTACAAGTTCTTGTTTACTAGATCCTGTTCTTATCTTGTATATTCTGAGACCTCGAGGGCAGAAACTGTATCTTCCTCCTCCTGGTAACTGGCCTTGTGTGTTCTCACATGTGGGTGAGCAGTAATTCAGTGCCAACAAGGGCAGGCTGTGATTTGGAGTGGCAAACAAAAATAAAAATTGGGTTTAAATGCTCCAGTTCATGCTTGGGCAGAATCCCACTTGGTTGAGAAGGGTTGGTGATGGTGCTTCCTGTGTGGGTGCAGTTGTGATGCTGATCAAAGAACAATAGCTGTGGAATGGGTTTTAGACAATATAAGTGTTTAAAATTGCCTTGACTGGTAAATGATTAGGATAGTTCAGTAGTATTTGTTTGCCAGCTACTACTGTTTCTTTTATTGCCATACAGCAGAGTACTCCCTTTTCCCTGCAGATAATCAAGCTAAATAATTGGGATAAGCTAGAGAAGATAGTTTAGTGTATGTTGTCCATGGTATATTTCATAACTTCACACGTACTGAATAATTCTAAATATTTCCTGATTAACAGAATGAAACTCTGCACTTCTAAAATTCTCATGTTGTGAAGACATGATATGGTGCAGCAGAGCAAAAAACCCACACTGATTACTTAACCATAGGTGCCTTTACAGTGTTAATTTTGCTGCTGTTTTTTGGCGGAATAAATCTAATGATTCAACAAATAACCTGGTTGGAAAACATCGTTTCAGGGCCTGCTTGAGTGTTTTATTACTTAAATCTGAGCAGAGCAGATGGCAGGGCAGGGGGAGGACTGAAAATGAGTGTTTGGGTGGCTGCAGTTGTTCAGATATCGATGCTTTATGTGTGTTTCACAGTCCAGTGCTTTATTTGAAGGAGATGTCCGAGCAAGGATTTATAGCCGAGTAATTTTAAGTGTTTTATTTTAAATTAAATGGGCAGCAACCATTGTAAATCTGGCCCGAGGAGTTGGGGGCAGTGCCCTCTACCGGCCGAGGCTGAGTAAATCTTACTTGTGCTCACTTGAATTTCTTTCATTTTTAGCCTTTTTACACTTTCAGGACATTTCAGCTCGAAATATGTGTTGTCTTTTAAACATCCCAGAGAAAGAGCAGCTCTCGTAGCTGCTTGTCAGAGGTTTTGAAACTGGATTAGCTAAATCCCTCGGCTGATTTAGGAATACTGATATTTAAGTCCGTGTTCTTAAATGACCTGTGCCCTCGTGAAACAAGCACCAATATTTAGTAATAGCTTAATCTCAGGAGCTGTGATATTTTAGCATTAAATCTGTGGTATAATGGAGTTTTATGCAGTAATAATTACTTGCCTGGATGAGATTTATTAAGCACTGGGTTTTTGTTTTTTTTTTAGCTAAATTCCATATGTAGTGTAAAGCTGAGATTTCATATCACATTTTCTTATCAGTGCTTGTGTGCAGATGGAATTATTACTCCTTCAACATAATTCTTGCTGTTTTGTATGGCTTGTGAAAGGCCAGTAAAAACAGGTTAGGCAATCAATGAAATTTTTAAAAGTTACATACTGTATACTGGACAAAAAAATGGAATTTCACATTTGAAGCTGGTGGAAATCAGGAATTAATGTTCTAGTTTGCATTTGGTTTTTACTTAATAGTGTCAAATGTGATTTCAGGTTTGATGTTTTGCAGGGGGGATGGGAAAAAAGGCCAAAAATCTAAATATTTATTATTTCACTTGTCTGGAAATCATAAGCTTCAGTTTTCTCTCACACGTCTTTCGTTTTCTTCTGCTTCAAATCCCCTCGCTAGGTAGTCAAAAAGATTTTCTCCGCAGAAGTGGCAAAGCAACTTAGCACCTCAACATAGTAATTTTTGTATCTGTGCTGAGCTTTATGCTGGTGCATCTTTGCTGCTACTGCTAACATGGAAGGCAGTTCTTAAAAGCGACTTTCTTTTCTCCTAAAAATTATTTTCTTTGATGAAAATTACTTAAAGCTTTTGTTTAGAGCTCAGTTGAGGGGAATTTCTTTCCCTTTGAAGTCCTTAAGATGGAAAGGAATAGTACAGGCTTTTCAAGAACTGTTTTTCATATTTTTGAACTAGCAATCAAATTGCAAGAAGAGAAAATGCAAGCTTTGTAAATATATCTGGTAAAATGATAGAAGTTCTGCCAGTACTGTGATAAAGGTATCCTAGCACATGGGGGATCTGCTATTGAATAGAAGTGTTGGAATGAAGATGCATACTTAGGTTTGGGGAGGGGGAAGTTCGTAATTTTTTTTCCCCTTTAAGCAGCAAGATAGAATATTGACTTTATTTTAAAACACGTCGGAGCTTGTGTGTTTCTCAGTTGTCTCAATATTTAAACATGTAATCTTATAAGTTTCTGAAGTAACTTACCCGCTTCTTACCTGAACACTGAATTTGCACTTCTGTGAAATAAATAGTCCCAAAATGATGTTGGAGACAAACTTTTATCTTTAAGGTAAACAGTAACTATTGTTTTATCTGATATCGTGAGCCTGGATGACATTTAACAGTAAATGTGACATTACAGAGTTGGTTTCGTTTAAAATACTGGGTTTTTTTACAGTTATCTCCTCCTTGTTTCTTAGCATGAGCAACAGGAAAGAAGAGAGTCTTTTGCAAAATTACAAATGGATAGCAAGTGCATAAGAGTAGGTGTGCTGTGCCCAAAAATGGGTATAAAGGATGAAAAGCTGATCTGAATTCACCTTGCAGCTGGCTAGAATTGCAGTTTTAATTCTTAATTCCCTTCCCAGTAGCTTAGGTTCGTTCCTGTATAGTGTCAGAGCAGCAGCAATGTTGTGTTAATCTCTGACTAAGGAAGCTGAAAGGTGATAAGCAGGAGCTTGTGTTCATACCTGTTATTTGTTACAAGAGCTGCTTTCTGGGAATAATTCATGGTGCTGGTTGATGGCACCTTTTCCAGGCTCATTGCCGTGGCTTTATTTCAAACACAGAGGTGTTCATAGAAGTTATTGGGCATGTAATGCTCACCTTCTTACTGCTAAAGCTGTGTACTCACAGAGGCCTGGCACAAAGCAGGGATGTAATAAAATCTAGCTGGTGGGACTTTGTACAGATTTTAGCCACTTGAGTCAGTGACCTGAAAGCTTTGATTTGACAGCATTGAAATAATTTGTTCTGACATCTCTGTGAACCAGCCCACCAGGGTTTTCATATGGCACTGTTAGTGTGTCCTGGCTGAAAAGCTTGAATTTCAAATATATCAGCTCAACTTTGATAACTTAATAATAGATGCCATTATACACACCTGCTCAGGCATACAAACCAGATTTCCTGTCCCAAACACTGAAGGCTTTTTATTCTTCCTTTCAGAGATTTTTGGAGTTGTCTTACTGGTGTGTTCTTTCTGGTTTATTGTTTTGTGCATTTTTGTAGCTTAGAATGAGGGACAAATTGTAGCTGAAAAAACAAAATCAGTAGATTGAGCAAGCTTAAGCACAGTCAGACCTTTTCAGTCACTCTTATTGGTGATAAATAATTTGATAATCTTCTAGTTCTGTTGAATTAGAAGATTCACTGATGTTCAAAACTTTACCTGTTTGTGGTTAACCAAGGTGTATTTTTTTCCCTAGGATTCCTACAGGAAGCAAGTAGTAATTGATGGAGAAACCTGTCTCTTGGATATTCTTGATACAGCAGGTCAAGAAGAATACAGTGCAATGAGGGACCAATATATGAGAACAGGAGAAGGCTTCCTGTGTGTGTTTGCCATAAACAACACAAAGTCTTTTGAAGATATTCACCATTATAGGTGTGTATGTGAAGAGATAATCCACCAGTTCTTGTATTAGGTGGGCAGGGGGCTTGTTCTTCCTCTGGGTAATACAGTGGTCTCTCATGAAATAGGCAAAATCTGAAAATTAACAATATTGCAACTTATTTGTGCATCTGTTACCTGAAATTTTGGGTAATCTGAAAATCTGCCTGCCTCATAAATGAGGTGTAAATTGTTGTTACTTAGTATTTTGAGTCAAGACTTCCCAAAGATAAACTCTGTCCATTCCATTGATAAAATTGTTCGCTAAGATGGAAAAGCTGAAGCTGTTGTAATTGTACAGACAATAACCTCAATTCCTGGTTTTGTTTGGGGCTGGAGGGGGAATTACCTGGGGAATCTTGTGAATAAGAATAACCTGTGTGAGCCCTGATGGCTGAGAAGCACCAGCAAACCAGAGCTCCAAAACGACAGTAAAAACCAACCTGTTACTAAGTTCTTCATATAATCTTCTTTTAAATAATGAGTTAGGAATTCCAACTCATGCTTTCTTTGTCAACTGTACTATTTAGAAATAGAAGCAGTCTCTGGAGATTACCATAGCAGATCATTTATAATGATCTTACTGTAAGGTGCTCAGATACCTTACTGTTACCCTGAATTTTCTCTGGGTATTCTATTAGAAGCCAATGCAATTCCCACCAAAGATCACTGAGTTCATCAGCATCAGCCTAAGGTTAGCCCCAAACATGTGTTCATCTATCCACAGTTGGGTAATAATAATAATATCACAGATGGCTTTCCTGTGGGTTTAGAGGAGGAAGGGAAAAAGGCACGAAAGGTATTGGTGTAATGGGAAGAAGGAGCACAGTGGTTTTCATGAGGATTTTTTTTTTAAAGAGAGCTGCAGAGTTCCATAAGAAGACCATCAGTTTATTTCAAAGAGTATTGGGAATTGAGTGCTGGAATTTCTTCTGTGCATTGACAGACCTGTGGGAGACCTTCCAGGCTTGAAGCTGAATGATCAGAAGGAGCTGGAAACAGTGTCTATATTAATTAAGGAACTAGATTTTTTGGGAAGGCAAAATTAATGAAATTCATGATTTTTCACAAGTACATCTAACATCTTTCAATATGCTTTCTAACTAGTGCTTGAAAGGACTGTTACCAAATTTCTCTCTGTAGAAAGCCAGACCAGTGGTCTTCAAAGTTTTAAGTCCCCTAAGTACAGATTTTTTAATGCTGTCTTCAATTAAAAAACAAAATAAAATCACAACCTCCTTCCAAAATCAAGACAGCAGACCTAGAGCTTTTGGCAGTGTTTTGGCAAATGTACTGAGTGTTGTGAGTGTTGAATATGAGAGGTAAGTTTAATACCAGAGCTAGTTAAGCTTATTCTGGTATTAGCTGCTAAAAATTTAAAAAAGAATTTAAAAATCCAGTGTAATGACATTGACATCTATAGTAGTTTGTAAATTGTCAGGCTTTTAGTTGGTTGGTTGGTTTTTGTTTAGTAAGATGCTAAACTTGAGGGTGACAGGATTGATCAGCTTATTTTTTAGTGGCTTCCAATAATGCATGTGCAGAAGATTAACATAAAGAATGATGTTTGCCTCTGTTAATATAATGTTTTAACTGTTTTAAAATCTATCATATAAACTATTCATATTTGTTAAATGCAGTCTTTTCTTTTTCTTTGTTTTTAGGGAACAAATAAAGAGAGTTAAAGATTCAGAAGATGTCCCAATGGTGCTAGTAGGAAACAAATGTGATTTGCCTTCCAGAACAGTAGACACAAAACAAGCTCAGGATTTAGCAAGAAGTTATGGAATTCCTTTCATCGAAACATCAGCAAAGACAAGACAGGTAAAGCTCAAAACTTCCCAGATGCAAAGGCAGAGCTCTCACCTGAATTACCACAATGTTAATTATTCCAGGCATTGACATTTGCTTGGTCATATCAATGGATGCATTTCTGCAGATTGGAAATCCTTGGGGTGTTCCTTCTTCCTGTCAACTTGCTTATAATTGTTTATTGATAAGTGATTGATTGGCTTCAAGTGGGCAGACTCAGAATGAGACCTGGCCTGCTGTTGCTCTCCTCTGTCAGGTGGTTGCAGCATTCTTAGCCTTGTGGGAGGTTTTAATAGAAAAAAAGCACTTCGGCTGAGAGAGGGGAAAGGCTTTTTTTTCCTTCAGCAAGAGGATTAAACAGACAAACAGGTAGTTAGTTTATTCTGGTTTAAGTGTTTTCCTTAATTACAAAGGAATTTTTCTTTGAGGCATTGATTCTCTAATTAGGGGGACATGCTTGATACACCTAAGCAATTGACCTTAAGGCTATTTCTGAAATTCCTGAATTAGTGGTTTGTGTAAAATGATGGTTTTCCTAAGACTTCAGAGCTCACTATTGGTGTATTGTAGCTCACTCGTCCTTTCAGTGCCTCTCTTGGGCTGTGTGAGGACACAGGTGACAGAGTGGCACATCTGAGCTTTCAGGAGAAGAGAAACTCTATGGATAGAGGTGGAAGTGGGTCAGTACGTCTGGAAGAAAGCAATATTGAAAAATGCTAGTGGTTTCTCTTTCAAGAGCAAAGATTCTACTGTCAGTACAAATTAGATCAGGCCGGAGTGGCTCCTACTCTGCATGATCAGAAGTGTTATGTGCAGGTTGTGAATCAGGAATTCAGGAGGTAAATAAGGGCAGAGTGCTGCCGTTTGAGTTAACTGCTCAGAATGTCTGTAGAGATCCAGCTACATCACTTGGCAGAATTTCCTCATAACTTGTAAGGCATTTTGGGATCTGAGAAATGAATATTTCATTAGTGCATGTTTCTTCCACCCACCCACATTTTTGACAAGTTGAAACCTGGGCTAATTAGTAAAACTTCAGAAAGCAATGCTAACTTCTGGCAACAAAGAAAGTCTCTGTTAGGTAAGATTAAAAAAACCAAAGCAAAATTACCAAACTTGAATGGCTGAGAATAAATTAAGCCACGGGAGTGTGCTGAAAAAGAGGGCATACAAGTGGATTGAATAATGACAGTGGCTTTGTTTGGAAGGTGCTGTATTAGTGTCTGTCATGGCAATAGGAGGGTGAAAAAATAACTCTGAAATTACATTTAAGGTTTGAAAGAATAGAAATGCTGCACCAACATCTAGGTTTTACTTTGTTCAGTCTGTCTTATACAGGATCAGGCTTTGTTGGGGAAATACTCCTTTTGCATAGCCACTTCTATATAAAAGGGATATTTAAAAATAAAGATGCCCAGTAGACTGTTTAGAACCTGTTGGATTCAAAAAGTTGAATCCAACAGGTTCTAAACGGGGATGGCTGCTGATTCTTTCCCAGTACTGTTTAGAGCATGTTGTGCTATGAAATTCCTTCATAGGATGCCATGTAAATAAAACATTTTTGAGAAGAACAAAAGGCATTGGAGAAAAAAAAGGAATTTAGTTATAGCAAGAGGATCTAAATATTAGTGTGTGTGATTGTATATACATGTGTGTATGTGCCTAGAGTGAATTTTCAGTAACAGTATCATATATATAAACATATATACACACACACACCTTCTTCAAAAGTAACTTTAAATTAGGGGAGTCAAACCATTTTGTGAGCTGCATGTGGCCTATAGTTACGGCCCATGGGCTATAGTTATATTCATTCTTTGGCTGAAAGTCAGTATATAAATAAAACTCTGGTCCTCTCTGTCCTCATGGAGAACTTCCAAATATGAACAGATGCAGCTGGTGGTCTTCTGGAGTCTGTGGAAAGTCTGCCATGCATCTTTTGAAGCAGGAACCTTCTCTTCCATTCCTGTCCTCACCTTCCACCACATGGAAACGTCATCACTAATGCCCTGCTGAAAGGCACCGTTTTCCTGCTTCTGCCCTCTCCTGTGCCCAGTTCTGCTGGAGCTCACGGGGGAATCAGAAATGTTTCTGCAGAAAGCAACTGGGAAGGTGGAAATGGGAGGGAGCTGTCAGAATAGACACTTTTTTAAAAGGATGTTATTGCATGCTCATGCAGGATGATGTCTCAGTTCAACTAAGTTTTTAAGATTTTCAAAAATTCATAGGTAAGGACAGAAAAAAGAAGAATATTGAAATGAAGTACAGAAATAAGCTGTTGTGGAAGTTATTGTGTTTGGGGTCTGACTGAGAATAAAGATACAAGCTTCAGCTCACAGCAAGAAGATTGTGTTTTATGTCAAATCCCTCTGTGAATTTTCAAACAAATCATTGAATTCATCAGTGAAACATTGCCTTAGCGGGCCCTACAACTTGTGTATAAGGCTATAGATTATTAATATTTTCAATTAGACCACTGACTGAAATCAGTATAATGTAGTTTATGAAAAAATAGTGATAGTCCTGTCTCTGAATGTAGGGAAGTGGCAGTCCTGGTGGTTTTGTGAGGCCATGAGCATTTATTCATCCTTTCACAGTCCTTATGGAGAAGAGGATGAATAGCTGGAATAGCTTAGGTTTATTTTGATTGCTGATTTTGCTTTTCTCTGTTTGACATAGGCTTTATATTCAGGTTCTTCCCTGTCTACATAAGCATGTAGCTCCCAATATTATCAATAATATGGATGAGAGACAAACTTGATTTATCCCCACCAAAGCTGCACCCAGCATTCTTCATTGGGCTTCCCCTTGCCTGGGAGTTACACGGGGCAAAGCCCCGGTGTGATTTGACTGCAGGGCTTTGTTTCCCTTGGAACATTTCTGCTTTCCTGCTGGTATTAGATTCACAGGAAAAGCAGATGAGTGAGCATTGTTGCAAGCATAGTAAAGTGTTTCCCAGAGTTTGAGGTCTCATTATTTAGAATATATGTTTGAACACACTTTTGAAGTGTGTAACAAAGAAGTTGACCGAAATCGGGAGAACGCTGTTAAAAAAGCATTTTGGTTATTTCAGCTGTCTGATGTACAGTGGGTTAGAGCCCAGCCTTGTGATCAAACTAAGCTGAGAACCTGTGCCTGGTATGGTGAAGTAACTGGGGAATGAAGAAATTCATTCTACATCTCAGTTAAAATTCATGGCTAACTGATCACTTCGTTTGCTTGAACCATTTTTTAGGGGTTTGTCATATCTGTTTTATGATACTGTATCACTTCAAGCAATTTTTAATCCAGTTCTTGTGTACAGGTTTCATCTTAAATCTTTGTTTTCAATGAGTTTTAACTTGGTCAGACTATGCACATTATGGGTTGAGTTTTTTCATGTCACTTGTCTGTTGTAAGGTAGAACTTTCCTGGAAAAGCTTAGTCCTCCCCCAAGGACAAAGGGAAGAAAGTTTTGGTTGCTTTTAAGAGATCGGCTGTGATCAAGTATTTGAGGATGGGCACAGAAAAATTTTGAGTTGTCAGGACTAACTTTCATCAGGTTCCTTCAAGCGCTATAGAAGTGGAACTTGTGAGAATTCCTGTTTGGGATACTTTGGTCTGTGTTTGCAACAGCCTTTCTTTGCACATGGTCATATTTTAAATGGAGTATTTGGCTGTCATTCAGGAGGCAAAAGCACCTTAAAAACATTGCTTCAAGGTGCTGGGCTCCTCAGGCTGTTTAGATTTTGAAGTTTTTAATAACTGCCAAAGGGTATTTTTGCTTCCAGCTCTGACAACTAAAAGAACTGGTTAGTCCCATTTTATAAATGGTCATTGCTTATTGAAGGAAAAAAATACTAGAGAGTGTTAAATTGGTATTAAAATGACTTAAGTTTGTATGATTGATATCTGATTCTTTAAAATGTCACCTTGTGTTAATGATATAAGCAAATATGTGTTTATACAGATTTTCTTTCAGAATAATCTCTTTCAGCAGGGTTCATAAGTCTATTCTTGGTGGTGGCAGTAATAGCAATTTCTTTTCTCAGTCTGTGTCTCTCCATCTCTCTGCGTTGCTAAAGCAAATTACAGCTCCTACTGGTGATGGGAAAGTTGGAAATAAATGTTGACTCAACAATTGTTACTTAATTTTTCATGTGAAAACTCCATAATCAAATTACATCTTTCTACTGCAAAACAGTAGATTTGCAAAAATGTTGATTCTTGTACCACCTGTGCTTTGGCACATAGCAGCTGATCAATGTTTGCTGTTTCCACTTCAGAAAAAACCTTCCGTTCCTTCCAGAAAAACATGGAAGTATGAGCTTTACTTGGATTTTGCTTGTTTTAGTGGCTTTCTTTACATTTTGCAACTTGTCAGACCCAGAATGTAAGACTTGTCCATACTTTACTACATCCTAAGATGGCACATTACTTATATACAGGGAAATACAATCCAAGAAATAAATCTAATTGATTTAGTCTTCAAATTGAAGAGGCTGTAGTTCAGAAGAACCCTCAGATAAGCAGCAGTGTGTTAAAAATAAGTGTTCAATGTGGTGACCTGTGGCACAGGTCATGCAAAATGACCCAGTAATTGTGGCAGTAAATGCTGGCTGGCTTTATTCAGTGCATAATATAAAGATGAAATGGAGAGAAAATTTATGGAAAATCTGCCAAATAAAAGCTCAGTCTATTGGTAGTAATAAAGCTTTAGGGCTTAAGTGGTTGTGCTGCTTAGCATAATCATCAGTGTGGTCTGGTTTTATTTTCAAATGATGAGTTTGTATTAAATTAACAGCCCTGTTGATCTAATTGAGGAGAGAAGTACTGAGATTGATAGTAAGGCAGAGGAGGGATTTGCTCTCCCCTTCAAAAGCTGAAGTGGAACAGTTTTCATCTTGTTCTAATAAGAACATCCTCACAGATTGATCTAAATCCTTAAATTTATGCCCAGGTACACTAATCTTGAAGTATAACTTAGAGCTGGTGCTGTATCTCTTTATACTGTGTTTGGTTGAACATGTCTTCAGTCTCTATACATTTTTTTTTTTTTTAATGCTTGTGGTGTCATACCCAAGTGGCCTAAATGCACAGCTGCAGAAGAGTAAGGTGTGAGACCAGAGAAGTAAAACATGTAGCTCTGTGTCATCCCTGGAACCCAGGGATGGGCATTTCTGCAGCAGTTTAAAATCTGTGCAACAGAACTTCACATATTGTTTGCATTCAGTTGCTGTTATGGGACCCTCGTGGCTGCTGTGTCTGGCCCAGAGGAGCAGGTCAGGTGTGTCCTGTTGATGTAACAAAGCTCTTAAAGATTGTAATAATGGACATGTGCTGCCATGGCTCAGATACCACTTTTCCTAAATTTAATAGCACAGTGCTTGCTTTGGAAAGTTAGTAGCTTTAAAAACAACACTGCCTTAAACTTAGTATTCTTACAAAATTTTATTTCTTTATAACCACTTAGGAAATCACCTGGAGCGACTTTTTTAATACTTTGTTTGCTTGATCCGTGGATTTTTGCGAAGCTCCCCTTCTTACCTAAAGAACAGAATATAAAGGAGCTTGCTTTTCTTTGCCCAAACAGTAACATGTTCTCACTTTGGCTCAAAACTACAAGTGGGTGGTTTAACTATGTGTGTTCATAAGTACCCCCTAGATGACAATCTAATAAGATTTTCTGCCTCCTGCATATGTCCGTGCCCACAGAAATGTGGGAATAGATTCAGTAACACAAGCAGTATCGTTTTCAGCAATGGAAGAAAGTCAGTCTTACTCTTTTTTAGGCCCAGTGTTACCATGCACAGAAGAAAAGCAGGGCTTGAAGTGTAGATATTCGCAATAATTGGTAATCAATAAATGTTGAATTAAGTATTTATCGAGCAGCAAATGAGCAAGCCCAGCATTTTAAATACATAAATGAAGCTCCATATACTTCTCTCAAGTAAAGCTCATAATTTCAGTGGTTTTGTCATGGTTTTTTCTCCTTCCATGGGTGTCCCAGTTTGTCTCTATCATTAACAAAGTGATTTTTAAGGAGTTGTGTTTTACAATGCAGAGAGTGGAGGATGCTTTTTATACATTGGTGCGAGAGATCCGACAGTACAGAGTGAAAAAAATCAGCAAAGAAGAAAAGACTCCAGGGTGCGTGAAAATTAAAAAATGCCTTGTAATGTGACAGGGTAAGTTTGTAATGTACCAGGATAAGTGTTGCAAATCACTTGCCAAATAAAACTGATTGAAGGTGTCTTGCCAATCAGACTTTTTGTGGCTAATCAATGACGTAATTTCAGATATAAAACCAATCACATTTCGGTGTCCTGAATATGGATTTGCTTTGTTTCGTGGGGTTTTGATAAATAGATTAACAAGAAGTCTTTACTGCATATTGAATTCTCCAGCTGGGAAATGGAGGCAGAGTTCTGAGTGGGAAGAAGTTAGGAGGAAGGAGTTTTATTAGGAATATATTGCAGATGCTGTTGAAGTGAATATTGGTTGAAGCTTCAGGCTGATGAACTGAGGGGAGAAGATGACAACACTTACAAGTCCTCCTCAGATTCAGAAATAGGAGGTTGCTAATCCAGCAAAACAGTGTTTGATTGATGTACAGGATTTTTTAATTCTCAGGCACTTCCCTATGCCATACTGGTTTTTCCTTGTTCTTCCCCAGCTTAAAAAATTTACCCTTACCATTTCCAGGAGATTTTAGTCAACTATAATGCCACAAATGATCCAGATTTGGACAAAATAAGGTTTCACCTTTTTTGAAAGCCTTTACAAGAGGTGAGGGTTAAGCAACAGTGAAGGAACACTGGAGGAGAGAGGGGACTAAGCCAAAACCAGGAAGAAAGCACCAAAAAAACCCCAATACCCAAATTCTCACAAAACCTTATTTTTAATCTGTATATTCCACTGTAAGAAAAAGGAGGAGGTGAGGACAGAAGAAACTGATATGGAAGAAGTACTTGTCTAAATCACTTCTAGTGCTTTTTGAGCAAACCACCAGAGCAGCTCCTTGCAGTTATTCCTATCACATTAATTCTTTACCTCTTCTTACACTAGTGCAGAGTCAGTTGTTACTCCTTATATACTTGTCCAAGTGGAGGATGATCTGGGATTTCCCATTGTGTAAAAGAAAAACTGTTCATTTTTCAAGGTATGTGTTTGTACTTCAGAATATGTGGCAGAGAAGTAGTAGAATTTGGGTTGTATCCTCCAGAGGCTGTCACAGTGTGGTAATATTCTCCTCAGTGAGGAAGTTCTGTTTCTGGAGAAGAAATTTTGATTCATATCAGTTTTTACTAGATCTGCTCAGGCTTGTTAGTCTCAGCTTTTAAGTGATGAATGACTGCTCAGAAGTAATTATTTAGATTTTTTTTTTTCCTAAAGAAGATGATGGGAGTTCACTTTCCTGGAGATGTTCACAAAATGACTGGATGTGGCACTCAATGCCATGATGTAGTTGACAAGGTGCTGATCAGTCAGGGGTTGGACTTGAGGCTCATGGAGGTCTTTTCCAACCTTAATTACATGATTCAATCACTTTATGATACTCTTTGCAGAACAGGTTTCCTTTGCAGGAAACTGGAAACTTCAGTCACGAAGCTCCATAGTCTTGCATCCAGATATTACTAAAATTGATGCTGTCAAAACACCTTGGTTTATCCTTCCCTGGCTATCAGAAAACAAACAGAAGCTGGACAAGATGACTTTTGATTAGAGCAATAGAAACTAAATTGCTCAAGCCCTGTAACCTTCTGGAAACCAACTTTGCAATTACTTGGTGTGTTACTAATGGAACCATACCACAAGGAAGAATTTATTTTTTTTATACTGGACTTGAAAGATCCTGAGTCTGTCTGCTTTCCCTTCCTGTTGGGAGAATGACAATAGGATGGTGGGAATTGTGGTTTTCAGTGGAAGGTTTTTTGCAGATTGTAAGGTTCTTATTTATGTCTCAGCAAACACATGCTTTCTTTCTACCAGCCTCCTACTTTCTTTTTGGTGATGTCCAAGAGAAGTGTTTTTGGGGGGGTTTGCATTTTTTTTCCCTCCCCCATGAAGGAATCTTCTGTCAGCAGTGGATATTGTTGAGTTCTGCATGTTTGTTGTGTTTTCTTTTTTCCCTGCACTGTGTTTAGAAAGTAGTCTTGGATCTAAGGCTCTAGAACTTCAGGAGTCTGCTTAGGGAAGGAATCATTTGCCTTTATTCCCAAGTGAATTCTACATGGTGTTGATAGGCATTTTCAGCAACTTTATATTTAGGGAGTTAAGTTGGAGGAAGCATATTCCAAAATTATTATGGCATGGCCGTAGTTCAGTAGTGGTTTGAGTGGAATGAGATATTTAAACCTGGCTTGCATTACTTTACAGTCAGTAAAAATTGTGTTACTTCAGTCTGGTGTGTGGTAGGTGGCTAAGGAGAACAGCACCTGATGGTGTGAGCCTTACAGCTGGGATTTTAGGCTTCTGAAATATTCATTGTAACAGATTGCAATGATAAGATTCTGTGAATAATCAAGTTGGATGGTTCAGAGTGTTTTTCTCCCTCTTGGAATATTGTTTATCTTCTTGCTGCCTGTGGGATGCCTTCTTAAGTTATATTAGTCTGGCACAGGGAAACTGAAAACTTTGACTACCCAGACTGCCAGGAACTGCTGATGCTTTCCAAGAGTTTCATTCCTTTGGCTGTTATACAGTAAAGCAGAAAGGACAGAAAATCTTTTGCTCAGCTAGCAGGGAGAAATCTCCAAAACTCCTTGTGAAATCCTCAGAAGAGCTCTTTTTGTGAAAGCATCAGTTTTTTTAAATAAAAAGCACGCTACAAGCAGACATCTAGATAATGTAATCCATGTTGAGCTGGGATGTAATGTAATGTAATCCAGTTTGAATTAGAAAAGTTCTAGATTTGAATTTAAAAATGCCTACATTTTTGATTGAACTGCAATTTAATGGTTTCTCTCCACAGTACTACAGAGATGTACAAATAACTTCTATTCCTCGTAACTGATACATGTGTGTATGTATATATGCATTATATATTTAAAAATGTAAGAACTCCTGCAATTTAGAACTTGTTTAAGGGTTATTTTTGGTGCTGGGATTTTAAGGAATTCCAAATTCCTTATGAATTTGGTGCTTGTTATTGCCAGCCAGGTTTATTGCCCAGTCTTGTGCATGCTTGTGGTCGTGCAGCCACATCTCCAGATTTCTCTGCAGTCATGGGACCATGTGGGGCTCCAAAAGCTTGTAGCCAGGAGCAGGCTGGTCTGTGGGATCAGTTCTGCTGTTTCTGTTCTCTCTGCCCTTTGGAAGAACAAGGGACAGGAGCAAGGCCTGTCAGTGCACCTTTAGTGAGGCTCTGGGGTTCAGTTCTGAGCCTGCGCAGGGAATTGCGAGTTTCTAATCTGAGCCTGGATTTAAAGCTCTCATTCAGTACATCTTAACTTCCCCAAAGGCTTGCACACAATAAGTGCATTGTCAGAAGGAAGGTCAGCTGCCTGCAGTCCCTTCCTACTGAAAGAGCTGGCTGGAAAGGTTGGCAGCCTTTGATCTCACAGCATTGATGCCTTCAGGGACCTGCTGGAGACAGAGTATCCACTACTTACATTTAAAATTTAATGGGCAGGCTGAAAAGTGAAAGACCTCTCTTTACCTTGCCTTCTCCACTTCTAACTCACAAATGGTCTAAGCATAGTTTTGTACGTCATGTTTTATTAATGAACCTGAATTGAAGACAAATTGTGGCAGGACCAAACATAATCAATAATTAGTGAGGCTTGGTCTACGAAAGTGTAAATGCAAGGATGAAAGCCAAGTCAGTTCTGTAACCTGGTCTAGTGAGAAGTGTCCCTGCCCACAGCAAGGGCTTGGAATGAGATGATCTTTAAGATCCCTTCCAACCCAAACCATTCTGTGATTCTGTGTTGCAACATGTGCTGTATTTAAAAGATCCTCATCTTACTAGGTAGAAAAAAAATTCATCCTTGATTGGAAAGTCATGTGCTTAAAGGTATTACTTTATACAAGTTATTTTCTATGCACTTATTTTAAAACAAGTTTAATGAGGGAGGATTTCTCATTTGAAGACTCAATTTGCAGTTTTTAGCTGTGTCTCATTTGAAGGCAATGACTGAAAGCCAATTCTGAAAGGTGGTTCTGTAAGACAGTGTGAACAGTTTTGGGCAGAGGTTGTTCTTACACGGTTCTTGTGTTTTAAGAATGAAACTGTTGTTTCATCTGTTGTGATTGATTCTTAATGCTGTCCTCCTCCTTGATACTGAGACCTGCAGTGGAATCATGAACTGTTGCTACTTTTATAGCATATTCCTACTTGAACTTGGCCAGATATTCTCTTTAAGCATTAATGCTGAAACTGTAAGCAAAATACACTAGTTCTCTCTAAAGTAATACCAAGTATTTTTAATTTTCCAAAAACTAAAGAGTGACATGACCTTTTGCAGGAATAAGGCTATTCTCCCACTAGGCATGCTGCATCAATTTTATATTCGTCAATAGTGCCTCAAAATGTAGAACAAGTTGTTTGCAAGGTCTTGTAATATGCAAAAGTGTTCTATTAATATTGGGAGATAACTGCCAGGGACTTTGAACATCAGCTGTGTGTAAATGTTTTATGAACTTGAAGAGTGCTGCTTTCTAAGTGAAGCTGTTTCACACTTCCCTGCTGTTTGGACTTTTCGTATTAAGTTTCATCACCACTTGGAATTTGCCTGAAACAGTAATGAATTAGGTGATTTTTAGCTTTTTGTGTTTTCAGAGTTCACTTTCAATTCTTTAATGAAGTAGGCATAGAGGAGGAAATGCAAAGTGTTACTTTTTTTTGGCAGTTTGAAGGCAAACTTGTGTGGCTGAATTTCCAGACCCAGTTCTATAGTGATGCATTTGGCTTCTGTGACACAGTAACATTTCTCATCAGTCTAAAAGATAAAAAGAGTAAGGCAGGAAAGAATCAAGAACATTTTTACCTTAAAGATTTTATAACTATCTGTATTCAAATTATTAAATGTAAAGGCAGACTGACAGCATGAGTACTTTTGTGGGATTTGAAGCAACATGAAAGCAGTAAATTGTTTTCCATAACTAAGTTGTAACAAAGTACATTGTACAACATTGTACTTGATAGTGGTCCATGTCAGGCTTTTGGATATGCTGGTCTCTTTAGATCAGAGTTAATTTCGGTTAGCTGTAATTACCTCTGAAAATAACGAGAAACTACTCAGTGAGAACAAACTTTAGCTGTTCTGTAGCTTAAGTCTTGGAGCCATGGAGATTTTAAGTGACTATCCAGCACCAGGGAGAATGTTTCATGTGTCCTTAACTTTGGAAGTTGAATAGAATGATTTATAAAAATAACTTATCATTGGGACATGGAATTGATTTGATTGATTTGCATGTGTGAAGATTTATAAAACGGTGGTGTGATTACTATATCAATGTGCCTTAGAAATGATCAGAATATGTGGATTAACCTTAACTATGTCTTTGGTAATGAATTATTGGTACAAATATTAGAATTCATATTCCAGAGCTGTATATAGATTATTAAAGCACAAATAAAGATAATTAATGCCTCACAACTTCCCTGTGAGGGTGCTGAGGCCGTGGCACTGGTTGCCCAGAGAAGCTGTGGCTGCTCCAGCCTTGGAAGTGTCCTAGGCCAGGCTGGATGGGGCTCTGAGCAATCTGGGACAGTGGAAGGTGTTGGGGTTGGAACTGTAAGATCTTTGAGGTCCCTTCCAACCCAGACCATTCTGTGATTCTGTGATAATACATACTTATGTAATTAAACACAACCTAATTGTGAGGTGTCATTATATAAATACACATTCTGTATACGATACTTTTCTAGCTTGAGGTGGGGCAAGGTGTGCTCTTGGAGATGGAGATGAGGGCAGCACACATTTCATTCCCTTCCTTCCCACATCAACAGTGGAATTTCACCTGTGGGGCACCTGCAGGATGCCCTAAGCCCAGTTTAGGAGCAGGTGTCAGCTGCTGCTGGCACCAAAGCAGTTCCCTCAGGTGGTTGTGTTAGTGCTGCTCAGAATTCTAGAGAGGAACAGGATTAGTCCTGCAGCCAGGATTCATTGTTCAGAGGATGGCAGGTAGGCTGCAAAAGGTGCTGATGGAACCCCCTCAGGTGGCCAGGGAGGGACACAGGCTGTACCTCAGCAGGCCTGTGAGTCTGACCCTGATCCTAATTTGTATCTCTCTGTATCTTTGCAGGGTGTTGATGATGCCTTCTACACATTAGTTCGAGAAATCAGAAAACACAAAGAGAAGATGAGCAAAGATGGTAAAAAGAAGAAAAAGAAGACAAAGACAAAGTGTATAATTATGTAAATACAATTTATCCTTATTCTTAAGAAGTACTAAAGTAATTTTGTACATTACACTAAATTATTAGCATTTGTTTTAGCATTACTTTACTTTCTGCTTCATGATCCTGTTAGCTTTACCTGAATGCTTGTTTTAAATGGCAGTGGAAACTTCATTCCTCTTAAAGTGCCAGTATTCTTTGACTGTTGGTTCTTGAACTAGCGATGCCTGTGAAAAAAAGAAACAAAAAACCAAACAAAAAACAACAAAAACCCAAAACAAACAAAAAGTACCCACAAAAAGCCTGAGAACTGTCTTAGGACTCTTTGGTGCATGCACGGTTGCTAACTTCCTATTTTTCTTACTGATTGTGAACTTCTGTTCTGTGTGCAAAGCAAACAAATGATGCTCTACACATTTTAACATCCCCTCTAAATTTTTGGGTTTATAAATTTGGTTGGGAAAAAGGACTAGTTAGCAAAAGAAGCTTTCATTTCAGCATTTCCTTTATTTTAGACTGATTGCAATAGAGAGAGACCAGAAGCCTTTATATAGTCTTCCTATAGTAGATTTTGCTTCTAGGCATCTAGTCTTGTAGCATTTCAGATCAACTTTAATGAATGTAAAAAGAAAACTTTCAAAAAAATTTCACTGCAATTTGTCACAGTCACTCCTTAAATACTCTATTTTTTCTAAAAAAAAAAGTTAAAAAAAAAGAAAAAAATTTAAGAAGACAACAATGCACACCTGGCAATGGAAAAAGTAAAAGTTCTAATTAGGTTAATTTGCTATTGTTGATGCATTGCTTTAAGAGCTTCACTGACTTTTTGTGTCTGAAGACTAAGGTGAAATCCCCCTGTGTCAAAGCTTTGAGTAGCTTTGTTCAGTGGGTTAGGATTTCACCCTGAGTGTCCCTAGGAAATGTTAGAATGCCTTAACAGAGAAGTTGATTCAAATTCTTAGGTTAATTCATACATGGACCCAGAATTTACCATAAGAATTAAATCAGAATCAATCCTAAATTACATAGTGGAGTAAAACCATTCTTTTTTTTTTTCCCCCCAAGAGTGGCATTAAATATTTTCAGATGCCCATTTTGTACAAAATAGGGGAAAAATTCTAAATTCTAGCAGCATCAGATGAGCAAAGGAAAGAGCTGAATTTAGCTGCTTCATGCAAATAATTTGGAAATCCACTATGCCATGGAAATGGTGTGGAATTTGCACAATCTGTCAGCATAGAACATGATTTCCAGAGTCAGTGTTGTTTGTGTGATGTCTGTGAAGTACTGATTCAATGGTTGGTGAGTGGCATTCCAGTGTCTAGACTGTCATGAAGCTACACCAAGAGTTTAATGTTGTCTTTCTCTGTGATTAAGTTCTCTTGTGATTTTTGTTCTTCTCTCCCCCCGCTTTTTTTTTTCTGATTGGAATTAATGCAGGATTTTTGCAGGAGCTTTCACTTTTTGGTACTGCAGTAGCCTAGTTATCCACTGAAGTACGAGCCAGTAGTTCCAGTGTTTCCAGTCCCCAGTGTCTCCCTGTAAATGTGCAGTTGTTTGTTTCAGGAGAGGTTTGGTCCCTGAAGGTGCACTTCTTCACAGGAGCTAACTCAGCTGCAGAGTGACACTGGAAGGTGTGACTCTGGTGTACCCAAAAAATAAAACACAAGACATTGAAGTAGGATAGTTCAGGACACTGGAAAATTTGGAACAGGGAATAGCAGCATTGTCCTACCTGAGGTATTTCATGGAAATTTTACACAGGTATGTAAAAATTGCACTGTGTAACTTGGACCATTTCTGTGAAAAGTATTATTTTGCTTCTACAAAAAAATCCCAGAGTGACTGTTGTAGGTGGGGGCCTGAAAATCTGGCAGGGAACACAGAGTGAGTGGATTGCTCCATATTCTTGAATTTCATTGTGTCTGGGAGAAATCAGGCCTTTCCTTGCCTGTGCCCCCCATTTCCACCCTTCACCAAAATCCAGACCCCTCCACTCCTCTCAGCTTCAGTGTGAAATGTAGGTTATGAAATATTCTGAAAAACAGTAACAGGAGAATCTAACTTTATACTATAAGGAGTAAGAACAGATTCTTAATGTCACAAAATATTTCAGAGCTTCCAAGGTTAAAATGTGTTGGAGACAGTTATTTGCACATTTTATACACTCTTGATAATACATGAAGAATGTAGCAAAAGTGGGTTGTAAGCCTTGAGCAAATGGAAGTAATCTTAAGGTTACTTTAGTTTTGGTAACTGAGTCACACTGCATTGTCAGATTAGGGCTGGTCTAAAATTCTGATGTTAATTTAACTAAAAGCTGTTAGGAGAATTTGTAGCTGAAATGTCTTATTCATCAAAAGTGGATTTCTGTAGCTCTACTATAAAGCTATTTATGAACCAGTGTTGGGGTTTTTCAGCAAAAGGGAGCTATAGCTGCCAGTCTAATTAAATCTGTACAAAATTCATTCAGATTAGCCCTTATTTACTTGAAAAAAAACCCCCAAGCCAACCCCATCCTTGCCACTGTAGCGCAGTTTGGTCTTCCTGTTTGCTGAGATTTGGTGAAGCATGTTGGATTGCAGCTTGCACAAGTTGCTCCATCATCACTGCCCTGCCCTGTTTGAGATGCTTCCACAGAACATCCCTGGGTGCTTTGTGTCCTGACAGCAGCTCCTGAGTGAGCCTGGGAGTCATTGCCCATGTCACCACGTCAAACTGCCATGTGTCAGGGAGTAACACCTTCTTACAGTAGCTTTATGTAACTGCTAAATACCTGGATCCTTGGTTTGCTCCAAAGGGAATTACTCTGACCAGTTTCAGTGCCCTGAAATTTCTTGCTACTTTTTTGCTGTGTGGGCTTTGTTACAGTAACAGGATAATGGGTAAATACTGACACACACAATCTTCTGCTCTTGTCTAGACTATGAAGCAATACAATTATTACCTTCAAAGACCATCAAACTGTAAAACAAATCATTGTGTCTCAAGTTTACATAAAGCTACATAGATGGTAAATCTTTCCTAACATTTCTTTATTCCACTGTCTTGTGTTTTCACGTTGAAAATACTTCTGCTTTTTCCTCTTGAGTGCCAACTTCTTACTAGAATGACTTCTTAATGTAATATGTTTACCTGGAATGTATTTTAACTATTTTTGTATAGTGTAAACTGAAACATGCACATTTTGTACATTGTGCTTTATTTGATGTGGAACATATGCAGTGTGATCCAGTTTTTCCATAATTTGGTTGTGTGACCTAGGAATGTTGGCCATGCCTGACATTAAGTTAAAAAAAAGGAAAAAAAAAAAGACCACTGTTTGTTTTAAAATTTTTAATGTTTTTAGGAGTATGTGCTGTGAGGTGATCTGGAATTGTCATTTTTTTTTGTCAAACTGTACTGCTCCTATTTATTGTAATGTAATAAAAAATAGTTATTGTGAGTGTCTGTCCCAGTTTCCTTTTCCTCTGCAAGAATTTCAGGTAACAGAGCATCCCATGAATTCCATGTGCTTGGCAGTTGTTCTCTGTTCTTTCTTGTACTTCTGCCGCTGCTGCCTGGCCCAGAGCTGCTATCCTTGCCCCCCTTGGTGTCCCTGTCTCTGAGAGGGGCAGCTGCTCAGGGCAGGTGGAAGTGCAGAGGAGCTCAGTTGATGTGGAAAGTTTTTCACATCAGTGTGGTAGCAGAAACTGGAGCACGTGCATTTCATCACAAGGTACTGTATTCTGCCATCACTTTGTAGGTTCTGTCCTAGAATTCCGTGAGGATGGTGCTGCATCCCCCTTCCCTCCTCCTCAGGCCAGCTGTAATCTCAGAAATGCTCATTCAGCATCTGGGCTGAGATCCTCTGGAGCTCTTCAGGAACAGTTGCCAGGAGTTGGTGCTGTCTGAAGAGCTCCTGCTTTGTAACCAACAGCCTTGAAAACTTAGTTTGCCTGCCTGAAGAACAACCCCAGTGGAACAGCATTTTTGCTGTTGAAATTTCAAAGGAAGTTACCGACCCGGACTGAGGTCAGGATGGAAAATTGCTGTGACTATACCCACCTCTCTTGTGACCCTATGAAGAGTGGGCCTGAGTGAGGCCCTTGGTGCTCTGCAGGACTGCAGTGGGCAGCGACCACAAGTCTCCCTCTGTGTGTGGCCCCTCAGAGCCAGTGAACTCTTGTTTGCTGTATTTGAAGCAGCAGCAGTGACAGCAAAGCATAGAATGATGCCCCCCTTCCTTGAGACTCAGCCCTTCAGCTGCTGACAAGATGCAAAGGTATCCAAGGTGAGTGCTTCAGTGAATTCCAGGGGAATTTTATACCTTGTACATACTCCTTCAGGACTCTGAGTGAGGATATGCTATAGAAAATATACAATGAATCGTGCTCTAGAGATTCTAAGTACTGTAGATTTGCAAGTAACTCAGGCCTGTGAGGGGGTTGCTGTTGTGCTTATAAGAAATTCTGTATGAATCTTTAGTTAAATTGTTTTAAACTATGGACTAAGTGCTGTTAAAACTTCAGACATAAACCACTGGTCAGATCTGGGGCTCAGTTTTGTAAGGGGGTCCACTCTGAACTTTGTGATTCAGTAAGAGCATCTCCCTTATTCCTTTTAACCATACCCTTTTCCATCCTTACCCTTTTTGTATCCCCAGCATCTTCAGAGAGGTTTGGTTGATTTTGGTTTTAGATTGATTGATTGTAGATTTTAGTTTTCTGTGCTTGAACCACATAGTAAATTGTGGAGTGAACCTTGTTGAATGGACTTTGTCACACTTTCATTTTTATATTACACCTGTTTTTGCTGATGCCTTTGCTGGCAATTCTTTGAGTGACCTTAAAACACTCCTTAGTGCCAGTGTGAAGACTTGCTACTGCCAACAGCTTTACTGCAGTGATTCCTTACCTATATTTCAAAGATTATTTCTCTCTCCAGTGTAATTTATTTGGTGGAAACACCAACCAACCCCACACATTATCAGCTCTGACACAAGTGTGAGTTGAGCCAAGGCCTACAGAGACAGCCTGGAGCAAACAGCCATGGCCAAACTTCGCTTCCAGGGGCAAAGATCAAGTTTTCTATTCCTGATGCAGCAGTTACACAACAGCAGGAATCAGCAGTAGCAGGAATTCTCTTCAGGGCCCAAGTGCTTAAAGCACTACTGTTCAAACTCCCCCCCCCTTTCCTGACCCCGCAGTTGTCTCCCTGACACAGCAAGGTGGTGCCTCTGCAAGCTGAGCAGATGAGGTGAAAAAATTCAAGAATTTACTTTCACAGAATCACAGAATAGTCAGGGTTGGAAGGAACCTCTGGAGACCATTTAATTCAACCCCCCTGCCCAGGCAGGGTCACCTGGAGCAGGTGACACAGGAACAAGTCCAGGGGGGTTTGAGATGTCCACAGAGAGGGAGACTCCACATCCTCCCTGGGCAGGTGTTCCAGGGCTCTGCCACCCTCAGTGTACAGAAACTCTTCCTCATGCTGAAGTGGAAGTTCTTGCATTAAGTTTATGGCCATTGCTCCTTGTCCTGTTAATTGGGCACCACTGGAAAGAGACTGGCACAGTCCTCTTGCCACCCACCCTTGAGATATTTATATGCATTGATGAGATCCCCTCTGTCTTCTCTTCTCTGGACTAAACAGGCCCAGCCCCTGCAGTCCCTCCTCATAACAGATGCTCCAGACCCCTCATGTTTATGGCCTCTGCTTGATCCTCTCCAGTAGCTCCTTGTCTTTCCTGATCTGTGGACACCAGAACTAAACACAGCACTCCCTCTCCAGGGCTGGGAGCTTCACTTTTGAGAGTGCTCATTTCCAGGGGAAACAGATGATTCAGTGTGGAGCATTTTTAAAATCAGGTTCATCTTTGAGGTAACAAGCACAGCACCTTGAACTGACACCCACATACACAACTATGGGATAAGAAGAGTTTTTGTTAAACACATACATGGAATTGAAACAGAACAGGGCTGTGCAACCACTCATTCCTGCAAAATCATTTCATACCTGAAGTTTTAGTCTGAGGAAATCAAAAGCAGCAGGGGAAAACCTATTACCCATAACCTGCACACCCCAAACCCTTCAAGTGACTCCTGGTGACGGACCAGCTCCCTGATTCGTGCTCTAGAGGAGTTGGAAGGATTTACATTTCACTTCTTTTGCAGTTAGAGCTGTTTTATTGTTACCTTTCCTGGGTGTGTGTGGTTACAGGCACAGTCAGGGCTTGTCGTCGCTGTAGTAGCGCTGCTTCATGGCTCGGTATTTCCTCAGGAAGTACAAAGCCTCCAGCTCCTTTATAACAAATTCTCCCCGGGCAATCAGTTGCTTAATTTTTTCAGGGTCTGTCTCATCTTTGTTTTTTAGGAAAGCTGCTTTCAAACGGCTTCTGAAGTAGTCTGCTCCTTTGGGATACTCCCTTCCAAGGTACAGCAGCTTGGAGAGAAAAGAAAAATGTGTTTTTAATTAACTGAGTGCACAGTGAAAGGGGGTTCATTTTCTGGTTAAGGAAGGTGCTGGTGGCATTGAAGACACTTACATTTTTGTACAGTTTTATCACTTCACTTCTTAAAGAATTGGCCATTCTCACATCTCAGTGAACTCTGTCCTTGTGTGATTTTTTTGGTTTGTTTGGGTTTTGTTACCTGAAGGATAATCAATTTGAAATTAGCCTTCTCTGTGAGTCAGTAAATTGCCTCAGCTATCCTAAAACTTCTGTATCGTACTGAGCCCAGTTTGCTCTAATTCTGGTTCTACTCTCTATTCTTTCTTTTTCTTTCTTACTTTTTATTCCATTTAGCTTCTCATTGTCTTCTCCCCTCCCCCGTCAAACAGAAAACAAGAAACTTCTAATAACTTTGAACAACTGGGACACTTTGTGCTGTTCATTAGCTGCTTTCTCACACCCTTACAATTCTGTACCTGCTCGCCTGGCTGCTTCTATGGTCTGCTAAAAAACTGTATCTTCACATATATACAAATAAAGTAGTAAATATCTATAAATAAAGGACATATTTATGTATTTTATATATTTATACAGCAGTGTTTATAATAATGTATTTTGAGGTATTTATTTTTATCTCCATATATATTTATGTATTACATATTCCTATTTTATATATATAGATATATCCATTTTATACATATACACATATTTTTGCAACTATCACATTCATAAATTTTGCTTTTTTTAAGGACTCTTTAAGTGCATTACAAATTGAGTCCAGTGTGCATCGGCAAAACGTAAGGACAAGTGACAAAGTAACTGATTTTTATTTATGCAAACACAAAATCACAGAATGGCTTGGGTTGGAAAGGACCTTAAAGATAATCTCGTCCCAACCCCCTGACACCTTCCACTATCCCAGGTTGCTCCCAGCCCTGTCCAACCCGGCCTTGAACGCCACCAAATCACAGGCGACTGGAATCCAGTCCAGCTCCCGCTGCGGGGCCTCCTGTGGCCGCCACCTCCCCCTGGCTCTGCCTGGCGCCCCGCTCCCCCCAGAGCCATCCCCGGTTCCCCGCCGATCCCGGCAAGGCCGGACCGGGACCTCACCCGCTCCCTCCCGGAGCCGCCGCGGCGCCGCTTTACGGCAGCGCCGGGAGCGCGCCCGGCCCGAGCCGCGCCTGCGCCCCCGCCGGGCGGGGCCTGCGGGAGCCGCGGGATCGCCATCCTGAGGGACACGGGCACCGCCGCCCGCTGGGGACTGCGGAGAGCCGCGGGATCGCCATCCTGAGGGACACGGGCACCGCCACCCGCTGCGGGACATGGTGGGGCGGGGAAGGAGCCTGGGGTACGGGTTGTGTGGTGGAGAGAAGGATGAGGTGGTGGGATAAAGCGGGGTGTTCCTTGTTAGCTGCCCAAGTCCCGGGAGGTGGAAAAAAAGGCTTTAAGGCTGAAAGAAGCGCCTGAAGGACGCATTATCTGTTGTGTGAGCCCCGGTGTAAGTCCCTGTGCCGTGGTTTGTTGCTGTGGTTACTCCGTGTGGAATAGTCGGCAGGTGGCTCTGACTTCGTTGTCAGAGTGGCTCTGTGGTAACAAACTTCATTCCAGGAGTAACGTGTTAGTGGCTGATTTCCTACAGTATTGAAATTACTGTCATTGTAGTTTTTCAATAGATGATCACATCCACTTTGAACAGAATAGAAGTATTTTTCTAATTATTCCTTTTTAGCTGATATTATTGTCTGATGTTCTCTTTCCTTTTTTTTTTCCCTTCTGATCTTTTAGGGTCCAAAACCAAAAAAAAAGGTAGGTAGGCAGAAACACGCTGTAGTTCATTGTTGTATTAATTTTTTTAATCTGATTTTTTGGGTTTTTTTCCTGAGGCAACTGGCCGGGGTTAATTGAATCTGAAGGAGGGAGAGGAGTCTCCAGGACACCGAGCTTTTGTGCCTTTTGCAAGGAGGCCAAGTGTTCCTGCAAGGCTGCTGGAGAGAGAGTGGCCAGTGCAGCCACTGCTTGTCTGGCTTGGCAACGGGTGTCCAGGGAGAGGGGCGGTGTCCTGGCTCTGTCCCAGGCATGGGGTGGCAGCAGGACCAGGACAGTGACTGTCGCCTGTGCTGGGCGCTGATGGGGCCACACCTCCAGTCCTGACTCCAGTCCCGACTCCAGTCCCAGGCCCCTCACTGCGAGATGGACATTGAGGGGCTGGAGTGTGTCCAGGGAAGGGAACAGAGCTAGGGAAGGGGCTGGAGCACCAGGAGCAGCTGGGGGGGCTCAGCCTGGAGAAAAGGAGGCTCAGGGGGGACCTTGTGGCTCTACACAACTCCCTGGTAGGAGGGGGTAGCTGAGGGGCATCAGGCTCTGCTCCCAAGGGAAGAAGGGACAGGGTGAGAGGAGCGGCCTCAAGTTGTGCCAGGGGAGGTTCAGGGTGGACATCAGGAGGAATTTCATCATGAAAGGTTTGTCAGGCATTGGAAGGGGCTGCCCAGGGAGGTTGGGAGTCCTCATCCCTGGAGGTGTCCAGGGGATGGCTGGACATGACACTCAGTGCTCTGGGTTCAGTGACTAGTTGTGGATTGGGCCCAGCTTGGACTCGATGATTTTAGAGGTCTTTTCCAACCTGAATGATTCTGGGATTCTGTTATTTGAGCCCTAGGCTAGATGCAGAATTAAGGGGAATGAAGGGACAACAGGCAGAAGTCCATGGGAAACTGAGTTGGATAAGTTTATCCTTTGGGTTATTCTTAATTCAGTGATAATTTATTTACCCCAGCTGTGCATCTCACTCTTCTCAGTGCTCTGTTAAGTCATAGGAATGTAAAAAAAATTTGACTAAAATGTGATTGCAAGTAATTGAAACAAGCAGATTTTCCATTTTCAGTTTATTTATTTATTTANAGTTAGTTAGTTAGTTAATTAATTAGTTATCAAAGTGAAAGGAACAAATTCTTCCCTGAAATCCTAATGAATAGAAGTGTGAGTTTTACTGACTCTGTTTTGAGATAATTTTGCAAACTAATACTTTGATAACAAGAGCAATAAGATGCACTCAGACTCCAGTGACACTTTATTGTCACCATTGTATTTGTCCCAGCTTCGTGGCAATCTCTGTGCTCAAAGTTGCATTTCTATATATACTCATGCCAATATATTTATTGCCATGCCAAGTAGTGTGAAGTGAACAAATAGTTATTTATATCTGAATGTGTGATAGAATCGAAGTGTGAAATAAGAGTATTTGTAACACGCTTGGTGTGTGAAGAAGGACCAGTGGTCAGATAATTTCTGAGAGCCTCAAATTTAAAATATAGTTATTCTAGGATTATGCTGGAGGTGAACAGTGAACTGTCTGGAGTTGCAGTGAGATTTAATAACAGAAAAAAGAACTCTTTGGTATTTTGTGTTGTGAATTAGATGCTTCTAAATGCCAGGCTTGTCCCAGAATACATTTTCCAGTATTTCCTAAAATGTTTGAAGTTGTAACCTCTACTTTCATAGCAGATCTGCCTGTGATTCAGTTTCTACCTTAAACCAAAATATTTTAATACTCTCATGTTGTGGCTGTGTTTGGGACTGTCTAGCATAGAAAAATACATTGATGGTAGTAAGACCTTGTCATAAAAAAGAGAAGAAAATTGACTCCAGAATGTGCATTACTGTTCTGGAGGCTTCATTGGCAGTCTAGGGAGTCTAAAATCTTAATTTTAAAAATTGAGGGATCACATTGAAAGGGCAAAGTTACAGAGTTATGGAACTGCCAAACTGTATTAAAATAATACTGACATTTGTTCTATTCTCCATTACTGCAAACATGAAGTCCGGTGGCAAAGGTGGAAAATCGAAGAAAGCAAGGGAAGCGAAGCTGAGAGGTACTGTGCACTTCATTTAGAGGGACTGTGATAGACAAGTCGTTTATTTTAAATAAATGGGCTGAAAATAAGGTTATGATCTAGATGTGAATTGCTGTCTGTTTCACAAATACAAATGATTCTTCCCTCTTTTCTGATCTGGGCCAAATTTCCTGTCCTTTATGTTGCATCTCACTTCTGTATCAGAGCAATACTCTCTTTTCTAGTTGTTCCTGCTGCAGTTAGGAAGTTGGTAAGAATTAATTTACCATTAATCCATCCTGGTGGGGGCTTGAGCATGCTGTGACTGCCAGTGACTGCTAATCACTGTAAGATTTTGTGGTGGGAGTGGCAGCCCAGGTGGGCACAGGCAGGTTTGGGAGCTTCCCTCAGTGCAGCACACACACTTGACATGATTTACTTGGAGGTGAAGACATCAAGTGACTGGGAACATCTGGATTGAGACACAGACTGTGCCATTTTAGACTGAAGGCTTAGAGGTTGAATCAGTTTTAGTTTTCACATCCTCTCTAATTTTCTAGTCCCTATGGCAGCAGAGAGAAGCCAGAACTGTGGAGTAGCAGATCCTAAAGAGGATTTCAATGAACAAACAGCCGTAAAATTAAAATTGTAGGAAACCGGTGGTTGTAGGAAAGAAGAAGAGGAATTTGGGATTAAAGCACTGACTTTCACTCAGGATTTTGAATTGAGAACCTGCATCCATTGAAGCTGTAGATGGAGAGACCACTTCTTCTGCTGCACTTGGTGGTCCTTGTTTCCACTTTTATCCTCACAGACTGATTGGGGCACTGCCAGAGAGTGTGTTTTAGAGTATTCAAATTAATTTGGATCAATCTTCATATGGGAGATTTCTGTGCAGTGAAAGATAAACATTTATGTTGCTCATAATGTTCATTTTACAGTAGTTTTATCATTACAGCTGGTAACCAAGTCATTTTTTAGAAATTATTTAGGAAAGCACAGTTATGCCCTTGATCTCTTTCCCAATCCTCAGCTGAAGCTCAACTACGAGCTGAACAAGAAGAAGCAGAAAGACTTGAAAGGGAGAGACTCTATCAAGAGCACTTGGCAAAGCTAGAGGCAAAGGTTAGTTTTTTACTCAATGAAAAAATCTAATCCTATTTCTAAACCTGAGACAAGGCCTGTAAAACACTAGTCATTTATAGGAATTAATTTCCTTAATTAACTTCCTAATATAGGAATTTATTTCCTTCCTTTCCTTATGTGTTGGGAACAATATTGAGGAATTTTTCCGGTTTTGATAAATTTAAATGCATTACCTTTCAGATATGTGTTTCTTCACTTTGATTAAATGCCTCTTTTTTTCCCCATTCCACTGTGCTTTCAATTGAATGTATTTTTCATGTTCCCCATGAGGGTATTTGTTACAAATTCCTTAATTGGTTCCGTGCTCAGGCAGATAGAGTGATTTGTGTTTGTATATATATGTATGTGTATTAGACTGTGTATATTTATTTTTCTGAACAGTTTGGCATTCAGAACAAAAACTGATTGGTAATAGATAAATATTTTTGTGTTTAAAAAGAAAAAAAAGATTTACAACAAACTAATTTTTTTTGGAAGAGTCGCTAGTCGCTCTTGTCTACTCCTCTTGTACTTCACAGAATATTTTTTACCTCCTAGGGAGAAGGTGACCTTAAAACAATAGAAATTGAAAAGGAAAAAATAAAATTATCTTGTACACTTTTTCTAAATGATGCTTACATTTTTTGGCAGCTCCCATCAGAGCTGTCTCCAGGATGGTGATATGGAAAATGTTCAAGAGAGAGGTTACAATCATATGTCACATTATGTTTATCATATGGCTCAGCAGCTACTGTGATGACAATAACATATTGCAAAGTGCTGCAGTCTTCTCAATATGTTTAATTAAAAAAGCAAGTTTTCAGTGTTTGGATGTGTTTAAATAATAACTCATTCAAATATCCCAAATTTGTTTCTTCTATGTAAAATAATTGTAAGAAATAAGCCAAATATGTAACTGCTCTGTTTGAGATATAGATGTATTTTTAACAGTATCAAGCAGAGAGGGAGTCTGAACTAGCAGAACTTCATTCACTGGAACAGAAGTTTTTTTCTGCACAGCAGTGGAAGATAGATTACAGAGAACAAGCCAAGGTAAGCTTTCTTCCCAAAATCTGCCCAGAGGTTTGGCAAGGCAGAGACTTCAGGAGCTTCCAGTTCTCGAATGTAAGTGTGTGCTATGACAGCATTTTAAATTCTGTCTCAAAGCAGTGACAGGCCATGCTCACTTCTTTACTTTGGAGACACAGAAAAGAAATGTGGGCAAAGAGGAGCATGTTTGGTGATCAAAGTATCAATGCCCCACACCTTACCCCAACAGTCACAAGGAATTGTAATTTCAGATGTTCTGATATCTTCTTCCTCTTTTATTTCTTTAGTTCATTCTGCTTTTTACCGTTTCACCAAAAAAAAAACCCGTTCTGCCAGGGCTTAAAAAGAAATGCTGTAGAACATTTGTTTCAGTTGTTCCTGGATATCACAAGTCATCATTCAGTGAGAGAGGTTTGCCAGATTTTTGAAGGATGTGGCACAAACCCAGATCAGGGCTGGAAACATATGAAAATGCTGCTAGAAGTTGATGTCTGCAGTTTAGGGTGACATCCACAGTGGCTGAATCGTCACCCAATGGCATTATGTACCTGTCAAGTTCAATTTTAAGTGGTAAGGTGTGGAAATAGAGTAGATTTCATTCTTGTGAATCCTGCAGACACATCACTCAGTAACAGTCTGATAATGAGATTTGGTTAGATGAGGAACCAAAGGTTCCTACTCTTGTGGACACAAGGATTTTCTCTTTTTCTTGTGTACTGCTTAATCCTTTTAAAGTCTCTGCAGAAGAACTTCACAATCATAGGATAAATCACGTTAGAGAGGACTCCTGAAGTTCCTGTAGCTCAGCCTCCTGCACCAAGCAGGGCAATGTCTGATGTTGAATCAAGGTGCTCAGTTGGGTTTTGAAATATTTAAAAGTTGGAGGTACCATAGCATCTTTGACAGTTTTACCACTCTCACTATAACAGTTTTTCTCTGAATGCGATTGGCATTTCCCTGTTACAGCTTGTGATCATTGCCAGCTGTTGTTTATGGATGTTTTTGACAAACTAGAACTATTGATTTTAAAATAAGTCTGATAAAACTGGTAGATAATGGGAAATGCCAGAGTTTCTGTTAGTCTGTTGTTAAGATTATTTAAGGCAAAGGAAATATATAATCGCAGATTCTGAGTTTCCACATCTATTTCTGAACAGTTCAGATGAAAATACGCATTTACGACTTACCGTGAAATTTATCCTTTTTCTCAGAGTAGGTGCTGTTACTTATAAGTATGTGATGATAAAAGTGAAACTCTCTTTTAAGTGCAAAGATGTAAAAAAAGAAATCAGATGTCTTATTACTGAAAATTGATCAGTCTGTTATACAGGAGTTTCCAGTGCACTCAGCACTCCCTTGTTGTTGCTTTGTTTGAGTCAGTAGGAATGCTGATGGGAATGGTTGGGGGTGCAATCCTATAAGTGCTTTTGCTGTAAAAGATACATTTTCCTTTGTAATGCAGTTTTCAGTAACATGGGGTTATTAATCTTCACAGCAAACAGGGGGGCAATGTTTCATTAATATCCTATTCTAGAGATGAAGAAAAATCCATTATGGGTGATAAATTGATCCCAGGAGCCAGTGTTGTTAGGCTTATGTTTGGCATTAAGTGGGTGTAGTCTGCCACTGACCTTTTCTTTCCACCACTTATCGGAATGACCAAGAGTTGATTTGAAAATAAAATTATTTTAAAAACCCACCAATCTAGGATTTCACATTCCTGCCAGGGGTTTCTACAACAGGGAAATTAGTGCTAGTAAGGGAGAGGAAATCTCCTTCAGAGGCAGAGAAAGGAGAAGCAAACATGTTGCAGTAGAGGCTCTTAATCAACTTTATTGCCAATGTAGGGATTTTCAGTTTTCTTGTCAGAATCTGATCTGAGACCCACCTGCCTCTTCCACCTGCACATTCCTCATTTCTGTTCTCAGTCATTTTATTCTTCCAGCCCCTCCCTTGTGGCAGGTACTGAATTCATTGCTTTTGTGGAACACCCACTGATAAATAGGTATAAACCGCAAGTGTGAGGTGGACAGAAGCATCTTAACACATCAAAACAAACCATTTTTCCTGGCACAGGGATAATAAACCAGGTGGTGTTAGAATCCTGTCACTATAATGTGTTTGTCTTTCAGAATCCTCCTTTTTCTTATAATAGCAGTGTGCAGCACACCTGTATCCACTTTTCTCTGAACTCTTCTGTAGTGGGAGCATTACCTCAGCTGTGATGGGACTCCTGACCCCACTGTACCTCAGGAAATCAACACTTTCATGAGCTTGTGGCGTGACGAGCACGATGAGGACGTTCAGCTTGTGATGGAGAAGGGAGAAGTGGTCCTAAATGTAAGTGTGAAAATGGTGTATTTCAGTTTAAGCTTAACATATCCTTAACAGCCCCCTCTAACTCTGTTTTCCCTTTTTTTCATCGCCAAATGACTGAAAGACCTTCAACAACTAGAAGTTCTTCAATTTTTCTTTAATTACACATTTGTTGTTAACCCGAAGATATGTGTATTGACTCTCAATATGCATTTAAGGGGTTTGTGTGCTGTGTTTCTACACTGAGGTCTAGCATTCCAACACCCATATTCCCTTCCATTTTAAACCTGAGCATACAAGCTCATGTCAGATAGAAGTGCTTTGGTGGACAACAGACTTATTTTGTAACACTTGAGCCAGTAAAATGTCATGTAAGAGCAAAAGTTCCCAGAATTGATTTTTACCAACAGAAGTCACCAGCCATTGATAGCTTGTGAAACAATTTCAAGCAATCTGTGCCTGCACTGTAAATTTAGGATTTTATTTTCATTTGTGCTGACTTTATGTCGTTTTTCAGAAAGTTAAATGGGGTCTTCTAGAAACTGGGGGAGGAAAGTTGCATGTGTAATACAGGTTTCATTGGGATGGTTTGGTTCTGAGTTAGATTTCCTGTCTCTCTGTTAAAAAAAAGATTATTTTTGTGACCAAAATCTGTTTAGGTACAAAGAAGGTGGGTTTATCTCATTTTTTTATGACAGAACACACGATATGGTAAGGATGGTGTCAAAACAGATACTTTTCCCATGTAAATGTCTTCTAGTTGATTGAGAAGTTTGAGATTCTTCTGTTGGAGGCATCACCAGATGAGATCACAGAAAAACAACGAGATCAGTACCTGGAATTTATTTTGCAATTGCAGGATCTGCTTCATCAGAAGTTCAATGAGGCTACACAGAACCTGCTCAAAGTGAGTGAGATTTACTGCTTCAAAGTTGTGATAGATGCACATGGGAGTAACTCCAAGTGTCCTTTAATGATGGTTGGCTTTGTTTGGTCCTAAGCTGTCACAGAGATGAGTGTGTGAGTTTCCAAATCGTGTTTATAGCACTTGCCAGACTTTGTAATTATTCAAAACTCCTGAAAATCTGAATTTTACAGTGGAAAATCTCAGAGTCATTAAGTCAGAGAAGAATAAACTACTGGGAAGTTTTGTGAGATTTGGAGATGATGAAGACAAGAGGTGGTGTATGAAATTTTCTGACTGTACCAAAAAAATGTAGATGTGAAAAGCAGCTCATAACGTTGCCCTATACACATTTTTTAATACAAGTTCCCATGATTAAAGTATTTTTGAAACTAAGCTCTTGGGTAAGGTGAATAGTACTCCAACAAGAAAATGAAATTGTGCTGGAAAGTCAGTTTTTTGAGCTGCATGTGTAGGTAGTGATCTTGCTATCTCAAGTATATTAATCAAGTATGTGTAAGTATGTTTAGGAAAGGAATATTAGTGAAATAATGAACCAGTTGTATGTGCACAGTCAAACCCTCTGGAAATTAAGAAATGTTGAATTATTGTTTATTGAATTTAGGATTAAGCTCCCAATGTAATCATTATTTCACAAGTTTGATGTTGCCTAAATGATAAAATAATCTGTGCAGTGACTTTGGGGTAGGAGTCCACTATTGCTCAGTAAATGCTTTTTTTGTTTGTTTTTTTATAATTTATCCTGAGAATTAGGGAAATAATGGAAGTACCCCTTTTTGGAAGTACTTGGCTCACAGGATTTATGAAGTCAGAAGAAAAAAGGAATATAGTTCAAATTTTAAGGAACACATTTGAGTTTATAACTGTTATGCTTTAGTACTTAAATACAACACAGCTGGGTTTGGTCTGGTGTATTTTCATTCTTATATGTATTTTTTAATTTATTTATTCAAGTAAATGTAGGTAAATCAAAGTGAAATAAATAACACATGTTTTAATTGGCTCTTTTCTTTGTAGACAGCTAGTGTGTATGAAGATTCTGAGACTGGGAATATGCACACGGTCATAAAGGATAAAAATAGTACTTTCTGTATTTGGGTCAATCTGAAGAAGAAAGCAAGGTACAGCACAGTCAAATTATTAATTTGAAATGGGGCCTGGCTTTGTTGCATAAACACCAAGAATCAATTTCACATCATCTTTTTTTTTTGGTGGTGTTGAATAGCATCCATTCTGCAGACTCTCAGTGCTGGCTGTTGCTAAGGAGTGGTTTAGAGATACATGAATTTCTTTCTTAAAATGCAACAGCAGAACCTTGTCAATGCCAGAACAAATTTGGAAGAAAAACAGTAAAACATGCAGAGAATTGAAGTTCCTGTGGAAGCAGTGTTTCTTGCTGATGCATTTAATATTTTCTAAGTTGTTCCAGTTGCTTGCAAAGCAGTGAATGATACTTTGTGCTCAGTTAGGGAAAATATTTTAGAGCCTGGGATGCACTGTCATTTCTGAATCTTGATGTTTTTGTTTTTACTGGATTACCATTTAAATGTTACATTCTCAAAATGAGATTTTTGAGCAGACTTCTTACTCCCACTCCATAAATATAAGGAATAGGGTTTTTAAAGGACTTTAGCTTGACTAGGACCTGTTGCTGTGAGTTTTGTTAAGATACCCAGAAGGGTGGATGCTCAGCAATATCAGACTGACCTGCAGGTAGAGCCTATATGGGTTAAGTGTTAAAGCCTTTTTGCCAGCAGAAACATGCACTTAAATTATTCCATCAACAATTAAAAGCTAAGTGTTGCTTTACCAGAAGATTTTTAGAACTTGTCACCAGCTTATCTTATCCAAAATTAAGTGTTATTTGAATTATTTTGAAAGGTGCTGAGAGTGATGTAACACAGACAGCTGTGCAGGGATTTTCCCAATAAATGAGTTTTACCAGGAATGTAGTTTCTAGAAGAGCTGCCACCTGATCCTACCTCATTGTCATCCTGTCACTACTTATTTTTGAAACTCGTGATGCCCTTGATGGAGTTGTGGCTGTGCTGGAGGGTCTCACAGACAGCTGCCAGCACAAGCACTGTGACATCCCACAACATTTCTCAGATGGTGCAACAAATCTCAAAAGAGATTTGACCTTTTGTGAGGAAACACCAAGTGAAGAGCTGCCAATCTTAGCAGAGCCTGTTGTTGTTGTCACTGCCCTTCCCAGGTTCAAGAACTTTGTGTTCCAGGGGGCAGGCCATGCCTTTGAGCTGCCCCAATCCCTGGCTCTGAGCAGCGTGGCCGTCCGCGTGCTGCACACCCGCTACGACCACTTGTCTCCCCTGTGGGTGCAGTGCCAAGGGCTGCCCAGGCAGGAGGCCTCAGACACCAAGGACTTAGCTGAGCATCCTACAGACACTGGCCAAGAACCAGGAGAAGAGGAGGAGAAAGGCTGGGAAGAACCCAGCGTGCCTGCTGCAGAGGAAACGAGTTCTAAGGGGAGAAAGGTAAGTTAAAAAACCTCCTCAAAGGATATCCTACACGTGAAGCTCAATCACAGTGTCCTGTGCAGGACAGCCAAATCCTTAAATGTTTCATAGGAAAGGGCAGCTTGTGTCAACAGTGTCATAGATCTTTTCAGGGGAATGGAAAGATGGAAAGAATAAAGGGAAGTTTGGACAGGCTGTGCAGTTGGCATTTGGTTGGTGGTTTAAGAGAAGGGTCAAGCATGAAGTGCCATTGCAAGATATTTCTATAAATCTCTGGCACATGTACAGATGAATGGATTCTGCCTCTGCAAAACTGACAGCCCCACAAAATCCCTGCAGGAATCCAATTTTAGGAAAATTTGCAGCGTGCAGAGTAAGATTCAGAGTTCAGCAGGTGTTGGCTGTGCAGGTGCCCAGCTGCTCCATGTCTGTGTGCTGACCCTGTGTTGTTAGAGGGCTTTTCAGATACTTATTGTGGCTGCCTGTCCTCTTCCTCTGCTCTCTTCCATGGAATATGTTGGCTTCAGGTGTAATGGAGGCTGCTTGGTTTTGTGTTGTCCTTAACTGCATTTGGGGTTTTCACTTTGTGTGTCACCTGTGACTTTCAGATAAACCCCCAGTGTTCTCTACCTAGAATTTCTGCAGAAATAACTGACAAAACATCAAGTTTTAGGCCTACTTAGTATGTTTGGAGCAATTTCACTGGATATTCTGAGTGGAAAGGGACCCACAAGTATCCTCTACTCCAGCTTTTAAGTGAATAAATTCTGGGATCCATGCAGGGATCAAATGGGGTTCATGATCATGGCTTTTCTCCTTTTCAGTCCCCAACACCTTTGTAATGAATCAGTGCTTGAAATCCTATGTCTCTTGGTTCCTTTTTTTCTTTTTTTGTGTGACAAATCAAATCTTCTGGTACTTTTCACCTACATTTCTCAGACTTTCTTTAACCTCCTTCATTTTAGTCCCTCTCTTTTTCTTTCCCATATATTCCGCTCTTTCTCTCAGTCAGTTTTGTGAATTTTCCTCTTCCCTCTGAAGGCTCCACTTCTCCCACTCCTGTCCTCTCGCCTCCTGTCCTGTTGGAGGAGATGTGTGTTCTTCCCACGTGCTGGCAGGCACAGCCAGGACACAGAAGGTGCTGTGCCTCCAGAGGAGTCTGCTGTGCAATGGGAGAATCCCTGTCTGGGTTGGATATTAGTCTGGAAATCCAGGGGAATGTTTCTCAGCATCCTCCTGTCTGGCTGTGTCTTGAGCTCCCCCACATTCCTGTGTGTAAATACAGTGGAATACAGTGTGAAAGGGAATAAATATCATGGGCCAGGCACAGGCCAAAGCCACAGGTGAGGCTCTGGCACAGTTTCAGTGTTGGTTTGGATTCAGCGTTGACTTGCACTTTACTTGGAACCACTCTGCTGGCTGTAAAGTCAGCAAAACCACAACTTTCGAGTGCACACTGCTGAAAAAGTGTTGAGTGCTGGTGCTTGTTTGGTACTCGGGGAGCTCAAGGTGGAATTTGCTGTGGAAATGAAGTAATTACAAATCCAGCTCCAAATTAGAGAGTACCTTTAGTCAAAATATTTTTGCTAGGTAGGTAGAAATGACTTCTCTTAAAACCTTGACCCTGTAGAAATATTGGTACAAATGTTTCTGTATCCCCTCTCCTTGGGGCCTCCTTGAGGAAGGTGATGCCTTCTTTTTCATTGTGTTTGTCTCTGACTAATGGAAGAATGTCTCTTGCATTTTGTCTAGGAGAGTGCTGCCTCACTGAAAGAAAACAGCAATAACACAGATGATATAAAAGAATCAGAGGAAAAAACTGAGCAGAATTCAGACATTTTGGATGTGCCACCACAAGGTATTTGCTTAGTTTTTACGTGCAGCACTGAAAAAGTACTTAGGTTAAGTATTTTCAGTGTTAAAAGTTGTTCCCTGTGAGGGTGGTGAGGCCCTGGCACAGGTTGGCCAGAGAAGCTGTGGCTGCCCCATCCCTGGCAGTGTCCAAGGCCAGGCCAGATGGGGCTCTGGAGAAACTTGGGATAGTGGAAGGTGTCCAGGAGGCTGGAACTGGACTTCAAGGTCCCTCCCAGCCCAGGCTATTCTGTGATCCATGGAAACACTGCAGTATCCCCATGTGAATGGAGCAAAGTTTATAAATATAGGGATGTTTTTGATAACACTTGAGTTTTGCTAAAATTTTTATTAATGGTGGTTAAATGTGGAGATATAATAGGACAGATAGGTAAATGGAGTTTGCCCCCACACTTTTATTTATTTATTATTTATGCTTATGTGCATGTCTATCATGTTTATATAGATATGTGTATTGTTACAGATATGTTTATGGTGAGACACACAATCTTTATGAACCTGCCAGGCTCTGGGGAGATTTATTTCCTCAGAACATTATGATTCCAGTGCATATCATGGTAGGCATTGGTGTAGTGTGAGGTGTTACTGAGTAGTCCCTAAATGGGTGCTTAAAGTGAGAGGCCCAGATTCTAGGAAATAAAACTGTTTGTCTCTCCCACGTAAGTTACAAATTTCTCCTGTGTTGTGGTGTTGTCCTTTGGTTTAATAAGAGTCTTCTTGTGGTACTGACATAAAGAAAACAACTGCAAACAGCTATTAGCATAATTTAGCTCCACTTTACAGCCTTTTTCTTCTTTCCCACCCCACAACACTTTGGACTGAGCACAGTCCAGTGAATCAGTTGTCAGACTAGACCCTAAAAGCACGGTTTTCAAGAGAATATAAAGGACTTGGGCTTTATGTGGAGGAATTTGTATTTTATTTCCCTCAGGCTTTGGAAACCTGTACAACAGTATTAGGTGAAGTGGATGTGCACAGATACCAATTACACCTGAGTGTTTTCCAGCTTGTTCATCTGTTTTACTAAGGAAAGAAGGAAAAAACTGCTTTTTCTGGCATGCTCATGGTTTGCAAATCCTTTCAGTCACTTTTGAGAATAGCAGTGAAAGGGTGCTCAGTTACCTTGAGTTCAAAACAAGGAGCCAGGTAAATGAGGGCTAAAAACCAGAAATGCAACAACAGAGAAGAGTGACAGTTTCCCTGAATTTACCCTTTTTGTACCACTGTTAAGGAGATAAATTACCTTGGGAAAATAAATAGTTTCTTTAGAAGATGCCTATATATTTTTGTATTATTATTTTAATAAACAAGTTAAAGTATAAGCTGCCACTGTTAAATGCAGGAAATTGTTTTTACTTCTGGTAAATTTGTTGTTCAGAATATCTGCTAAAGGACATTATGGTGATGTGTGATACAGCAGAGTCAAACCTCTGCAGAATGTAACTAACTCTGACAAAAAATTAACACCATTGCCCCTTTTTTTTTTTAACTTAAAGACAATTTATAGAGAGAGTTGTAATTTTTGATATGGTCTTATTCTCTTAAATTTCATAACAATTATTGTAGCTGTTTTTACAGTATTGAATACTCTTTTCTTGATTCATGTCAACAGTAACTTCTCTACTCCTGGACCATCCCATGTGATGTTTTATGTGGGCTGGTTTGGCTTTTTTAAAAAAAAATATTTATGGCCATTTTTGTCCACAGTGTTTCTGCCTTTTACTAACATTTTCCAGCTAATTAAACACTGAGTTCATACATTTGTGATATGTAAGTAATTATGCACAGAAAAAAAAGGAATTATCTTTGTTATCTGAAAATTGTGTTTAATGTTAAATCTCTCCTGCTCTTCATAATTACCATGTCTTTCACCTTCAGCACATGACCTTTTAGTGCCTTATTTTTATGTATCTTTTTATTTGCTTCATTTCTTTTTATATCAATACAATCTTGCTAAACCTGTCCAGAACCTACTGTATTATTGTGCTTGTGAAACTCTTCTGCGGGTAACGATGGACTCATTTTGTCAGTAAATCCTTATTCCTATAGAAGTCATTTGGAAGTGGCCACAAATCCAAAAGTGCCCAAAATCCATAAGTGCTTTTCGCTGCCGAGCTCGCTGCCCTTCCCCACGGTTCAGGGATTATTGAAAGCACCAGCAGATGGGGCTGAAATGCTGCAGTGAAGCGCTTCCAGCACAGTGACTGCCGAGAGAGGTGGGGAAGGTCGGTGAGTTTGGGCGCCGGGTTAACTCCTGCTGTCTGGTGGGTTTTCAGAGGAGGATGCAGCGCTGCCGGAGGAGGCAGGAGGCAGAGAAGAGGCACCAGGAGTTGTCGATTTGCAGCGGCTGGTGCCCCTGGGCGGTGTGTACCGCATCGATGTTCTGCAGCTGCCGCCACAGGTCCAGGACGTCGGGGACTGGAGCATGGTGGAGGTGAGGGAGGAAAGGGATCAGCCGCTGCTGCCCTGGCCCCCTGAGGAGCTGCTCCGGAGGGTTGTCACTGCTGTCACACGCACTGGACGTGACTTCCTGAGCAGCAGACTCACGAGGCAAGGTTTGCAAATCATCAGCTTTTCATATGTGAAAGGTAAAAGCACGGCAGCACCAGAAATCACTGCTGGTTCAGCTCCAGGCTCTTCAGGCTGGTTGAGGCCTGTGGTCACTGTGTTCTGGTTTCCTCTAGTGCTGACCTACCCACACATTGCACTGTGAAGCTGGAAACCTTTAGTAAGCAGAATTCCCAATGAGCCAAACTGAGAGAGCAGGGCTGTGGGCAGGGAAGAGCCTGGGATGTTCATTCCCAGCCCCTGGGACATCTCCTTCCCTCTGACACTGTGGGGACAGAGTGGAATTACACCTGCTTCTGCCTCCCAACTGCTCCTGGTGTCTGAGGCTGTGGATCTGCTGGAAATGGCTGTGCCCATGGCCCTGCCTTGGGGCTGCCTTCAGCAGCACAGGAAGGGTTCCAAGGCCTCGTGGTAGCAACTTTCCTTCTGCCTTCAAAGGCGTAGTTGGAAATGTGCAGTATTAGCAAACCAGTTTAAATGGTGCATTAAAATCTTTACAGTGGTTAGATGAACTCAAAGAAAAAACCTGCATTTTCTGATAAACCCCTTATCTGTCCTTTTCCTCTCTTGCCAAAGCTGTTGGATGTTGGATTGGAGGTGTATCCATACTCCCCAGACAAGGCTGAAGATGGCACACAGGCAGCAGTACAGATAACCCTGAGGCTCCCTGATAATGTGATTTATTTACAAGTGCCTGTGGTTGCCCGATGGGATCCTGCAGGTACAAACTTAGGACATAAATTTATTTTAAATTTCAATAGTGGAATTTATACCTGAGTTGGACTGTTACAATCCAGCTGTAAAGATAAGGGCCAGTTTGGAGCCCAGGAATAGTTGGGGGACTTCAATGTAAATTGGTTTGGGGTATTATTATTACTGTTTTGGTTTATTTTTACTTCATCATTACTGCCAGAAGCCTTCCATGTACATCATTGTATCTTTCTATCCTCTTTGTCCAGGCCAGCAGTGGAGAACTGATGGCATCAGCAACATAACCTATGAAGCAGAAGAAAAGAGCATCACCTTTGGGATGGGTGCCTTTTACACAGTAGCCCTTCTCCAGGATGCTCACCTGAACCTGCCCTATCAGGCCTGGGAATTGCACCCTACTGGTGTGGATGAAGGACTCTTCACAGTCACTGCAGTCTTTGCAACCATTCAGATACAAATTAAGGTACTGTCAATTTTTTAAATCAAACATTTGCAGTTAAAAAAGCCCCATAATTATTACAATGTCTCTGATTAAGAATTTGGAATGTTTCCAAAAGAGAATGAATCTCTCTTCCTTTTCAAGCACTGCACTGGTTATTTAATTTCAGTTATTTACTATGAGTCCTGTTCCACCTGTTAGAGACCCGAAAATTGTTCCTCTCTCCTCCCAGCTCTACCAAGAGAAGTTAAAGTATTTCTAGAAGCAAACTACTAATAGTCCTTGTTTCTTCTCAAAGTTCAAGGTACTCATGATTATCCATCTGTTCATTGCTGTACAAATCAGTACACCAGTGTCATTTCTGAATTCCTACACAGAGCTGCTTTCTCCAGGGTCTGTAAATGAAAGGTCAGAGCCCAGAGTAGCAGATGATGTGGGTAATACCCAGCATAGCAAAGGTATCAATATTTGAAGCCTAAAGCAGAAAGTAGCTTCTGTGACCAGTAAGTTGCTCTCACTGGTTTGTACAACAGGGTAATCAGTGTATGTTGTCTTCAGTAGTGGTGGAAGAGGAGGAGGTGCTTTCCCACATCACAGGAAAATGGATGAGTCCTTTTGCCCTCAGAGCAGCTTTGAAAAGAGCTGGAGTGAACATTTTCCCAGCAGAGTACTCTCCCAAGTATGTCCCTGTGCCCAGGAAGGTGAGTGCCAGAGTTTCCAGAGAGTTTCCTGGTGGTTTTTCCCTGTTTTTTCACTCAGGTCACCCTTTCCTGCACTGGGAGCTGCTGTGCTGCCAGCTGAGCCAGGGGCTGAGTAAAGCAGGCCCTGACACTGCTGTAACACAGGAAAGAGGGAGAGATCTGTTTTGTCTGATTTGTCCTTGTGCACTGCAGGCTGCCCTGGCAGAAGTGAAGGCCTATGAACAGATGGCTCTGCTTGCAGCTGCTTTTGCTTTTGCTCACAGCAAGTGGAATGGAGAGGCAGGGCCACAGCAAGTTGTGTTCAAGGTTTGTGGAGTCAGAGCAGACCAGCACTGCCCCCTGCCCCAGTTAGACAGGAACAATTAACTCCCCCATGGTGGCCTCAGCCCCTGCCTCAGTCAGTGTCACACGCTGCACTTGAGAGAGCTCTCAGGGGACACAAGTCCCAGCAACAAAGACACTTGCTAAGGAAAATGGAGCTGATAAGTCAGCAAGGAAGGCTTTAGCCAGAGCTTCATGCTCTTCAGAGACCCCTTGAAAATCAGCAGTCTGCTCTGCCAGCTTTTTAAAGAACAGCTGGGCACTTTCTTCCTGCCTGTAGGGTTTCCTTTGCTCCCTGCTGCAAAGGAGGGAATAAGCAACCTCAGTGTTGATTTGTCTGCACCTGAACCACATGAACTAAAACACATGGTTAAAACTTCTCCCAGGCAGCCAAACACTCCCACGTGTGTCTGGAGAAAGGTAACACAGCCCACTGCTGAAAGCTGGAGTGGCTTTCTCACTCCAGGGTCAAATGCATGTGACACACAAATATTAGAATTTGTACCCTGGCAGTGGCACAGGCTTCCCCTCACAGAGCATTTTCTCCTGCAATAGGTAAGTGAACATCTTACAGCAGGTTCTGCCAAGGACAACGACTGGTCTCTTTATATGTTCAGTGGTGAGAAAGTACAAAAGCTCAAGCTCACAGAAACCAGTGAAGCTTTTTCAGAAGAGCTGGAAGAAGAGTCTGAATTTCACTCCACACTCTACCATATGCTAAAGGATTCTGCCAGCAGTGAAGCCATGGATAAAGTGGAAAGAGCTGGCTTCCTGTTTGTTGATTCTGTGTATCAGCTGCTCCTTGCTACCAGAGTTTTAGCATACTCTTAGATACTGCGTGTGCTTTCCTTTAAAACTTTATTATCAAAAGCTTTCAATAAAGTTACATTTCAAGTCTTAAATTCTTTTCTATTCAAAACATTGAAGCAGGTTCTAAAATTCAAACATTTTATTTTTGTTCAAGCAAAATAAATTCTTTATTCTTTTGTGGCTAGACCACCTAGACATGTTTATTGTTAGCTATGTTCAAAATTGCTATCGTGTTGTAAACCTCAACAGAACTGAGATCCTTTTAGCTACTTTTAAAGATGACTTTTGTCAGAATGGGAAAAAGATACTTTTTTTTCCAGGTCAAGTCATGCTTTAAAGAGAAAAAAAGTCCATCTCTCCCCTAAAAAATACCCACAACCCAACCAAACAGCCCCAGACATGTAACCTTAAATAAATCCCAGGTTTCCCTCCTGTCCTGCAGAGCGGGGCGGGGCGGCCCTGGCCCAGCCCGGGGCTATACCGGGGGAGGGCCGTGGTGTTGCAGTCCTGTGTAGGGCCACAGCAGCTGCTGCACTGACGTCCAGGAGTCCCCCGTGCCCACGGGGGCTGCATCCGCCGGTCTCTGCAGGGACAGCCCCGTCAGGAAGCTCGTGAGAGCAGCCAGCAGCACCAGGATGGACACGGACACCCAGAGGGTTTTGTTGGCACTGCAGAAGGAAGCCTTGAAGTGGGATGCCCACGCTGACATCAAAGTGTACCTGGGCAGGGCAGCAAAGCACAGAGCCCTTCAGTGTTTCTTCAAAACGTGCAACTCTTCCCACCCCACCGAGCCTTAAAGCAAACTAGATCCCACCAACGTCAGAAGTGACAGGTTGTTACTGAGCTGTGCAGGGGGAGCTTTGGTTCTGGGTACAAAACACAGCCAAGGAAGCAAATTCTTGATAAGCTGGCCCGGCTCACCAGTCCACCCATTCTCCCTGTACCACACACTGGGTTCCCAAAGCATTTCCCCGTCGCTGATCACTGCCCACAAGGGTCAAAGGAGAAAAGATCCAGGGAAGCCACGACATCTCCACTTGCACCTTTTTCTTACCAAGTACCCTGGAATGAGTGCAGTGACACCTGAGGATGGAGAGAGGTTTTGGATGAGGCGAGGAGACTTGGAGAGCCCATTTTCCAGAATGATGCTTGTTTGAAGGTTTGTCCAATATCTGGTGCTTTTGTCCGTTTCATGTGTGTTTTTCATTTTTAATGGATGTTTGAAAATTAAAAGGCATTGTCTTAATTAAAATTAAACGTAAAATTAAACATTGTCTTTTAAAATTAAACTTTAAAAGGCATTGTCTAGTGTATGGCATAATTTTTTATGATTTTTTTTCATTTTGTTTTGTGGAAAAAATTTTCTTTTCATGCTTCGTACTTCAAGATACACAGAAGCTCTATTGACCCTCCCACACCAAGCAGTCCAAGTATACAGTAGTTAATTGGATTAGCTGTTGTGTGAAGAACAATACTTAAATCTGTTGGTGCTTCTATTGGTACACTCTTAAAATTTGGTCTTCCTGTGTATCTGGGACTTTGGCCACACTTGTGGAGATGTAAAATAAGCACTTGGATTACTCTGGACATGTTATGGGAAACGTATGTTAGGAGAAGCCCCCTGTGAATAAACTGCTGTGCTGTTGTAGAGATCTGCAGCAGTGCTGGGTTTGGCAGAGTGAGAGCAGAGCAGGGAATGTACAAGTCAGCTCCAGTGACTGAGCCACAGGTTGATGTCTGTCTCCTGTATTTAAAGAATATAATAGAAATGTAACCCAGCTGCGAACCCAAAGCCTGTGGCAATAATTAATAGCAATAATTGTACCTTCTTCTCTCAAGGTCGCCGGCAAGCATGGAACAAGAACTGACCCAGACCACCTTGTTGGTGCCCTGGCAGAGAGAGAAGCAGCAAATGGTGTGGGGAGAATTTCTGTGAGTCCCTGTGAGATCATGATTTTCTTAAAAACTTCAAAATTAGTCTGAACAGGAAAACATGGGGGATTTACACAAAAAACTCAGGTGGAAAGTGTTGTAAAGATGACTTGATGAGAGATTTGTTGAACACATGCTGATGTGTTCTCAAACCTTTCCCCTTTCTCCCCTCATGTGGGACAAGGGCAGAGAGATCGAGCAGAGGAGCAGCCTCGGGCTGGAGAGGGCAGGAGAAAGGCCCTGTGGGCAAAGGGACCTCCCTGCTGTCACCAGGGCACCTGTAGGGGACAGAATGGACACTTTGGGGGCAAAATGGAGGTAATTCGTGTTATAGCTGGAGGAAGATCTGAGTTCATCTACAGGGAATAAGTATGGGGATATTTTTGAGGAAAAGCTGAGGTGATGTTTAGGGGAGAAGAGTCAGTATTTTACAGGAAGGAAAATTTTGGGGGTAAAACTTGATGTAATCTGTAGGGAACAGAATAAATATTTTGGGGTAAAAATGAGGTACTCAGAAGTGGACAGGTACGGAAAATTTTGGAGCCACAAGCTGACTAAATCTAGAGTAGGGAATGAACATTTTGAGGGGAAAATGAGGTGATGAGTAGTGGGTGTGTAGGGAAAATTAGGGGGCTAATTCTCAGATAATCTCTAGGGGAGAGCATGAACATAGTAAGGTAACATGAGGGAATCAGTTATGGGCAATTTTGGGAGTAAAATATTATTAAATAATCTGTAGGGCAGAGAATGATAATTTTGAGGTAAAAATGAGATCATCAGTAGTAGGCAGATGGAAAATTTGGGGGGGTAAATCCTGAGAAAAGCTACATGGTAGAAATTCAATATTGAAGTAAAAACCGAATCAGCAGTGGATAGGTAGGGGAATTTTAGGGGCTAAATTTGAAATAATCTGAAGGTTGACAATGAATATTTTTAGTTAGAAATGAGGAAATAAGTTGTAGATACATAGGGAAAATTTTGGGCGTAAAACCTGAGTAAATCTCGAGGGGGAGAGTGAACACTGACAAACTGAGGCAGTCACTGGGGGTAGGCAAGAAAATTTTGGGGGGTAAAACTTGGGAAAATCTGTAGGGCAGAGAATGAACATATTGAGGTAAAAAGGAGGTGATTGGGAGTGGACATGTAGGGAGAATTTGAGGGACAAACCCTGATCTAATATGTCAGAAAAAAATTTCTTTTTGATAAAAACCTCTAATGTCATGTGTAGAGAGCAGAATGGATATTTTGGGGATAAGACAGATATCACCTGTGTGGTTTTGGTTTTAAAATCTAGTTAGTATATAGGGGACAAAATGGACATTTTAGTCATAAAATCTGAGTTACTCTGTAGAGGAAAGAATGCATATTTTGAGGTAAAAAGGAGGTAATCAGAATTGGGCAGGTAGGGGAAAATGCTGGGGGGAAGATGAGAAGTAATGTCCAGAGTAGAGAATGAATACTTGCTTGTAAAAAATGAGAGAAGAAAAAGTGGACAGACAGGGAAAATCTGGAGGGGAAATATGAAATAATCCCCAGGGAAGAGAATGAAAACTGAGCTAATCACTTGTGGACACATAATGAAAATTTTGGGTGTAGAAAGTGATATTTTCTCCAGGATGGAGAATTAACATTTTGAGGTAAACATGAGATAACTAATAGTGGACAGGTAGGGAACATCTTGAGGGTAAAGCTTGAAATAATCTGTAGGGCAGAGAATTAATATCTCAAGGGAAAAATGAGATAATCAGTAGTGGACAAAAAAGGGAATATGGGGGCAAACCTTTAGGTAATCTCTAGGTGAAAGAAGGAACATTTTGAGGTAAAATGAGTTGATCCGTAGTGGACATCAGGGAGAATTTGGGGGCAAAACCTGAGATAATGTGTAAGGATGAGAAAGATTTTGGAGAAAAAATCTGACATTGTATATGGGACAGAATGAGCATTTTAGGGATAAGACAGAACCTGTGTGTTTTTTGGTTTTAAAATCTATGTAATATATTGGGGAGAAAATGGACATTTTGGTCATAAAATCAGAGTTAACTTGCAGGTGAAAGAACGAATATTTTTGAGGTAAACTTGAGGCAATCAGCAATGCCCAGATAGGAAAAATGTGGGGGTAAAATCCAAGGTCGTCTCAAGGTGAGGGAACTAGTGTTTTGAGGACAACTCAGGACAGCATGTCCTCCTTCCTTGGCAGCAGCTGGCAGGGAAGGGAGAAGAGGCCCCGTGTGGGACAAGGGCAAAGAGACCGAGCAGAGGAGCAGCCTCAGGCTGGAAAGGGCAGGAGAAAGGCGCTGTGGGCAAAGGGACCTCCCTGGTGTCACCAGGGCACCTGTGGGGAACAGAATGGACACTGTGAGGGAACTGGAGGTGAGGAGTACAGCGTTTGGGGTAAAATCAGAGCTCATCTGCAGCGGTGGGGGAGGACGGGAGAGGCCGTTCGTTTGTCAGACCATTTTTATGTTTGTTCACGCTGCAGGGTGACGTGACCCCCTCTGCTTCCCCCATCCCCGTCCCCGGGCCCCGGTCCAGAGGAGAGGGTCCCCGGGAGGGGCCGGACCGGGCCCCGTTCGGAGGAGGGGGCGGGGACTGGAGAAGGGGAAGTCCCCCTCCGCCCCGCCCCCTCCCCCGGATCCCCCCCTCCGGAAGGGGTCCACCCCGACCCCCTCGAGGGACCCCCACCTCCGAAGGGATCCTCCCTCACCCTCCACCCCCGGGATCCCTCCTAAGAAAGGGATCCTGCCCAAACCCACCTCCCCGACCCCCCAATCCCCTTGCCTCCCCCCAGGACCCCCTTTGGAGGAGGGCGCCCTCCCTGGCCCCCGACCTCTCCAGTGTGATGTGTGGAAAGCCGGAGTGCCGGCGGTGTGTGTGAACAGCACTGCGGACCCGCCGAGCGGGTCCAGCCCCGTGTGGGGACTCCAGCGAGGGCGGGGGGCGCCGGGCTCCGGCCCTCTGGGCTTTATTCTCCGGCGCCCCGAGCCCCGCGGCTGCAGGGAAAGGAAGAGAGAGGAGGACGGGAAGAGAGGAGAGATTGGAGGGGGGGTGGGTGAGGAGGGGTAGGGAGGGGGTCAGGGTGAGGCGGGAAGCGGGAGGAGAAGGGAAAGGCCAGATGGGGCAAGAGGGAGAGTGACAGAGGAGGGGGAGAGGGGAATAGAAGGGGGTAGCGGGGTAGGGACAGGAGAGGAAGGAGTGTGGGGGGTCGGGTTTGGGGGGAGAGGGGAAGGGATTTGGGGAAAGGGCGAGGAAGAAGGGGAATACGGGGAGAAGGAAGGAGGGGTGGGGGGGGACAGGAGGGAAGGTCCAAGCCCCCGCACCTCACCTGCGGAGGCGGCACAGGGAGTTCCGCCCGCCCCGCGCAGCCGCCCTGGGGCCCCGCGCACCTGAACTAGACCCGCCCCGCGCACCTGAGCCGGGTCCAGGCCCCGCCCCTGAAGGCGCGGCCCCGGTACGGCCCCGCCCCGCCCCGGCTCCACCCCGGGCCCGCCTCACGAAACCCC
>VZDJ01000426.1:3871910-4080549 GCA_008694505.1 Cyanoderma ruficeps
TTATAAAAGAACATTTTTAACCCCAAATCTCTTCTAGGAGATACACAGGGCAGGGCTGCACTGCACCCCCAAGCCCAGGAGAACTGGGAGAAAAGACAAATCCAGACTGAGATTTCTGGGAGATTGGTGCAGTTTCTGCCAGCCGGAACATTTCTTGGTCTGAGCACACACCTGTGAATCCCAGGAATCTGGGACACCATCAAAATCTTCCTGGGCCTTTCCATTAAAAGCAGATTTCCACAGAGAATTAATGAAATACAGAAAATTAAATGGAAATTGAAAGGAGCAGCTCCCCCAGCCCATCAGGCTGCAGCATCCCAAAGAAAATGAACAGAAAGATTATGGACTGGGACCATCCTCAATCCAAATCCCTGGTGTGGAATACCACTCTGCTTTGGTTTATAAATCACCACTTCTCTTAGTGGACAAACCCTTCAGCTTTGCTTCCAATTCACCGAGTTCCCAACTGTGGCCGCCGAGATTCTGCTGCACCGTGTCCAGGGTGGGACCCAGGAAAACACGCAGGGTGTGGTCCCACGGGAATGCTGCCCAGGAGGCACAGGGACCTGATCTCCTCCCGACAGCTCCGGCTGTGCTCCATCTGTCCCCACGGTTCCAGCCTGACATGCCCCAGCTCCCTGTGCCCGGTGCCCTGGGGAGTGTCCCTGAGGTGCCACCAGAAAAAGGCCTCTTATGGACATGGAGCCTGGGGCTCCAGGGGAACAAAAGGAGTTTTCAGTCTTTAGCATCTCCCACTGTTGGCACTGACAGAAAACACACTTCACACACTTCAAACAGCTTCAGCCTCAGCAAGACATGGAGGTTTTACAGATCCTGGTCTCACCTTGGCCTTGCCGCAGGTACAGCCTGACAGGGAGAAGGAAGGAAAAAGGTCAGGATGGGTTAAGTTCCAGAACATCCTTACCAAGATTTTGTCAGCTTTGGTTTCACTGATGCCTTTAATGTTCAGCAGCTCCTTCTCTGGTGCATGAGTCACAGCCTTCACAGTGTGAAATCCAGCTTCTTCCAGATTCTTCCCATCATTGGCATTTATGCCACATTACAGGGAAGGAGGGGGGGGAAGGACACATGTTGGTATTTTTGGCTTGTTTTGCGTTTTTTTTGACAGAACACAAGTAAGAATTTAGCAAAGTTGTCAGATTCACCTTGTTTTGAAGGAAAAATATTAAGGTTGGATACTAGGAAGGAAAACTTCCCTGTGAGGGTGGTGAGGCCCTGGCACAGGTTGCCCAGAGCAGCTGTGGCTGCCCCTGGATCCTTGGGAGTGTCCAAGGCCAGGCTGGAGGGGCTTGGAGCAATCTGGGATAGCGGAAGGTGTCCTTGCCCATGGCAGAGGGTGGAGCAAGATGAGCTTTTAAGGTGCCTTCCACCCCAAACCCTTCTGTTCCATCCATTCAGGGTACAGGGATTTCCTCCTGCCAGGTCTGGGGAAGCTGCTGCTTTATGAAATGAGTCCCGCTGAGTTTTGCTCCTCTCTTCAGCCATGTATCCCATGTGCTTCCTATACAAAGTCCCAGCAGCATCACATGTTGAGGGAAGGAAGCAGAATAATGAAGCTGTGACAAAAAGCTTTGTAGAAGTACTTTAAAGCCTCAAAGCCACTCCCAAACCCAAATTAAAATAGTGAGCCAGTGCTGTTAACTCATCTCAGCAGACTCACAAGCCTATAAACTTTCCCAAGCACCTTCCTTCCCCTGAGGTGGGAAATAACCCAGCTCAGCAATCCCCTGCCTGTGGCTGACCTCTGGGTTTTGGAGCAGGACAGGCCCCTGGGAGCCTCCTGCCCCTCTCAGCAGCCCAAGCCACAGCACTCGGTCTTCAGGGCGGGTGTCTCTGTGGTTGTGGTGGGGTCTGACCCCTGGATTCAGGGATCCTTTCCCTGCAGGCACCCAGGCTCGGGCACAGCTTCCCCATAGCACCCAGGCTCAGGAATAGCTTCTGCTGTGGCTGTGCCACCACCTTTTGCCTGTAACTGCTCCCTTGGTGGGGCTGTCACCCACCTGGGGACACAGTGCTGTACTCCATGGCTGAAGAGGGTGAGTGGGTTCTGCCAAAAATCACACCAGGAGCCACTGATGGACCCTCTTTCCAGGACACCCTTCTGCTCTCAGGACAAATGACAGTGGCTGTGTTCCTGTGGTGGGGGCCAGAGGGCCAAAGCTTGTTTCATCTTACCTGGAGAGCTCTGTGGCAGGGAGATGAGGAAGAAGCTTTACATCACCCTCCATCTGGCCATCTTGCTGAGGGAAATGAAGGCAAAAGGGAGGAAATCCAAGCAGGCACCTGCTCTGTGAGTGCTTGGTCACAACTCACCTCACTTTTCCTCTTAGACCCCTCTGTGCAGGTCTCCTGGCTGTGGCCATCACAGAGGAGGGAGCAATGCACCACTGGAACAGTGGCAAGGGCTGTGGGGAATCAGGACATCAACCTGGCTGCTGCAGGTTTTGTAGTGGCTCAGGCAGAAGTAGCTCCTAATTACAATCATTTTAAAGTTATTTCCTAAACTATGACCATGAGATTTTTTTTTAAAATTCTTTTTTAGTGAAAACTTGGATTTTGTGTAACATGAATACTCTCATGCGAGCACCAATCTCCCTAAAGATACTTTACTGGATGCTTTTTTGGTGTAGCTTCCTTGCATTCCTCCAGCCTGAATTTCTGAGCTCATTCTGGACATCTTTTATCTATGGCCAGGGAGACAAAGGCAGTGCCACTGAGTGTTGTGAAACTGTGAGCAGTGGAACAAAGAATGGCCTCAACTTTTCTGCTTTGTGCCCCCTCCAGGTCTGATTCACCATTACTCATCAAGAGAATCCAGCCTCCTATGCACGGAGGATATGGGAAAAGTCCTGACTTCTGTAGAAACACAGCCTGTTTAAGGTGGCCTTCAGCTTCAGCCCTGATTCACAGCAACAGCAGCAGTGTGAAAAGACAGGCAACTACACCAGCACTTACAGTCTCCTGTGCTGGGAAGTCAGCTCATTCTTGCACTGCAAAATTCTTGTAAAAATATCTTGAATGGCTCTGGACTTATTGGGACAAACTGATGTGGAGCAGACCAGAGTGACAGCATTAAAGCAAAGAGCACAACAAGATTCCATTCACTTACTTGGGGAAGGAGAGTACAGGACATAGAATTAAACCTCATTCTGATATTTAAACATTTTTTTTGCTCTTTCAATTTAACCATCAAAACTAAACTCCCTGAAATATAAAGTATTAAATAACCCTCTTTCCCCTTCCCTTATATGTGGTGTCCTTACAGGATTTTAAGAGGGAAGCTTAACTTGCACGGTTCACAGTTGCTGCTGCTGTTTTTGAGGAAAGGAGAATGTGGAATGGTGGGAAGAGGGTATTAAGGGAAGAAGAGCTGCAACAAAACACAGCTGGTGACCAATGCCAAGTCTCCCTTAGAAGCTTGTCACAAAAGCATTTATATATATATATTTGTATTTTTCCATCTAGGAGTGGTTTGCAACAAGGCATAAAACCAGGACACAATTACTGCAGTGTAGCTGATGTCACAAATTGTTACTAATTATTAACCATGAGAGAGGACAGAACCACACCTCCTTACCCTCCCCTGCCCTAATTGCAGCATCTGCATCCAACCTCAGACGTCTGAATATGCAGCCCAGACACTGGAGGAGCATCTCTTCTGCAAGTTTGGATGCTGTTTGTGTATCACAACTCCAAAAAGCTGATCTTAATCACTGCTTATCTGTAATAAATTCATGTGTCCACTCAAATGAAGGATGCTTTGAAAGCCTAACACTGCTGCCTGTAATTAGGGAAAACCAAATCATGCCCTGAGCACTGCGTTTTTTTTGTTACATTACCAAAATCATCTCTATAGGGTGGGAAAGGAGGCAGGAAAGCAAATCTTTTATTGCAAAGCTGTACCATTAGGCAGAACAAATGCTCATCTTGGAACTCTCTTAAAAAAGAGAGGTAATTTTTTGATGAGTAAACTTAATCAATACATCTAAACCATCAGCCACAAGAACAGGTTATCAGAAGTGGGAATTAGATACAAGGCAGGTAGAAATTAAATCCCAAATACAGCTACTTTGTTGACTGTATTTAACACAGTATCCCAGTTCAGTAGTTTATTTTCTACTCTACTTTGTTTAGATTTCTAAATCACTACAGCAATTTAATAAGAAAGCAAGTTTGACTACCTGAAACTAAAGGCTGATTTTACCAGACCAATGTACAGACAAAATACAGGCGACAGGGTTTAGAAAGCTGGATACTGATGACCACACATAGAAATTAAATTCAAAACTGAGTTTCTATCAATTGTTTTTATTAGATATCAGCAGTTTATAAATCTGAATTAAGAAAATTACAGAAGAGAATTAACTTGAATTCATTCTTGGTTGTAAAGTTTTTTCTTTAAGGTCATAATAATTTTTATGCGGGATGTCATCAGCAATAAATTCTAGACTGTCTAAAACACAGCCCCACTATTTCCTTATTCAATAATTAACAATTTATCAAAAATCTAAGATTGTAACAAGTATTTAATTAACTACTCTATTAGGCCCTTAGAATATTTCAAGTTTTTATTTTTAATTTTTACACAATACAGAATTTTTAAAGCACTTAAGGATTCTATATTGCAATTTTTTTGTAACTTTCAAAACTAGGAATAAATAGACTGTTCCCACAACAAGGTGAAATCCACTATTCAGCATTATCACGTTTTGACTTCTCCACACTTCACATCTAAGCACAGAACCTTCTAGCTGGAATACTGTTTTAAACCACTAATTCCCCACCATTTTAATGCACATCAATGTATGACTTCAAGAACTTTTACTTCCTGGCAAGCACAGGTTTAATTTAAATGCATATTTTGCTACAGTCTACTAAAACCACCACCTCCTTTCTCCTTCCTGCCTCACAGACAGAGCCAGTAATAAAATAAAGCTCCCAGCTTATCTAACAATAAGGTTGTTAAGAAATAAAGACTGGAAATGAAGAAAAAAAGAAAAAAAATATATGCAATGTAACAAGTTGCTGCAAGATTTCTGCTCTGTTAAGATGAAACAGCATTAAGAAAAGGCTGAGTCAGAAATCTGCATTAAGAAACAGATAAAACCATCATCAGTCTTAAGGCAACCTTCATTTGAATCAGCAGTGATTACTTGTGTGCCTGAAGAGGAATCCTTCTTTAGCTTCAGTTAGGAACCATATCGATCCTAGAAAAGTAAGAACAAATAACAAACCAGATATTAGTGGGTTTTCCAGGGAAATAAATCAGTTTTACTTCCATTTGTGCAATAAACTGCAGGTGAATTCTTCAAGACTTTCAGAAAATTGACCAGTGCTTCCAAGAACTGAAGTTTAAGGTTAAATTCCAGGATAATCAGTCTGATTTTCAAATACCTGAGAGCTCCCAATGACCTGAAACAGGAATTTCCAAGCGACTGCAGCACAAAACCTGCTGGATACTGAGGCCAGGATGGCTTATTTAGGCAAAAACATGGAGCAAAGGTCAATTAAAGAGCCAACATGAGTTGGTCTGGATGATGGCAGCAGATCCCTTCCAACCAAACTATCCCATTCTGAGTTAGGAACTGTGGTGAGTTTAAAAACAGAGTGACGACAAAAAACTTTCACAATGGGATTTTTTATTTTAATTGCAAGAAAAAAGATATCCTAATGAAGGCAGATACAGATTTATTTTTTGAATTCTAAAGACTTACTGTCTACTTTGAGAGGTCTACAGGGCTCAAAACCAAATTCACTCTTTTCTCCCTAAAGACAATTCAGTGGCAGGATCCATGGTACTAAATCCCTATAGGAAGACTTCAACTGATGGTTAATAGATTGTGACATTTTACTCACCTGTATAGATGTCATGACTCCATTAGCAAGGACAGAAAGTTTTCCAGCCACGGATTTCACTCCTTGTTTAAACTGAGCTATATCAGGAGCTGAAGGCAAGACATTGGTAATATTGTAGCTTCCTAAAAGGAGAACACACACATGGAGGAAGCAGAATTTTATATTAAAATCAACCCTTTTTTTTTCTCCCTGAAGTACAACATATGACTAGGAGCACTAGACAGAGATCTCAATGTCTCAAGTGCATCTTCCTTTGGATTTTCAGGTTTTCTTAATTCCACCCAAGAGTGTCATCCTCTACACTCTGTATTCCTGTATTCAAAATTCATGTTGGGATAGTAGATGGCTTATTCCATACTTCCAGTCTGTAACAATGTTGTTTTGTAACCTCAACAGCTGCTATCCTATCTATACAGATATAATAGATATTATTATATATAATATCTGTAATATATATATAAAATATATATAGAATATATTATATATACCTCAGAGAGACCTATTTCTGAGCTGTCATTTTGACTTCCTTTCAATCTGTTCCACTCATCAAATGCTTCAAGCATTTTTGTCACTAAAATCAGTCATAGAAATAAAATCTGCAGATATAAATAACCTGAGAGGCTCTAACCACTTCTTAGCCACAAGAATTCCCTCATCATTTGCTGGTTAAGTTTGGTTGGTCTAAAACAGTTCTTGCAAACAAGGCAGGAAAGCAACTCCTTTTCTTGTGGTTTCCTTCCAAATCAGCACCTCCAAGTCAGCTACTTGACTTTCATAAGCATCAGCTTTGAAATAATGCAAAAAGGCTTTTTCTTGCAGCTCCCTCTTTGGCTAAAAACCTCCCTACAGCATTCTGTACAAAAGCAAGGAGCCCCACACTGTTCTACCTGGACATTTCACCAGTGCTCACAAAAACAACCTTAGATTCAAAAGGTGTTTAATCCTGGCAAGGACTCCGGAACTACAGTGCTGTCTTTGTTGACAGTGTCCTGATTATGTTTATTTTATGGAACTAATGATAGCCTGAACATTAATTCCACACCAGACAAGCTGTCAGTGCAGTAGCATTTCTCCAAGAGGGCCACCCCTCAGTTTATGGGGTGAGGAGCGTAGCAGAGACATGCAGGAAAGGAAGTTTCTGTACATTTGATATAGTGTGAATTTATGACACCACGACACCACGCTGCAAATGCTCTTTCAAGTGGCTAAGGCAACTTACTGTGATTTCTGCTTGATATCCTTTTCCCTCCTTAAGTTTTTTTTCACATTTCAAATTCCTAAATCCCAGTTTTACTTAACTCTTGTTACTGGCTGCTTATTTCTCTGCTAGTCAGTGTATTCCAATTTGCTTTCAGGGGATCAAAACTAAACAGTCAAGTGTTTTGAGGTTTTTCCCTCCTACTTTTCCAAAGTAAAATCAGATGCTGCACACTGATTGTTTTTCCAGCCTATCTGAATCATTTCACAGATTTCAAGTTCTGCAGTAGCTCTTTTTCCAATTTCTTCAAAAGTTAAGGAATGAAACTCAACTGATTAAGCCTATAGAAGGTTCCAGTATTTGCCACCTTTTCCATTGCACATTACTGCACAATCCAAGAAGTGTTGGAAAGAAAACATGAGACATTTTCAATACCCTAAGGGGCTTCTTTTCACTCAATCCAATCTTTCTCCCTTTCTGATTTGACGAACTACACTCTCCAATGTGAGGTGTTCCAACAAATCTTTGAAACAGACAATCCAAGTGAAGATTTTCCTTAAAAACTTTGCAAGGCCAGAGGTAAAAGCAAATACCCCACTGAATGGATATGCCATGCAACAGATCACATGGGCATTTCAAGTCCACTAATGTTTTACTAATGACTTTTCCTAGATCCAGTATTATTATGACAGCTAATGAGCTACTTATGGTAACTGATCAAAAAAACTACCCCAGAGTCCATTTAGGTGTTACCTCCTTGGAAAATATTACACTTATCCTTAGATAAATGTTATTTACTGAACAGTCTGTTATTTGCAACACAGCCCCCCAGTATAAAATACTGAACTTGCAGAATCAAAAATAGAGAATTTGAAATTTAAGGGGTTAATTTTTAAACCATGACTACACCTGCCATGCCTGTTTGAGCTGTTAGCATTTTGCTTGCAGAACACAGAGATGATTATGCTGAGAAGCAGAGCCAGGGCCTGCATTCCCCACATGCTCCAGTTTCTCACTCTGTTTGCTATGTACCTGTTGTTTGTTTTCTCTGGTCTTCAAACAAGTCAGCTGAACTTATGGATGTGCTTCCAGAGAGCCTTTCTAGCCGAGCCCTTGCTTCATACTGGAAAAGAATTGAGAATAAAAAGGATTTTATCAGCTTGCTGCCACCTTTTGAGGTCAGATAATCCAAGACACTACAGACATTTAAAACTGAAGTGGACCATATTGAAATTTCTGCCCATTTCAGTTTTCACATCACTTACACTGAGTTTGCCACCATCCCATTTCTGAGTTACCCAAGAATGACATTCATTACTGCAACCCCAAGGGCCCCTGGGGCTGTTAGTTACCCTACAACTGCTGAAAAACTATGCAACCATAAAAAACAATAACTAAAAAATGCGAAACTGAGGGAAAAGCACTGCAGTTAACATCCTGCTGACCCTTCCAACCACACGACACCTTCAAGTCAGCTTTTTCCAAGTTCTCTGCAAACAGCATTTATATTTTCAATTAGTATTTACATTGTTAGTTGCTCATTAAAAATCTGTATCCTGCCTCCAAAATGCAGCACAATACTGATCTCTTTTTTCTAGGCTGATTCAACTCCATGCAATTCACTGAACAGTTTATTTACTTGGTTAGCTTTACAACATTAATAATCTTTTCATGTAACAAATACACAGCAGGAAGATGTTTCAGCAGTGGTTTGATGGCACCAGTTTGGGTATTTAGAATAAATTAAGCCTGATTCTATCAAAAATCAGGAGTGCTGAATCACAGTCTGCCACTTCTATCAGGAAAGAACAATGATGGAGGTACGGTCCTATGTGCAACTGCAATTCCTTAAAGCTGAATTCTAAATGATCAGAAACTTGTACATTTCCATCAAACAAATAATCAAGAGGATGTAATTCTATAAGCTCACTAATTCTACTGATTTTAACTATTCATTGCCTTCTCTCTTACTCACAAGAATACTGTTTTTATAACCAAAGAATATTTTAACATTTAAAAATACTTATCACTGTTTCCTACTTACATCAGCCTGATCTTGCCTTCCAAAGTACATGTCTGATGAAATGGCTTTGACATTGCCAAATTTTTTCTGTGCCTCATCTGTGTTTTCAGAAGGTTCATGTTCAGGCTTACGCCGAGATGCAGGCCTGGAAGGAAAATAAACTGCATCAGGGAGAGAAACCTCATCCACATCGTGGCAGAGTGAAAGGAATCAAACAAGAAACACTGAAGTGCTCAAACTGTATTGTACAGATAAATGAAAAACATGATTTAAAGTAGAAAGAAGAGAGGCAGAAAACACCAACCAAGCACATAACCCTCCCTGTTCTTACATTTTCTAATTGGTTACAAAGATAAAAATACAGTTTTCATAGAGCAAAGGTTTTTTTAATCATCACAATCAGACCCGTTGTTTGTGTCCCCAGTACCTTCATCTTCAGAACTGAGCACTCCAAATTTTCATTCATTTGTTAACAAGGTTTCCTTTGATTCATCACACAATAAACAAAGCAGGTATGTGCTCAGAACAGGGCAAATATTTGAGTTTCTCCCAACATCTTTTGTCTACTTCTTCCTTTGCTGAAAGTGTTTGGGAATTACTTCCAGTACATGCACTGAGCAGCTCTGAGCACAACGGACAGAGCTCAAAATGTAAGGAAGGAATTCAGCTTACAAAAGAAATTCAGTCAGGAGATCCCTTGACTGCTGATGGAAGTTCTGGCCAAATTCTTCTATAGACTGAAGAAAATCCCACTACTATGATCAGGACTGAAATCCCAAATTAAAACTTGGGCTTTATGGAGAAAAATCAGTTTGGTTCTCTTGGTATACCTGTCTGAAAATCCTGTGCTTTTTGAAGTTAACAATATGTCAATGTCTTTATTATTATTTTCTTTCTTCCAAAAAGCATCTGAATTGTCATCCCATTTAGAGAAAGTGCTGCTCCTCAAATCTGAAGAATCATAGTACCTAGAATAAAAGAAAGAAAAACCTGTTGAAAAGTCAGAACTTTGTTATTTACTGAAAAGTGGGAATATATTTATTTGTTATTAGATAATGACTGCTGTAAGTTCACTAGCAAGTATGTTTTCAAATTACAGTTGTCAGTGAGCAATGTGGATTCCACAATACTGCTTTGGAAGCTTTGGTTGAACCAATGGTTCAGAACAGGCAGGAAAGCCTTTATTTTGTGTTCTGTACTTTTTTTTTCAATCCAAGTATTAGGAACTTGTGAGTTTTGCAGCACATTTTATTAAAATTAAATCCTAAAAACATATTTCTTGAAAGTGAGTCTGAGTTTAATAAGGCAATCTTCTCTTGCACATCAAAATCACAAGGAAAACACAAAATAAAGAGGAAAGAAATGAAGCATGTTTGTCAATTCTGGTACATGATTTGATCTTTTCCCCTTTTGATTACCTACACATATCTCAGCATATGTGGAAAGTATTTGAAAAAAAAATACACCACCAAAACCTATTAAATGCCAAAGATTAAGATCTTGTGCTTGAAGAAATTTACCTTAAGTCTGGCTATGACCAGGATGGGGAGAAAGATCATCAAAACCACAGGGGGATAGGAGAATGGAACCACTCAGTAGAACAAGATAAGATACTAAAGTCTGCACCTGCATTCTGTAAAAATATTCTTAAAAATAAAGTTCTCCATGTTTGCACTATGAATGGTCAGCCCACTCGTTTTTGCAGTGTATGAGAAATGTGACACCTGCAGCAGCAAAGTCTCAGCACCGAGCATGGAACATATGAAGGACAGAATGAACTTCTACAAAAAGCAGAAGCCTCTCTCCTGACAGACAAAAAGAAACCACAGCAATCTTCTAAATTCCATAATAACAAACAATCAAGGCGTTTTTATGGATTTGAAGCTTTCCAGTTTCACAATGGCCACCAAAACCATGCCATTGGGTAGGGGCTACATGAGCTGATTTGAGTAGAGTGTTTCTTTTCTCTAAGCTTCCCTCTCAGATTTTTGTATGTCTGCAAAACACTTCCTTCCCAAGTATTTGGGATGGGGGAGAGAAAGAAAAACTATATGTAACAGAAAACAAATTTTTACATTGTGACATTAATAAAGATTTTATTAACTGTAGCAAAAGCAAAACATCAAAATTCAGCATTTTCAGAGGCTTCAATTTTATGCCTAAACCTTGAGACCTTTAGCTTGCTTAATTCACTTACCAGCACTCTAATATCCAGGAGATTATTTTGCTTTTGGGCATATACTAAGTTGCTAAAGCTAAAGCTACTTTGCCTCTATTTCAAGTCACAGCTTGAAATAAGGATACCCTTAACAAGTCCAAATCTGACTGTTCTTTCTTTAAAGAGAATGAACTTGTGTACCAACTCCAATTAGATCGTCCCAGCTCCAACCAGAACAACAAGAGCAGGGAACAGCCAGGTCACAATTTATCCTCTAATCATTAAACCACAACACATTAAAAAGCCTCCTCCATAATTCATCCTTTTCCTGCTGGTAGCTGATGAATAATTTGAGAGCAGTAACAGTTCTTTTCAGGGAACAAACAAAGCAAGCGCTGAAATGCTAAGTTTTATTTTACAAGACTGCTGCCACTTTCCTTGGACTCACATTTTGTATTTCTGCTGCAGTGATTGCACTACAAAATAGTGACACAAAAGCTTTTGTGCTTTTATTTGCCTGTCTACAAACAATTAGGTACAATTTCTCATGTTGCTGTGGCATGGATCCAATAAAGGCAGTTTATGAAAGCAACACCTGTTTGTACGTCTCAGTCCAGAAACAGCTGGTTCATTGCAATTACTGCCTGTAAGATTTAATTATTTTTCTTCTCCCAAGAGCAGTATTTTATAGCGTGCATTGCAGTCATCCTCTCATGACAAATGTTTCAATTATTTTTCACTTACATTTTATGTTTTACATTTTACATACAAGTTTCTTGAAACAGAACTGCAGCCACAACACACCCAGCACAAATACCTTAAAAAGAGTGAAGTTTTTGCATTTGGCATGCAGAGAATGATCCAACTGTAGTACATCTAACATCAGACCTCAATGCCTGTTTAATTTGAAGTTGAAGCCAATAGCACAAGAAAGAAAGAAAAAAGGAATGGAAACAAGTCATTCTGACAAAAAATGCAATGCATTTGGAATAGAGCAATAAATAAAGTTTATAGGGCAACTATCTGTGCAAGCAGAGACTAGACTCTGGACAAGGAAAAATCTACAAACACATACCTCAGACCACTTTCTCTAGCTACCTCCCCTCCTTCACAAACCTATCTGTCACTGAGGCAAAGTCAACTTTTCCACAACTCTTTTGATTCAGATGTCCCCTGAAAACATGTTGGGTGTGTACACAGGTTCAAACTGCCTTCATCTCAGCTTTCAAAAATACTGTGCATATTATTATGGAACTTGCATATACTTCTGGGCCCATCCAAAATCAAAAGCTTACAGAATACCTTGAGCTAGAAGAGAAGTAAGAGTCTTCCACATCATCCATGTACTTCTTCTTTGGCTTGGCAATTGTCGGTGTCTCCTGCTCTATTGTTTGCATTTCTGAGGCGACTGAGTGAGAAATGCCACTGGGGACAGGGAGAAAACAAGCATGTAAACAAATGACAAAACACACACCCTAAAAGAAAAAAGAGAAATCAGAGCCCAGATCTAGTTTCTGAAGCTTGCTGAGAAATCCCAAGCTATACAAACATTTAAGGAAAGAGGAATTAAAATAAAGGAAACCCTTGGAAAACTGTTGCTCTCTCAAGTAGGGACAGCACTTCTGAACACAAAGCCTATTCTGACAGCTGGAAAACACAATCTAGGTTGACCTCTGCCTGCAGGTTAGAACTTAAATCTATCAGAAGCTTCACCTTGAAAAGGAGAAAATTTTTTGCTGATACTGCTCAAGTTTCCATAACCTGCTCTAATTCATTTCTTCATTTCCTGAGTAAAATGAAGGATAAGTGCATAAAACCACAGAGTATTCCAAACACAGTTTCCAGAACTTCACATACCTCCTACTGCTGCCCAATCCCATGCCAAGCCTCTCCAGTTCTGTTTTCTTCTTACCAGAGAGGTTTAAGGTTTCTTCTTTTGCTTTAATATCAAGATCTCTGTAGGCCAACCTTAAAGATGATACACTGGAAAAAAACACAGTTACCAGAGAAATGTCCAACGCTACACTGAATGATCAGCCCAGGAATATCAGTAGAACAGTAACGAAATTTATTGTAGCACTGTATTTTCTCATGTCTTCCCTTAAGGGAAGCATCTGGGCCCAGCTAAGTCTCCATCCCTTACCTCTAAACCATCTTAATATTTTCCAGTCACACCAGTGCAGCAGAGACTGAAGTTTTTCATCTGGATTACAGAATTGCACAAATACTGCTCAAATTTAATTTGTCAGGCCAAAAGGGATATACTTTTTATTGATTCTAATGAGCAACTCAGCAATATTTTAATTTGTAAGTCTCAACTGGCATGAAGTACAAATGAACTATCAGAAGAAAGACAAATGAGATTTATTATGCTGCTGGTAGATGTGCTGCAAAGCAGAAAGGAATAACTGATAACATCTACCCAGCACTTTCAGCAGTAAGATTAGCAGCCCATCTCAGGAAATCTATTTCATTGACATCAAAATTTTATTTGCTGTTGATTAAAACAAAAGGAAATACTGATCAAGTTTTTTAAAGTAATTTCAGCGACCTATTCTTGTCAATGCACAGCAGAAGATAAGGAAATTGTGTATGAATTTAAAATCACATTTAAAGTTTCAAGTCTCAGAACTCTTCCTCCTTCTAAACGACAAAAGAATCACTTCAACTCCTGCCACATAACAAAGTCATATTGAATTAATTTAGTAAAGCTTATTACTCAAGCTGTTAAAATTAAAACCACCACACAAATTAGTTGGAAGCAAATGCAGTTCTAGCAAAGCTCACCCTTCCTTTCACTTTGGTCACTGCTGCCACCTACAGTTAAATTCCCAAATGATTATCTCAGGAAGTTCTCCTGCCTCCACCAGGACTGGATCCATAAACTCAGTGCATGTGCATCCCTCACGTTTACAAGCATTTTTAGAGGGTTTTGGCTACCGCAGAAAGGCTGCAGAACTTTTATTAAAAGTTGGCTTGGATCTTTAGATTTATACATTTCTGACACAAACCCCAAACAAACCCAAGACACTACTTGGGACTTTCTTCCAAACTAAATTATACAATCAAAGACAATATTGATAAAGAATAGTAGTACATGAACAATCCTTTTTTAAAAATTATTTAGTTGTTACTTCAGAGACTCTCCACTGGTAGTTTTTGGCAATCACCAAGAACCATGATGTCGTGGTTAAAACACTTCAAATGATCCCCTTGTGACTGACATTTTTAATGCAACTAAAACATTAATTTCTGCAAGGACAACATCAAAGTGAGCAAAAGGAATGGGGAGATTATAGACCAAAGACCTTGGCATGATGAGCTAGAAGTGATCCTGTAATTGTGTAATAATTCAGAAAACTTCTTAGAAGGTTATAGGAAGGATTCTCTAGCACCTGACAGGATGTTCAGCTCTGTGACAGTAGAAGTGCACACTAACCAACTATTTAGTAGTTTAATTTTGATGAGAACTAATGAAATATTAAAAACTAAAAGCCTGTAGCAGAGGAATGTGGAAGGAATCAGGAACAACACTCTCTGAGCCTTAGGGCTGAGTATTTATTAATCAAGGAGGACCAACAGATTCAAGGCCTCAGGCAGAATTATTCAAAGGGTTTTGGTGAAAATTAAGGCAGCTCTAGTATAAATCAGCTGAAAACTCCATCAGGCAATTTGAGACATACCCAAACTTCCTCTGCTCTTATGCACTAAGTACAAGTTAAGCTGAATATTCCCTGTCCTCTTAGAAAGACTGTCTTCAATAGTATTGAGTTGACAACACCCAATCAAAATAAACTAGTTAACTAGCATGAGATAAAGAAAATTCAAGAGCCAAAACATCTTCTTAATACTTAATGTCCTACAGTAACTCATCAACTGCATAAACATATTTAATAGCCAAAAAGAAGGGACTGGGGGAATTATTGCTTGGCTCATCTTAACCATGTCTGTTTGGGCTTTTTTTTTTTGAAGAACTGAAGTTTTATTGGCATATGCCAATCTGTGGTAGTATTTAAAATGCTGTCAATTAGCTCATTAAATTATGCTTCATGGTTTACTATTGTATAATTAATTCATACTTACAGTGGCTCTTCCTTTTCAGTTTTCTTACTACTGTGAAGATCCTCTTGTTCCTTCATTTTATCTACAGCTTGTGCTTGTTTTTCAATCTCACTAAAGTTTTGGCAACTCACTTTTTGGGCTCCCAAACCACCTTTTTTGGCACCAAGCTGGAATTATTGAAAAACAAAAAACCAAAAGCCCCAATATTATAACTGAGACAACCACCTCAGCTGACTCAACAGCCAGACGTGAAAGCAACAGCAAACACTACACCCAGTCTGGGAGAAGTCCTTGCAGACAGTAAGGACAATTTGGAGCAGAGAAAATACTTCTTTCCATATTTTGGACTTCAAAATTCTGCTTCTGATAATTGTTCTTACAAATTTAATTAGCTTTGCAGTGAAGTCCCACAGAAAAATGGAAATATTCAGGTTCTAATTGTTCAGTGATTGGCAGGTTCAAATAAATATAACACGCAGAACAACTTGGGTTTATTTTGTTGTACAGGAATAATATAATAAATTTTGTTGCAATGGAACTATTATCAGATTTATAAAACACTTAATACTACAAATATAGATACAATGGTGCTGACAGCCCTCAAGCTGCTGCTCTCACTCTCCTCTGTGTTCAACTCCTCACCTGCAAAACTGCAGCAACAATAAAACTGACCATGCATTTGTCACCACCTTTTATTGTTTTAAGGCCTTCAGGTAAAAGCTCCAGGCCATGCACACACAGATCATGAACTGCACCTGCACCTGTCAACCAGTTCTGTTGTTCTCACTGGAAGGGAATAGATTTGCACAAACCACTCACAATAAAAAATTCCTTTGGGGTATTAGGGTCTTCTAGGGAGAGCACAAAATCATAGGATTTAATCTAAATTATCTGCTCCAATAAACCTTAAAAATCTTCTGTCCTACAGTGGCCCAGACTTTGTAACAAGCTGTCACCCTGAGAGCCCACGATTAGGGTGGCATTAGGGTGACTATTAGGGCTGTTTCTTGAGTTGCAACAGCCACACATTCAGAACCTGAGCTGCCTTCCTCAGTTTTCCTGTGCCTTAAACCATCATTTGGAGACACTAAACTCTCTTCCTGCCTATTTACAGAAAACAGAGACTAAGAAAATGCTAAGATCCCATGCAGAAGCAAGTCTGTAAACTATCTTTAAACTATCTTGAAATAAATGACCTATAATACAGTTAAAAACACTCATTGTTTACATACACTTACCCCCTTCTTAGCTTGATTTGGCTTCTTTTTTATGAAGGTGGTGTTCTCTGCAAGGATTAAATGTACATTAGTTAACATACAATTCTTATTAATTCCAGAACTGTAGAAGAAAATTTCTGTAACATCAACCTCAAGATAGTTTTTGCCATTTATTTTCATGTCTTTCTACACTGAGGGGCTGAGATACTGAACTGAGCCACAGAACAGAGCTGTGTATATCTCCAAGAAAATGTAAGGAGCTACCTTTGATTGGGATGTCTTGAAAATATGCAATAGGAATAAAATTACAGCTCACTTGTCTGTTGCAGACTCCTGCTAGTCAACAGAACAGGAAAGCAGGACTTGCTCTTCTGAATCAGACTTGAGGTCCACCTGACCTCCTATCACTTTCAAGATGACTTTCTTCCTGCCTAGATAGGCATTGGCTGTGTTCAAACCCACCAGTGACACACATAAAACATCACTAAAACGGCACAAGCATTATAAACAGCTCCTGCTGGATGCCTGTGCACACAGAAAAACCACTCTGAGCTGAAATTTGCGTAGAAAGGGGCATACACAGAACAGAGATTCTTCCCTAAAGACAGAACTTGTGATGTCCAAAACAACCAAGAGAAGTACTTGTTTCAGGAGAACATGTTAAAGATACAAATGAAAAAAGCAGGAAGTGCATCCAGTGAACTTTTTTGTAGTCTCCAGCTCTAAAATAACCAAACCCAAATAAAATTAGTGATAAAGACCATACCTGCCTAAATATTGAAACAGGCCCAGATAGCACTTCTTTACTGCCTCTGTGCTGTTGACAATTAACACTTTGTTCTCAGAAACCTGGTCCTGCAGGACAAACCTCAAAGTGACAAATCACTGAGGTATTTTACTCTGTTCTATTTCCATCAGCTTTTTTCCCTTACTCACAGTATGATAAACTGCACAGTGTTAAGTGTAAGAGCCTGGTCATTGAAGGTAATTGCATTATCCACACAGGATTTTTCCAGTCCAAGTTTTTATGTTCAGATTTCTGAAAAGGGAGCAAAATCTATTTCCACAGCTCTTCCCAGGCAGACATTCTCTGTCCAAAGGGATATTTGGGTTCCCTACACTTGCTGTTCCTTTCTGCTGCTTGCACTCATTACCTAATGCAGGCTGTGGGGATGTGCTAAGGCCATCAACACTTGGTCCATGTTCTGGTCCTAAAAGATAAAGAATAACAAGGGTAAGAATATCAGAAGGCTCTTTAGAATGCATGAAGTACCAAAACACATCTCACTGTGCTCAGGGTAGTGCCTGGCAGAGACACCATAATGTGCTATTTCCATCACAGCTCTCCCAGTCACTAAAAGAGCAGCAGGCACCCCAACTTCTTGTGTTATTAATAGGTTATTCAACTATTAAAGCAGGGTTAAAAAAAAGACTAAACTAAGACAATATCAGGGAAGTGCATCTTATTATTAACAAAGAATCAGTCATACCGTCACAGGACTCTGGAATATTTTCTGAAGTTTTCTGCTGGAGAGAAACTGGTTCTGGTAACATCCACTCTGTATCCTTTGCCTGGAAAAAAAACCCACAAAATCAAAAGTGCACAGAAAATAGAATATAGCAAATAAATATGAGCACTTAGCTAAAGACTGCTTAAGTATCTCTGGTTTATTAATATTGAATTCTTATGATTACAGCTTTTAGGATTAAAACCTGTACTCAGAAGGGCAGCTACTAAAATTTGAAAATTATTAAATTATTAAAATTATAGAAATGTCTACCTTTACTAAAAACAAGATGTTTTCTGTTACTAAAACAAGTGTTCCTGAACACTTTTATTTCCCCTCTCAGGAATTTTGTTTACCATCAAAACCAATAATACACATTTTAACTGTGCTTTAGATTTATTTATTGTAGCCTGGATGATTTACTTACATACTGTCACCACAAGCTCTTGCACTTCCCGTTTTCTACACACTTCCTTTTTGATTGTGAGCAGTCCCCCCAACATTCCTGGTGTGTCCTCCCACTCCCTTCAAACACATCCCCCTACACAGGCAGGTTTGTGACCAGCTCACAACAAATGTTGTAAGAATTGTTATATTTTGCTGATTGAAAACCCAAGGTACAACACAGTACGTTTATATCAGAGTACTTCCAAGCAAGAAATCCTGGCTCCAAGTGGAATTGTTATGTCTACAAAAAAAAAAAAATTAATTCCACATTTGGCTACTATTTGGGTCATTTAAAACGATGATCTTAGAAAGTGGTTCACATCCAGGAAGAATTCTGAGACCCACAGAAGGAAAAGCAGACAAATATTATCTCCCTGACCTTTTTTCTATTAAGTTTTCTTTCACCATAGAGCTCACAGTCATCCAAAGTGTTTAGAAAGGAAACAAGAATTAGACAGGTAATTTGTACCTTGGTAGAGACATGGGATGCAAAAAAATCTTCTTCCTCTTTGTTTTGAGTTGGTGCTGGTGGCATTCCACACCCATCTGTCCACAGCTGAAATTTAAGGGACAGAATTTTACAGGTTAATTGCACAAATGTATTTTTTTCCAGTGCATTAATCTTAAAACTACTCTGTTTTATTTTCAGGTTAAAAATGTATTGATTTTTTTCTTGTCCTTATTTTTTTCTTACAAATTTATCCAATGTTCAATAGATGACATTCCTTTTCTCATTAAATTCATATGTATTAGTTTTGCTCCTGGGTGGACCAGCCAAGAGCTTTGTGCAAAACCAGATCTCAGAGCTGGGGTACCCAGAGTGCCACAGGACTGCAGGACCAACCCGTGACCTGCACGCCAAGATTACTCACAGGCAAATCTTTTCTCACAGCTCTTCCTACTCCATGCAGGAATATTGACCTTTGTCAGAAAGGATAGTGAAAGTACAACCAGCTCACCTCACCATTCAACAATCAGCTCTATCAGTAAGTCAGAAAAAGAATTTTTTAACATGTGACAGGGGAGGGGATGGTTGGTACTAAATGCAATTATCTGAATAATCTACTTCAGTAATTTAAATAGCACATAGTCACTTAAGTTTGCGGTGCACAGATAAAAATATTTATTAAATATTTAGTGAATTTTTCAAATATTTAATATCAAACAATTGGATGGGATATGTAATGGAAGCAAGACAATCACAGTTCCTCAGAGAGTCATTTGGGGAACTTGCCATAAACTTAGATACACACAGTGCATTGTACTTACTTGAACACATTTTACTTCTTAAGCTGTTTACTAAGTCAAAAGAACTATTCTCTGAACTTAGTGATGTGAATTATATTGTCCATAGCATGAATAATTAAGACTGATCCGTTAAATTTCACGCTGTTTGATGCACAGATAAGAGAAAAGAATCAAGCCTTCTTGCTTTTAATTTCCACTCATCTGATCAACTTCAAATGAACCAGTCACAAACTTCAACAACCTGAATTAAACAATCAAAATACATTTTCTATGTACAAAGAAGACAACTGTTGTCAAACTTAACATTTTAGGAATCCATTCTGGATACTTTGCTTAATTCCTGTCAGCAACCTAACCATGTTTTGACAGCTTGTGTGAACTGCCTCAGCATTTCTGAACAGCAGGTTCTACACAAACTTGCTAATTTCCAAAATACTATCTTTGTAGGGAAAAAAACCCCCAAAAATACATTATTTACCTGTTCAAAACAAACTCCACTTAAATCATACAGTCTGTAGTTAATTCCATTACAATTTTTCATGCTGCGCTCTTCTAAATAGTCCATTTCAAATGAGCAAAAATAAAACCACCACATGGTTCAGGGAGAAATGGCCACATTAACTGAAGATTGATAATCTTCTGTATTACTGACTAGAGATTTATGTATTACTGACTAGAAATTTAAAGCCACTTTAGAGGGAAAGAAGGTGAAGTTTTTCAGACATCTCCAGGCAACACACACTACTCACATCAGTCCCATGCTTTCTTGTGGCCTGTGTTGCAAGAGACTTGATCTTCTCCTTGTAGAGCTGAGCAGCACGACTGTTGTACTTGGCATTGGTGTCATTAGTTGTGCACCCGTGTTGGTGGAAAAAAGCAGACTGGGAAGCAGAACACAGAAAATGCTGTGAGGAACAGGCTTAAAAGCTAGTGATATTTGACACAAAAATATATTGCAATGCAGCAAACGACTCTGTTCCTCTGCCTAAATCTAATCTTTTAAATTATGGAGTCCAAGTAATCTGCAAAGCACAAAGAAAACTCCACTCTGGTGACTTATTTACATATAAATAAAACAGAAAAAAACCCAATACATCAGTGTGATGTCTAAAGAGCATATACAAATGCAAGCTTCCTTTATTTATAAAGAAATTGTTGCTCTGAAATTAAGTGATTAAATGGAAGGAAGAGGTAAAATTAACTGCCAGTAGCTGCTCCACAGGACAATCCTAATTTTCTAAAAGGCATTGTTTGGATTCATCTCTGTCAGGCTGGGGACATCAATGTATGTCCAACAGTATCAAAATGAGTGCACAAAAACGGTCTTCCTTCAAAATAAAGGGATGTTTATGCCCATATCTATGTGCCCAGATAGGTTTATAGGCTTGTGTGTTTATATAAAATTAATAAATGAAGATTTGTGCATTTCCACATGCAAATGTATACACCTATTAACTTGGTACTCAGAGGGGCTTCTTAGAAACCTTAATTCCAATTACCATAGAGATTTGATCTGAAAGCACAAGGAATTAAGGACACTTTGTTTTTTTAGCTATCTAAAACACAGCAGGAAGCTCAGGAGCACTGTTATCCAGGATTCAGCATCATCAGGCAATTATAGAACACAAATGATTGATGTTAACCTAGCAATGTTTCTAGCCAATAGTTAGTGAAACCAGAATTTGGTATTTAACTGCAACCAAAAGGGAATGGCTTTTCAGTGCCATTAAAAGAAAAGTGTTAATTTTACTTCAAATATCCAGACAATTTACCAATCTGTTTTTTCAAGTTTTGAGTATTAATCTTCTGAAGTAATCCAAACCACACCATTGACAATTTAAGGTATTCGGGGATTGCTGAGGGTATATTGCACCTCTTGGTACAATGCATGATAGGAAACAGTGACATCCAAGCAGGAAGTCAAAAGCCCACAAAATTAAACAATTATGGTTTATTGTTATTCTTCTAATAGGCTTTCTAAGATAAACTGAAGACTTTTTCAGACTTTGCCATCTCTTCTTTCCAACTGCCTCAAACTCGTTACACAGGAAAATTTATATAATTTAATCAAAGCTTTAAGCACTTGCCTATAAAAGAAACTATTCTTAACATGAAATCTCCCTCTTCTCATTAGTCAAAACTGTGATTTTTATCTACTGAGTGGCATAACAGAAAATTGATGAGGAGATTCATGAAACAGCACTACTAACATGGAAAGGAATAACTTAGCAAGGACAGGCAGAAGAAAAAGGGGGAGAAGACACCATGTAACTGCTCATATCTGTAAGCCTGAGACACCGACCTGCTGCATGCCAAATTCAAAGAAAAATATTTGACTGAAAAAGACAGAAGCGGAAGAAAAGTAACAACGACCCTGAACTCAGCATTTTTTGTATATAAATAGGAAAAAAAAATTACAAAGACCCTGAAGACTTAAGGAAAGATGGTTAAAACTGTCAAGGAAAAGAGCGTGGAAAGCAAGCTTGGGGGAGGCTTCTTAAAGAAACAGTATTAAGGACCAAGCACAAATGAAAAAATATAACAGATAAGCATTCAGGGAATTAGAAGTAAAGTAAAAATTGCTTTTGGAAGTTGCATGTTTCCACACTGGATGGGTCAACCTAAGGAGGGATTCAGTTATTTGTGGAAAAAGCTGTGAGAAGATTGCCAAAGAGCTTACAAAAGAAAACAAAAAGGGAGACTGAGAACAAGACAGCTGTCAACAGAACTTCAATTTACAAACACACTGTGTAAGTACCTAAAAACTCAAGTTGAAAGTAACACCCAATATGAATTGGCCCAATCCATGACACTGCTAGTCCCCCTCCAACAAAGCAGCAAGTCTTATCTTCAGTGCTAACTCAGGTGAAGTCAGACCTTGACTCCAGGGTGACTTTTGGCAGTTCCATGGGTTTTGGCATGTTTTCATGAGCCATGGAAGGAATGATGGTCACAGGAAGGGGCCATAAGCTTGCTTTACAAGCCATCTTTGAGCAGCTGTCCAAATTAGACATGTACTGACAAGGAATCTGATTTGGCCTTTTCAGTGATTTTCATCACTGACTTCTAAGGAAAAAACCCACTGTTTTCAGACTATACCAAAATGGAGAAGTTGCAAGAATGGAGGATGAAGTCAGCATCCAGAGGAACTCTTAAAAAATGTGGGGGCGGTGAGTGGGGGGCTGTAATAAAGAAGAAGGACTGAAAAAATAAAAATAATCCCAGGAAGAGAGACAGTAAGGACAGACAACATTTTCCAAGCCTACCAAGCTTCAATGTGCAAAACAAATACTTGGGAGTACGTACAGCATTTGCATTTCCTCCGACCTGCATGCACCTCAGCTGGAACCAGGACCAATTGGAATCCAGTTCTGTAGATCTAAACACAAAGAAATGCTTTTAGTGTTATCACCATTTAAAATCACTCTGTTTCTGGTTTTTTTTCAAGTTGTTTCTCTCTCCCCCCCCCCTTTTTTTTTAAATCTGTAGTTATTTATCAGACCCCAAAAGGCCCTGAGTCAGCAGCTGGGACACTCACCTGGAATAGGACAAGCTCAGGGTGCAGATTTATTGCACCAGCTGACTGCCTGAGCACTACCCAGGTACCACAACCACGGAATAGTTTGGCTTGGAAGGGCAGAACTCAGGTGCCACCACAATGAGCTGCTTCAGGAAGCAAAGCTGGCAAATTGAACACAACTCCCAAGAAGCTCTCAGAAACCAACGGAAACACTAAGAAAGTTTGGATCAGAAGCTGAGGGAAGAACGGGTTTTCCTCTCTGAGCAGGTCTGTGAACAAACAAACCTATTTAAAGATGAATTTCACGGTCAAAGCACACCAATACTTACCGAATGAAGCTCAAGTGAACGCCAAGGGAGCGATGGGACCCTGAGCAGTCAATACAGAGAAACACTCCATAGGTGATGCTGGCCCAGCTGGGGTTCTTTGCTCCACAGTCAAAACACACCTTAAAGCAAGAAAACACCAGTAACAGGACTCGAGCATAACCAGGCCTTAGAGTTGCATTACAGGTCAAGGTAACACCCCTGCACTGATCCAACTTTGTTAACTCATTCTTATGGTGTTTGTGGACATGACTACTCCATGTATCCTAATTTTAGACATCTAAAGAGGAGTTACACAATCTGCCCACACAATTACAGCCTCCCCATTTCCAAAAATAACCACTATGCACAGGTTGGGAAATCAGGTCAGAGAACCCACATCAGCCTAGTTCAAACACACGTTTAACACAGTGCTTCCAGAACTGCTGGAATAGGAAAGTGGTTAAGAAATACTTCCCCAAGGGCAGGCTCTCCTCATGTCGCACCTGTGAGTCCCCAGAAAGTTATCAGCAGGACTAATGGCACAATTATCTACTTTCCTATACTGAAACCTTGAGCTTCAGGGCAAGCCACGGCAATCCAGCTGTGCGAAGAAGGCCTCTGAGCACTGTTTATCCAGGCAGCCTCTGCAGATATTTGCATGATTCATCACACACCAATTGCCACATCAGCCTTTCCACTGTCTGTGCCACGCTGGTTAAAATGCAACCAGGTCCACAATTACTGCATGGACAAACCCAGGGATTTCCTACCCTCTGCCACCATGCTGAACTTCTAACATCCAGCCAAAACAGCAAGAGCTCTGTCTGTGTGTGTCTCATATACTTTGCAGGTTGGCAGACCATGACTTTCAAGTCCTTTTTCAGCTATCCTGAGTTTTGTGATTCTTTGACCAAGGAAAGCAAGAACTAGAAAAAAATTATCTGCTACAAATCAATTATCAAATGCAAGGAACACAACAACTTTAAACAGCAACAGCTATTCTGAGTTACTGCCATGTGTACACATCTATTCCTGTATGACAGGACTTTATCTGATCAATGCTTTTTCAGAGGTATCTCCAAAGGCTGCAGAGAAGTATTTTTACAGTAAAAGCATCCACCCAGTGGCACCTAATAAGAAATAACTCCACAGAGAGAGAAGCTTTTACACACAAATTGACAGCATTCCAATTTGCAACTTTATCCTTTAACATCCTCCTATATTAAGGAGGATGCATGCATCAGATAGCAAAGGAAGTTCTAGCTATATGCAGATATAAAAAATAAAGTTTATTCCAAGCCAGGTGGGGACATATGGAACATCAAAAACAGGCCACAGAGCTTCCAGCACCTCCTTGCCAAGCTGAACAACAAAATAAAAATAAAATTAAGAATACTTCTTGCCAGAAACTCCCTCTGTAAACCTGGATAGAGATCTTTGTCTCTATCTTTTTGTACATACACAGTCAAACAGGCCCTGAGTCTGGGCTCAAGTCATGTCACCCATTATCCACCCAAATTAATTTCAAGTACATGCCCAGGAGCAGTTTGAGGCTGAACTCCTCAGTTCAGTGTGGGTCTATTTAGCTTGGGCAGTCCAAATTCATCAGGCACAAGCACAGCTCACCAGCAGATCCAGCATTAACTCTTCCAACAACTCAACACTTTAAGGGTGAGCTTCAGTTAGGCAATGATGGATAACACACACAGAAATCACCGAGATCACAGCTCCTGCATGTCCAAGTCCTGCCTTTCCCTGTCAGCAGGGACCTAATATTTATTAATGTTATTTACATACCCCACTCCTGCATGTAGAAATGGGGCATCCACTGGCATTCGGCAGAAATGAAAGCAACACAGAAGGGGTGACAACAGGAGGGGTCAGAGGGAGTTCCCTGAAACAAGCTCAGGTGGAAGAATGGCCCAGAGGAGGTGAGGGAAAAAGAAGAATGAATGAGACTTCATGTATGCCATATTCTAAGAAAATACACAGCCTAAGTAGTCAGAACTTGTTCTTTTTTTCCCAGATTCTTTGAAGCAGCTCCTTAAAAAACATGAGACTCACTTTCATTTTAAATTGATTATTTTCGGCTTTTTCTTACAAGGCCAAAGGAGGATGGGGACAACCAATAAAGAGAAGATTCTGCTTGAAACCAAAGGCAACAGAGCAACCCTGGTCTCACTTCTGATACAGGAGAGCAAAGCTGACTTACAGTTGCAAGTTTTGTGGAAATTCCCTGGAGTACAAATAGGAAACGAGAATCTCGAGTGGGTGGTCAAAAAACCCACCCATTCTTTAAAAGCTCCATCATAAACATACCTGAAGATTCTCCCCCTTTCCCTTTCCTTTCCTCCAATTATGAGCACTTTGTCACTTCAACATCTTAAAGTCAATTGCATCACCTTGGAGCTGACTGCCACAGCTCAGTACCTTCACTCACACAGGAGTCCCTACCAGACACCTGTGCAGATTATTCACAGGCATAAAAATGTATCTTTCAGGACTGAGATGCAAGCAGGAGCATCCAATTTTCTTCTGAAAGCAAAGAAGGAACTGGTATTTCCATCAATGTTATGCAACAGAAACAGATGCATGTTTCATTAATGTTTAGACTAATTTTGCTTAGTTTTCTCAATTTTTAAAGTACTTCCCACCACATAAATTTTAAGAAGAATCAGGGGGAAGAAAATAAAATCTATTTCAGAGCCACCTTATGAAACTGTTTCCATTTTAAAAACAGATTTCTGTACAGATTTAGGTGCAATTAAAATATCAATTAAAAATAAATTTGAAGGATATGCTTAAATAATCTAGTGCTTTCACAATACACTCACATGCTTTTTGTTTATTTTGTGTTGAAACACTTCACAGTGTAGACTCAGTACGAGTCACTTTGGGAAAAACCAACCAAAGACCTAATTGAGATGCTTATACAAGAGGAAACACAGAGATTTGGGTACAATCCACAGCAAGCAGTCAATAAATCATAAAACATCCACCTTGTGCAAAACACCTACATTAATAAATAAATAAATTAAATATTGCCACTGGCTGTGGAGATGCAGTAATAAATGGCTGACAGAAATGCCATTCTTGGCACAAGCAGAAGAGGTGAGTGGGTTCAGCAAGAGCACTGACCCCCAAGGTCACGGTTACCCAGAGACTTTCAGCCTCTACACTCTGAACCTTTCCAGGAACAGATCCACACCTTGCCATTCCCAGGCTGTGGGTCCAGCTGCCGGAACACTAACCCGGCTGGAACTCAGGAGGCAGTGCCACACTCAGCCAAGGTGATCTAAACCCAAACAGCTCCTCTTAGTCACCAGCCACTGTCGCCAGATATGCTTTCCTTGCTCTCTTGCATCAGCACCAGTAATCCCAGCTGCCGATCCCGCTGGGAAGCAGCTCTGCACAGGCACATGGACTCAGAGCAAAGGTAAGGCCAACTCACAGCACAGCCACCTGGTCAGGAATGCCAACGAAAGGGAGGAACTGCAGTGCTGGCCTCGGGAAGGCAAGAGGACTGCCTGTTTTGGAACTGTCATCGCCTCAAAGCGACTTAAGGGACACAAGATAGTAGAGTCCATCCTGGGGCAAAACCAACACAGACACAAACCACACCCGAAAACATACACCATAATAACTAAACTACTGATAAACCACCAGCACAACATGTACACTGGGAGTCCAATAGGAGATAGGAACACCGTCATCAATCAAAGAAAAGAATCAGGTGGAAAAGAATGAATAAAACAACATTGTCAGAGGAACAGATCTCTGACAGAATAAAAGAGACTTTCAGCACAGCCTGAGTGTGCAAATCTCCGAAAGGGTTGAGCTGTAGAGCTCAAACATTCAAGTTAATAATATCAAGTAGCTTAAAGACTATGAACATTTTTATGGGTACAAAATACATCCTATTTAATAACTGCAACGTTTGTTAAGTCATCAAGCAGCTGATCACCAGTCTGCTGTCATCAGGCAGCTCTACATTATGCAACATCCAAAGACACCAAGAACTCAAAATTTCATCATAAAGGGAACTGAAATGAAATTACAGATGTTAATTTCAAGACAGGTATTCAAACATCACTTTCAACACACCAGCACCCACAAATTAAACTGCACGTTTATTTAAATGAGAATTCTTTTCCTAAGTTCATGTGCACTAAGAACTACTGCAGAGCACCCAGAACAGTGTAAATGCACATGCCTGCCTAGAGCAGGCACTTCTTCCCAAACTCTACCCATAAACTGCACAGTTAAAGCAAACTACTAAGCTTTTAATCCAGAACCCTTTTCAACATTTGCACTTTCCCATGTCTTTCTCTTCCAACAAAAAAACCTTACAAATAAAAGGGGCAGACAGTCTGCTTAAGAACACAACAGAAAAGAAACAAGCACTAGAGGAGAAACTGATGGAAGAAACAACTTCAGCAGAACAGTCAGACAGATGGGCATGGGAGAGTTGTGAGATCTAAGCTGCTGTTTCCCACTCTCCCTCTCTGCCTTCTTAGGTCAACAAGACCGGGCACCACCGCATTGTCACCGAGCTCTCTGTGCCTGAGCCACTTCTTTGCCACTGGCCCACAGTGAGTGGCGGCACACATTGTGCTAACATTACTGTGTCAACACTGAATTTCTGTGTGCCATCTGACATGGGGAGACAGATACACCTGAGCAACCACAGGTACCACATCCACGTGATTAAATCTACAGAGTAACAAGGAGCCCAGCACAGGGGAACTGCTCGAGGCACTTCATGCTTGCCAGGCAGGGGCAGTATTTTCTAATTCTACTGTGATCCCAAATACAGAAAAAGCAACCCAATAGCCCTAAACTACTCCATTTTCAGGCAGAGTGCCAGTGAATTTCAGGAGCTTGTAAGAGATTTTCTCTCACCCTCCTTGTTGGGACTAGGACATTTCCTTGATAAACATTTTACCCCACTGCAAAGGCAGGTTTTAAGAATCCTTTTGTTAGAAACTGAGTGTTCACCTCTGACCTCCGCTTTGAGAAACCAGATCTGTACGGTCTTAATGAATTGTATTCAGTGAGTGGAAGTCAGTTTTGGACCAGAGACCGACATCCGGATTCCTATTCCCAGAAAACAAACCCAACGTGTTTCTTCCTAGCGCTAATCCGAAGTTTCCTGGTGGGTGTATATTTCACGTATGTTCTCAGTGAACATGGCAAAGCCAACACAAACAAGCAGCACAGAGCGGCTGAAGGCACTTGTGCTGGAGTCACCTGTCCAGAGCCACCCTCCCCAGCCCACACCTCCACACGCAATGGACACTACAGAAACACCTTCACACCACAGGAAAACCTACCTGAGCACGGGACAAGCCCAACAAGATTAATAAACAAGCTTTTATCACTGCATAAGCGGCTGTGCCACTTTGTTGGATAATAAGAACAGAAGGGGAGAAAAAAAAAGAGAAACACACACTCAACACTACAGCTGGTTGAAACTTGTTTTTATGCTCAGCGGAGCTGACCCTCGCAGCGGACCTGAGGCACTTCCCTCCCCAAGGGCTCATCCCTTTGGGATTAGGGATGCCGGCCGAGGGGACGGGGGACAGGCAGGGAAGAGGTCCGCCACTCCCGGGACAGCCACCCCAGTGACCCGCCGGGCCTTTTCCCTGCTATCCCAGGCGGGACGTGCCGGGCTGCGGGCCCCGCGCCTCCCCCGCCCCGCCGGCTGTGCGACGTGTCACCGCGGCGGAGCGCTGCCCGCCGGCCCGGCCCCTTACCTTGTTGGTGGGCACGGAGCGGAGCCGCTTGAAGATGGCGGCGATGTCCTGCTTGCTGGGCTCGCACATGGCGCCGGGGGAACCGGCTGGGCCGCCGGGGGAGCCGCGAGGGAGAAGGGCCAAAGCTACCGGAGCTAGCCGCGCCGCCGCTCCCGGGACGCTCCGCCCGCCGCTGCCCGGCCAGCCCCGCGCCTGGCGCCGAGGGGCGGTGCGGCCCCGCCCGGCCCGCCCGGTTGCCGCGGAGACGGGAGCGGAGCGAGGCGGCCGTGGGGTGCGCGGTGCGAGGGGGTGCTGGCGATGGTGGGAAAGCCGCACCCACCGCCTGCGCCCTGCACAGAGTCACAGGGGCATTCGGCCTGGAAGAGAGCTCGGAGGTGAGACAGCCTAACCTTTGAACGCTCGCCACCGTGTCAGCCACGCCGTGGCACTGAGCGCCACGTGCATCTTTCCAACAGCTCCAGAGATGGGGACTCCATCGCCTCCCTGGGCAGCCCGTTCCGATACCTAATCACCCTTTCCATGAAAAAAAACCACAACAAAACAAACACCTTATGTCCAAACCAAACCTCCCCTGGCACAGCTTAAGACTTGTGTTCTCTCGTGTCCCTTGTTCCCTGGGAGCAGAGTCCGACCCCTCCTGGCTGCCCGCTCCTGTCAGGGAGTTGTGCAGAGCCATAAGGCTCCCGAGCCTCCTTTTCTCCAGGCTGAGCCTCCCCAGCTCCCTCAGCCGCTCCTCATCAGACTCGTGCCCAGCTTGCCTTGCCCAGCTCCGTTCCCTTCTCTGGACATGCTCCAGCCCCTCAATGTCTGTCCTGCAGTGCCAGGCCCAGAACTGGACACAGCACTTGGGGTGAGGCCTCACCAGTGCCCATGACAGGGGGACAGTCACTGCCCTGGTCCTGCTGGCCACTCCCTTGCTGACCCAGGCCAGGAGCCATTGGCCTGCTGGCCCACCTGGACATGCACTATGGTGGGCATCCACTATGGACCAGCAGACCCAGGCCCTTTCCTGCTGGGCTCTTCCCAGCTTGGAGCTGATGGGGGGTTGTTGTGACCCACGGGCAAGACTGAACCCTGGGCCTTGTTGAGCCTTGTTCCTTTGGTCTCAGCCCACTTGTCCAGCCTGTCCGGATCCCACATCATAGGATGTGGAAACAGGAATCAGCCCCTCTCAGACCTTCAAGAAATTTTTTGACTAAACTAGGAGGCCTGACATGAAACTTCTAATATTTTTAGGATGACAAAAAGGCTAGAAACAAAATCTTTTTTTCTGTCTCTCCTTATACTTCACAAAGGAATAGGCTACAATGCCAATATTTGGTAAATTATCATAAAATCAATTAATTTTTCCTCCTTCTCTCTTGCAGATCATCACACACTGTAAAAATTTGAGTGGTGCATGACCTAGGGTACTTGTGAGGCTGTTGGCTGAAGATATTTGCAAGGAGAAGAGTAAAAGAAATGGACCTCCCTGGAAATACCAGTCATGCAATCTTCCTCTGAGACAGAACTGTATTCAACTATTAAAAAAAGTAAGATTATTAAAAGCAATATTGGCATATTTGGTTCTGACGCCTCACTGATTGCCTTGTGTTATCCTCACCTTGCACTGTCTTCTACCATCCATCTAGTATTTCTAATATTTTCATATTACCAAATGCCCAGTCTCGTGATTTTGCCCGTGTCTTGGGTCTAATTTCTGTCTTTTTGGGTTTTATGTGCTACACTTTTATCTTGAAGAGGGGAGGGCAAAAGTAAGTCTGAAAAAAAGAGGGCAAGTAGCAAGATCTGTAAAACAGGTGTGCCATAAATGGGCTAACCCACAAAAACTGACACTCATACAAAATACTAAATGTTATTTTTCCTCCAGTCTGATTTACAGAAAACTGGAGGAAAACACNCCAACCACCAGCAAAAGTGCTTTACTGAATCACTTTATTGACTTCTGTGCATATATATATATTATAAAGATGGGGTACATTCCAAACAGCAGCAACAGCTAAAGTACAGGTAAGTTTAGATACAAGAAATATTCTAGAAGTATTTGCTATACAGGCTCCTCCTACTCAGGATCTGCAAATCCTCTGCAGCCTGCCGCAAAGAAGTTATAATGGATAAGATCCAAAAATAATATAAAAACAGACAATAAGGTCATGATTACAAACAAGTGCATTTGAACTTCAGGTGCCTCAGTTCCAGTGGAGGACTCAGTTTTAACTCAAGCTATGGCATGTAGGGGAAAAAAAACAAACAAATACAAAAATCAGTTACTGTCAACAGAAACAGTATATTGTGAGATGTTCTTCTGGACAAGTGGATCAGAATAATTTAAGTAAAGCCAATGAGCAGATGAAACAGAGACTTCCCTACTAACAACATTTAGTTTCTTGAACCTTCAATATCCCTTTCATACAAATCCAACTAAAGACAGAATAAGAAAAATCAAGTCCAAGCCCAGGTTTTATAAAAAAGCTCAGTGCAACCTTACACATTCCCTGTCTTGCCCGTGAGTTTTTTCACTTGCATATAATCCAAAATCTTATCTATACTGCAAATTAGTGCAGAATCAAACCAGATGTGAATTGAAAGTATGTCTCCACCTGGTCATTTTTGTTGTCTAAACAAGGCCCACATGCACTTTTTGATGCAGGAGCTTGAGCCTATGTCTTGATACATGCACTGATATAGCTGGATGGATGCTGGTATTACAGGACTAAGAAAATTCCAAATAAAATTAATATATGTCTTGTCCATGTATGGAGAAGTTAGAGATTTAACAGACATCTGGGATGACATAACTGGAGAGTGATCAGACTTCTTTACATGTCTTCATTTTGTCTCTTCAGCCAAAATAATGTAAAATAAAACAAGCACTACGTCCTGTTCTGTTGAAGCAGAACCTTCCTGTGCTGACTTACCTGGAAATGAAAGAGACAAAAGCTGCTTGAATTAGAGAACTTCACTGAAGCTCAGCCTGCTGTGAGTGTTATCATGGCTGCCTAAAAATACCAGCCTTTAGTTTGGGAGCTTCCTTGCACCTCCTGTGCTGAATGCCAAGGTATTGTATGGAAATCCAGCGGGACTGGGAAGGCCTTACCCGGTGTGGCAGCAGCGTCAGCGGCCGTAGCACTTCACTGCCAGCGGGATGACCATGAGGAGCAGAACCACTGCACAGAAGAGCAGGGCCAAGACAATGTAGCACCAGGGGGACTTCTCACAGCAGGTCACTGCCAAAGGGACAAGGGACAGGGGTATCACCATGGGCAGAAGCAAGGCAACTTTTGTTCTGAGTCATTGGAGCATGAAAAATCATTGTCCTTCCTGCTATAGATACAGCACCTGTGTATCTATGAAAGTTTAGATGTATACAAACCTGTGTGTAACTATTAAAATCACATTGTCAGGGCCAGAAGAAAACTTATCCTGGCCAGTCCTAAATTTTATCATCACAGCCATTGAGGAGAAACCTAAAAATATGACCTCTTGCCTTTAGTGGCAGAGCACAGCTTTGCCAGTGCTGGTGTGCCAGCGTTTTGCCGTGTGCACACACAGCACTGCCAGTGCTTTGACTCTGGAATATGCCTTGCCTTTTCCTTGGAAAATGACTTGCAGTGGTTGTGCTATCTTGTGTTAATTGTCTGAGGTTACACAATTGAAGACCCACAAGGAAAGTTTGAAGGTCCAATTCAGGCATTAAAAAAAGATTTTATAGGTAATTTGAAATTCTAGAGACTCTTCCCAGATTACCATGATTTTTAAGCACAACAAAGACAGATTTATTTAATTGGTCTTTAAATCCCTGCCTCCATCATTTTCTCCTTCAACTTTAATCCTGACTAGGATCAGTGTGTTCATTTGATCCCCATTCCTTTTAATTTAAATCTCCATTTAAACTCCTCCCCAGTCTAAACGAGGATCAGAACAAACATTTGGCTTCTGTGGTTTTAAAGAGGTTCCAGTTAAGAATGTGAAGGGACAGAGCTCTCCTAGTAGCATTTATCCATATGTAGAGCACATACGGATTTTGATATCCCTTGAACAAAATTCTAAAAACCTGGACAGTGTAGCCAGAATCAAAGGAAGGAAGGAAGGAAGGGAGGAATTGAAGACTGGGATGTCAAAGGGACCCAAAAAGCAGACAGGTCAATGCCCCTATATCAAAATTGCATTACTGACAACACTTTCCATGCTGCATTCCAAGCCTGGATTCACTGGGATGAAATAATTTCAATGAAGCCAGTACCTTAGTTTTGTCTTTGTAACAGAGTCTCCACCTGGCCCACTCCCTTGTCTGCCTGACTGCCACTTTTAGTCAGAAAAATCATCTGAAGCTTTCAGTTTCCTTTTCCTTGTTGGGAGGCCAAATTAAACCCCAGTAAAAATGTTTGTTTGCACTAGCATTTCCCACAGCTAACATTTTTCCATACATATATTAATTGCACTTATGCATCACATGAATGCAATATTCTCTTCTTCATTTTCACCTCATACACAAGAGTCAAAACTCATATCCAATATATTATTTGCAGAACAGAATTTTCTTTCAGGGCTGGTTACACGGTTTGAGACAGTTTAAAGTATCATAAAATTTTAACTTAAGAAAAGACAAACACAATTTTTCTGGAATTGTCAAAAAGCTGTTCAGAATTTTTGCTTTTTAGCTATTACTTTGAGAAAGTAACTCAGTTTTGCTTTAAATACTATTGTTGTCCTGTTCATTCACCCAAAATTCATTCAGAGGTGAAAATCAATACATGGAAATTGTTGGTAAAATGAACAGAAGAGTTTTCAAGTGCCTCCACTGCAAAATGAATTTTAAGCATGTTCTGAGCATCCTCAGGGGTGGGGAGCAAGGAAAAATGGATTGAAATCACCTGCAGCAAAGACAGAACGTGACTCTCTCCCATACTCTGGAAAAATATGATGTTTGGCTGCTGAAATATAATGAGAAAACATGAAGTGTCCTGTGGTGTTGCCATACCTGAATGTGTAATTTCAGGTGTGCTGTCAGGTCTATTGGGTCTCCCTTTCAAATTCACCAGAGCATATGTGATTTGATCACCTGGAGGGACAAAAAGGGCTGAAAGTAGTAGAATAGTTCCTGCAACAATGGTTCTTCAGTGCAGTATCCCAAACAAACAAACAAACAAACAAACAAACAAATCTGTTAATTATTAATTTTAGACAATTTTACAGCTCCTTCTAGGTGACTCTCAATTACCATACACTGAACTACTTTATTATGAATTCTGTTTTTTCCTCGTCATTCCATGTCTTACACACACATTTATATATTCTGTCAATCTTTAAGCAGAAGTTAATCACTGGCAATTTTTCTTGGCTAAATTAATTTTTTTCCTGTTTACTTCTTTAATAAACCACAAGCAGGGCTGTGATACTTGTGGTCACAACCATTATAAAAAGTACTTCAGCCTGTGTTACAAGATTTTTGCAAACAGCAGAGAGCATAAAAAGTGTTGTCAGGGTGGACTTCCCCAAAGGTGTGGGATGTGTCACTGACCCCAGCAGTTTTTGGTAGGTGTGTCAGCAGAAGGAAGGAAGGAAGGAGCTGTATTTTTATATCAACTGCAACAAACCACAGCCTCCAGGGTTGCCTGCTTTGCATGTTTTGCCTCATTCCCCAGGAGCTACTTTAAAAAAATTTGCTCACTGATAGTGTGTGAAATAAGATTATTTTTGCCTGAAGAAAAGAAACCTCCTAGAGGTGCCAGAGCTGTGGAGATCAACCTTAGTGTGGTGGTTTAGAATTTACAAAAAATATCAAATGCAGCCCATTTTCAGAACTAAGCATCTTTCACGGGCAACAGCCAAGTGGCCAGAACAATTACCAGCATCTGGCAGAAGATGAGGGCTCAGTTTCCTGCACTTGTGGTCTCAAATACAAAATCGATGGAACATACAAAGAAATTGAAGATTGTAAGAATGTATAGATATGATTTTATATCTATAAGAACATGAAAAAATATTAATTATCTAGATAGGTGATTGTTTTTCTGCTATATCTCACTAGGAAACACTGGCGCTATTAATAGGTGCCAATTTCAAGATCGATTTAAAGTATTTCTTAGTGCAAGATATTATAATCAGCCTGTGGAAATCCTTGTTTTAGGATGCTGTGTAAGTAAAGCACTTATTGGGACACCAACAGGGATGCAAGATTCACAGAAGTGACAAGAATATAGGTATTGCAATTGAAAATATTTTTTTTTAAATATTATGACAGGCTAAACACCATGCTGGCGTGCTCTAAAACATAAGAAAAGAATTTTGTGCGAAATTTGGTTACTTATTAAGCCTCATAATTGGCCATTAGAATTTTTTAGATTCAGAATTTCCAAGCATCTTATTTTGACAAATTTCAGAAGTATGACCTTGGCTTAGTGGGCTCTTAGAATAACGTATACAGCAATTTCTAAGTGTGACTCACTGAAGTGAATTAAAAGCTGTGTGAAAGCACTCGAAACTATAACATATAGTTAGAAAATATAAACTAGAAATTTAAGGGACAGGGGAGGAAGAAAATAAAAATAGATGGAACAGACTTTTATGCTCTCCAAGTTTGATACATTTTCACAATGAGTTGTACTGGGCATGAGGGTGCATCTCCAAGAAATCCTTAGGGGACAGTTCTACACTGGAGTTCCGAGGATTATCCTGTCAGTGCAGCTCTTCTGCAGAGAACTGGTCAAGGAATTTAAGGGGCAAACTGTGTTAACAATGAAAGACAATGATTTCATACCTGTACAGGTGCTATTCGTACTCTGTTCCAATGAGTGAATATACATATCTCATTTTTAAGAATAAGTATTGCTTTACTGGCACACTCAGGACATATTTTTTTTTTCCTATTGGAACCTCTCAATATTATAATTTAAAATAATTTTTCCATGCTTAAATGTCTTACAACAAGAAAAGATCTACTTTTTTATCAGAATTGAAAAAGTAAGACTTGATACTTTCGTTTTAAAACCATGAATTATTTCCTGCCTAAATCCATTAATGTCTATATTTTGGACATTATTTTTATTTTTTTTAAGCAATGCAGTTTTACAGTTGAAGGCATTAGTAGGTTATACAGAAAATGCAGTATTAACAGTTCTCAAAATTATAGAAAGTTCTATTAAATCTTGACTTGTATTTTTCTCAACACAGAACTTTTAGAAGAGAAAGAAAGAGGGACAGAGACAAAGAAAGAGAGAGAAAGAGAGGAAAAAAAAGGAAGAAAGAAAATAGAAACAGACCTATCACTTTAGAACTTAAAAATATTTCTGGTGTCTAAGAAACTGTATCAAATTAAAACACAAAGTGTAAGTGGACTGCAGGAGAGAGAAGTCCATTCAATGAACTTCAACTGTCTATGAGTTTCCAATAATCTGTATAAAGATCTTCAGTGTTTAATGTGTTAATTAATGTGTTTAAGAAAGATCCTGTTTCAGCCATCTTACTGAAAGCCAGAATGGGATTTTAAAGCTCAATCTTCACTTTTGCTAGAATTCAGCATTCATTCTATCAATAAACATGAATTTGCCATACCATTAGATACATAAAATAACCAGAGTTGGGTATTAATAGTTATAAAAGGCTTTTCACATAACTTCAGCTGCTGGTGAACGATTTAAGAAAGAGTGAAAGTTTTAAGATTGTGTCAATGAGCAAAGGAAAATAAGTAATATTAAGATAAACATTTTTTTTACCTGTATCTGAAGCTTCTGTAATAAAATTGACTCTTTCCTTGGGCAAGACCTCGGCATAGAGGACCTCACTTGCCATTTTGAAAAGTTGCTTTCAGGTCTCAGGTCTGCCATCAAAATGGGACTTGCTGAAGAAAACACAGCCCCCACTTCTGACCTCCCCCCGTCACACCACATTAGGTCAAAAGGAGTGTTTAGATGTCTGCAAAATGAAAGGAAACCAGAACCTTTTTTTTTTTTTCAAATGTAAATTCTCACCTTGTAGCTTTTGGTGAATAATTTTTAATTCTTACTCCCTTCTCTTGGTGTATATTCTATTAAAAACTGAGACTTTGATCAAGTTTCTCATAAACTGCGACTTTCAACCCACATATAATTTTCATTTAGAACCTGAGCTGGCAACATGCTGAGAGTGTTCATATTCTCTTCAAACTAACTGGACATTAAAATGAGTTTCAACTGAAAACTCAGTTCATGATTATTGGATTGCTCATTTTGTGACTATTAGATTGCTTTGGTTTGTGATTATCAGATCACTTCCTCCTAAACTTCCATAGTTCAGGGTTGAAACCAGAAAGCAATGATACGGGGAGGAACAGAAAGAATATCTGATATTGCTGAAAAAACGGATTTAAATTTTTTTGAAAATTTTTTTGTAATTTTATTTTTTTAAATATTTCATGCAGAATAAAATTATTTTTAAAAGTTGGGTTTAAAAATGTTTTTATAAGGCTCACTTTATTTTTCTTGTTGGGTTTTCCTGCCCATAGAAATTTCTAAATTTGGGGGGGGCGGTTTCTAAATTTTTGGTGTTTCTGGTAACTTAGAATGATACCAAAACTTTGAATTCTTCTCAGAGAGGAATTTCTGCTCTTCAACCAGCTCTACATCACATGCTAATCCTCATATCCCTGGGGCACTATTGAGGTCAGAATTAAACCAGGGCTGAGTCTGACCTATGCTTCCTTTGCATGTTGATTTTCAAATTTTCTCAATAAAGGCAGAAAACCTGGTTCTTTGGAGCTGTCATGGTGGTTAGTCAAGGAGTGCAATATTTTGCCCTCTTGGGACCAGCCATAGAAGAAGGATGAACACTTTGGCATTTTCAGCTTATACCACTGAGATGTTTTGAGAATGGGCCTTCACAATCCTGGTAACTAAAAGGTTCTGCATTACTCATGGAATGGATTAGAATAGACTTTAAAGACTATGTCATTCCAACCCCTCTGCCATGGGCAGGGACACCTTCCACTATCCCAGATTCCTCAGAGCCCCATCCAACCTGGAACACTTCCAGGGATGGGGCAGCCACAGCTGCTATGGGCAACCTGTGCCAGGGCCTCACCACCCTCATCTGAAGAACAATTTCTTCCTCATATCCAATCTAAACCTCCTCTCTGTCAGTGTGAAGCCATTGCCCCTTGTCCTGTCACTCCAGGCCCTTGTCAAGAGTCTCTCTCCATCTTTCCTGTGGCTTCCCTTCAGGCTCTGCAAGGCCACAATGAGGTCCCCCCAAAGCCTTCTCCTCTCCAGGCTGAACAATCCCAATTCCCTCAGCCTTTCCTCACAGCAGAGCTGCTCCATCCCTCTGTCCCCTTGGTGTCCCTGCTCTGGCCTGGCTCCAGCAGCTCCCTGTCCTTCCTGTGCTGGGCCCAGGGCTGGATGCAGCCCTGCAGGGGGCCCTCACCAAGTGGAGAAGAACCACAATCTCCTTTTCTTTCCTGGAAAGGAGGACCACAAAGAGAGAAAGTGATACTCTGAAAAAATGTGCTCTTTGGCTGCTGAGATATAATGAGAAAATGTGAAGTGTCCCGCAGTGCTGCAGTACCTGAACGACCTTTCAGGAGAAAGTGGGAGGACTGTGGAGGGACCAGCTGGAAAGCAGAAGTTTGTAAACAGCTGAGATTTAGGCATCTGGTGGGTGCGTGAAGATTGTGAGGTTAAAGATTCTCTGTCCAAAGCAATATAGAATCAATCCCAGGATGATTTGGGTTGGAAGAGCCCTTAAAGACCACCTAATTCCAGCCCACTTCCAGTTCCAACACCCTTCCCCTCATAATTCCAGCATCTTCCCCTTCCCTTAGCATGCAGGTGATGGTTCAGTAAAAAGAGACATTTTTTGCTTGAGATTGCATCCAAGTTGTTCTGAGGAAGATTCTTTAAAAAACTAACATGAGGAAGGGATTTGTGTAAGTACTTAGGCACTAAACTGTCCTCAGTGCCAGTAATGCAAAGCCAGACTAAATTTATTTTATATATAAAGATGTACCTATTGTTAGAAGGATATTAAAGAATTTGGAAGAAGTTTTTTTTTTCCTCCTACAGTAATCCTTTGCATTTGAATCACACAAAATAGTCACTAGATGTCTCTATTTCACCATAAAATGTATCAGAATTTCTATTCCATTTGAACTGACGGAAATTTGAAGTGCTCATGTAGCCTTTTTTTCAGAAGTATGAGTTACATAGCACTGACCTGTTTGATTCCTTGAGTTCTGCAGATAAACCTGCTCTGTCCCACCACCTAAAGCCCTGTTATAGCTCCCAGTTAAAGAAAATTCCCTAGCTTAGACTAACCAAACCAGCATTTTCCCTCCCTGAAATAGATAATAGCAGGTTGTTATTCCTGCACTGGGCAGAGTAGGAAGAGGAAAACCTTTCTTTACTTCATGGTTTTGAACTCATCACTATGGAGAATAAAGTCATATAATTCATATCCAAAACAAGCACACTTATGGATATAAATCTCCATGGACATAGGCCATTCTTTCATTTTAAGTTTTCAGCTTTTGAGTATAAACTGAGGAGTTGACTAAAGCTGAACAAGCAGAATAAAAGCCACTGAGAATAGTATTAAAAAAATTTTCTTTTTCCCCCCTTTTTAGCAATCAGTATGAGCTGGCAGATGCAAATTTAGTATCCCTGGATAATAAATCCTGTATTTTCCTGAGGGTGAAGGCCTTCCCATCTGATAATTAATCACCTTTTCCCTTATATGTTTTCCTAGAAGGGGTATAGAAAAATACTTCAAATTCAAGAGGACTGGATGCTGTACCTTCAAGATTTCCTCTGATAACCTTATTTGAAATACTTGAAAATCTTCCTGAGTCTGAGCAGATCACTCTACAACATATACCATAAACGACACTAACAACATGGTTGTGATGTTGGGTTGAAATTACTATCATCTGCCTATTGCCAAAAAGTAATGCAGCATTTTATGCACAATGTTCAAAAAGCCTTGATCTTAAGGATGTTATGATGTATTAAGATAAACTCTGAATGGTTGTGAAATCCCACTGGAAGCATTGATACTTCAGGCTTATTTCCTGTAAAAATAGGTTCATGAAATTTTGGACAGATTACCTGGAAGTTCTAATACTGCAGGAAACATCATATTCTTGCAGGAAATATCATAGCAATTTGTTTTTATTCTTATTCCATGCTGTCCTAGTTTGAATATGGGCTTTAAAAGCTAAACTACTGAATTCTGGTCCATCCCTTGCACAGCTGACCTAAACTATCGTTTACAAGTTTATTTTTGATTGCATAATTACATAATTTTGAATTAGTGTTATTTGCATATTAAGGAATGAAAAGATACATAAATTGCAATTCTACAATGAATAAAGTCCCCTATTTTCTCCCGAGTTCTTCTGTTTCAATCAGTTAAAGCCTGCCTGGCTCCAACAGCTCGCAAGAAAGCATTCAGCTAAGGGTGGTGAGTGTTCCATTAGTGACAAGAAACACTGGAGGTGGGCCTGCTGAGAAAGTCCCCAAGGTCCCACTGATCCCAGCTTCACACCCAGGAGTCTCCACAGTCAACTGCCCTAAGGTTATCCCTGTTTTACTCCGGTGCAGCTGAAATAAGAGCTCATGCTCTGCATTTCAAGAGCTGTGCAGGTGATTTTTGACTTATGTAAATAATTAATTCTGATGCAAACAGAATGCTAAGGGGAATGCAGTGAGTCTCAAACTTACAACGTGGAAAGCTCCCTCCCTGATTTCCTGTGAAGAGGCTCTTTGAGAGAGGAGTTGTTGTTGTAAGGCAGTTTGGGGCTTTCAGCTATTGCACCTTAGATGTTCCCTCTGGGATTCTGAATAAAATGACAGCCAAAAACTGTCTTGAATAAACTGCACTTAAGTACAACTGCAGATTTTGGTTTGTGTTTGTCTGGACCAAACTGAGCTATTTTCTGTTATCAAAGACCTTCCCCATACTGGCATTTTTCAGAGATCATTTCTATTGTTATAAGAAAGGCTTCACTTGAGCTCAGCAGCTTTCAGGCAGCACAAGCAGCTGTTTGGCCATCAGTGGTATTTGCACACACTGTCCTTCTGCTTGAAATTGCTGTTTGGGACCAGGTGCTGAGGACACAGAATAGTGCACACAGAAAGCTACAAAGGGAGGCAATTATGCAACAGTGACTGATACAGCAGCAGCGACATGTTCACAGGAGCCCATGTTAAATATCAAACATTTCAATAACTGAGTGAAACGTTTCTAAAGGGAAATGGGAAGGTCTAAATGCCTGGTTATGCGTATCCTTGAAGTCCAGCAGAATCATCATTTTTCTTGTAAGTTGCATAAGAATACATCAAACAAATCCTTTCTTCTTGCAATCATCCCATTTCAGCTGTTTTCCAGCCATGCAAGGTAAACCTAAAAAATAGAACACACTTCTCAGAGATATCAATCTCAAAGCCTACAGTCATTCCAATTAAGTCTTTAGTTGCCAATTATTTCTATTCAGAGGTTGGTGGACATAATTCTGTTCCTGCTGGCACTAACTGAAAACTTTCTAAAAGCTTGATCTACTCTGTCCAGAGGTTTTAGGGTGCAGAAACTGCAGTGACTGTAGTGGCCCCAGCAATGCTGCCCACAGCCTCTGAGGTTTTGATGTTCTCAAACCCAAAAGGGTAAACCTCACACCCCTCCTGACCGGGCAGGTCTCCAGGACTCCCAGCCGCTCTCATTCACAGGGGGGAAGGGGAAGTGGTGAAGGAGAAGCTGTCTCATGGGTGTCACCACAGCAGCCAGGCTGTCCCATGGCAAGGACACACTGATGGTGGCTGCAGGGGCAGTGCTCTTACAAAAGCAGCAGCAGCTTTTTTTCTCCTGTGTCAGGGCTATTTGCACCCACAGACACCTTCCTTCCTTCCCTTGTTAACCCCAGCACTCTTGAGGATTCCTGGAGGATCCCCTGACAATCCTCTGCAGTGAGGGAGTCACGTAACATTTAGTGCAGGAACAAATAAATACATGTTGAGAGAGCTGTGTCTGAGGTCTCACACACATTCCAACTTCCTATCTCATTTGTAAGGATTCCTCCTGCAAAAAAAGACAGCACCGACTGGAAATAAATGGCAGGTTAAAGAACTTGCACTGTCTGACACGGAAAGTCCTGCAAATGGAAATTCTGAGCATAGAGAAGAGATGGATATCTGTCAAGACTAGAGACACTTTTAGCTCCACTCTCAAGGCTTCATCTCTGACTTTGTACCAATGGATGTGCCATCCAGCCTTGATACAGGCCATGGATAAGACAGGCAGGGCTCACCTCAGCCCTGGCAAGGAGAGAAGAGAAGCTGCCCATGTGTAGAAGTTACCTCCACTTCCTGCAGCAACCATTTTCATATTACTCAGAGGCTTAAAGGTTGCTGAAACCACAGTACCATTTGCTGGTTGCTCAAATCAGGTTGTCCAAGTGCTTCCTCGCACTCTTATTTGCATTCTTTTTCTTAAAATCATCCACAAATAAGAGGTGCCTGTAGAATGGGGACCTATTCCCCAGGAAGAAAGGTTTAGAAGGAGGTGGTTAGGAAATGAGCCTGTGTGCAGCTCTGGGGATCTGCAAGGGACAGAGACCTGTTGGGATGGGTCTGGAGGAGGTCACAGTGATGCCCTGAAGACTGAAGCATCTCTCTGACAAGGTGAAACAATTGGGGCTGCTCAGCCTGGAGAAGAGAAGGTGTGGAGACCTCAGAGCTGGATACCTTCCAGTGCCTGAAAGAGGTCTGTAAGAAAGCTGGAGAGGGAAAGTTAGTGACAGGACAAGGGAGAATGGCTTTAAACTGAAAGGGAGTTGATTTGGGTTGGATATAAGGAATAACTTGTTCCCTGTGAGGGTGGTGAGGCCCTGGCACAGGTTGCTCAGAGAAGCTGTGGCTGCCCCATCCTTGGCAGTGTCCAAGGCCAGGTTGGATGATGCTCTGAGCAACCTGAGATAGTGGAAGGTGTCTCTGCCCAGGACAGAGAGGTGGAACAAGATGATCTTGAAGGTCCCTTCCAACATAAACCATTCCATGATTCTACAACACAATACATTGCTCCAGGCTGCTCTGTGGAAGGCAAAATTAACATGGAAGTTGCAGAAAAAATCCAAAGACAGAGTACAGAATGGAAAAAGAGGGTGCCAGCTTTGTGACCACAGTGTTACCAGGTAAGAATGATTTTGAACTTGAACATCCATAGCCTGATAAGTTCCATAAGTTCCATGGGAACTAGCAAAGTGAAAGGCTGGCAAAATTTCATTCCTCATTTTTGTTCTGACTGTGTGAGAGTGTCTACATTCTATTAAAGCAACTTTAGTGTCCTTTGATCTGTATCATAAAATCTCTAGGCAGCTTCCTGCTTCTTTAGATGGTGCCAATGCCACTTACAGGAATTTGGACCTTCATTTACATGAAACGTGCTTTGAAGTGGAATTTTGAGAAGCGAGGTTTTATTAAACGTTGCACTGTAAGGATGTTCACGAAAGTCAACATTACTCCGTGTCAGAGTTAAACAGGTTGGTTTTCCCAACATATCTGAGTGATAATGAACCACTGAGACCTGCTAAAACCATGGCTGCTTTTAGGCCTGTCAAGAGATTTCCCAGACATAAAGCCCAAACATTGCAAAAAGTCTTCACCAGTTGTGAAACTGAGTTCCTGTGGTTCAGGATTTTCTTGGTTCAGGATTTTCATGCATTTTTATATTTTATGGGCAACATCACTGGCCTAACAGAATATTCTAGCATTTAGGAATTGGATGCTTCCTAGCTAGAAGAACAAAATAGGATGTGAAAAGAAACAATGCATTTACACATTGTGCTAACTGTTGTCTATTTAAGATCATCTGCAAATTTACTTAGTAAGTACCCCTTCCAGTCCTGTGTCCAGGTCATTTACAAAGATTTGGAAGAGAACAGGGCCAAGGACGGAGCCCTGTGGAACTCCACTAGTGACAGGTTGCCAGCCTGACAGAAATTATAGTTCTTTCATTCATGCTTCCTTTCAACGCCTACCTTTTTGTAGGCTGGCTTCATGCTGTTCTTGCCTGGTTGCTTATCTCTGCCATTATTCACTGGATCTATCAGCTGAGTGAAAGGAATATGAATATCCTTCTGAAATAAAGGAAAAATCCCATGGTTTTTGCTTTGGATTCACACCACCACCTTGCCAAGAAAAGATTTGCATTTCTCAGAATTGCTCTTTGTTTATTCAGTTAAAGCATGTGCTGGACTTCACAAAAGAAAAGGAAGTGATATAGATTTTTATATATGTGAGTAAGTGGCTTTGAAGTTTTCTTTCTGCTGAAATAAAAACCCGAAGCGTGAAGTGTGCTTGGGTAACAAGAAGAAGGATGAAAAATGAAGCCAGTTCTTTGAATGTGCAGAAGAGGAACAAGGCTTGTGATCTTTAAAAACACTGCACACCATTTGCAGGTATACACCTAGTCAGAAAATTCCAGAGGAACATTAATTTTAAATGTAAACATGCCTGTGTTTCCCTGGGTTGCTCCCCTTTGGGACCTTGATCCTTCTGTTGAGACAGTGCTCTGGATTTTCAAGGCTTGGCACTGTCTCTGACCTTCATCCTTGCAATGTTGGTATCAATTTCTGCTGCCAACTTGTGAACAGCCTTGAGCTTAACTTGGATGGAGATGAGAGGGGTGTTACTCTTATCAGACTAAAAGACTGGTTTTTCTTTCCCTGGGTGGGCTTTCTGCTATCTTTATGTGTCATTACATGAAAATATTTTCACTTCTACTCCAGACTTTCAAAAACTAATTTGAGAATGTAAAGTGGATTTAGTGCAAGTGAAACAAAGGACTATAATATTTGAACAGCCTATTTAGCAGGTACCTGACTTTTAAAACTTTTTTTTTTTTTAACTGTTCAGGAGGATAATTCACTTGGGAGTCAATTTCTGTCAATATTCCATGAGTGGTCTCTTACTAGTATTTTAAGAGCTTCTTGGGATAACCACAGGATCCACTGCCTTTGTTTTATTAGAACATTACACAGCTTAGCAAATAGATATAAGAAAAAAAAGAAAGTTGTAAATTAATACAGGCTGGTAAGATGGTTATGATGGATTGACCTTAGATGGCAGCCAGACACCCAACCTTTCTCTCATTCCTGCTCTTCAACAGGACAGGGAAAAAAAGAAGAGGAAAAGGGTCGTGGGTCATGATAAAAGCAGATAAATCACTTACCAGTTACCATCATGGAGAAAAAAGACTTGACTTAGGAAAAGTGAATTACTTTCACAAATTAAAATAGATTTGGATAGTAAGAAATGCAGACAAAAAGATTCAAGCAACACCTTGTTCCTGCTTCTTCTTCCTCAATTTCAATGCTTTATTCTTGGCTTCACTCCCCTCCTCACTTACCACCCCAGAGGGACAGGGCAATGGGGTCAGTCCATAAGAGCTCCTCTCTGCTTCTCCTTCACCCCACACTGTTTCCCTTCTCCAGGGCTGATCAGCCATGGACTGTATTCCCATGATTTAGCACCACTAGACACTCTGTCAACACATTAAAGATGAAGCCAGGATGTAATCCTGACCCCAAAAAAATCCTGCTTGAACCTCGCTGAATCTGACAACAGACAGAAATCATTATAGCCATTTCAGGAGAGGAAAAAAACCCCAAAACTTTCCACTGAACTCTCAATTTCCAGAAAGAAATATTGTAGACAAAGCACTTAAAAAATCACCAAGGGCTTGCTAAAATGCCCACTTCCTTTCACAAGGAAAAGACCTTGCCTGTGAATTTCAAAGTTAACAAATCTTTGCTGTTACGAAAAGCCCAGGCTTGTCCTTTTGAAGTGCAACTGAAATACTGCAAACTGTAAGGTTTCAACAGAGCTGCTTATGTAGTTCCAGGCCTCACAAGTCTCAATTTAAATAACGGCATTAACTGCTCAAATGTACCAACAATTCCTCAAGTGGACAGGAACAAAGCAGAAACAGATCAATACATGTATTTCAATGTCCTTTCCAGCTATTTAATGAGACATAGAAACACCATCTTCTTTTGGTAAAGTAAGATGCAAATTCCGGCATATGAAAAAAAAAAAAACAACCCAGAAGTTAAGACAGCTGATTTTAATGCAAGATAAGTGAAATTAAATCCACCAATCCAGTAAAATGGCCTGAGGGGCCTTTCTGTTCTCCCTGCAGGAAGGAGTGTGTGTGCATGGAAAGAGTGGTTCTGATGACTGTGAGATTCCACAGGAGAAAGTGCAGTGTTAGAACTACCTGTTAGAAAGGTCTGGAGTTTGTCAGAGAAAGACAGAGGAAAAGGGAGAGAGGAGGAGTTCACTTCTCTGTGTAATTTACACTGTACAGTTTCTTTCCTAGTCCTGCTACTGCATGGCTTCAGTTCAAAGCACAATGACCATCTGCTGCTCCCGTCTTGTTCAGCACATTTACAATCACACTTAGAACCCTTGAGGCGAAAGGGTTAGAGATCATCTCTGCTTTAGTGTTTTTAATGGGTTTGGGGAGATTTTTTGTGTCTGTGTCTGTGTGTGTGTGTGTATGCATGTTGTTTTTTTTCTTTTTGTTTGGTTGGTTTGTTTCACTTTGGTTTGTTTGCAGGAACAACATCTAAGAAAAATTTAAGAATAACTGAAATTAACACTTTAGGACAGTAACTTACTGTCCCCTAAGCTCTTTTCAACAACTTCTGGGGATTTTGTCAAAAGCATTAGGAGTAGCAAGGGACAAAGTACAATGATTTGTGCTGGAAGGCTTTCAAGTTTCTCTTTTTAAACTTCATTTTTTTCAAGTGTCCCAGGAAGACCCTCTCAGATCATAAAATCCCAATCCTCAGAGAACTTAGACATCCAGTTTCCAAACAGTTAATTAGCTCTGATGTTCAGCTCATGAACAATACCAGCTGGACATTTATGTAAGAACAGTTTTTAACAGAAGAAAAATCAAGAGCCAACATCAATTACTCAGCATAGCAGGATAAATTGTGTGCAATGTTATTGATGTAAATTGCCCCAGTTTGTCCATTATTACAACTTAACTGAGAGCTCCTGGAGCAGGGCCAGCAGAGGCTGTGGAGATGATTTAGGGCCTGGAGCATCTCTGCCAGGGAAAGGCTGAGGGAGCTGGGGCTGTCCAGCCTCGAGAGGAGCCCCAGCTGAGAGGGGCCCTCAGCCCTGGGTGTCCCTGTGTGCAGGGAGGGCTCCCAGCAGGGCCCAGGCTCTGCTCTGGGGGCCCAGCAGTGGTGCCAGAGGAACGGGCAGGGACTGATCCCAGGAAATTCCAGCTGGACGTGAGGCAGAACTTCTGTCCAGGGCAGTGACTGAGGACTGAACAGATTGTCCAGAGAGAGTGTGGAGTCTCCTCACTGGGGATATTCCAGAACCATCTGGACACAATCCTATGGTCTGGGATGACCCTGCTTGAGCAGGGAGGTGGGAGCAGCTGACCCACTGTGGTCCCTTGGAGCCTGACCCATCCTGGGATTCTTTACTGAAACTGCTCAGTGGTGACAAACTTAGGATTGAAAAGGATTTCTTATTCTTCTGTACTGCTCTTCTTTCTACTTCCTTGTTTTTTCCATATTCAAGATCCACACAACACTGGGCACTCCTGTTAACACCCTGCTTCACCCTTAGCCTTCTTCTCCATTTCCACTGCTGCAGTTTACTGGTAGCAAATAATACAGGCTGGACTAATTCCAATGTGTTAATTCCATCCAAGCAATACATGGTCTTACTGCTCACTCTGACTCCATCTTTATTGCTCAATATGGATGGATATGTAATGGATTCTTACATATCAAACTTTTCTTAACTTTAATTCCCTCTCCAATGCAAACATCATAATTTAGGGGCTGCATCATCTGCACTGTTATACTAATCTATATATTATAATACTATTAAATAATGTTATACTAATCTCTATACTAAATCTGTTCTGAGGCCATGTGATAAGAGTTTTTGAATCTTGAAATTACCAAGAAAAATTCATTCATAGTTGCATTTCTGCCTCCTGGGGAAAAATGTAAAGATGTCATGTACTTGTAAAGAAATAAGAATAGAGAGCACGAGAAATTTTGTGGAAGGGAGTGCTCTTTGTTCTTCATTCCTGCCACTGGGTATTAATTCCAATAACTTCTGGAAGAATTGTAAGCTGTGTGTGCCTACAAGGACCCTTTGTCCATTCAATTGACAGAATTTATAGATGGTCCCCCTTTTACAACAGCTTTGCTTCCAATTTCACAAGCAGCAAGAAATTTTTGACATAAAAATAAATGACTTTGACATAAAATAAATGCAAATGGCTAAGGGATTTCTAACTCTACATGGGTATGTATTTCCAGAAAGAGCTCTGGGATACATGGAAAGAAGGGAACTGACGAATCTGTTTTTACAGTTTTTGAAGCAACAACCCACAAATCCTGAGGTATCAGCAATCAGCCTGGCCTGCTGCCATGGTTAACCCCATCAGCAGCTCAGCCCCACAGAGCCACTCGCTCCCTCACACCTGGGGGATGGGGACGAGAACCACAAGCATAAAAGCTTGTGGGCTGAGATAAGACTCTCACAGATAAAGCAAAAGCTGCACACACAAGGAAAGCCAAAAGAAGGGTTTAACTCACAGCTTCCTATCTCAAAGGCACTGCAATACCGGGTCCGGTCCGGCCGGGCGGGGCGTGGCAAACGAAGGGACGGGAAGGATGGAGTGCCCGAATGTAGAGCCTGGATGGTGATCCGATCACAAACGCGGTGACCGCACGGTTTGGGAGGCAGCATCCAAAGCCCCGGGGCGTGACTAATTTAACAATAGACAAGGTTACCTGGGGGCAGGGGTCCAATCCCGGACGGGGGATAGGGCCTTGATTGTGTATGTCAAAGGTCTTGAACCCACGGAGAACCAGAGACATGACCTGTTTTGGAATGATGTCATTGCTATCCTGATTTCCATATCCTGCCTCCCATGGTCTCAGGTTTATGGTTTCTGCATGAGCTACCTGGGCTAATGTTTTCTCCATCTCAGCTGGCTCAGTTACTGGAGCTTCCCCTGAGGAGCAGGTGCTCAGCCATCTCCAGGAGAGCAGGGCTCCATCACACATAGCTGCAACTTGGGAAATACCAGCACTCCAGACATCCCCTCTGTTCACTCTTGCCCCAGCTTTAAATACTGATCATGATGCCATATGGGAAATCCCTTTGGTCAACTGGGGTCAGCTGTCCCAGCTGTGTCCCCTCCCAACTCCTGTGCAGCCTCCTGGCTACTGGGGTGGAGTGAGAAGTAGAAAAGGTGTTGTGTAATCACTGCTCAGCAATAGTAGAACACTCCTGTGTTACCCACACTGCTTCCAGCACAAATCCATGGTAGCTCCTGTGAATGAAATGGGCTCTGTCCCAGCCCAAACCAGCACACCTTCAGAAAAGGGTGTTGTGCTGAGGGACAGAAGTGCTGAGCAGTCTTATAGCTCCTACCCCTGCCCTGCTGATGGGCTTGGGCAAGTCCTTTTATTTTTGCCTTTCCAAGTGCATCCTGGAACTGATGCTCTTCTTTGCTAAGTGCTCTCAGACCCACAGGTTAAAGTGATACCCAAAATCCAGACTTTTTCAGACATGAGGGCAAGAAACAGGAGCTCTACTAGACCTGAAGCAAGGCAGGCTGCGTCTGTGTGGCAGAATAGAGCACGGCAGGGAAGGATTAACAAAATAGATAAATAAATTTCAGCCTGTGAGTTTAAAAGTTTAACTGACATCTTTTTTTCCTGCTGCAGTGTGGGATAACCATGCACAGACCTTTATTGCAATGGGTGTCTTTATTTCAGCCCTAGCTCTGGTCATGCCTTCTGGGTGCTGCTTTTGCACCTCATCATACAAACAGGCTCTGCTGTGGCACAGCAGAGGCTTAGAATTTAAACCTAAACTGGATATTTTACTCATGGGACTCCATCAGTTTCACCTGGAAGCCTCTGTGTTGCAGCTCAGGCTTTGGGAACTGCATTTTATTGTCAGACCAGCAGTTCAAATTCTTTCAAATGTGCATTATGAATCAGCTGAAGTCCTGGGCTGAGCTGCCTGTTCTGTGGCAGAACCGGCTGGATTCTGCTTTGCTGGATTCTGTTTTGCAGCCCACGTTGCTGTTTTCAGTCTGCCTTTGCCTCCACATGCAATGAAGGCGATGCTGTCACACCCACAAGAAGGGGTGGCATCTGCAGTTGTCACATTTGTTCTGTGCATAGCTGGTAACTGTGCTAACACCAGAACATCACTCAGTGACACCACTGAGGCTTGGCAGTTGGAAGGGGGGAGTCTGTGTGCACCCAGGAGCACGTCAGGATGGGGAATGGCATGAGCCTGCATCCCTTTGCTACCCCCACAGTGCCCCTGAAGCTCCAGGCTGTCAAGCTCTACATGATGTGCAGAGAAATCCTACACAACAATCCCACCATCTCTCCTTGCAGGTGCTGCAAGAGAGTCTGGGCCCTCAGATATCTCCATGTTCTGCCAAAAAAGTCTGAAAATTCAAGGCTAAAACACCACTCCCTCCCTCCCCAGACATATGGATATTTTGAAACACAGCCCCTGGTATTTTAGGGACCACATAGAGTTCTGTAAGCTCTGCATATTAATCCAGATTTATTTCCAGGAAGGAAGGAAGAGGCTGAGGCAAGGCTCTACCTGAAGAACCCAAAAGACACAAGATGAAGGTGGATCATGTGATAAATTAACACAGATTACAACTTGTGAAGAAGCAGCTGAAGAAACTGGGGGGGCTCAGCCTGGAGAAAAGGAGACTTAGGGGGGACCTTCTGGCTCTGCACAACTCCCTGGCAGGAGGGGACAGCCAGGGGATGTCAGGCTCTGCTCCCAGGGAACAAGACACAGGATGAGAGGAAATGGCCTCAAGACTGTACATTGTTACCTCTGGATGGTTGACACTGGTTTAGGAGGCAGTCATGTGAGAAAAGACTGATGAAGTGGGTGTGCAGTGATGGAAAGAGACTGAGAGTTGAAACAACCTGTTTGGCCTTCTAAGTCACCTTTATGGCCCGAAGTTTAAAAAAAAAAAAAAAAACCCAAATAAGGAAATTGGGTTTGGTTCAGGGTTGGGTTTTGGTTATTTTTTTTCCATTTCAGAGCCTAACTATGCTGCTGTAAAGGATGCTGAGAAGTTCAGGGGAAAATTGATTCAGAGGACAAAGATCTGTTTCATGTGAGGCCTGGTGATACGGCTGCTATGTAGGTGTCTGTGAAACAAACCTTATCAGGCTCCAGCTCACAGTATCGATTTATCGTTTATTATCAGATAATAACCCCATAATGTTTTAGATATGTTGCTTATAAATCATACTTGGGCACTTCTGACTAATCTGTTCCATGACTATCAAAGGTTCTTCTTTCCCCCCGCCCCAAACCTTTTTGTTTCTGTACTTAACACCATTGCCGGCCTTTAACATCATAAGGGAAAAGATCAGTAATATAAGATCACAGCCCCAAAGTTTGTTTTTTTCAGGTGCCTTTGAATGTAATAAAAATGTGCAAACAGCCTGCATAAACATTATTTTCAACATACCCATGTAGGATTGCAGACGTTTTCTATGTTGAACTTGGAGGGAATTTTCTAAGTGGAAATAAGGCACAAAACCAAGAGCATAGCTCTTAGCAGGAAATGTCATGCACAGGACTCTGTGTCTAAGTGTTGTAAATGTATTTTTAGGTTTCAGAAAATGTTTATGTTTCAATTATAATCTGTGTGGCTTCCTCCTGACCTGAAATAGAGGATGAAAACACTGTCAACAAAATACCCTGCAGCAAACACATAGGAAATGAAAAAGGAATTTAAGGTAATAAAGGCAACTCAGGTTTTCCATCTGTGGAGATTTTGGCTCAAGCAGGGAATAGTTCAAGCAATGTAGGAACAGCAGCTCCTTGTAACTACTGTTACAGTAAAGTATGGGAGCATTCTTGTAAAAAACATTGATCATATTTTTTTAAATTTTGTTTTGAGTTCATGGTAATGCATCATCAATATCACCTAAATTCAACCATTAAAGTTAAGCCATTAAAGTACTTAGTGGGTGGAACAGGTTAGCATTTGAGTTACATCTTTGAAGCTGTGTGGTTACAGTTATGTTAACCCCAAAACACCTTACACTGATTCATGTTCTAGTTAATCTTTCTTTCAGGAGGTTGGGCTGTGTAAGATCATGCACAGGAACACAAAACAGTCACTGCACAAATTGTACTCTCTATTCTTGTGAGAACCAGCAAACTCTTCATACGTGTGTAAGTCCATTTTTGGGCATTCCTTAGAGAATTCCCTCTGCTTTGACCAACAACATTTTTTTCTTATATATTAGTGAAAATGATGGGTTTTAATCTTCATTTTCTCCTGTATTCTGAAGGGCAAGAGAGACAGAATGGTGGCTGCCAATAGGCTTTGAAGCTGCACTGAAAGAACTTAGTGACTTCCTTTTCTGTGTTTCACAGCCTTCCTCAGAGCCATAGCACGGTGTGTGAGTGTTTGGAGGCAGGCAGAGCTGAGACAGGATGCAAATGACTGTGTTAGAGCTGCTCTTTCCATAGCTCCGAGGGACAGGCTCACGGATGGCAGGGGATGTCACCTACGCGGCCGTGGCGATGCTGCCGAGGGAAAGGCCACATGCTCCTTCAGGGACATCAAACCCAGGTAAAACACCTTGGGCACACGCTGTTTGCTCTCTTGTGCTCTCTCTGTCTTTCTCTCTCACATTTTAAGTTGGGTAAACCTAGAAGAATGCCATAAGATGCTGCATGGGAAGGGCAAGATGTTGGAATAGTGGATGAGATCCTCACAGTACAAATCAGCCAAGCTGCCCCGAAATCAGAACCACCAAGGAGCAGCAGGTCAGGTCTGGTGCCAGGCTTTAAGTAACAAAATGAGAAAGAAAAGGTGTTCATTGGTTGAATAGTGAGCATAATATTTCTTTTTAAACGAGTAACATGATCAAGACAATGCTCCACTGAATTAATACCCAAACCACAAACGTTTTTGTTCATGGAAAAGGAGCAGTAAATTAACCAGTAAATCAGGAACCTAGTAGCAGTCAAAAATGCAGCCACTGAAGGAAGTACTGAACGTCTCCTAAAAACTTCCTGCTCTTTCTCTTTAATTTTCCAGTGGTGATTTTCCAGAACCAAATTATCAATCTGTGATTACTTCATATATTTGTAAAAAAACCCAAAGGATTAAGCCAATATTCAGGGTAAGAAGATGATTTGAACAAGATTTTCTGAAGAAGTGACATTCCTACTGCTTGGGAAAAAAATGTAATTTATTCATGAAAGCATTTGGACAAAATTCTGGATCACATCTAATATGAATGACAGTTCATTATGAGCAAATAGAAAATGCTTGTGGGATCAGACTAAGGATATTTTCATGTTTTCATGAAAATATTAATGTATTTAATTAATTATTAATGTATTCAATTAATAATCCTTAAGGGATTAAATACATTAATGTAATTAATGTATTTAATCCCTTAAGGAAACAACATTGTTTAATGAGCTTTTTTAGATATTCTACTTATAATAGAGATTAATAGTGATGATGATGCTCTGAATACCTACACTTAAATGACAGAAAACAATACCTTTTATATATTTTTACAAGACCGGTATCCAAAAGATAAAAATTAGTTCACTTTATTATATATATTACATGAAATACTACCTTAGACTGCGTGTTCATGCACCCATGAATATTGTTTGCACTGCTGTAACCTGTGCAACACAAAGAGGGCTTGCCTGGAATTTTTTCCAGTATCCAAAGTGATAAAACTTATTTGTGAAGGGAGACACATCAAATTTGATTCAAAGACACCCAAAACAATTCCTTTATGCTGCCTAAAGGAAAAGCTCGATTTTGGACAGGCCGGTTCCAATGAAATTTATCATTAACATGTGGATGGCTCTTAGTAAACTTTCGTTTAACTGATTTTAACTTGATATTTTCTCACATGAAGTTAGTGGCCATGGTAATTAAGTGATTTTGCAATGCCCTTTTCCCTTTAAATATTTAACTTGTCAAAAATGCTAATCATTTTTGTGGATGTTCTTCTGTTCATACTCCAGTGCTTCCATCTCCTTTAAAAAACAGGCACCAGAGATCCACCAAGTATTTCTACAAGTCTTGGTTATGCTGCCTCAATTATACAGAGACAAAAATCTCTTAACTAATCTTTTCTTCCCTGTTTATAGCTCCCAGTCTCACCTTCCCCACTCTAATGTCTGCTTATACTCAAATACATTTTGTTTGATTGGGCTCGGACTTACAGTTGGACTTCAGCTGTCACTCAGGTGCTCTGAATAACAACGACGAGGGGATTCTTGGATGCTCTGCCGGTGTGTTGAGGAGGATTTAGCAATGGCATTATCTGTGCACAGGCTTTGGTAGGTGCAGGTGCTGTTACTGTGCACGTGCTTCAAAAGCAGAAAAGTGTTCCCAAATCCCAGCAAGGATAAATACACCTGGGAATCCATTTTTCAGCAAAGACTGGCAATTTTTGTGTCCCGGTTCCCTCAGGGATAGTTTGAGAGTTACTCGATTATGAATCGTGAGTGGCTACACAGGACTCTCCTTGGGAGAAGAGCAAACCAAGGAGAGTTCAAGTCCATCACCAAACTAACCCACAAGAAGTTGTAGGTTGTTATTGGTTGTGGCCTTAACTTCTTTTTCCCCTCCTTAACCTCCTGGGCTGCTCTGGGTGTTGACCAGGTCGACCTGGAGTCTCTGCAGAATCCCCCAGACTCCTGGATGTGCTGGCTCACATCTGGACAAAAAATTCCCTAATGGACAACCCCCCAGGAGCACTCTCTGTCACATTCACCAAGCAGAAGCTTCCAATAAATAGAAATGTTTTTCTGCACCTGACAACAGGCACGGGGAAGTGAAAGTTCAGTTTTAGTGACTGACAGAGATCTCCACCTTGTTGTTGAATTAGGTGAGGGTGTGGAAGTATCCGGCAGAATTAAGGTTGTGTGGTAATTTAAAACCCCCTGCTGACTTCTGAGGACTTCACATTCAAACAATCATGTGCCCATACACACTTAAATAGAAAGAATAACTTTATTTCATTATTCAGCGTGCATGGATAATTTTTTTCTTACAGACTTAGAAATGTTCTTTACAGGAATAAATGTTCACTTGAGAGACAAATTATTTACGAATTGTAGCAGAATGTCTAAAGTGCTTATTTTACAAGTACCTCCATTTACAGGGCTAGTGCATTTAAAAGTTTAAAAGGCCTGAGTATTTTTTGAAAATTATTTACATTCTAAGAAGAAAAAATTTTAGGGCATTTGATTTGAGAACAATTACATTAATTTACAAATTTTCTGTAGTTCATTGAACTAGTAAATTGAAATAAAGCAAACAACCAAGTGTATTAGGTCAGATTCTCCACAGCACAGACTGTCTCCCCTATATGAATAACCCTTTTTTGTCAATCAGGTTCTCAGTAGTTTTTCTACTGTAAAACCTCTACACATTTCAGCAATTCTCACATGAAATGCTGCCTCATTTTAACTTACAGAGATTCTCTTCTTCTGCCAAGTTTTCCCCTGATCAGTGAAATTTAACACGACACTTCTTTTTAAAAGCCGCAGTGGTCACCAACTAGGGTGGTAGTACAGAAGCTTATTCTTGATACAGATGGATAAAATCTCTCCATTTATGGAAGCAAAAGCAGTGCTCCAAATGTCCAAATATCTTCCATAACACTAACCAGTAGCTCTGCAAAATACCCAGGTAAATGATATTGAAACATGTTCAGAAAGAATCTACGTGCCTTTAACCCACACCGTGAGATTTTAATGCACATTTTGGTTTTGTTTTGGCAACGTGCTTTTGGAAAAGGATGTCTTCAACCATCAGGTCCATTCCTCTGCTGCTACAGGCACCACCTGAAATATCCTGGGATAAACACTCACAAGTCAGGAATACCCCCCAGGAATTACCTTCCTGCAGCAGCATTTCTCTGAGCGCTAGTTTTCCTTTTGGAGTTTCTCCGCCCCACAAAGCAGTCATAGGTCTGGTGCCCCCCCAGCCCCTGTGGTACCTTCTGAGATGGCTTAGCAACAGATGGGATGCTTGCCATGCACAGGACCAAGGTCTTTCCCATCCTTCAGCCTGTTTGTCTGGCTCCTGCTCCAGCCACACAGCTCCCAACAGTTCAAAGCTTACAGAGCTGACAGCAGGAGGAAGTGGTAAATCATCATCTTTCTGTCGTTGCCTAGGAAAAGGAAAATGCTGAACAAGCAGCCTTGGAAACACACACCCCTTTTCACAGAGGTTCAGCCTTTATTGTTCCTCCACCTGGTGATTTGCACAGCCACAAATGTCAGCGTTTGCCCTCTCCTTACAGGAAACACAATCACATACGCTGAGCTGCACGTGAAGCCCCAACCCCAAAGGAACAACAGAGAAGAGACTTCCGCTCCTGGTACTGTGCAATTTTGTTTGGTTACTAATTATAGAAGTAGTTTTTCCTATTGCCCAACAGTGAAACCTGGTATCAAGAGCCTTTATGTACACTCTCCAATGAAGGGCTGATCTATCATTTCATCTGCTGCTTTTTTTCCTGGATTCTCAGATTTTGCACTTTCCTTTTAAAAATAATTTCTACAAATGCCTTTGTACCCTACATGGAAAATGTAGTAAAGCAAAGTAAAATTCCATTGTTTTTTAGAACCCTCATGGAAGAAGAGTCCCAGGGATGGTTGACAATCACTTGCTCTATGTGACCAAATATTTTGATTTCACTTCCATGTATGCAAAAGGAATGTAGATTTTTAATATGTAAAATGCCACTGCATCCTCCCAACAGCAGACTGATTTTAGGCAGATGATTTCTCTGTTGTTTCCCCAATATTAAGAGTGCCAGGACCTCAAACTGCTCTTCCTCCTGCCTCCCTCCAGGCTGCCAGCACAGGTGCTCAGCCTGGTTCTACGTGGCACTGGTCCTGGCAGTCCTCTTGCTCATCCTACTGGGAGTCGTGGCCTTACAAGCCAAGCAATGTGAGTAGATCCTGCCTCCTGCTTCATCCCTGCATTGCAGACATGGTTAAACCTCTGAAAGAGCTGAGAGAAAAATTCCCTTACTGTCACACTAAAAGGCGTCAACTTACACACAAATACAGGAAATGAGAGGCTATTGACAAAGGAGTGACAGGACAAGGGGCAATGGCTTCACGCTGACAGAGAGCAGGTTTAGATTGGATATGAGGAAGCAATTGTTCCCTGTGCTGTTGCACATTTGGAGACAGGCACACGACTGAACACCCCGAGATCCTGTGACAAGTCAGTGTTAATTCATGGACGCCCCCATCATAGGGGGTTCCAAATTCCCCTGCTTAAACACCTGATTGGTCAAGGTCTCAGCACCGCCCAGCTCACTGGCCAATTAGATGTCTACATCCAGGACTGAATGGGATTGGCTGGGGTCCCCTGTTTGAGTTGCAATCCAACCTGTCATTATCATACCCAGAGACTCATTTACTTCTATTTTTTAATGAGTTAGGCTGAGAGTTGGGGTCTATTATAGTCAAATTTATCTCTGCAGCTTCTGACCAGCTGTAGCTGTGACACTGTGAGGGTGCTGAGGCCCTGGCACAGGGTGCCCAGAGCAGCTGTGGCTGCCCCATCCCTGGCAGTGTCCAAGACCAGGCTGGATGGGGCTCTGAGAAACCTGGGGTAGTGGATGGTGTCTCTGCCCATGGCAGGGGTTTGTAATGAAATGATCTTTTCAAATCAGGCCATTCCATGAACATCTTCTCGGGAGGGCTTTGCTCACCGAGCTTTACTCCCTGAGTTTGCTCATAACTGTTTCTGTACCAGGCAACGTACACAGAAACATTCTCACATTCACAGTACAGCTCTGGGTACAAAGACTGCATTTCCTTATCCTTGTTGTTATGCATGACCTCTCTCTGTTATATTTTTGACTTTGGGCTGTTCAAGTTTTGAAGGCCAGAGCAGGAAAATCAGAAAGTTTGCCTCGGTATGGTATGAACAACACCAGCAGTGACATTTCTTCAGAGAGGACCGCCTCAGCAGTGCTCCTGAAATCGCTCATGGAGGAGCTGTGTGAAGATGGACAGGGTGAGGCACATTACTCCTTTCCAGTATAGAGGACATGTGATGTGCACAGTTCTGTTGTCTCTGTTCCCATTTCTCTGACACCCTGCAGTTTATGGGAACTCACTGGTGCTATCCAGGAAGCACGGTGTTCCTGCAGAGCAGTGACAACAAAATCTAAACTAATATTTTAATCATGATAGTCTTGCTCCTCTTTTGGTATAAAGCTTCCAGTATTTTCATTACATTTCTCTCTGCCAGGAGCTGCTGTCAGAAATGTCATATATCCTCCTCTTGTCCTGGAGAACACTTTCCAGACAATGGTTCATAAATGGGGAGGAATTCCATCCATGGTAGGAGCTAAGGGTTCCCCCTGTCCACCCACAGGGACAACGTGTGAGCTGTGTCCCCCCGGGTGGCAGCTGCACAGAGGCAGATGTTACTTCTTCTCCGAGGAGGCCAAGAGCTGGGAGGACAGCCGGAAAAACTGCCTGGCCAGGAAATCCCAGCTGCTTGTCATTGAGGATGAAATCGAGATGGTGAGTTTTGCAGCAGCCCTAAAATCGTGTGACAGGCCTCAGGCAAACATTTCTCCAAGAGAAAACAGCCTGGATGGCAAGAGTACACATAGACAGGCAAGAGCCCATCAGGGAAAGCATCTGACTCTCCCTGCACAGGAGCTGGGTTTGGGAATGTCAGCAGAGCAGAGCTGAAGAGAAGCACAAGATGTGCCAAATGTGGAAGCCAGAGTAGTTTTGACTGGGAAAAGGAAATGCTGGGGAGTTTCCACTCATTTCCACTGCTTGGCACTGGGAAGAGAGGAGGCTGGTCACGTGTATGGGCAGATGTAAGGGGCTGCTCTGCCATGGCTGCATCTCTGTCCTTGCTCTTCAAAAGGAAGTAAAAGCTGTGCATGAGGCAGGACAGTGACCTGGGCACAGCAGGAAAGCTCTTCTGTCAGGTAACATCCTTCTAATCATTCCACAGGAATTTATAGACAGCAAATACAAAGGCACCAAATACATCTGGATTGGCTCGAACACTGAAGACAAGGAGAAAACACGGAGTTCAGTGGGACATCACAGAGTAAAACAAAAGAGGTGATGATTTGTGGGGGGGAATGATATCTTTGGGAAAAGCAAAGTGTGGTATCCCTGCTTAGGAATACAACTCTGAATCTGAGCTAATCACCCAAAGCACAGATCTAAACCTGCAGCCTCAGGTATGTATTCAGAGTCTATTTCATGGCCAGTTCCAGGTCAACAGGTTCCTCCTGGGCACTTTTGGAAACTGATTTCTGCCTCCAGGATCATCCACAGCCACAGCTCATATATTTATTAATGCAGAGATATTATTACACACTTCTGCTGAAATCCCTGCCAACTCTCACTTCACAGACCATGTGCTGCCTGCCTCTGTTGCAGGTGAAGCCTGTCACATAGCACTGGCTGGGATCTGCGCAGTGTTTTTCAGCATTGTGGCGGCATGGGGAGGATCCTTATCCTTGTAACAGTAACAATCCCAAGCATCCATCCTTCAGAAACCAGCGGTCCTTGCTGGGGGTGCCCAGCCCACCTCTGCAGAGCTGCTGTGCTTCAAGGGTGTGGTTGAGTGGGCACCATCCATCCCCTCACTCAGAGCACCACCAGGATTTTTAACCAGTGCTGAGTTTAAAGCTGACAACTGTATTCCTTTTGGTCTCTCAGGAGGACAGCTCTAAAAAGCATCGAGGCTGACAAGAACTGTGCTGTTTACAGAAGGAAAAATGTGATCCAGGCAGATAATTGCCAGACATTAAAGGAGTGGATCTGTAAGAAGAATGCAACTTTGCTGGTGCTCTGAGCCACATTTCCAGACAACAAACAGACCTTCTTGTCAGAAGACCCATTTTACAGACAAACCAACTTGTGATGTAAATAATTTTTATCAGACTTGCAGGGAAATCTGCACTTTGCTGTGCTCCCTAAGAAGTCAGAACACAGGTCCTGTAACAGGGCTGCAAGCTGTCACACAAGGATTTTGGGGTGCTGAGCCTTCACACAGACAGATTTTGGCAGCAGCTGCCTCAGGAAAGGTCAGAGGAGAAGAGATACTCATGAGGAGGAGCACTGTGCACATGAACTCTGTCATGTGCAGGAATTATGGCCCCTGTGGGGGATGAAGGGTGTTCTGGTCACCCCAGCACACAGGCAGCTGCTGAGCTGAGGACTTTGGGGTTTCAGGATTTTAGTGTTGGCTGAAGCTTGTGGTTTTGGTTTGTTGGTTTTTCTTTCCTTGGGGTCAAATTGTGACTCACGGAAGCCACTTTGAGGGCTGGGAAAAAATGCATTTATTGGACAGTGTTTTATGCAAAGCTGCTGCACAGCTACTGGGTGTAGACAGCAGACCAGGCATGGAGTGACTTGTATGAATCGTGGTTAATCTGCTGATTGCTCCCATCTTCTTCTGGTGCTGGGCCTTGGAATCTGGAGGGATTAACTAGGGAAAGGGCTTGGACTGTAAGACAACATTGCAGTGCAAGGAAATAAGGTTGATAACCTTCCTCTCCACCGGTATTTTGTCCCTTTACATTGTAAATTCCAAGCACAGTTATGGTATGATGAAGCACCAAAGACTGGTGAAATTAATGCCTGGGAGTGCATTCAGTAAATGCACTACTTAGTCATTGAAGTGTCATGAATAAATGCTATTTCTGGGTCTAGAACACAAAAATGTTAAGAGCAGTCTTCTGATCTAGTGCCTTTATTAGATTAACGTATTTGACAAAAATGATGAAATGTCATTAATTAAGGGTGCTGCTTTAACAAAAATGGCACCAACTGGTATTTAAGTCCTTACAGCAATGAGATACAAGTCTTAACATGGTTTTTGAGATGGTGAGCCTTTACCTCATTGTCCTGGGTTGTAGTATAGGATGTGCACAAAGTATGCTATCACCATCTTCATTAACTGTTGAATCCAATTGTTGGAGCAGTATTTTTCCCAGGCCCCCTCCCCCTGGACTATCTTCTGTTAATGGCCCATCAGGTGCCTTGCTGTATGACTCATAGATAACTGCCTCCGGGAGCAATCTCTCGCCAATGGGCCATCAAAGACTCTCCTGTATGACTCACCATCCCACTGTGAGATGCTCCACCCAGGGGGGAGGAGCCAGGCATTCTCACCTGGATATAATCTGGGATTTGGGGACAGTACAAGGAGCCCTTACCCACTGGATTCCCAGAGGACCAGAGTGACCAGACCCTTCTACGGGATCACTGCTTCAGGAAGACCACCTCATCTGGACTGCTTCCATCACCGTGCTCAGGTTGTATTCTGACTCTGTCAGTGGTCTTTTGTATTATTGCATTTATTTTATTCTACTTTTTTTTTCCTTTCTTCTTATTAAATTGTATTTCTGACTTCGAGCCTCTCACTTGTTTTGCTTTCAAACCACTACACACATCTTTGGATGTACACAAATAAAGGCAGCTGCAGTTTCACAGAGATGTATTTTCATACCTGCACATGCCTGGGGAGGGTTAATGTCCAGCACTTAAGGGCTGCAGATTAAAAAGTGAACTGTACCCTCAGGGACTTCCCTTCAAACAACAATTAAAAAATCCCAACACAGATTTATCCCACAGAATGCAGCATCAGCAGCTCAAGGCACATGAGAAACTGCTATTATGTAAGAGGAAACAACAAAAATCCCCCAAACTCAGCACAGTGTGTAGGGGAAGAGTATTGGTTTGTTCATTCTAGACAGAGAAGCAAAGAAAATGAAGGAATCTGAAATGAGTAACATAATCGCTATACCTATATAATACATGCTTTATAGAGAGATTAATTTCTCTGCTGAGAAACTTTCACTTCAGGGTACTCACAGCACACCCTTCTTCATGCAGTGGAGTTAACAATTGCTGGTTTTTTTGGCAGATCTTTCTTGATTCATGCTGAATTTAACAGGAAAAACTCCTGCATGCTGGCTTCTCTCAAATTAGTTGTGGTGTTTAGGTTTTAACAATATTCATGAAACATCTACTATTGAGGTCTTCTTGCTATTATTAATGTAATTAAACAAGTTTTTGCAGGGCCTTACTGAAGCTCTTAGCTACAATGTAAGCACTTATTTAAAAAGAAAAAAGAAAAAGAAATTGCCATCAAAGCACTTCATCAAATTCTATTCTGAGTAAAGTAAGTTGGTAGAGTTTGCAGCTTGACCATTCTTTTCTTAACATGCCCAAAGAAGATGTTCATTGCATCCCTGAGGAGTCAGATTCCAGAAGAGCTTTCATTGTAACCTTTTGTTAAAAGTCTGACACATTATTAAGTGTTTGAAAGGAAAAAGCATTCTTTTTTGGATCAAATGTCCTGTTTCATCCTGTCAGTCTTTACATTATGATTAAAGATTTTTTTCATGTTCAAAACCTCAATATTTTATTTTTCTTTGATTTTGTTTCACTGAAATGGTGCCCGAGACACCCATCCCAATATTTAGATACAAACCACTGTAATTCAGTGGCTTTTAAAGATATTTATTAAGTATCTTTTCAGGACTATTGCACATATCATATCCTTCAGAATCAGGTTAATTTAAAAACACTGCAGAATTATACCCCCCCCAACATATAAATTCATAATTAGGCTTTTCATACTGTAGAGTCCTGTTACTGTGTCTATAAAGAACATGAGCAATTAAGAAAAGTGTAATCCAGCAAAATTAGTGATTATATTTAAATAAACATCTGAAAGTCACAAGTTGCTGACAGTATCTGTTGCAGCAGCTGTCTTGTTAGAGGGCAGAAATGAGCCAAGACACAGAATTCTTGTTTATCACAGCATGAAAAGGGTCCTGGTTTATTCCTCTTTACAGCTCAGCCATCCTGACTCCAACTGTTCACTGACTCTGGCTGCAGCAAGTCCCTACTGCAGGTTTCCCTTGCAGCCTCTGACTGCTAGTTATTTCCTGCTGAACTCTGACAGCATGTATTAGTTTGCAAACTCTGACTGTAGGCTTTTACCCAGCTAGACTGTGACTGCAGGTTCCAACAACAGGCTCTAACTGCAGACCCAGACTGACCTCACAGCACTGATTCTCTCCCCTCAGAATCCTTCTTCTCCATTATCCTCTCATTTCCTCTTCCTCAAACTTCCTCCTCCTTCATGATCCTCCCCTCACCAGCTACCCCACTCCCTTTTTTCACGCTTCTCTTTATTGGATATAGCTGTTGACTCATCAAGAGCGAGGCTGAATTGGTAATTAACACAGCTGTGACTTATTGGGGGCAAGATCACCTGTGTTCCGTTCTCCTACACTTCCTCCTTTTCTTTTATTATAAAAGCAGGTTTAAATAGACATATTTACATATTCTTCTTAGGATTAACAATTACACAAATATTTAAATAAAATATGTATGTTTTATTAGCATATAAAAATACTCTGTCTCTAGTTCTTGGGCTTCTGCATCTCTCTTTCTGGCTGTGTTATCTTCTTGTAGCTCTCTTTCTGGCTGCTGTTTCCCCATGACTTCATGGCTGTGACTCCCCACAGTATGTGACCGCGTCTTACCATGATTTATAATCACATTTCCCACAACTTGATGCCTGTGACTCCCCACGACTTGTGGCCGTGTTCTCCCACAACTTGATGGCTGCATTCCTTCCCACAACTCAAAGGCCGTGTCTCCCTGTGACTCAAAGGCCATGTTCTTCCCATGACTCAAAGGCCATGTTCTTCCCATGACTCAAAGGCCATGTCTTCCCATGGCTCAATGGCCATGTTCTCCCCACAACTCAAAGGCCGTGTCTCCCTGCGACTCCTGGCCGCATCTTCCCATGGCTCAACTGCCATGTTCTCCCCACGACTCAAAGGCCGTGTCTCCCTGCGACTCCTGGCCGCATTTTCCCATGGCTCAACTGCCATGTTCTTCCCATGACTCAAAGGCCATGTCTTCCCATGACTCAAAGGCCATGTTCTTCCCATGACTCAAAGGCCATGTTCCTCCACGGCTCCTGGCTGAGTTGTCTCTGGCAGCTCTCACCTGGCTGCGTTTTCCCAGGCAACTCTCGGGTTGCCTTATGTCTGCCATTATTCTTATCATGTCGATTACATCCACTTCTAATCACGTTGGGGTCACCAGATATTGCAGCAGCTGTCTTGTAAGAGGGTAGAAATGAGCCAAGACACAGAGCCTTTTTACAGCTCAGCCATCCTGACTCCAGCTGTTCACTGACTCTGGCTGCAGCAAGTTCCTACTGTAGGTTTCCCTTGCAGCCTCTGACTGCAGGGATTACTTTGCAGACTCTGACTGCAGGATTTTACCTAGCTAGACTATGAGTGCAGGTTCCAACAACAGGCTCTAACTGCAGACCCAGAGCAGTGATTCTCTCTCCTCAGAATCCTTCTTCAATATCCTCTCGTTCCCTCTTCCTCAAGCTTCCTCCTCCTTCATGATCTTCACCAGCTAACCCAGTCCCTTTTATTACACTTATCTTTATTGGAATTGGGTAATTAACACAGCTGTTACTTATCAGGGGCAAAGTCTCCTGTATTCCCTTCTCCTACAAGTATCCATGCATGGTCCTGCTACAGTCAAGTCTGTCTGTCAAAGAAAATAATGAAGGTGAACTTCCCATTCTTCCTTCTCTAGAAACTTGATAATTACATTACTTCCATGAAAACTTTCATTCTCTGGGTCAAATGATACTTTTAGTCTTTGGATAACCTGCTAGATATGAGTGAGACTCAGACAATCAGAGGGATTGTGCGCTAATTCTGTTCAGGCTCCCAGCAATCTAAGAGCACTGGAGGCTGCTGCTGAAAATGTCACCAACACAAGGAAACACTGACTGTCCATCTGGAAATGTCCCCCTTCCTCAGAAGCCTCACACAGTGACAGGCACAGGGCATGAGGAAAACACAGAGAAACATCCCTTGCTGTTAATTCTCTCATTCCCTTCTCCTGATTTTGCTTCCTTGCATTGAGGATTATTTCTACATTAATGCCTGCAGCTTCACTATCACTCTTTCAGTTCCAATTCTTCTCCCCACCCATCAGTGCAGATGCTCAGGTAAATAAATATTCTTATCTATTGTGACCTTTTTTTGGCTAAAGAAAGTGTTGTGAGGATAACTTCAGGTGCAGTGCAGCTACATAGATTAGCTTGACAGCATTATCACCAAGATTTAACAAGATTAATGTAACATAACATTAACAAAACATGGAATACAATGCAAGGTGCATCTCATCAAACATGGAGAGAAAAATCTGCTGTGATCCTGTCTAAAACAACAGTGTTCACTTCTGCATTACCCTGTATCCACGAGGCACTGGCACTCCTCCAGACAGACCCACTTCACCACCCATCCCTGCACAGAGCCTGGAGAAAGAAAAAGCAGAAGAAAAACCTCCAAAAGGGAAAGAAAGAACTGCTGTTCCTACAAGAGAAGAGTAAATGAAAGAAATACTGATGGCCCAACAACAAGAAATTACAGCTGAGCAGTAACAGCAGCTGGAAAACAGCACCAACTGCAGCTGGGAAAATGGGGCAAAAAAATGACTTATCAAGATGCTGAAGAGAGTCTTTTAAATGGTGTCTTTAAAGCCTTCCTCCATGGATAGAGAATTCTGGCTACCAGAAAAGTCATTCACCTCGGGTAGGAGCTTGGACACATTCCCAGGTCCCAAAGTATAGACATAACCTGTGTAGGCATCATATCAGAGCTCTGAGTGTCAGGGGTGGTGGCTTGGCCCACCATTATTGTTCTGAGTTGATATTCAAGCTACAGACCCATTTCCTGGTTAAATAACATCCTGAGGCTGAAACTCCTTTGGACTCCAGATAGGCACAGTCTCCAGAGCCTTTTACTTCAAACCTGTCAGGGAGAAGGGAAGACAGGATTACTTGGACACTCACAATCAAACACTGCAATAGAGCAAAGGTAGCTATGGGCACCTCAGGTTCTCTTTGAATAAAGCCTGATTTATCTCAGGCAAGGCACCACAGGAGGATGATGTTTTGTGCTTTGAAGAGAACACCATGGAGATTGTCTTTTCTTAATGGTATCTTGTGCCCAGAATACAAAATCCAGGACTTGTAGTACTCCTGTATCTTGTTTAGTGGTCATTTAATATGAAATACACCCTTAGAGCAGAGACTGAAACTCAGGTTTGCCCTTCTCAGGGATGCTGTGCCATCAAGTTGGACACCACCACCTTGCACTTCCACATCCTCCTATACAGCTAAAAGATTCCAGCAGAAGCTGTGAAGCAAATGTTATCTCTCATTTCTCCCTTCCTCAGAACCCAACAGGCACCATGGTTAAGGGGGTGGGGGGGAAATAAGAAGCAAACTTCAGTTTCCAGACTGTAGGTGTCCCTACGTAAGATGTAAGGGACTCCCCCAACTACTGGGTTTTCAAACAGAGTGCTATAAAGTTCTGTGGATAGGCCAAGCAAACTGGAATGGTCTCTGGAAAAGCCAAGGGACAAATCTCCACCAGTGTAGTAACAGCTGAGCTTAGACATCAAGGTGTTTGCCCTCCCCTTCAGGAGGGGCAGTTTGAGGCAGAAATCTAAGAATGGGAAGAACCTCACTGAAAATGAAAGCATCAGGGGATGTTTGTACTGCATGCAGACGGGATAAAAAAGTGGGAAGGACTGCAGTTTTCAGTTTGAGGTGCCCACATGTTTCTCACATTAAATGCCTTTGTCAGTTCAAGCCTTCAGGGCTTGGGGATGAAGTGAATATAGTCACACACCACCAGTCATGTCACAGACTTAGAAGTATTTACATTTTCCACTTTTTAAGGTAATTTCAGACTTGTGAAATCTCAGTGCTTATGCCTATGAATGGTAATTCTGCCAACTCCTGCCAGCAGCTGCTCCAGGATGAGCTGCAGCAGCCTCTGAGGAGATGAGATGGCTGCCAGGGAGAGGAACAAAGTGTCTCACACCTGGCACTGGTGGCACAGAACACAGGACCCTGGCCTCAGAGCAGCTCATGCAACATAAATTCACATCTTCCTTTCCCTCCAGCAGCCTCTTTCAAGGAACGTTCTATGAAAATGGAAACATGTCATAGCAGTCTCCCAAATCTCTTTGCTATAAACCTCAAACAGCTTACCTGAAGGTTTATATTTTGCAAAATATATTATATAATGAGGAATGTGTGTTACTGTAATCTGCCCTTCCTCCCCCCATTGATTTGGTATCTTGGTGTCTCTTGGTTCAACTTTCTCTAATGTCTGTTACCTGCCTCATGTTGCTCCTCAACTTTAAAAATTTATCCCTTAAATTTCATCTGCCAGTTTTAACAACGCCATGTGAAATCTTCATTGCATTCCATATCCTCTCCATAATCATCCCTTCAACATAACAACAGATATTTCCTACAAGTCACTATTTCTTTATTATTTTTCTTACTCCCCTACAATCGAATATCATCAGCAAGACCCCTCCACATCAACTTACAGTTCATTCTCTAATGCTTTTCCATTTACCCAAAAGAACTCTTCATTTCTTTTACGGAGTCCAATCCATGGGTCTTGCTTTGTGATCTTCATAATAAAGCTCTGTAGGAATAAACCCACATGAGAAAAGAAGTTCTGCATGCTCAGTCCAGCTATCAAAATACAAAGTCTTTGATCCAGGGCAAAAGCAAAACAACAATCTAGCCTTTCCTGCAGAAGCAACAATATTAAAACCTAATATACAGAGACTGGTAACTGGGATAGGGTTGACTAACCTAGAGAGAGGCTATTCTAAAATATCATGGTCAGCTATCAAGGTCTGGAACAGATACAGATGCTGTACATATTCCTAGGCCTTTGTGCAGGGTGGAATCTTTCCTAATATTGTGGTATAATATAGAAAAAAATGCTCCAAGCTGCACTTTGGGTAACTATCTCCTAACTCCAAAGGTTACAATTAACATATTTACCAACTTGTATGTCATTAACCTATCTCAGTATGAGAAAACAGTTGTTTAATTAAAGGTAAACGAGATGCAACAGTGTTTACCCTGATAGATGCCTTCAATATGAGTATTTACAGCTGTGGGCAGCACCAAATGCAATTCAGACAAGCACTGCAACGTTTTCTATTACATCAACTGCTCAAATGTTTCCTGTTTTCAGGGAGAAGAGACACGAAGTTTTCTGCAGGCTGTTGACTCATGTTCTTACATCAGCTTCCTAACTGTTCAGCTGAGGAAGCTGGAGAAGCAGTTCCCTAGAAGTGAACTGGGGAGAAAACAGGATCCCCCTTTGATTCCCTTACCAGCTCCAGATGATTTTCGATGACCAGGAGGGAAGCGTTGTGGGAAGAGCAGTTGATCTGGCTGGAGTTCCAGGTGGCTTCACTCTCCGAGAGGTAGTAACACTTCCTCTGGAAGTACAGCCAGCCTGATGGACACAGGTCCAGGGGAGGGCACACACGAAAGTCTTTGGCCGGAGAAGGGTTTACTGGGAAAAGGCAAAAAATATTTCTTCCAGCTGGGAAAGGTTTTACTTTCTGACTGCATCATCTAAAATAATCCCAGTCTAGCCACAGCATTGTTACTTCTGCCCAGCTGAAATAATTATTGTAAACTAATGATATATTCTGGATCCTGCATCCTCCTGCTTCCTGACATATCCTTAAAAGGATTGTCAGGGATATGGCAGAAGTAGTGAGAAGGTGATAATAAAGTAGCACCCAAGGACTCTTCTACAGTTTAAAAATCCCAACAACTCCAGCTTTTGCATGTGTTGCTTCCTCACAGCTGAATTAATAACTTTGTTTATTACAATGTCATTTTTGAAGGACTGCAGATTGGTAGGACAGTCATCCTGTTGTTATTTGTTTCCTTCAACTGGGGTTAAGATCAACAGTGAGGTGACAAACTTGATACCAAAAGTGCACTAAGACTAAACTAAGCCCTCCCTAACCCCACTGAAGCATGTGGAGTTGTTCCTGCAGCACTGGCCCACCGTGTCAAACAGAAATCACAGATTCACATAGAATCACAGAGTGGCTTGGGTTTAGAGTTACTTCAAAGACCATTTTGTTCCACCCCTGCCATGGGCAGGGACAGATTCCACCAGACCAGGCTGTTCCAAGCCCCATCCAACATGGCCTTGGACAGTTCCAGGGATGGGGCAGCCACAGCTGCTCGGGGCAGCCCATGCCAAGGCTTCACCACCCTCTGAGTATAGAACCCAGAACTCTGGTGACTTCTATTGCTAATTATATTTTCTTTTAAAATTCCTTACTTACCAAACTGAATACATGAAATCAAAATGACAGCAGCAGTAAGAACTCCGGCAACAGCTCGCCACAGCCAGATGTTTGAGAATAGACCTGAAAAAATAAATGTAAGGAATTAAAAAACAAAACAAAACAACCAAAAAAACAAAACGACAAATAAGAACCAGCTGCCAGGGGTCTAGAGTCTAGGATGCACAAAGCTGTTAAAAACAACAACAAAAAAAATCCACCAAAAGGTAGCTCTCTGTGGAGAGCAGGCTGGGAGCTTGTATTAATTATCTGGACATTTAGCTTATCTTCATAAGCCTACTCAGCTAACAAGAACTCTGAGTTACTGTAAATTTTAGTTACATCATCCAGAACTTCAAGTAATCAAAAGAGAAAGAAACGGGAATGGGAAAGTAACGGTGAACAGTAAGTTTGATACTGACCCGGTGCCTAAGCATGGCATGGATAAGTGAAATAAGGAAAGCCATGGGTTCTGGAGCCCAAAACTTCTGAGAAATACCCAGCCTTATCCCACAGCCACAGCTCTTTAGTCCGCTTTGTTCCCCAATCCCTTCCAGGGCCTTGGAAGCAGACACCGCCCCGCCGCCGCCCTGTATCCGGCAGTTCGGGCAGTAGCGGGGACGAGGTGTCCCGAGAGGTCCCCTCTCCTGGCAGGAGACCGCGGGGCCGTTTCCAGCCGTACGGCATTCCCGGCGACATTCCCGACTCCCCATGCCCGGGGACGCGCTCCCGGGGCCGGTACCGCGGCTCAGCCCCGCGCTCCGGAGGGATGTCCCGGATCCCCCCCCGCATCCCCGCGGGCCCTCGGCGTCCCTCGCCCGTCACCTTTGGCGCCGTGGGCCGTGCCGCGCCCCGCGGAGTCGCCGGGCTCCCCGCCGCTGCCCATGGGCGCGGAGCTCACGGTCCCGGAGCCGCCCGGCCGCGCTGGGGCCGCGCCGACCGCGCCCGCTGCCCCCGCTGCCCGCCCCGGGCGGCGCCGGCCCTCCGGGGCATGGCCACGGAGCGTGGGCTCGGTGCCGAGCGGGGCTTCGGGCCCGGGCAGTCACTCCGCAGCTCCGGAGAAATAGGAAACGGGGACGCTTTCAAGGAGAAGTCGGCTCCTACGAGATCTCGCTGGGATCCTGACATCAGCAAATTCCAGGAACTAAAACAAAGACAAGGCTCTGTTTTGGTTTGGTTTTGTCTGGAAGGGTGTGGGGATTTTTTTGGTGTTTCTTTGTTTTGGGTTTTTTTTTCGTTTTGGTATTTTTTTTTCGGATGTTTTGATTTTTTAATGTTTTTTTTTTCCCTTCAATTTTATTTAACTTTTATTTATTTTCTTCTTTTGTATGGAGGGGAGAGTAAAATCAAGTGTTTAAACGTTGATTACTTAAACCTCTTTGGAAAACCTGGCCAGTGATTTGCTTTACCTAGAAGACCATAAAGCCTCATGATGCTGGCTTGCCAGCTGTGGGGATGAAGGTGCAATAGAAATTACAGCATTGCTTGGTGGAAGACAGAGCCGTATGTATCAACCATTTCGTCTGGTAATTTTGCACAATAGCTGCTGTACTTACATCAGATCCGGGCTGTGTTGTGTATTCAAACAGCCTGAGGTACACAGCTCTCTCCAAGTCATCATTTGGGCTCTGTGTGAGGCTGGTGGGGAATTCAGCAGTGGTTTATCCAAAATAAGCATCCTTCTGTACCTGGGCAGGAAACTTCCAACAGAAAACCATGGGAATGGGGGGGGNGGGGGGGGGGGGGGGTTACACTTTAAGCTTTCACTGCAGTCTCCAATTACTTTCACTGTCAAGGATTCTGAGCAGTGATGAGTTGCTGAAAACCATTCTCAGGTGTTTATGTTTACAGTTTACAAAGACTGTAAACTTTCTACTTCCATAAGTATAATTTGAATTACAGTTGATTTGAGCCTTTACCTGCAGCAGGAGTTCATTTAAGCACTGAACTTGGAGAGCTGGACTGTCAAAATTCCTAGGAAGGCACTGGGGAAGAAAAGGAAAGATAAAAGGATGAAGAAGAATCCAAAAAATATGTGTGACAAAGCTTAAGGCATGGTGGCTTCAGGGAGGTTAGGGAACTGAGGATCCCCAGGAGAGAGAAGAGGTGATGGATCCAGAGAGCACAAGCTGGAGACTTTTCTAGAGGTTTTGCAAGACATGAATCCAGAGGGGCAGAGAATGAGAGTGGGGTGTGGAATTAGGGCAGCAGGGAAGTTCAGTAGCAGCTTGATGTAGAGCATGTTTTACCTACAAGGAGACGGGGGTGTGTGCACAGCTGCCATTCTAAGAACGGCTTATTTAGCCTTCATTCACTCTGAAAGAGTGACTTGGGCTCCTGCCATTCAGTGCCTGTCATTGAGGTCAAAAATACCACAGTGGCTTTTAACCACAGAGCTTTCAGAAGTGAGTGCTCTCTTCGTGTTCATCCTTGAGTACAGAAGGTAATTCTGACAACTGCAGGAGATGCTCCAGGCTGGCAAAAACCCCCTGAGAAACGCTGTCAGCATAGCTGTGAATCATCTGATCCTCCAAAACTACTGTTATTAACCCCAGATGCTTGTAACTGAGACCTTCACCTTCCCTGATCAGTTTGGCTAAGAAGCCTCCAGACAATTCCTAAAATGAAAGTTGATAAACAAGATAAGAATTTCTTGAAGGCTAAAGGCAGAAATACCCTCCAAACTGATTCACTGGAAAATTACTTTAAAATATTGCCATGATGTAGGGAGAAAAATGCAAATATTTAAGGAAAAAGCATGGCATTTTACAAGAGGGCTCTTACGGCACTGACTTGATCCAGAGTTGGATCCTGTGGTGCTGCCTCTTGCCTGCTGTTACCCCAAATAATCTTTGATTACCTTTTATCACTCACTGATCATAGAATCATGGAATGGTTTAGATTGGAATAGACTTTATTTAATTCTAACCCCTCTGCCATGGGCAGGGACATCTTTCACTATCCCAGAGACCTATCCAGCCTGGCCTTGGAAACTTGCAGGGATGGGGCAGCCACAGCTGCTCTGGGCAACCTGTGCCAGGGCCTCACCACCCCGAGTGTAGAACTTTTTCCTAATATCTGCTCTAAATCTTTTCTCTTTTAGTTTAAAACCGTTAAAGCTTGTTCTGTCACTATCTGGTCATGTAAAAAGTCACTCTCTCTCTTTTTTTATAAGTTCCCTTCAGGCTCTGCAAGGCCACAATGAGGTCACCCCAAAGCCTTCTCCTGTCCAGGCTGAACAATCCCAATTCCCTCAGCCTTCCCTCCCAGCAGAGCTGCTCCATCCCTCTGTCCCCTTGGTGTCCCTGCTCTGGCCTGGCTCCAGCAGCTCCCTGTCCTTCCTGTGCTGGGCCCAGGGCTGGATGCAGCCCTGCAGGGGGGTCTCAGCAGAGCAGGGCAGAGGGGCAGAATCCCCCCTCCCCTGCTGCCCTGGGGCTCTGGGTCCCAGCACACACAGCTGGGCAGGGGCAGCTCTCACCCACAGCACCCCCAAATCCTTCTGCCAGGGCTGCTCCCTCTGCTCATCCCACCCTGGATTGATCCCAGGGGTTGTCCTGACCCAGGTGCAGCACCAGCACCTGGTCTTGAGATTCCCATGGATTGGTTCCCAAGATAGAACAGAATTTCATTATAGAGAATGTGTGACCACAGAGCAAACATCACACTTAGCACCTTGAAATGTCACTCGCTATTTGAAGCCTTTGCAGCCACAAACCCAAAACGGTTCCAGAAAGTCCAGTGTGTGCTAAAAAGGAACCCAGTCTGCCAGTGATTGCTGTGAGCTCTGTAACTCTGTCAGTGCTACCTCCAAGGTGTTCTTTGTGTGTCCTGAACCCTGCTTGCTGTTCTGACAGCAGATCTGCCCTGGCAGTGCCTCCTCCCTGAACTGCCCATTTGGCAGTGAGGTCCTTTTCTTGGCATTGGTACCTTTGTCATTTAGAACCAGATAAAATTGTTTGCATGTGCAATACTGCATGAACTTCTTTTGTTTACATAAAGGATCACTCATCTCTGAAATGTCTGTTCATGCCTGTCTCTGCTTAGTTACTTCTGTGCAACAGTTCCTGGGCTTTTTAATGGTTTAGGGTGCTTTCTTCTATGAACCTTGCTTTCATTCACTGTTTTCTCCTACAGTAAAATCAAAATCTCTTGGCAGGGATTTTTGCCGAGATTCTCAGAGCCTTTTTTCCACCAAGTGTATCCTGAATACCACAGCTGGCTTGAGACACAGTTGGGATACAGGGCCATAGAAATAAGATGAGCCCTGAGGATCAGCTCTTGGAGGTGTCTGTGTCACAGGTTCTCCTCGATAAAGGTCATTAATGGAGCCTGTTCTGTGTCCAGGATGTGCCCCTCCGGGGCTGGTGCTGCCAGCCTGGCCTGTCCCAGGGAGTGTCACCCATTGCCCAGCTGCAGCAAGAATTAAACCAGCCTGGCATTCTCTGAGGTACTGAGCACAGCAGTCAGAGGTCAGGTTGGGATTGCTTTGGGATTGCCTGGCTTTGGCATCGGGATTAGACCCTGACCAAACCAGAGTGAGGATAAAATGCTTCACCCTTCCCTTGCAGTAGGAATGCCAGAGATAATTCAAGAATCACAAGCTGTAAAGGGCAAGTTTATTGTAAAACTTAGATCACAAGATCAGAAAACTGTGAACAAGAACAACACAGAGGCAGAGGAAACAAAGCACTTTCAATCAAACTTCTGCCTTTGGTAGGGACTTCCTTGCAAGCCATAGTTGCTCCTGTCCTGAGACTTCCAGTGACTTTCTGAGTTTGGTGGGGTTTGTGCAGCTCCACAGTGGCCCCAGGGTGGCTTCCCCTTCCCACCCCTCTGGTGTAGAGCAGCTGCCTCTGCTGCCTGCTGAAAGCTCCAACTGAGGGCCAGTGGCTCCCAGGGAAAGAGGCTTTTCCCTGGGCCTGCCTTCAGGACAGCCCACTTGATCCAAGGGGGCACATTCTAGCAGCTGGAATATGAAAATAGAAGGGCAGAAATCTATAACACAACATAGAATGCTCTCCTGCCCTCTCCAGTAAAGTGAGTGCAATCAAAGAGCCCCTCCAGCTCAGATTCCTTCTGGAATAACAGTGCACATCCTGGGGTCTGACGCTGAGATTGTTCTGCTACAGCTCCATGTTCTTACTCTGTTCTTTGGGGATTGAAAGTCAGGGAAAGAACTGCAAACACATTTCAAAGCATCTTGATGCGAGTAGTCAGTGAGGAGGACTGCTGGTGTGAGGGACGTCAAAATGTGCTTTCAAGTCAGAAAGAGACAGGTTTTCCTGTAGGATTCCACTTTCCCTCCTAATGGTCACAACATGCTGTGTATAAATTTTTTGCCTGAGCAATTTTTTTCCCAGTGGTAAAACAGGCCATCAATGTTACTTCCTTAAGGACTTCACAGAGCCTTCTCCATCCTGCAGCTGAAGGAGAGAGCCGTGAAAGGCACCAGTAAAGGAGGAATGATTCTGCCTGAAAGGACACAGCAAGAAGGATAATTCTTGGAGTCACACAAGGCCCAGAGTCCCAAGAGCCACTGAGGCACATGGGCAGAGCTTTGGTGACATTGCCTGTTTCCTGATCACAGCTCTGTTATCATGGTGCCACCTGTTTCTGCTGTTGGCTTGAACTTTTCTGAGCAGGAAAAGCCCTCAGGCATCATTTCCTCCTGTGATCAATCTCCAAGGAAAAGAGGGCAGAGCATGGTGTTGCCATTCTCTGCAGGTCACTCTCATACTTCTCACCAGCTCCTTCACAGGTTCACTGTGGGCTTCCTTGTACTATTTTCTGTCCAGCTCAGATTCTGTCAGGACTCTGTTTTTCAGGCCTTGCTGGTCTCTGCTGGTCTCCATCCTGTACCCTTCCCCAGCAGATCCTAAATCTGACACTCCTTCCCTTCCCCACACAGGACTGGGGCTGATTTTATGCCCAGAGCTGTGCTGCTGTAGGATCATTTCCCCTGGGCTAATTCCCATTTCCCCCCACAGGCTCAGGAATCCCGTGTGCTCTTGGAACAGTCTGGGACAGGGGACAGTTTATCCACACCCACATCTGACTTTGTCCTGGCAAGGAGTGGGGTTGCCCTTCCCTACCAGATCCCAAACAGAAATCTGTGCTGCTCTTCTCTTGTGGCTGCAGGCAAGGCCAGGCTGTGGCCAGGTGGGGAAGGGTCTCCTTGTGCCCAGGCAGGGCTGGGAACACAGGGTTGTAGATGCATGTGACTTGCAGAGTCAGGATCTGTTTGGGGTCACCCCTGTCCCTAGCCTGGGACAGTGCCTGCCTGGAATTGCCACCTCTGGCATAAGACAGTCCCAGACTCCTCCTGTGTGCCAGTGCCAGCTCTTTCAGAGGGGATCCATCCGGGCTCAGACACCATCAGGGGTGGGCTGAGCTCAGCCACGAGTCTGGAGAGAGGCTGCAGGAGTCCCTGGGAGCAGAGATTGGGCAGCTAAAGAGAAACGAGATACATCCCATCCACCTTTCCTACAGGAAGCTGCTTGTTTTTAGCTCTCCTTCTGATGCCTTTTTGACATTGTTGCAGCCTTTTCACACATATTATGTGTTGTTGAGGATCCATAACAAGGTGCAGTTGCTACTTCCCCGTATCCAATGGCCATGCAGTCATAGTCACTATAAGGTCTGCTTATATTGAACCTGATTGGGAAAAAGGTCAAATTTGATTACATTTCTGACATGCAGTGAAAGGCAGAGTGGCACCTGGCCTGGCTGCTAAGCTGTGTTACTGCCACTAGGACCAGGAACTGCTTTGCTGGAATCTCCCTCGCGCTCCTCACTTATGTGCCCCACATCTCCACAAAGGTTTCTGGGCAATGCTTTCCCATCCAGACCTTCCCCTGCTTTGGTTCCCTCCAGCCAATGGTGCTGACATTACTCCCTCTCTTATCCCTGCCTCCTGTCTCCCTCCTTCCCCCAGGGAACTGCATCCAGTCAGATTTTTCCTTCCCAGCAGAACTACAGCTGTGTCCACTCTTGCTGTCCTGATGGGACAGGCTCGTATTCCCTGGCACTGACAGGCTCCCTTTCCTTGGCACAAGCATGTGCTGAAGCAGCTGGATCTCAAGGAATCAGGTTCCCCCAAACCACAGTCCCTGATCTCCCTTGGGCTCTCTGCTCTTTGCTCTGGCTTTGGGATTTTCCTGTTCCCAGACATTGCATGGCAGGGACTTGCTGGAGTGAACTCACATGTCTGGATCAAGTTTCATGTTGTTGATCCACTTCCACTCCCGCTCCTTTTGCAAGTATGTGAGACCAAGTAAGTAGTACTTATATTGTGATTGTGAGAGAAGGTAATTCTGGAAAGGAAACCAACAATGGGAATACATGAAAATGACATGTTCTTCACCAGAGGCAGAGAAGGCTTGGTTGTAAACAGCCAGCACAGAGAGTGAGTGCAGTGTGCATCCAGCCCCAGCACCTCTGCCCACAGCTCCAGAGGATGAGTTTCTCCATTTTAGAGGCCCCTTATGAATGTAACAAATGTAATAATACACCCGTGGAGCCATTATAGGTGCAATTTGTAGTTTAACAGGTGTGACTTGATACCTGGGGACACTTTTCCCTTCTGACACTTTTTCCCTCCTCCTCTTCAGGTTTTGCCAAACAATGGCTCTCATAAAGAAGTGTCTGTTCAACTTCCTTGGCCTGTGTGCTAAATCCTTGTAAAACCCCAGCCACCTGGGCAGGGAGTTTGCTCCTTCCCATGGGATCAGGCCTTGAGAGCTTCAGGGCACAGAAGCTTCCAAGGACAGGACTCCAAGCCCCAGGACGCCCCTCCCTGTGCAGGGCTTTGCTCCCACTGCCAGGACTGGGATGTCCATGGCTGGCAGCAGGTCCCAGAGCCCAAGGACACGTGACAGGAGCAGGCACAAGTGTCACTGCCCAGCCCTTGGCCATGCAGCTCCAGTCCCCTGAGCAGCTGCCCCAGCAAGTTGGATCTCACCAGCTCTTTCTTGCTGTCAATGATCACCAGGTCTGAGCCCATGGCAGCGCATTCTTTACGGGAAGCTTCCCAGTCCTTCTGTGTCTCCTCTGGAAAAAAGAAGTAGCATTTTCTCCCATGTTTTTTCCATGGTGGGGTGCAGCCTGCAGATGGGAAGAAAAGATGTGGAAAATCCATGTTCACACTGACCAAAGGATGCCATGACAAAAGAGGTCAGAGAGGGGATTCCAGCCACAGAAATCCCTGTATGCCCCTGCTGAGAATTGTCACCAGAGTACCAGGGATCCCCCACAGGCTCTGGAGCTGATTCCAGCTCAGAATCACCAGGCAGGAGCCATACAGGGAGCAGCACAGCAAACATGATCCAGCCTTTCCCATCTTTGCTCAGGGCATACAGAGAACTGCTCAGGGCACAAAAGCAGCTCTCAGATTCCCAAAGTCTGGATTGCCTGATGCAGAATTGGGCAGCAGGGAGGAGCAGAGAGGGGGAGCTGGAAAGGGGGATGGGATCCGGGGAGACAGGGCCTGCAGGTGACTGGTTAGGGATCCAGGAGCTCCTAGAGGCATGGAATTGCACTGAGGTCAAAGGCTGGCAATGGAGGGGCCTTGGGAAAGCAGCACAGACACAGTTGTCCGTCCTGCTCCCTGCAGGGCTGGGGTGCCAGAGGGATTGTTCCTCCTGTCCCTTCCCTGCCTCAGACTGCTCTGCAGCAGAGAGGCATCAGTTCTTCCCTGTGGAACAGGAATGCAGAGCTGAGCCAGCACTGGTTCCAAAGGCAGTGCAAATGCAAACCCTCCATGGGCTCCAGAGCTCATCCTGGGAGTGTCCCAGGGTAAGGTTTGTATTCCTGACATGGCAGAGGGGTTGCTTGCTTTCCTTCTGAACAAAATCCTGACAACAGCCCCTTTTCTGTCCCCCTTAACCATCGATCCAACAAGTTTTTGGCAATTCCCTTTGGAATGACAGAGGATTGCCTACCTAGTGCCTCTTCAGGGATGAGGGATAATGTTGTTGAGCCATTTTGGCTGCCCGTGGATGGACCATCTGGAAACAAGAACACAATTTCTGCTTGCAAGAAATGACTACTACATGCACTGTCAGAGCTCTGCTGGACCTCTCTGACCCCCCTCACCCAACAGAGAATGCAAACTGTGCCTCTCTTTGCTCATGATTTTACTATTAAAAAATCATTAAATGGTCAGGTCACGTTCCACTGAGTAAAAGGCAACACTTTAGTTCACTTAAACAAGTTATATCTTAATAACAGTGTATTTGGCATAACAAGACCCTATGTAAAATTCATACAAAACTAAAACTTAGAATAAACTCAAAATGCAACAGTTTTTATTTGGAGCGCAAGTGAAACCTGTGTGCTCTTGAACTTAAAAATTACCTTTATTTCATTTCTCAAGTTTGAGCTAGATCCCAAGTTTCTTAGGAGTATTTTTTCATGTCCGTAGCTGTTCTGAGCCAGTACTGAGCCCCACAAAGGAACTAGAACTATAAAGCCAGCAGTGGATCTAAGTCTAAGCACTCCTCTTTCCACGTTAAAGCTGTATTAAATGCAAATTACACTTCTTTTATTTTGTGCTGGTTTATTATTTGTTTTTACTTTGCCCCACCCTTTGCTGCTTGACATTTTATCAATGTCAGGGCACTGTCAGATATCAATCCTGAACTCTTTGCCTTGAAAAAGTAGAATGAATTGCCTCCCCCAGCCCTATTTTTTAAGTTGCAAGGATCAAAGGCTTTGCTATGTCTTCCCTATGTGCATCTCTGAGCTAGTGGCAAACTCTGGGACTTGAGAGTGGTTGGTTGTGGAAGCTTCTCAAGCTTTCTCAGCTATCAAAGGATGGAAAAAAACCAAGCAGAACTGTCTAAAATTTAAAAATGGTTCCTTGAAAACATTTAAAAGAAATACCAAATGGATCTATTAATTCTTTTTCTGATGAAAGTAAGATTTTTTTTTCTACAAAATATTATTTGTCTCTTTATGTAGCTCAAAATATGTTATGATCTTAAGCAAATTCCTTTAAGATGTGATTTAGTTGCCTCCTTCAAATGAACTTTAATTCATAAGTATTTTAAGATTTTTGGTGTTATGGATATCTTAGTCTCATGATACAACCTCATCACCTTGTGGGATTCTCACAGTTAGCAATGATATTACTGGTAGGCATTATCAAATCTTAACTTGTTTCTTCAAAACATTTGTATAATAAATTCTTTTTCATTTGAATGTTGTCAGTTTTTCATTTGGATTTTGGCTTTTTCATCTGTTGGAATTTTAAACTTTGAAACCACTTGGCTCTCTTACAGATTTCCCCTTACAAGCCATGGTTGGCTAAAAACTGCTGTCCTCTGCCTTCAAACCAAACTTCTGTTCCTGCTGGCTTTATATGTCATGGCCTGGACAGCAGTCAGTGGGAGAGAGACACAAATTCATTGCTGTTATGACAAGACAACAAGACAACAAAAGAACTTACATGTGATTATTAAATATACAGCCAGGACCAGTACAAGCATGATCACTACCAATACAGAAACATGTTTTCTGGCACAACAGCTTTTACCTACAGAGGGACAGAAAAAATAAAGATTAGGGCAACAGCTGGACAGAAGCACCTTTCCTCTGCATTCCAAGGTGCCCTTTTCAGGCTCACACTGGGAATCTGGGGCCTTCCAGATCTGCAGGCTGGAGCCAGGCTGAATGTCCTGGTGCTTCCTCACTAGCTCTGGTCACCTGTGCTCAGGGAAGTGAACAGATCCCAACCTGCCATGGGTTTGAGGAGAGGTGTAATGGAGGAGAGTGCTAGCAATCAATACCCACCCTCTGCTTCCTCATCTCCTTTGTTCACTTTTCACTGCTGCTGGGGACAGGACCCTGGGCTCGGGGGTGTGGCCCATCATATCCTTCTATTCCTTTGCCAGGAAAGCCAACAAGTGTTTAGGGGCACAGAATGCAACACCTCAGCTGCCCCTGCTCTGAGTGTGGAGAGGGGACAGTTGTATCCTCCTGCCTCCTCATGGTTTTGTGTCACTGCATGTTTGGGGCATTAGGATCAGCCCCTCTCCTCTTCTTGTTTAAATTCCCATCGCTTTATCAGACAGTGAAAACTCACCAGATTTGCAATTTGCTGCAGCATTTGTGTCTTGGGATTTCACCCTCACTTCTGCATAGGTACAACCTGAGCCTGGGAACAAGAATGGAGCACAGAGAGAAACTTAAATGAAACAGAAATGACTGAAATTGTGAGAAATGCTGAACGCAGGACAGCAACTGCTTGATGTGACTGTGGTTAATTATGCACAATTTGTATTTTCTCCATGATAGGCACTGATCTGTGATCTGTGGTGATCAGGGACAGGACCTGAGGGAACAGCTGGAGCTGGACAAGGTCAGGTTGGATATCAGGAAAAGGTTCTTCCCCCAGAGGGTGCTGGGGCACTGAACAGGCTCCTCAGGGAATGGTCACAGCCCCAAGGCTGCCAGAGCTCCAGGAGTGTTTGGACAGCGCTCTCAGGGATGCACAGGGTTGGGATTGTTGGGGTGTCCTGAGCAGGGCCAGGAGTTGGACTGGATGATCCTTGTGGGTCCCTTCCAGCTCAGGATATTCTGATTCCATGTTCCATGATTGCATTTTCCCTCTTGGAGCACTTGCTATAGGCAGGAACAGATCTGGTTTCTCTTCAAGGCAGACAGTACCAGAGGGGACGGGCCAACACCCATATTGTCAATCTTGACAAAAGGGGAGGAAAATGCCAAGGATGGCCTATGTTTGTTCATCCAGATAGGAATGGTAAGAATGACTAAAATATCAAAGCCTGAAAACTGCAGACTGTGCTAAATTTGGAGGTGTTTGAGACCGTATCAAAATTAACATGATAACATGGAGAATAGTGAAATAAATCTATTCTATCATCTGCAGGTAATAAATACAAACCAGTGGGGAAGAAAACATATGGAGAGGAAAGAAAGGTCAAAGGGAGATAAAAAGTGGGTAGAAAGTCAAAAATAGGATGTTGCAATATTATAAATCTCAAAGTCATCGTGATATACAACACTGAGCTCCCTGGGTTCTGTCACTGTACAGAGCTAGGACAGAAGCCAGGGGTTTGAGCTCTTTTCAGAAGATGGAGACGACATCTGGGACATCTTGTGCATAAATTCAGTGAACACATATAGAAGAGTTCGTAGGGGTTTCCCCGAAAGGCACAAGCACAGAAACATAAAAATGTTACTAGAAAGCTATCAAAATTTTGACTAGGAATACATGGGTTAAATTATAAGGAAAATGGAACTTGTAATCAAGTGGCATCTATTGTGGTCAATTGAGCCCTGAATTCATCTGTTGAAAGGGGTGATAAAAACCCATTTTCTGGGGTGTTAACTCCACTCATCTGAAAGGAGATGCAGAGGGTTCACACTTTGTGCAAAAGACAAGCACCCGGTGGCAAGAAATAATTTCTGTCAGAGTGAAAGGAGGGTTAGAAAGAAAGGAAGGAAAAAAGAAAATTATATACAGAGACATGAAGTCTTGTTAAATACAGACTATACAAAGTCTGTTAATTTTTAGGATGTACTTTTATGCAGATATTGCAAAACTAGTGCAAACATTTATGTGAAAAATTTTAGTGCACTAAAGAAAGATAAATCATAGGTTAGAATTTTGCAAAGTGTTTAATCCTAAATCAGACTGTACCTGTCCATGAAACATTTCACACTTGTGCATTAAACAAGCAGTTTGTACAGCCAGAGCAGCAGGAGAAGCCCCCAGGCAATGCCTGCTGTGCTCAGGGAGCAGGAACAGCTGTGCAGGAGACTGCTGCAAACACCAGCAGCAGCAGCCACTTCATCCTGGGCAGTTTGCTGCAGAAATCTCAGTCTGCTGGGGGACAACAGGCCTGGGTCAGAAGTAGTGGGTGTTCAGCTCTGGAATGGTCTCCAAAATGGATAAAAACTACCCTTAATATCACACCAGAGATGTTTCCTCACTCTTGCACCTTAGCAAGAGAAGAGTAGATCTTATAACGACTAGCCTTTGTAAATATAAACAACCTTATCTGGATGCTCCACCTGCACGTTTTCCCAGCACTGGTCCTCATGTTTCCCTTGTGCTCTTTGGGACTTTGATGCTCCAAGGAACTCTCTCAACATATGTGAGAGAGAGACTGGAGAATGCAAAGAAAGCTCAGTGCTCCCCACTGGACCTACCTTGGACATCGGGGACTGTCAGGATTCTGGGTCTGGTTGATTCAGGCAAGTTCAAGTCAGCATAAAGGACATTTTCTTCCATTCTTGCTCCCTCTTCTTCTTTTTCCCTCCCTTGGCTGTTCTGAGAGTGATGCTCTGGGTGGGGTACAACTCAGAGCTCTCTCCTCTTTCTAGACCTCAAGAGGAAGTTGTTGACTCTTCCGGTCATACATAAACTTTTAATAAGAAGAAAAGGCTATTTTTACACAATCTTTTGATGGCACAGGGTTTTATGTCAGTAACATGAGGAAATAAAATTTCATGGCCACCATGAGGTCACCTGTGTTGGGAAGTGGTTCTGGCAGAGAAGAGTCTTGAGTTCCCAAAGCTTCCTACACCCACACAAAAACACTTTGCCCTGCTGTGTCCTGAGCACTGTGGGCTCTGTGCAGCTCACAGACATTGTCTGCTTCTCTACAAGGGAGTTCTGGGGGCAAATGGGGATTCAGAAAGGAGGATGGTTCCCACCTGTTCTGGGAATCGCAAAAGGTGCTTAATATGCAAAGGCAGCAACTGGAACAGTGCAGCCTAAACAAAGCAATCCCTTGGCTTTCCAGGTTTGTCATATCCCTCTGGGCAGCTAGGGTCAGCTGTGTCCCCTCTCAACTCTTGTGCACCTGCAGCCCCCTCAGTGGTGGGGTGGGATGACAAAGAGAGAACTGTTACTGTGTTTAATCTCTGCTCAGCAAGAACTAAAACAACCCTGTGTTCTCAACACTGTTCCAGAACAAGTCCAAAATGTAGCCCATACCAGTTGCTATGACGGAAATTAACTCTATCCCAGCCAAAACCAGCCCAGGGCCCTAGAATTTAAGAAGGATGTGAAGGTCCTTGAATGGAGGCTCAGAGAATGGGAACAAAGCTGGTGGAAGGGCTGGAAGGAATGTCCTGTGAGAAGCAACTGAGGATTCCATGGTTTGTCCAGTTTTCAGAAAAGGAGGCTGAGGGGTGACCTCTCTTCTCTCTGGAGTCCCAGCACAAGAATGATGGAACTGTTGGAGAGAGTCCAGATGAGGCCAACAAAGTCTTGAGAAGCTGGAACACCTCTGTCATGAGGAAAGTCTGAGAAAATGAGATTTTTCAGTCTGGAAAAGAGAAGCTTTGGGGTGACCTCATAGAGGCCTTCCAGTGCCTGAAGGCAGCCCACAGGAAAGATGGAGAGTAACTCTTGACAAGAGCCTGCAGTGTCCAACAAGAGGAAATAGCTTCACACTGACAGAGAGTGGGTTTAGGTTGGATATGAGCAAGAAATTGTCCCCTGTGAGGATGGAGAGGCCCTGGCACAGATTGCCCAAAGAAGCTGTGGCTGCCCCATGCCCCGAAATGTCCAAGGCCAGGTTGGAGAGGGCTTGGAGCAACCTGGGATAGTGAAAGGTGTCCCTGCCCATGACAGGGAAGGTGGAATGAGATGAACTTAATGTCCTTTCCAACCCAAACCATTCCATGATTCTATGATTACTGTATTCCTGTCTTTACAGAACTATAAGACATTGCTTTTCTGATTTAGTACAAACTACAGGAAAAAGATGAGTAGTTTTTAATGAAATAAATACTAATTATGCTTGAACCTATTTCTTCCACAGAGAGACAATTTTCTATTATGGAAATATTCTTTTAGAGCCGTCAGATCTGGAACACTCTCTGCTGGCAGTGGTAATGGCAGAGGCTTCCTCAAAGCGCCAGGGATGTATTCTGGTATTCCATGCCTCATGTCCCATAATCAGAGGCCCACAGATGCCAAGCAAACACCAGCTGTGTGAGAGGAAGGAGAGGAAATGAAGCAGTTTCTGTGGTAGTTGATGACTCAGAAGAGTTTGTACTGTGGTCAAATGAAGGTTTGCAGTGGCCCTCAGACCTGACAGGGAGATGTGCCCGGAAATTGTGTGACAGGCAGCTGAAGCACTGAGGCTTAAACAACAGACCCTGACTGAGGCCTGAACATCAGGCCCTGAGCCAAAGTTGCCTCTAGATGAACCTTCCAACCAAATGTTTTATATATATACATATATATAACGTAATTATTTTTATATGTGTTTGTTTATTGGCAGAACATGTGTTTACTTTTCCAAATCCAGAAACTGGATTTGGCCACATCTGGCCTAATTAGGGGGGTACATAATCAAAGAAAACTCCCTTGGTTCCCCCTTGAGCCCTGGCCAGGCTTTGGGAGAAATCCAACAGAGGAATGAAACCAGAAATTATCTCAGCTCGCTTGTTTAGGAGTTTAAAAGCTGGGCTACTGTCACAACAAAGTTGGGAAGCCATTCCATCTCCACAAAGATGGAATGAGTTGGAAAGAATCTTAAAAATCATCTTGTTCCAACTCCCTGCCATGGGCAGGGACACCTTCCACTATCCCAGGTTGCTCAGAGCCCCATCCAAACTGACCTTGAACATTTCCAGGCCTGGGTCAGCCACAGCTTCTTGGGGAAACCCAAAGTATTCTGTGATTTTTCAGCTTCACAAAGTCTTAATTCTTTTTTTTTTCATTCCCATTTTTTTTTTCTGTTAGGGAATTGCATTACTAATTTGCCAGTTGTAACATGGACTGAATGTAGGAAACATCCATCGAGTTCAGTCAACTTTTTTGCTTTTTATTTCTGGTTGTCTGAAGTGACAAGCACATGATAGCACCGATCCCACAAATTTTGCCATAAAAATAGTGCCCCTCTTTCCTGTGGAATATTGCCTACGCTGATCAGCAGGTTTTGCTGCATCTTGAGGGAGTGCTGACTGTGTGGGCCAGTGCTGTTTGAAGAAGGAAGGTGCAGTACCCCACTGAGTTGGTGATTTGAACTCCATTTGACAAGGATGGTGCAAATACCACGGGAGGGGGAAATTAAAAGGGGGCTCCAGCTCCCCTTGTAAATCATTTTATATGATACTGAGATGCTGCATAACTTAATACTGGAGATAGCACACAGGGTAGTTTGTATTCTATTTCTGAGCACTTAGCCACACTTTTCAGCATTTAAATGTATACTTATTATTTCTCCATGGTATTGTGTATTTCCTGCAAAACTATGACAGGGAGCAGTAAATATCTTCAGTAAATTAAAGATATTTTAATGTGAGTCCATATGGGTGGGACAGTGGCGCTGTAGGTCTGTGTGTTAATAGTGAGACGTCTGTGTTAATAACTCTGTTGCAATTCATTAGCACCTAATGAATTTGGCTTCCTAAACTCTAGCTAAAGGCATGGGCAACATCTGACAGCATTTTCCTAACAAATAACCCCTCACACTCTCACTTCACTCCTACTCTTGCCAGCTCTATTTCCATGTTTCCAAGACCATCTTTTGGCCTGTACAATCCCAAACTCAGTGTGGCCATGACCAAGAAAGACAGAAGAAGGGGTGGTTTTTAACATACCAGGCTCTTGTCCAATACTTACACTGTGCAGCCTCAGGTCAGAGATGAAGAATTTTCTGGGGTCAGTTGAGTCCAATGGGTCTCTGTACCTCACCAAGAAGACAGATTTGGTAAAGATTTCATTACAAGATCCAAATTCAAAGATAAGTAGTCTGCAAATCAACTACTCTGAAACAGATAAAATATTTAAAATGAAATATACATTATGAATGAGGGATGCAGATGCAGTAAACACTTGGAAGAACAACCCTCCTTTGTGAAAGCAAGCCTTTTGGGCTGGTTTTCACCCCTTGACAATACTCAGATAATGACTTTTTTTGGTTGTAGTAAAAAGGAAAATTAAGACAAAAACCAAGGATGTGTGAGAGAGAGAGGCTTAGAAGGAAGATTTCAAATTGAAAATGTCACTTAAATTCCATTTACATTAACTAGGATGTCTTCCCTCAAACTATCTGTTCCTTGGGTTCAGTGGATATGCTTGACAGCTGAGCAAATGTGGGTTTTTCTGGATTTAATGTTCTTGCTTACTGCATCCAGACCTAAAATAATTGGGAGATATTTTCTGATATGTAAAAGATTTGAAAAAAACCTGTAACTTCTGGTGGGACCAAAATTATTTTCTAATATAAACAAAGAGTTTCCGCTACCAAGGAGGAAAAAATAATTGTTAACGTTAAATATGTTTTCTGAAAATATGTTTGCTGAAAATAATGGAATGCTTAATACTTTTGAAATCAAACATTTCAATTTTTCCTTTCAGGATGTTCTTTTAGAAGAAATTAAATGCTTTGGGTTTTATTAAACAAATAAGAAGTTTTTCTTCTATTTTTTTCTGCAGTGATTCACAGCCAAAAGGTCCCTGTCTGGGTCACAATCCAAAGAAGATTTGAAAAGCGGTTATGACAAGAACCATTTTGCAACCAGCTGATGACCATAAGGAAGGCTGGCTACCTCACTCCCTCCAAAGTTCACACATTTTTAGACAAACGTTGCGATATATTTTGTGCAAAATATATTTTACTGTTATGTGAAAGAGGAACTGAAAACAGCTGAACAAAGTAAAACCACTGCAAACTTGCAAACACTTCACTGGTTTAAACTCCTTCTCTCTGTATCTGCATAAAATTAAGCTGCCTGTTTCTCTTTTACAATTAAAGCAAAACAAACCAATAGCCTGGTTTTTATTTAGCAGCCTTGGTAGAATTTTTTCCCTCTCTAAACTCCAGCTGCTTTAACATCAGGCTTCTATCCTTAGTGGTTGCCTGACAGTGGAAAAAAACAAGAATTCCCAAGGATGTCCTATCCTATGCCTGACATATTTAAGTGTGCAGGGCCTCACCACCCTCACCTGGAGAGCAATTTCTTCCTTACATCCAACCTAAACCTCCTCTCTGTCAGTGTGAAGCCATTCCCCCTTGTTCTGTCACTCCAGGCCCTTGCCAAGAGTCTCTCTCCATCTTTTCTGTGGGCTCCCTTCAGGCACTGCAAGGCCACAGTGAGGTGACCCCAAATTCTTCTGTTTTCCAGGCTGAACAATCTCAATTCCCCCAGCCTTTCCAGGCTGAAGATTCCCAATCCTCTTAGCCTTTCAATATACCTTTTTTTCAACATACTTGGAGCATGTCCCTTGGCAAAAGGGGATGAAGAGGAAATCTGTCCGACTTACAGAGAAGCAGATGCTGCCATTTCGGAAAGCACCTCCTGACACAATGTCAGATCCAAGCCGCTTTCCATGAGGGCTGAATCCAGATGCCACCCAGCCAGTTGTGTGAATGTGCAGCTCAACCCCATCAGCTCCTGTTCCTCGTGGTCCCAGCAGAGGTAGAACATGCTGGAAGGATCCAGGAAGGTGGGGAAACGCAGCAGTGGAGATGCAAACTGGCCAGAACAAAAGCATGGGAGGAACAAGAAGAAGAGCATTCTCTTGATTCCTGAGAAGAACATCACCATCATCTCTACAGTCTCTGAGTCTTGCTGATACCCTGGGCAGCTATGAGAAGCCCAGTTTATATGGAAGTGCCCGAGGCTGGGCCTGTTGCCAGGAAGGAGGGCTGGAACCCAACTGTTCCATATACCCAATTTAAAATGTAGGAAAGATCAACACTTTACATAACATGCCCTGGCACCTTGCCTGAGTGAAACTGTACTAAGTCATCTCATATACATCTTTAAACATTTTTAACAGCTGTTTTGTACTACAGAACCAAAACAAGGCGGCCAAGTGTTTACCTCCTACCCAGTACCCCTCAGGGTGGGTGAAATGTTGGCTTTCCTCACCAAGGAAAAGGGGCTCTTCTGATGAACTTGTCTTGCCATTGCAGATTCTGAAATGAACCCTGATTGTGCCACCGTGGTGGGATGGTTATGGATAAATTTGTTGGAAAGAAGCTAAGTCTTAATGCCGTAGCTTATCAGAGGAAACTGTTGTGGCACATGGAAAGGGCTCCTGTGGTAGCAGTCTGGAAGAGTAGAATAAGAAAAATGCCTCTGTTCCATGTGCTGTACCTTGGTGGGAGTGAGTCAAAGGAGAAAAGTGCATCATCTCTTGTGCTGCCTGAGACCTTTCAGTGTAATGACGTAACAACAAAAACCCTCAGCGGGTTTCTGACCAGTTCTTCCATGAAGTGCCTTGTCCATCATCTCCAATTTGCCCAACACATAATCCACTACAAAACTTATGCCAGATCTGTGGATTTTGGAGAATATAGTAGTTTGTTAACTTTCAGGGAAAATGTAGAAAAGCCATTTGTATTATTTATCTAGGGCAAGCATTGGAAGAATAGATGAACAACAGAGAAGGAGAGTTACCTCTGATCTGATCCTCAGGGATAGGGTTTAAAGAGATCAAATTGCATACAGATTGCTTGAATCCCAGGTCATGTTGTTGACAGTCCTGCTTTAGACTGCAAGCATATTTACGGTTTCTAATTTCTCTTCTCTAATCAAATGCTGACATTTTTTATACTGTCTGCTCCAGAGAGGCCCAAGACTCTGTTTTTGGGGGAAACCAGGGCTGAGGGATACAGTAACGCAAATTGAGTATTTGAAGGTTAGGACATCATAGGGATATCAAACCTGAGAGACTTTGGCCCCTCCAGGAGATCAACCAAAGGCAGAATTAATCATGAAGTGGGGAGGGGAAAAGGCAAGGGAATCTGCATCTTGCAGAGCTGCCCACGTGAGAAGTTTTCACTATGGCTTGTTCTCCACTTTTAGGCAGAAAACCCCTTCCTCACATGGATAAGAGTGTGATATTGGACGATGCAACTGAGACACTGCTGGAATGTGCAACTCTCCTGGAATTACAAGGAAAAGTAGTGTAGCTGTGTGACAAGGATTGGAATTGCATAGTCTCTTGGGTGGAACAGGATGTGGTGGTGTTTGCATGGCACTGCTGAGGGGCGTGGGAGAGATGTGCAGGAGCAGGAAGATACCACAGATTGGCAGTGAGTAGCTTGCCAAGGAAGATTTTAAAATTATAGATGACCTGAGAAGAGGGAGGAACATAAAATCTGCTTCCTTTAGAAAACTAAATGCTCATACAGGAGCCAAGTGTGAAAAGAAAAAGGAGAGTCAGAACCACAGGATGCAGTGGCACCTCTGAGTATCTGCCTCAGGCAACAGACAGAGACAGACAGGAGAGGAAAGCAGTGAAGTTTCACTGAGTTTTCTCTCTGGGGATTATGATGACGCGCAGCAAACTCAGGGGATGAAGAAGCAGGAAAATGCTATGCCCAGTACTCTCAAAACAGCCCTGATTGTTCCACTGCTGAAATCCTTTGCAGGCAGTACACGCGTCCCTGACTCACAGCCAACTTCCACCCCACGCCTCCCCAGCTCAGCAACTCCGTGTTGTGGTGCAGGAAGTAGCACAATCCTGTTATATAGAGCCAGTTGAAGCAATCTTCACAGTATTTGCATTCTGGTGAGGTTATTTAACACCTCTGTTCTTTTAGGACAAATTTTAACAAAAAATTCAACTTAAAAAGAAATTTGGTTTAAAAATGTCTGAAGGCTGATACCCAAATAGGTATTTAACAGAGTGGTAACTTGAACCTATTGTAACTAGGATAAAAAATATCCTTACATTCAGTTGCTCACTTCTTTGACAGTCCTCTTTCCCATGTCTGAATCCATTCCAGATTCTCTTTATTTCAAAAAACTACACCCCGTGTGGAAGATGGTGCCAAACTGACTCACCTTTTGCCACACATCTGTAGGGCTACTTCTTCCAAATCCTTTGGATCATATGGAAGCAGGGGAGGAGATGTAAATCTCCTTGTTGAATAATACATGCAATCCTGAAGGAAAGGGGGTGGCATAAGGGAAATTTTTTCACAAGCTGCCTCGTGAAAGGACTTCACCTTTGCTTAATGTAATTCCTCAGCTCTCTGGGCTTATCCATAGCTGTGTTGCACAAATCCTCCTGTTCCAGGGGTTGTCCCTGTAGCTGTGAAAAGCCCTTTGCTTCTTCACAGACTGAAAACCCTGGATGCCCAAAAAACCTGAGGACAGAGGTGGAGATTCTCTTTATAATAAGAAATGTGCAAAGTGGGTTAGCAGGGACAGATACATCAGCATGTGAAGGATTATTTACAGAATGGGGAATTGTAGGACTGATTTTCCCCTTTTCCCTTTTTAAGCTTTAAAGGGGTGCCAAAAATACTGTTGAAGGCAGGGGCATCCCAGGTGATGGCTAAAGTGATTTTGGAACAGAGATAAACAGTGTCTACATAGCCATTTCCTGGACAAACTTGTCACCTCAAAGTTCAGAGTGCTGGGAGCACAAAGACGGTCAAAGATGAGCAGTTCCCAGGCTGACAAATTGGCTTTATTTGTCTCACATAGCAAATAGGGGGGCACAGGCACACCCAGAGCTGCAGAAATTGATGCCTGCTGGTAAACCCTTGCATGGTAGATCAGGAGTAATCAGGAGAGTCTGTTTTTGAAGGCCACCAATGTAGGCTCTGCAATGACTGTTTATTTGAGGTATTGCAGTTATACCCATGCAGCCTCCCAGGAGCAGTGAAGTGCAATTATGCAGAAAGCATTCATTTCCAGAAAGGTTGCTATTTACAGACAACAGTTTTGTAATGAGGTTTCAGAAACAGAAGTGTTCTAACAACTTGGTCGCTGAGCCTTTGGGTCCTCACAGCTTGATCACCTAAAGATCTGTATCAGACATCCTGTAAATATCCACTGCTGCAACAGTGCTGGTCCCTGCACATTCTCTTCAACTCAGTGACATGCATTCCTAGAACTTCTCCATACTGTGATACCCCTCCCAGCTTTACACCCCAAAGCACTCATGTGCACTGTAAAAATGTCCAACAACTGGAAGACAAAATCATAAAATCATAGAATGGTTTGGATTGGAGGGGACCTTACAGATCATCTCTTTTCAACCCTCCTGCCATGGGCAGGGACAACTTCCACTAGACCAGACAGACAGGCCAATGTGCAGAGATGGACAAGAAAGCAGCCACTTCATTTTCTTGGCAAAAGTGGTTAAAAAATGGCAATACATAGAGAAACAAAACATGATGCACAGATTGGGCTTTTCAAGAAAGCAAATTTTCAGTGCTTCTTTTCTCTGCTTTCTCTGTGAATCTGCATCGTGAAAAGTCTGAGGGTGGCTCAAGCTGAGCATGAGTCAGAGGATTCTTCTCAGCATTTCGTAGGTCGTCCTCTTACACAGAGAATTTTTTCATTATGTCCTTTCAAATGGCACAGACATGACGATGCTACCTGTGTCTGATGGATCTGAGATGGGGAACATATATGGCTATGAAAATTCAGAATTTTAGAAGCATATACTAGACTTAAGCAGGTGAAGGGGAAACAGAAATATATACAGTTTGTGTAATGGTTTTTGCAAAAGAACAACTTGTAACAGCATATAGAATGTAACTTGTTACGCAGGAAGAACTGGTAGCAGCACACATAGGAATTTAGTTGCTAGGTAAAAACTATTAAGATAAGATGTATATTGTGAAAATTCAGTAAAGCAAGACTTAGGTATTGTGAAAAATCGATAAAGCAGAAAGCTATGGCTTGAATCCAGCAAAATCGGGCTCCTAATCTTTGGCAAGAACAAAGTGACCTGAAAAATAGCCAAACCTCCACTGCACCTGCCCAGAAGTGAAGGTCAACCAGCAGACACCTGAGGAAGACGTTGGCCTTCCTCACAAGACCCCACCTCACGACCACCTGGAGGCGTGGCAGCTAATTAGAATACAAAGCCACAGGAGGCAGGGAATGGGCGGGTGGGGAGGTGTGGGTTTGTGGGATCTATGTGTATTTAAACCTGGACCTTGTCTTGACCAGGTGTGCATATTTGGTGGAAATACCCCCTATGCATCCCAGCTGGAATAAAACATACCTGCTTTACAATTTCTAATTGTAAAGTCTTTATTCTGCAACACAGATCTACTTGTATCTGCAGAGGAATGTGAAAGCAGTGATAATACCTCAGGGCTAGATATTTCTGCCAAGTAATTTCTATTTATTTCTGTCATCTCTGAAAAAAATTCAACAGTTATCCAAAAGAGCCCTTATTAGGAAGGATTTTGAAGATGAAGATCACCATAACAGCTGCAGGAATTAGAACAGCAGGTCAGCAAGGAAGGGAAGACAGCAAATTCATGGCAGCTACAGTGAAACGCCATCCACCTTCTGTTTGGAAGCATGATCAAACTGAATTACAGGCTCAGATGACTGCCACTTTTCCCTCAACACTGAATGCCTTGGAAAACCCATCAGCATATGCCTTGAGAAATAATATGATGATGCTTACTACAAAGAGCTCCTGAAATATACTAATTGTGAAGAAAACATGGCTCCACCACAGAAGCCCATTTATCCAATGAGGCTTACATCTCCATTAGGGTGACATCCATTCCATGTGTCACAGATGCCTCAATATAATTGCCCCCAGATTTTGCCCCTGAGGTAGAGCAGAGAAAAACCCAAGTGCACAATTATGCGAATTAGATATTGTAACTTGAGACACTCTAAGCAGTGAAGGGAATGTGACACAGCAGATGAAGAATGAGCAGCAGCTGCAGCAAACTAGTAAATTATTGTTCCAAGGGTCTGAGACACGTGATGAGGGCTCTGTCCACACTCTGCAGGGCACCCACCCTGGCTGTGCTGTGCCATAACATGGTGCAGAACAAAACTCATTTGTCCCAGTACCTCATTCTGCTGAAGAATGGGAATGGGGAGCATTTTATGGTCTCCAGGAGGGTTCAGCTGCAAAAGAGCCTCTCTGAAACCAGAGGTACAAATAATTCTGGCACTGCAAGCTGGCCTGCTTGTCAAGAATGTCTGCATCACCTCAGGGTGGTATTTGTCTACCAAAATACCCTTGTAATTCTCTGCTCAATTACCCTCAGTAATGGGCTATTGCCCTTCTTGGGTCATTCATTTTCCAGGTGTCTCTTCAGGAGTCCCAGGATTTGCCAGAAGCTGAGGGGATGATCACAGCAGTCCATTTTTCCTGAGGTGACTTCTACTATTAAGTGATTCAGCTGTACCTGTCAGGTGGCTTGTTTACTCCTGTAACACTGGAACTGTTTGAGGACCGTTTCCATTTCCTTTGGATTTTCCTTTTGCAAAAGAGCCTGTGGGAGTTTGCTGCTATGGTGACTCTAAACACCTCTGAACACCTCTGTCCCTTGGGGCTGCTGCAGTGTCACTGCTAAAGTAGCAGCTGCTTTTGGTAGGACAATTTTCTCATTATTCCTTTTCAACTGAATTTCTAGCTATAAGCTCAGTAAATGTAAGAGGTGTAATGAGGTGGGTGCTTTACAAATGCAGTGAAAAGATAGTCCGTTGTTCAAAGAGTGAAATACGTAAATTAAACACATTAAACACATAAGCCATAGGGATCATAGAAATTTGTTTGGTTTTCATTGGGGTTTTTTTTTAGAGTATTAAGTTATACTTGCCCTGAAGGACAATTTTCCCAAAACAAACCAGCTTTCTTTAATCCATTCTTCCTGTTGAGTCCCTGCAGAAATGGGCCCAGAATACCACTCTGTTTTGTTGTTGCTAGAGAGCTAAAGAGCATAATTTACATTTCTAAATCTGCTAGGAAGGTGTGACAATGGTTTCCATCTAGCAGCTTCACTATAAAAAGAGGAAGATGGAGAAGGAGTAAAATGAGGATGCTGGGTATGATTGCCCTTATTTTTTTATATATAAGTAAATCCAGTAATCTTATCCATTACTTACTCTGCTGTAAGTAAAAGGATTCAGATCCTTCAGTCAACACATCTGGTTTTTTTAGATTCAGGAAAATATAAAATTCAAAAGTCTGTTATAACACCAAGAACGAGCCACTCTCCACCTCTACAGTCTCCATTTTATTGCTGCTGGTTGTGAAGAATCTCTGATCACAAGGATGTAGATGAGGAAAAGGAATGGTTCTCAAATTCTGTTTTGGTTGACTAGATGATTTCAGGGTAAAAAGAACATTAAATATACTTACAATGTGCACAGCCCATGAACAGACAGATATAGCTTATATTCCTGAGTACAAATAATACCTACAAAATATACTAGGTATGCAACTGAGCCAATCATAGCTTGTGCTCTGTGTTACTTAATTGGTGGGAAAAAAAGAGAAGTTTTTGGAAGAGCTCTTTCACCACTGTCTTCTGCTTGATCATATTTAATAGGTTTTTCCATGTGGTTTTCCAAATATTTCTCTGGAATAGCATGCTTCCTTGTGTTATGCACATCACTTTCTGCTGTGCCTGTGAAGGGAGTCAGTCTGTCAGCCAGTTCACTTCTCACTTTGTCAGCTGCATTTTTCCAGAGATTCTCTGCAACAATAAATCATTAAAATGAGAGGGTTAAGATTGCAGACTCTTAACGGCAGGCAAAACACAGGATGGACACAAACTCCCAGCAAATCAGGTGGAAGTTTTCTCTGGGATCTTACAAGCCCCACTTCTGCTTTCTTTTGCTCTGGAAGTGACATGCACTGTAGTCATGGGTGTCAGATACTGTTTTGCTCTCAGCAGGGAAAAGGGCTTTCCATGTGAATCTTCAGCTCTTCCAGTCTTCTTGCAGGCAGTTGAACTAAAACATAAGGCATGCAGTTCTACACAAGTGAGGAATGCTGCCTTTACCCATCCCATTTCAATGGCCATCCATTACCTCCACACTTTCACCTCCCCTTACTCCAGGCAGATGACACTAAACACTAAATCAAACACTGATATAAATGCACTTAGTTCTGAGGTAGAACATGCTTACGAATAGTCTCTCTCCTGTTTTCCAGTGCAGAGAATGAGCCATCACTCATCTTCCTTGGAGCCTGCGTTTTCCGGAATATTTTTGGCTCCTGGATCCACGCGTGTTTCATCGCTTCATCAGGAGTCATGCGCAGGGAAGGCTCCCACCTTAAATCCACGGGAGACAAATCATTATTCAACTATTTCTATCTGAAAATTAGTACAAGGCAAAAGATTCAGCCTTTTCTTTTGAAAGTCAGGTCACGAGGACATTATTTTTGAAACAAAATAGTTTTATCTTTTTATCCCAAAACCATGGAAAAATCTTATGCGATCTTCTCCACCCTTCAAAACCTATTTACGTCAGCACTGTGCTGATCAAACCCTCTGCACCACCAAACCATTTTTAATATGCAGTTCCCAGTTCTATTAGGGTAGGGATCCAAAATTCCTTGTTTAAGCCTTGGTTTTTTGCTCCACTGAAATTATTTCCTGAAAACTCTGATTCAACCAGCAAACCAAAATGGATCAATGATTCACACAGACTTGGCAAACAGAGAACACCAAAAGCAACCTTCTTGTGAAACAGAGTGGGATGATTTTTTCTTCCCTCCCCATGTAACCACAAGTTAGCAGTTTCTTTAGAATTTCTTTAGGAAAGTGCTACTGAACTGCTAGAAAGAAATTTGAAGTCACTGCTGAAGAAGACATAATAAAGTGTCAATAATAATAGTTATACAAATGGTGCCATGTGGAAAACAAAACAAAAACCCAAAACACTCCACCAAAAAAAACCCCCCAAACACATCAGATACCAAGACTTTAAAGGCACAAAAGAATGAAAGCAAAGTCAAAACTAGCTTGCTGCACACAATATGAACTCACATTAAGCATCCTTTCAAAAAGTCCAAGAAACCAGCATCATGGGTGTTCAACACTGTGCTTAGATCCTTGGAGTCTGGGCATCTCTTTTTCCCCTTGCTGTTAGTTACAGACTTAGGAAAACCTTTGGAATCTTAAAAAAAAAAAGACAGCCTCAAAAAATTTACATAAAAACCTTCACTAAATACTTTAAAAAGTTGCATAAACAGTATCTATGTTCATCCCCTTAACTCCAGTTTTGCCCTGTTGGATTGATAATCTGCCAGAATTGTGGCAAGCAGGATTGGTTACATCCTAGAGACCACATCCTACACTTTGTTGGTTTGTTTGCTTTAAGCAATTTCCAAACCCAAATTATACACAGAGAAATGAACAATGTAAATTAGTTCCCAGAGCCCACTGCATTCCTTTCAGCAACAGTATTTTTAAGGAGCAACCACTCTATCACTTCGGTAATTAGAGGCCCATAAGACATGAAGAACAGAGCTTCAGGTTCATTTATGGGCCTCATTTTATCCTTTTGCTTTTTTTCCATACCTCTTCCTGGAACTATTTTTACCAGCTAGGAATTAGCTAAAGATCTTTGTCCCTACTCTCTACCAGTGCTATTAATTAGTGATTAACTACCGGGGAGGGATCCAGCAAGGACAAATGATCGGAAGAAATTACCAAAGAATGTTCTCCTCCTTGATGCAGCCTGGATAAAATCAGCTGGTGGAAGACCCAATACCTTCATAAAAAATGAATTAATAGAGTTAGTCCTCATTTCATAAAGATACACAACAACCATCAGGTGAGATGTGGCATTTTGTCCTCCTTATGAAAAGAAGATGAATGTTGCAATTTACTGTGAAATGTCTGCAAAGTATTTCCTCTTATTGTGGAGGGAATTAAAGGATTCCTTAATGCTGCCTGTACATGTCTTTGTATCAAAAATAGCATGGCCAGCAGAACCAGGGCAGTGATTGTCCCTCTCTCCATGGCACTGGTCAGGCCACAGCTCAAATCCTGTTCTAGGCCTGTCACTTCAGGAAGGACACTGAGGGGCTGGAGCATGTCCAGGGAAGGGGACAGAGCTGGGCAAGGGGCTGGAGCACAAGTCTCATGAGGAGAAGCTGAGGGAGTTGGGGGACTCAGCCTGGAGGAAAAGAGGCTTGGGGAGCCCTTCTGGCTCAAAGAGCCATTTGGCTGCATTAAACCTCCCTCTGAAAGGCCAGGCCATAGCCAATCAGATTTTATTATTGCTTGAGGTTTCTCTTTGTTTCTGGTGGTGCATTTTACAAATGGGTATGCAAACCAATCCCAAAAGTTACCTCCATGATGCAGGCAAGTTGGTCACCTTCATTTTCCCCTGGGAACAGTGGGTAACCTGTGTAAAGCTCTGCTATGATACAGCCCAAGCTCCACATATCAACAGCCATAGCATAAGGATGACCAAGAATCACCTCAGGGGAGCGATAAAAGCGGCTCTGAACATAGGTGTACACTGGATCAAAAATTAGACAAGAAGCAAAATATCACAGTTGGGACTGAAATGTCAATTGCAGACTTCACAGAAAAGTGGCATATGTTCAGGAATCATAAATCTGTCTATCCACGGATTGCTCACATGGGCTCTGGAAACATTTTCTAATCCCATCCTAAAAGTAATGGGTGATGCACTTTCCACTGTTCTATATAGAACTGTTCTTCAACCAGTTTCACTGAAGGAAATTTTTCTACCAATGCTGTGATTCAGTTTATCCATGCTCATTTTTCTATTTGAAGGTGTTCCATTTGCATCAATCAACAGTAACTAAATTAAAAGCACAGTTCCCATTTCCCTCCCTGTGGTATTTATACAAAAGGTATCAATTATAATTTAACCATTGGACAGAGAAAGGCTCTCTGGACCTGACAAACTTCTTGAAAAGTGAAATATTTGGATTATCCTCCTAAGTTTGTTCCAGCTAAACACTCCTGAAAGTGCAATTCTGATTTCAACAGGAGGAGCTGATCAGTCTTGGGATAAAGAAAAAGAATGGTAATACCTTACTTGTCTCTACCAGTATATGCTCCACCACCAGTGGCTGAACAGTTCACCAGGTTCTAATTAGGGGCATAGGTCAATATATTAGCCCAATCCAAGAAATAGCTTTTCCACATTATTTAAAATTAAGAAAGCTTATTAAGAAAATTACATCAACTTGACTTTTCTGCAAACCTCTTTGGTCTTCATAGCAGCTTGATCCAAAATCAATAACTTTGACTGAACCTTGGCCATTGTGGTATAATAGTATGTTCTCCTAAAAAGAAAAAAAAATCACAGGAAAAAGAAGGGTTAAGCACCATATTAAGTTAGTGAACACTTGGGAAAATCAGAATGCAAATCACTTCTCTGCATAATGAGAGCTTCAAAATTCAACCTCCTTTGGAATGCATTTGCTAACATGAGGAGGCAGCCAATAATGTGCAATTGTGCAAAGCAGAGGGGGGATTTGGAAAGGTATCCAGGCTGCAAGTGAGCCACAAAGGGCACCAGTGAGCTCCCCAAAACTCACGGTTGCTTATCTAGTAAAAGCCAAACTGCACCTGACTTTGTGCTGTGCTGAATTAACCAGAACCATCCTTTTGTAAGCACAGAAAGCCCCTGGCCCGTGAAGGAGCAACACTCCACAATTCTTCCCTGCACTGCTTGCTCCAGACTCCGTGTCAGCTCACCCCTCCCCACCTGTGTGATGCACAGGTCTCAAGGGAGGGATAGACGGACAAGGTAGGGTCCTATGGATCCTTAGCTGGGTGCAGGTGGGTACAGCACTGGATTCCTGCAATTCTAGCTGGAGAAGTGATCCTTAAACAGCCAGCTCAGGGATATGTGCACTGATGAGCAAACACAGCTTTCAGCTCTCTTCTGCAGAGCTGAATTTTATCCTCATTAAAAGTCTGTCTAAATGAAGGATTTCCTTCTCCACTCCTCAGCAGACAGATGGTTACCTCTATCAACCAGTTTTACAGTGATCGTATGTCAGGGCTTTGAATCACTGAGCATTTCCCAGGTGGATGCCAAATAATGATGAAGTGGTTTTCTGGGTAATTAGCTCATAAGGAAATGCTTCATGTGCCAGGAAGGAGAAGCTGCTAATGGTGAAAGTCAAGGCAAGGACTGACTTCCACAATCCAGGTGCTCTTGGTACTGGTAAGGGAGGCAGCATCTCCTCTCTGCAGTTCAATATCCCTTTGTGCTCATGGTAGGACTCTGTCTCTAATACTGAATCCCTCACAATGCAACAGAGCTGATCAAAGCTGGAAAACCAGGATCGACTGGAAAACCAGGCTTTGGAGACAGTGATTACCTGGCATAAAGGCCAGAGAAACTCTATATTCTACCTTATGCTGAGAAATATCATAGAGGCAGATGGGATAACAGATGTGAGTTTCAGGCAACATAAATTCGTGAAATTGTACAATTGTTGAATGAGAACAAAATTGTCTTTTAGTTAACTCACTACATTTTCACTAATACGCTGCTCTATTTAAATTCAGGCTACACTAATTGATGCTGCCAATGTCATTCCTTGTCAGTGGCTGCCTGGAAATAGATTTCCCATTGGGCTAATTGGTTTTGATTCAGATATTTGGGTTATCTTGCAAGCCTTTCCTCTCACTACAAATTGGTCTGGCAAAGATATTGGCAAGACAACGGGTACAGACAGTATGTGACTTCTCAGAATGCTAAATCAAGATACATTTAGCAAAGTGAGAACAAAATTTTATCCTTAGCATTTTTACCTGAGAACTTTTTCATTTCTTTATTGGTTCATTTGCCCTTTTGAAAAGGAACTCAAGAGAAACTTTCACCTGAAGTGAAAATATAATTAAAATTCTTCAGAAATCTCAGAAAATTGCAAAAATTTAAATTTGGGCTTAAGGAGAATGGAAATGTTTCACCTAGAATGAATGCTTAGCAGATACAGTAAAGGGAACTGGATAACAGATGTTCCTCCAGAAACAGGTGAACACCCTAAATTCTGTTCCACAGAATTCCTTTGCCATTTATTAGGCTACTTAATTTTTATAGTCATGCTTAAGAAATTAAATAGACTTAACAGGATAACCTGAAACAGGCTGCTATGTGAATACTCCTCGCATTATAATGTTCCTCATCTTGAAATACTTAATTTTACAAGTATTTCTCTTTTTCTCTAAGCAAAAAATCATTACCTGAATTTGATTCATATTTGCATACGTTTTGGCAACCAGATAATCTCATTTAATACTTTGGTGAATGAACTGAATCAATGGTAATAATCAGTTGACTGTACCATGAACATAATCTGAAATAAATTATATCATACTGGGTTTTAGAGTTTCTCCTGACAGATTCTCTCAATCAATAAAGAATACGATAAGCTCATTTATTCTGTACAGAATACCAGGTGATGAAATGATTTTACTTACAGGCTTCAGATCACAGTGAATGATTTTTTCCTGGTACAGCACTTGTAAACACCTCAGCACACACCGAGTGAAGTGGCGAATCAAAGACAGGCTGAAGCCTTGGAAATTGTTCTTTTTGATCAACTCATACAAATTTATTCTGTGGGGGAGGAAGAAGCAGCAGACAGAGAGCAGATAAGAGAATGAGGAATTTATTTTTAAAAGCATGATTAGTTTTCAGTGCATTAAGAGCTTGTCTTCCCACATGGAGGACTCATGCAGAGGAAAATGACAGCTATTTTCCTCCCTGAGAATGCTGCTCTGCATGTGATATTCACAAACACCTCCCAGATCTAAAGCAGATGTAAAATCAGTGAGCTTGCTTGCTAAACTCTGCTGTTAAGCAGCTGTGCTGATTTGCACCAAGAACAATAATTATTCAGGAACCGAAATAAATTTTCTTCTGTCTCATTTTGCTGTCATTTCTCTTTGCTTTGGCATCTTGAGTAAATAACTTCTGTCTAAAGGTTTTTAACCAGCAGTAAATATTTCTAGATAAGCCCCCCATCAATTCAGGTCTCATTTGGGTTTTATATCCCTCCTGTGACCATCACATCTTAGCTTCTTCCAGTAGCCTAGAGAAAAGGCAGCTCTGGAAGATTTCACTGCAGCTTTCCAGTGCCTTCAGGGGCCTTTAAAAAGGAGGGAGAGAGATTTTTGATTGTAATAGGACAAGGGGCAATGGTTTCAAACTGAAAAAGGGGTAGGTTTAGATTGGAATAAATTCTTCCCTGTGAGAGGTGTCCTCAGCACATGTCTGCAAGGACACGACCAGCTGGACCTTTCTGCCTTCCCCACTGGAGTGTCCACTGGTGGCAGGCACAGCCCATTCCTTTGGAATTAAAGTTGCCAAGACTTAATAGAGAAGATCACAAAACAAAACCTTTTCACTGTATTTTAAAGGCAATGAAAATTTTACCAGACAAATATTTTTCCATGACAACCAGTCTTCAACTCCTCTGTAAAGAGCTAAAGATAGTGGCTATCCCATTTCCCTGTGTGTTTCCATAGCAGCTTTCAGAAAAGACTGGTCTGTGTCTTCCCTGGAGAGGAGTCACCTCTTACCCTGTGTGCCTGTAAGTGACAGACTCACATGTAGCAACACAAGGGATTTAGGTTTCTTTGGGATCGAGCTGTCCATGTGATGCTGAATCTTCAGCAGGGGCTGTAGCACATGCAGCAATGGGGGTTTTACTCTAAAGGCTAGGGAAGTGTGGGTAGTCTGGATAACTCCAGTTTGATTCCCTGATTACAAGAAGGCTGATGAATAAAATGATCTGACTTCTTCAAAATTCCTCCTAAGAATTCTTCAAAATTCTTCCTAAGATGCCCTGCAGCAAAGATTCATAAAAAGCAAGACGCAGTTTTATTTTTAAATTATTTGATATTATTCATATTTATATACCCTGAAGTTTACCAGTCCTGAATTTACTCTTTTCCTCACAGGTCTTTCGGGGAAGAAGACTTCAATACTCAGCACAGAAAATAAGGGTTGGATCATGTCATTGCCCATGTGAAGTCTGAACGTGGCCTTTTTCAGTTCACCTTGGGTGATCAAAGGCTCAGTTATGCAGTCTGTATTTAGACAGTGTTCCTTTCTAGCTGCCAATTCTTCTGAAGAAGACATAAAAATTAAATCTTGTAAGGCATAAGTTCTACAATTCTCCCCAAGGTGTGTGTAAAGGAAAATGTACTTTACCCCAGCAGTTCAAAGGAGATACAGAAGTGATTGCGAAAGTAGAAGTATTCCTTCATGTGGATGATATTGTGAGTATCATCTTTGTCTTTCTTCAGCAGAGCATCAAGGATCTTCACTTCTACCAAAGCCTGGCTGTGAAATCTGAAATACCACATGACACGGGGATGGTGACATCAACTCGGGGTAGCATTTGTATTTCTGCAAATGCTACAAACACCACAAGCTTACTGTAAGCTCAGCAGGTGGGACAATAATTAAAATGTTTCATTCAACCCTGTTAACCACTGTAATTTCGATTTCTGATGGTTGATTCCTAATCTAAATACACTGGTCTTACATAACACTTCAGAGTACCTAATTTGACTTGTCTGAAAAAGCTTTTAAATGAAAAGGTTTCCAGTGAGCACCCAGACTAAAATCCTGGTGCTTTCAAGTTTGTAGGAGAGCTTCACTTTTCTTTGAACAAGGCCATGTTTCACACCTACCATAGTCACACAGTGGGTTTTGAAAAGCATCTTTACACTTTGTGTTCCCTGAGGGGGAAAACGGAACAGCTGAACATCTGTTTCACTGCCTCTGCTTCAAACTCACAAATCTGTAACCAGCCACTTAACAGGAACAGGTTGCTTAGGACCACAGTGTAGAATTTTTCATGTTCAAGCAAGTGATGGGTGCCTTCCAGCATATTTCTGCGGTTTTGGAGCCTTGTAGGGATGCTCCCTGCTCTCAGTCCTGCACAGCTGGTCATCTGAGTTGTGTATTCACTGTGCAACAGATAGAGAGACCTCCTTGTGAGCCTGGAGAAACAGTGCTTGCTTTCCTAGGCTGTCTCTCCTCTGGGTCCAGGCCAGTTCCTGACATCCTCTTTCCTCACTGTGCCCTTTCTGTGCTCAATAAACATATAGGTTTGATTTTGATTTGTTCACGTTGTCACAGTTTGCCCCTATATAACAGGAATGACTGTACTGGTTTAAAGTCAGCAGATATCTCACCTTTTCTTATTCCTTATTATTTTCAATGCCACTAACTCATTGGTTTTGTGATCCAGGCATTTGGCCACCTGCCCAAACGACCCTTTCCCAATGACCTCCAAGACTTCGTAGCGGTAGGCAATGTGATCATGTAAAACCTTCAAAAGAACACAAAGAGTTCAGATTCAAAGACTACAACAAAAACCAGGCTTCCAAGTAGCTCAGGGGTGTATATGTGAATCTGCTGTCCATGACAGATGGTGGGTTAGCTGCAGGTGAAGTCTACATCAAATAAGGGTAACAAGGAAAATCCCAAGTGATGTTTCCGTAGCCCACCTAGCTTGCATCAACCCTACATGGCATGCAAAGTGAATTCTCCCCTGAGCTCTAAAAGGCATGTTTTCACTATGTGAATATTTATCTTCTAGAAACAACATTTATCTCACAGACAACACTTAAGAATTGGCATAAAATCACTACAGACTTACTGAGCTCAAAACGAATACCATAATTTTTCCACTTACCTTTAAGTAGGAACCATGCTCATCATCATAACAATTATTATTCTGGGTTTCAGGCAAACCTTCAATCTTTTTAGCTTCCAGGCCAAGAAACCAGAGCTCTGTATAATTGAAAATTTCTTTTTGCTCATAGACTGTTAACTGGTTTCTAAAATTTTTCAAGGCTTCTAAATCAGAAAACAAGAACGTAAAACCAAAAATCAATAAAATGTCAGAAACCTGATGGCAAAGTGCTTTTACAATGGAACATTTCACAGTAGAGAACACCACTTTGAGCAGGTTGCTGAGAAAAGCTGTTAAGAGTTCCCTTCCAACAAAATTTCTCTGCTTCTACAGTTTTGTACAAATTTCTATTTTTTTTTCCTGTCATGCAGCATTGAGTTCAATAAAGCATTCATCATCTGTCAGCAAGACTTTTAAGAGAGCTTAGGTAAAAATTATTTAATTGTGAGGAAAGTTATGTATATAGATGTTTTTGAAAATCCCATTTGTTGTCTATCTGCTCCCTCAAGCTCCATAACTTACATGAAAAATTACATTTTTATTGGTTTGATTGCCATATTTATAAAATGTCAGTAATGGCTAGTTAACCAAAGCTTTTAATTACTTGTTTTTCTGATAAAAATCATCAAGCTCAGATGCCTGAGGTTAGGAATTAAATAGAGCCCAAATCTGCTTTTCTTCTAGTTCTGACTCTTCCTGCATAGCATTTCAGCTGCCCTAACACCTCCACTCCCATCACTTAAATGTGGATATATATTCAGACAGGAGCATTATAAATCAATGTGTTGCATGCATGTGTGGGTGTTTTGTTAAACAGTGGCAGATCTTCATCCAGCAATGCAGGCATGCTAAATCATTTCAAAGCAAAAGGCCAGTACTTTTTTTTTCCTAGACTCCTTATAGAAATAGATTAACTCTGTCAGAAACTTTCTAGATCTGAGAACTCCCAAAATGCAATTTAGCCCACATCAATAAAATGGGACACAGCAATACGGAAGTGGGAAAGGGTTTTATCCCTGTAATGGAATATTGCTGTCACCTACCCTGCCTAAGTCTCAGACAAATATACATTCTTTTTTATACTGCATGTTTCCCTTCTGTATTTGTTAGTCAAATCATTCTTCTCTTAGGTACCTCCCCAAGCTGGATAATTAGAAATCACTGAGTCCCATCCATATTGCTGTGCTCTAAATGGTTAAATATTTCAGCAGCCATTTAGCATGGCACCTCTGGTCCCTGAGTGTCCTGACTGTACACACTCCTCATCTGTGCAGGCAGCCTGTCACTCCAGTCCTTTCAGTTTATCCAGGGATATTCTACCTGAAGCTGTCATAGGCAGCTTGACCCCAATCCTGGTGCTCTCCAGTTCAGATGGTTCTGTATGGACTCTGGTATCACTCTCAAGAAGACTGTCTGGAAGGTTAAATTGGGGAAAATTGCCTTGAATTCCATTTTCCTGCCAAGCACAAAAAAAAAAATTAAAAACTTAATAACTGCTAAATTCACAGAGACAAAGCCACAATATATTTATTTTGGATTAGTTGAGTAATCTCTGTCAATTTTGTGCTGAGACAGAACAAGCAAGCTTGGGCACTAGAACACTCTGCTTATTCAGACAGCAAATTCTGCCAAAAGCACTAAAGGCTGCTGGACCATGGAAAGATAAATCTCTACCACTGAGAGAAGGAAGTTCATCTTCCAGATTCATTCAGTATAGGGACTCCCTAGAAATGCTATCTGTACCAATGCTGCTCAGCCTTGGAGGGCTGTGGAACAATTCCTCTTGGAAACCATGCCAAACCAAATGAAAGACAGGAAGTCGATTTGGAATAACCAGTATAGATATGCCAACAAATGGTGTCTGAACAACTTGGTTGTCTTCTCTGATGAAGTGATTGGCTTGGCCAGTGAGAGAAAAGCAGTGAGCATCGTGGACTTTGCCTTGAGCAGGGCCTGTGACACTGGAGCCCAGTGAGTGGGAGATGAACTGGATAAACAGATCATAATGTGAGCAGCCTGCTCCAAGTTTGCTCTGCTTGTAGTGAAAGGTTGGTCAGATGTCCTTCAGACATCTCAAGATTCCTTAATTTATTTATTTAAAAACCTAAAAGATTCCTTAATTTGTTTCTCATCCTTTGAGAAAGTCCTCATAGAAGTGGGGCTGGATGAAGACAAAAGAAGCTCAGTGTCTGAAGGGTACCAAAGCCATATTCAAAAACCAGCACATGGTTGCCAAGACAAGGAGAACCCAGGCAATGGGATATGGACTAACAACTGGGCAAGCTTGGTCCACCATGTCCTTGCAAGAAGTCCTGACTGGTACCACTTCAATACAAGCATCTTGGTGCTTGTGGGGTTTCAGTTAAGGATGTGTGCAAGTAAAAAGGGTTCTTTTCAAAATGAAGCATTCTTTCCATACTTGTCTCTAATTCTAACGCTTGTTCTCTCTTCCCCCACACTCACACACTTGTGATAATTTGCCACTGACACTCTCTCAGTGGTGCTTAGAGAGAGGCTGGTTCACCAGGCAAACAAGATGTCCAGGAGCTTTAGAACTCACCTGAAGAGAGGGGAGGACACTCTGCAAGCTCTTATTTGCTATTTGAGACAGGCTGCTCTCAAAGGGGGGAGGGTTTGCAGTGTCTGCAGCCAGACCATGCTTCACTTGACTTTCCAGATGTGGGAGGGAAAGGACACCACGACTGACTCTCTAAATAGAAAGCACAAGGAAATGTCACATAACGACCTAGCAAGCAGTTCTGTGCCACACCTATGAACACCAGAGGGATATAAATCCTTGGAAAATGTGTGTGGTTCACTTCTGACACCTAAAGGCAAAGGGGAAATGAGTGGATGCTAAGGCAGCTCCAGCTCTACTAACGGGCAGCAGGAGGTTGTCTGGGCAATCCAGCACAATTTAGGGAATAATATTCCTCACAAGAACACTTCCATCCGGCATCAGAGCAGTGACTGCTTCAGCTGCAAAGGGTGGTTGGGATGGGATTGAAAGCCCAGCAGCTGCTCCAGGCAGGAAGACTCCTGCGAGTGGGGAAAATAAAGCCCACGCAGGGTAATAAGTAGGCATGAAGTGTCAATGGCAGAAAATATCATTAACTATTCCCAGTGGCAGAAGAGAAACTGGGACAGGACTGCTGCCAAACACCAGGGGTGGAAACAGTGGGAAGACTTCCCTGCACTGGTTTATCCATATTTCCTTCCCCCTCATTTCCTATGGAGCTCAGTTTGACTGGGCCCCTTTGTTGCACTCCTTATTAGTAAGGAAAAGGCAAGCTCTCAGCAAACTTTGCTTTAAAATAAATGCTTATGCTCATTTAAATAATCCAGGATTACTAGTCCTTCCTGATTTCTCCCATTTATTATTTGCAAAACACTTCTATATCATTCATTAATTACAGTCAGTCATTTAAGGGTGCAGTTTTATGAATGTCTTGTAGGTCTTTTATCAATGTCTCGAATATGTCAAGTCAGAGAAGTCACACTCTTAGCAGCAAAGAAAACTCTTTCCGGTAGACTATTTATTTGGTAATTAACAAAAAATTATTTGAAATAGATCAACTGTGTACTGTGAAATGCAGAATAAGGTCCAGAGAGCTAAAGCTACAACCCACATAAACCTGTGAAATTTTTCTCCTCAGGGAAGCATAGAAACATATTTGGCAAGCTTTTGACAACAAAGGTGAGGTTTGATATTTTCTCAAAAAGCAAAGAAGCAATGCTCTTGAGCCAATCAACTTCAATGAGTAAGTTTTTTATTCCAATACTGTGGAATAGCCTTTAAAAGCTTAGAACTGGGATTTCCATGGACTTTTCCTGAAAGCTTCAAGAAAAAAAGTGATTTGGCAGAAGAAATGCCACAAATGCCACTGAACACAGCAAAACCAAACCACTTGCAGGCATTTGGGACAGTCATGTAGCGACAGGGGAAATGGAAGAGGATAGGGAATAGAGGACTTGACTCTGCCCATATTCATTTATTATAAGAGATCACTTAAAAAACAAGCATTGAGGTATTTTTTAAGTCAGCTGAAGAGTCACGTACCTGATGGAAGATTCTGTTAGAGCCCAGATGATCCCTCTCTTGAACAGCCAGCTGAGACTGAGAAAAAGCATCCACATGGGAAGACTGCAAACATGAAGCAAGGCTTTAATAAAAATTATTCTGGAGGAAAAAAAAAATTAAATTCCTGCATGGTTTCTGTGTCTCCCTCCTTTGTGGCAATGTCTGCGCCAACACAGGGTGTGAGAGGGCCACAAAAGATGCTGAAAACACGTTACACTGGGAAGACCTCTCTCAGCTGAGCAGCTGTTTTGTGGGCTGGGGCAGAGACCATTTATTTTATAATTATGGCTCTCAGATGCTTGGTGTGCCCCTGTGCTCAGCCAAGGGGAAGGGGGCCCTCTGCCATCCCTAAATATGTACTTCAAAGCTGGTAGTGAGTCTGCTTAGAAGGACAACTTTACACTGCCTCACAAGGTAGATTGTGAATCCATACATTGCTAAAAGAAGCATTAAACTGATTCAGCTTGTGGTGGAGATTTTAAAAAAACAAAATCAGGGTTTAAGTTTACTGAAATATAGAAAAAAACTGAACTGGCTCCAATGGGCAGGTAGTATTAGCAATAAATAGAAAAAAAGAAAAAAACCCATGGAGAAAGTGCTAAGCAGCTCACCATTTTAAAGAGTTTGCTGGTGCTTTCAGCAGTTTTCTAATAAACATGCTAAGTAGCATTGCACATTTCTGCCCAATAACAAACTGCAGTGAAATTAAGAAAATTTTAGGATAATTTAGACCACGAAAACTCTGTGGCTAAAGCAGATTGGAGTTCTGCTCTGTAAGCTAGAGTGAACCTCACTGGGTTTGGTCAAAAGGGTTTCTGAGTCTGTCTGAACCTGGAAGAAGCAGGGACAACTCAGATTAGATGCTGCACCTGTGCCAATACACTGCAGATATCCATATATAGACATGGATATAGACATAGAGAAATATAAATATATATAAGCTGTAGAGGGTGAGGGATGCTTGCATGCAAACTGATCCACACACACACTGTGACCTTGATAAAGGCAGGGCACATTAGCATTGCTACAAACAGGGAGATCAAACTGAACATACCTCGACAATGGCTCTGGCACATCCTGCCCTGAACACAATCACAGACTGGTTTGGGTTGGAAGGGACCTTAAAAACCAAGCAGTTCCAACCCCTGCCACAGTCAGGGACACCTTTCATCAGACCAAGTTGCTTAGAGTCCCAGGCTCCAGATATCCACAGCCTCTCAGACAACAACCTGTGCCAGGGCCTCACCACCTTCACAGGGAACACTTTGTTCCCCATCTCCCATCTAAACCTCCTCTCTGTCAGTGTCAAACCATTCCCCCTTGTCCTGTCACTCCAGGCCCTTGTCAAGAACCTCTCTCCATCTTTCCTGTGGGCTCCCTTCAGACACTGCAAGGCCACAATGAGGTCACCCCAAAGCCTTCTCTTCTCCAGGCTGAACAATCCCAATTCCCTCAGCCTTTCCTCCCAGCAGAGCTGCTCCATCCCTCTGGTCATCGTGATGGCCTCCCCTCGACTGACTCCAGAGGCTGTGGCATATCCATCCTTGCATATGCACTTCTATTAGAGACTCTGAAAGGCTTTTCCAAACTAAATATGGAGATAAAACTCTGTGTACAGATCTACCTGACCACATGGAGGAAATGCTGCCCTTTGACAGGTTCAGCTGTTTCACCATCAGCCAGGAAGACACCACTCAAGCTGGGCAGATCAGCTGGAAACTGCCCTTGAGAAAACTGCTGTGTGTGTGCTCTTCCTGTTCACAAATGAATAAACAAACCCTTCTGCAAGGGCAAACTTCAGATTTAGAACAAACTGAGAACAAGTCTGGCTTGAGATGAAGGGTCATGGATGGCTGTGAAGCACAGGAGAATGGCAGGAAAGGAATAAGTACTAAAACCTGTCTTTGCTGGACACAGTAATTCCCATCTATGGAACGGGAGATCACCCAGCCATGGATAAGGGATGATATGCTCTAAATCCAAAATATTCCCATAAAAAAAAACTCACAGAGGACCACTAAACTACTGCATCCTAAACAGGAGTGTCCTAGAGCACAACACAGTTTGCTCAGAGCACCAAATATCCTTGTATGAATTTCTTTAGGTGATAATTCCATGGAAAGCAGTGCCAGAGTATTTTTCCAGAAAATCTTTCATGCAATCTAGATATCTTGCATTTCAAGGGACAATCACATTTGTTACAAATGTGAGTCTGGGATACACATTCAAAACTCTACTAATTATATCAGCCCAGCTCTTAGTAAGACTATGAATTTTATTGCATGTTATAATTTTTCCTCACACTTCATCCATAATTCATTCCCAGCAAGCTAAAATTTGCAGTTTCTGGAGCTGATGAAAATATTACGTTTCATTTAAAGGTAGTTTCTTAACTGCTTGATGCTTTTCTAGTTACAAGTCAATACAAAGCCAGGATTTTACAGAGGAAAAAGCTATCACTGAAAACCAAAGAAACTATGACTTCAAATACCTGTGCAGACTGCAGAATCTTCACTCCAAAATGGTATTTTATTTCTTAGCAATACTTTTAAAAAGCTAGGCAGTTATGTCTAGATTACTGATTTTTTAAAAAAGTAGATTTACCAACAGAGCATGAAAAATTAAAAATATTTGTCTTTAAAACTGAGCAAGAGCTACGGAAGAAGGTGAGTGGGCTCCAAGATGTGCTGCCAGAATTTGGAAGTCACTTAATTTCCATTAAGTGGGGAAAGATTAACAAGATTTTGAGGTGGACATTTCTCCTTTACAGTGCAAAAGCAAAATTAGTCCATGCCTTTTTTTAACTATGGAAATCTGTGATCTTCTTTGTCTCCCTTTCTCATAACCTACTTACTAAGGATTTATTGCTTCTTTAGGCAATTTATTCAATAAAATCAGTAAGTAACCAACTTGATGAAATTCCCCCAAATGGGTAAATAACAAACTTTTATTTGTAGAAAAACTGATCTGTGCCTACACCAGTCCTGCTGGTGGCTGAATGGAGAGCAGGTGGATTTATTGGACAATCCACACAGTGGCTTTATTTGTTGGTCTTGATCCAGGTGACCCAGCAGAGCTGCTCTAGCAAAACCCTGGAGTTGCGCTATGGGCTCTGCAGCTGAGCTGTTGTGGCTGGGTTCATTCTGGCAGATGCACTCCAAAGAAAAACTGCAACAACTGTTACTATTCCACTCCATTTCATTCCTGGTTTCCCTGCTCCTGTGGCACTCAGCCTTATCCTACAGCTCCAATGCTGCAATCTCAGAGTATTATCTCCTGCTATTCCAGCCCTTCAAATCTGGGATCACCTTGCTCATTCCAGTTACCACCAAAGAAAGAGAACAAGGTCCTCATCCACCACCTAGCACACAGTCACATAGTTTTAGTTTTACAGCATTCTGTAAAATCAGACACCATGACACACTTCCATAATTCTCAAAATTATGTCTTTCTTCAGTACCATGTTAACCATAGAAATCAGAAATGCATTAAAATTCTGGAAATTTTTAAATACACAACTACATAAAATAAAGACCACGCTGTCTCCTCATTCACATAGGCATTCTCTTCCCCCCTCTCAAAACTGAATGAAGCCTGTAGAATACATGGAGATAATACAACACAGGTGCTAAATCACACAACACATTAAAAAGCCATAGCAAATACACTGTCTCACTCGAAATACAGTAGGAACACAAACATTTTCCCCACCTTGTCAACTATTTCTGTCAGCATTACTGCAAGAGCTGTTAGGTGCAGGATAGGAGCTGTTTATTCCATTCAGCGAAGGCATTTCAGGAAGCCCACCTTCATCTAGTCAGAGCATAGCAGGAGCAGTTCCATGCACAGTGCCCTGAGCAGAAAAAATGGATAATGCTTCTGCTTGGCTTCAGATTTAAATTTTTCTCCCGGAAATATGCCAGTGACTATTAGCTGCTCTAGTATTCTTTTGGTGGCCATCTGTTCCCTTTCTCAGCCTCCTTCTAGCCAAATATAATTTTCCATATTTATCATGGCAAGTCAGTAATAAGAAAGACAAATATAACAGGATTGGCTGTTCCTCTTGTCATCTCAGTCTGTTCTTTCTCACTGAGCTCATGTGCTTGCGAAACCAAAAAACACTCGAACTTGGATTTTGTCAAAATTTGTCACAGCGACCTTGCTATACAGTGAGCAAAATCTCTTCAACAAGACTGACAGACTGGAAAATGAAAATTAATTAATTCCTCAAGGGTTGGTTTCTCGTTGGGCACTATATGTCACTTAATGAGGACCAAACTGTGGCACCTTGGTCTGTGGTTCTTGAGGGCACCGGTACAGAGCTGCTCTGCCCTGTGGAACAATGAGCGTGTGGATTATTTTGGGAAGGCTAATGAGACAGAGCATAGCTGCCCTCCTGTCCTTCCTCCACCTCCTTTGGATGCTGTGCATGTGTGATGGGGCACTGATGGAGGCGTCCCTACTCCCCAGCTGTCTTAGGGGACTATCTAAAGCAAAAAAACCGTGTGGTCTCCTCCTTCATACAGACAAAGAATGGCATGTTTCCTGCTGGTCTGAAATCTGTCAACAACCCAGAATAGTTCTACTTTCTCTCAAAAACCAGGGTTTTCAAGGAGGAAATACATGCTCACCCACTGAAGGCTGCTGCTTTTACAGATGCTGCTGGAATGGTCAAAGGACAGTTCTTCCTTTTGCACCCATGGTGGTCTTTGCAAAGCCTTTTCTGATGTAATTGCTGGGCTGCACCTTCCTAAAAGGCACATTGCTCCCACTTCCATCACTCCCACTTTTCCATTCATTCAAGCTTGGTAACCCTCTAAGCAACAAATCCTCTCCAGTATTATAAATCTCATGTGCAAGAGAAACTTCTCATTTTCTCACCAAATCATCACTCAGGCTGTCGTGCCAGCAGGGGAAGCATGCAGATCACAGAGCCCTAGAGTGGCTTGGGTCGGAAGGGACCTTAAAGCCCATCTCATTCCATGGGCAGGGACACCTTCCAGTATCCCAGGTTGCTCTGAGCCTTGCCCAGCCTGGCCTTGGACACTTGCAGAGATGGGGCAGCCACAGCTGCTCTGGACAACCTGTGCCAGGGCCTGCCCACTCTCACAGCAAGGAATTTCTTCCCAAAATCCCATCTAAATCCTCAGTGGGAATCCCTTCCCCCTTGTCCTGTCACTCCAGGCCCTTGTCAATAGTCTCTCTCCATTAGCAGTCCCAGGATAGGCTCCACAGAAAAGAGTGAAACACAGATCTGCTCATGTTTCAGCCATCTCCCATTTAGAAGACCATCCTCTACTTTATTTTCTTTATTTCCTTCCTTAGCAATGTTTTCTCTCCTCCTCATTTTATTACATTCTTGTAAATACATTCAAATTTGCTGTGATAAGTCACAGAGGAATAAAAACAACCTTCAGGATCATTCTTTTGTATTATCTCAAGAGGGCCAACCAACTTTTGATGACATAAGACCTTGAATACATTTTTCTCCTCCATTTCTCAACAACACTCTCAAAGCAAGAGAAACTTGCCAGGATTCTTACTATGTTTCAGTCATGCTACATTGAAGTAAAAAGGCAGTACATAAAATGTTTCAGCTATAAATTTCAAAACGGGTTTTTTTTAAGTTTGAAGGAAAGATTTATGATCTTAGTAACTAATTTTTTAAAATTATCCACTTCTGAAAGACATTTAATTACAGGAGCTAAGTGCAATAGTACGTAAATTCCTTATGGATGTGATCACTGCCTGTGATCATCACACAGACAACATCTTTAACAAATTTGTAAGTTTGGCAATATCTCTGTGAAGTAGAATAGTATTAGTGGTAAAGGAAATTGAAGAGCTTTCCCTGCAAAGAAAATTCCCTGCATCATGGGGTGGGAAGAGGATTCATTCCATCTTAGCTAAACATTCAAGGTAAACAAATTTCTCTGCGGAGGCCCCTCTGTCTTTTTATTGCCTTGTCTTGAGAAGGAGCCTGTTCCAATAATGTAGACTAGATATCCCAAACTTATACATCCCTAGAATTAGATTAATTCTACTCTTTATAGCATTTACTCTGCTACTCCTGCACTTCAGTCTTCCTGATCTGAGTGAGGGCAAAAAGCACAGAGGAGCAATTAACTGAGCCCTGTATCGATGCTGAGCTGTAGCATCCATCCAGTTTGAGTAATGCCACAGGGAACATCCAATGCTGCCACTGCAGGCTGAACCAGGGAAGATAAATACCCAATTCCCAATGTGAGTGGTGTTGACAGAAAACTTCTTAAACCACTCCTGCTCTATTTGCTCTAATAACACATAGGAACTATGCTTTCTGCCTTTTGCAAAATCAGTGCAAAGGGAATGGCTGATTTAAGGTTTTGCATACATCTACTTGGGCAAAGAACCCACCAGATGAACCAATCAGTCCAAGTTTGATAGAAACAGAAAAGGCAGTCATGGGTTCTGGCTCCTTTAGGATGCTTCTTCCACAGAAGAGTGCAAAAACTTGGGATATTATAAACTCAAGATTGCAACATTTAAATAAGATGCTAGTAAATTGGCTCTTTAAATTTAAATTGGGTCATTATTAACAATTCCTATCACAGTTAAGATCTGCTCTTTCTCCTAGCAAACAAGAAAAAAAAATACAATGCTCTTTGTTCTAAATGTGCTCAAAAGCTGCATAGGAATCATGAATGCAGTTTTACATAGGAGGGAATAAAGGCACTGTGTTGCTAAGGGTTGAATTGCTAGAACCTTTTGAGATAATTCCTAACATCTGAGCAAGTGTCCTTGACTGAATTCAAGTAAAATTTGGGGACATGGGGATTTTCCAAACAGCTCTCTGACTGTATAAAGCCAAAAGGACCCCAGCAACACCATAATTTCTAGAAACAGACTGGGCAAAGAAATGACAGCCCAGAAATCAGGGCTCCAACTGATTTTTCTAATGCATCAATCTGTTCTCAGGACTATTCCAAGAACAGAAAATACAGTTATTCCTGGACTCACAAACTGAAGAGGAATCACATGAGAAGCAGGAATTGGACATGAACCAGATAAGCTGATTTAAATTGAGTGGGGTGCACAGATGAAATGTAGATGTAGATAAGTTGAAAATTCATAGGCAAACAAAATACCCCAAATTTAATAGGCAAATATATCATAGAATCATAGAATATCCTGAGTTGGAAGGGACCCACAAGGATCATCCAGCCCAACTCTTGGCCCTGCTCAGGACACCCCAATAATCCCACCCTGTGCATCCCTGAGAGCGCTGTCCAAACACTCCTGGAGCTCTGGCAGCCTTGAGGTTGGGACCATTCCCTGGGGAGCCTGTTCAGGTGCCCCAGCACCCTCTGGGGAAAGACCCTTATCCTAATATCCACCCTGACACAGCTCCAGCTGTTCCCTCAGGTCCTGTCCCTGGTCACACAGAGCAGAGCTCAGGGCCTGCCCCTCCTCTTCCCCTTGTGAGGAAGCTGCAGAACTGCTGTGAGCTCTGACCTCACAGCAGAAGAGTTTCCTCTTCTCCAGTTGAACAGACTAAGTGCCCTCAGCCGCTCCTCGTGTGGCTTCCCCTTCCACCCCTTCACCACTCCAAAACCCTACTTTAGACACTCTCTAACAGCTTTAGATCTCTCTTATATTGTGGCACTCCAAACAACACACAATATTTCATGGTGAGGCTGCCCCAGCCCAGAGCAGAGTGGGACAATCCCCTCGCTGGCCCTGGTAAGATCACTATCATGATGGAAAAAGATTTTTGGCTTGTTTGTCAAGCTCTGAAAGCTTTGCAAGAACTTCCCTTCAGGAAAGAGCTCCATCTGTTTCTACGCATTTGCAGGTGAAACCTGGGGAGTGCCTGTATTATCCCAGTGCTGCCTGAAGCAGAAGCTGAAGGCTGGTCCAGGAGAACCAAGGCCTCTCAGAGCTTTCATAATTACAGTTATGAAATACCTCCCCAAATCCTACGGACATCACTCATTCACCTGTGTATTCAGATATGCTTCCTAAAAAATGTCCTCTGAGGAGGAAAACCAGGGAAATCATTTCCCAACCACATCACTTCAGAGGGGTTACACTGTATGAAATCAGTACCTCAGCAATAAGTGACCACAGTGATTTTTCTCCAGAAAGTCACTTTAAACAAAAGCATCAAATGTCAGCTGTAAGCTTAGAAACACACTTTTTAAAAATAATGTAGGACATTTGATTTCAGAGTAATGCAACTCACTCTAAGTATTTCTATAGAGCATGTTTTTTTTCCTCTAAAATAAAAAATAGACCAGCTGTCTACAATATACATATATTTTTAATATGCCACAAAGCCTTTCACTTAAACCTAAAGGTCAGTCTGAAATGTTTTGCAGACTCCTAGGTACTCTGAGATTCTATAAATTAATTATTTGCTTATTATTTACGCAGAATCCTCTAAGATACCCCTGTAATTTAAAAATGTTAATTTCTTACCTTTGCAGCAATAGCAATGATACTGCTTTCATTAAAATTGCCATGATAAAATCATAGATTCATAGAGCATCCTGAGCTGGAAGGGACCCACAAGGATCACTAAAGCTCTGCACAGGACAGTCTCAAGAACCACACATCTTAATTCTACTTCTCCAAAGAAATTTAAATAATGGTTAATGCAGTAAAAATATCATATGGAATTGATGGCAGATGATACAACAGACCAAACTATCTTCTGTTTATTTTCAGTTCCTCACAACAGGTATGTCACCACCTAATACAAGCATTTGTACATCAAACAATAAAAAAAAAATGCCAGCCATTATTACCTTAGGCTGGACTCTTTTATTTCTTCTCACTTGTAAACAAGAGTTACTGAAGAAACTGAAATCACAGCAGCTCTCACTGCATCTTTCTTGCTTTTCCCATAATGACAAAGCTCCATGTTTTAAATCTGTCTCCATTAAATTGTTCTTTGTGATTTAAACCTGACACTGCAGTTATTCTGATCCAACCTGTGCCCCTCTGTGAATAAAAGCCTGGGTTGATTGATGATTTTTAGGGTGAGCTGGTTGGAATCAAGTCCCAGGTTGTTTTATCATGTTCCCTAGCAATGACACAAACCAATTTGAGCTGAACTGGGGAGCTGATGCTCTATGAAATCTTTGAGGACTTTACAGCAGCACAACATGTTCGTCAATTAGGCTGAGCAGCATTGCAAACTCATCCCTTGGGATGCCTCATCTACTTTGCTTTCCTTCCTTCTGTTTCTTATTCTTTTTCAAAGACACAGCTGCAGTTTTAGCTCACCTGCTCTGAACGTGAACTGCCTAATGAGGGTGAATCCAAGGTAATTCCCAGTGTTACTGAGAGTTCCAGCAGTGCCCCTGAGCACCACACTCACAACTTCCTCTTACTCTTGACAATGTTGAAATGAGCATTCTAGGTAGTCCTGTCTCTGTTTACACCCTAATCCTCTATAGATATTCCATCAGCAAAATGCCTGCAGCTGGAGCAGCCTCAGCTTGGAATATTAAAGGAACTGACCTTGGCTGTCTTTTATTCAAGTATTCCTGACAGACTCCATGAGGAAATATCTAATGCTTAGTCTCAACTCCTTATTTTCTTTACTTTTCTTATGAGAGTGATAAAGCAATTTGTTGAATTGCACTAAGATGTTAGTTCACTTTGTTAAATTGCACTGGGTTGTTTTGGTTTTTTGGTTTTTGGTGGGGGTTTTTTGTTTGTTTGTTTGTTTGCTTTGGTTTGGTTTTTTGGTCTTTTTTAATATGTATACACAAAATATTGGTTGCACTTTCCCATGAACCTTTCCACCCCTTCACCTGATATCCCCTCTCTTTCCCCTCCCCCTGGTTCAGTCCCCATTGGTCAACAAACCCTCCTCCCCTCTCCCTTTTCCCTAGGGATTAAAATTCCTTGCCCTGGGCTCCAAGGTGTAGGTTCTACATTAAAGCTGTGGGACTGTGTCCCGTGAGGTTTAAGGGTGCCTCTTTGTCTTTTCTCTTCGTCTTAGCCCAGATTTCCCCCCATGGTCCATAGCTAGCCAGGGTTGGACCGCAGGGGCGAGTGAAATTTTGGGCAGCCGTTCATATTAAAAATAAAAAATACAGACACAAATTTTACTAAAGTGAAAGGTTTTTGGTTTTTGTTTTGTTTTGTTTTTAACAGAGGAGCAATGCCAGCCTTAAAACAATAAAGCCACAGTGGGTTTGGAATTTAAAAAAATATAAAAGAAATCTTTAAATCAGCTTTTCTTATTCCACTCCCCAGCCATGGGCAGAGACACCTGCCACTATCTCAGGTTGCTCCAAGCCCATCCAACCTGCCCTTGAACTCTTCCAGGGATGGGGCAGCCACAACTTCTTTGGGCAACCTGTGCCAGGACTTCTCCACCCTCACAGGGAAGAATTTCCTCCTCATATCCAACCTAAACCTCCTCTCTGTCAGTGTGAAGCCATTCCCCCTTGTCCTGTCACTCCAGGCCCTTGTCAAGAGTCTCTCTCCATCTTTCCTCTGGGCTCCCTTCAGGCTCTGCAAGGCCACAATGAGGTCACCCCAAAGCCTTCTCCTCTCCAGGCTGAACAATCCCAATTCCCTCAGCTTTTCCCCACAGGAGGAAAACCAGTTTGATATGAAAATGCCAGTGACCATTTAATAGAAAAGGCAAATGACAAATGTAATCAGGACAAGTGCATAAATATGGGAATGAACTTCAGCTCTGTAAGTGAACTGTCTAATTGTTACCAGAAAAAGGAAAAAAAATCAACCAAACAACACAAACAATAACAACAACTAAAAAATGAAGCAAGTCTGTGGCTTCCCAACATTTTGCATTAGGCTCATGAAAGAAATCACCTCTCTCCCAAACCTCACTTCACTTATAACCTCAGTCATCACAATGGCAATTACATGGCTACTGCTAAAAAAATATAAGGACAGTACTACCCATAGGTTTTTGAACAGAACTAAAACCAGATATATTTATTACACGGAAATATGCAAAGACAGGATGCAACTTCCAGGCATATCCCTGTGCCTACATTTTCCTCTAGACCAGCTCTGAGTGTTTTGGATGGCTCTGTCCTCTTGCAAGGGCTGTATGCAAAGCCCAGGGATTTTGTTTAGGGAGGCTGGACAGCCTTCTGCTGGAATCTACTTTTAGCTCTTGCAAGATGTCTACATTTAGCTGCACAGGCCAGAAGCCAGTTTTCAGGAATGCTGCAGGCAGTTGAGCATTTTAGGAATGCAGGTGCATGCCTGGTGACTCACTGCTGTCCACTTTTTCCCACCCCCAAGCAGAGGAGAGCACTGGAAACCCCAGGGATTCAGGCTGCTGTCTGCATTTCACATGCTGTGTACTCAATAAATAATAAATTGACAATAAATGGGCCAAAAAGTCCATGGCTGGCACATGTGTATTGCTGTCATTAATTAAATAATAGATTTCAAGTACATGTTATGCCTCGCTTTCTCTTTGGGCAGGAGGAATTTGTCAGAAGTCATCCCCCAGTGGTGTTTCAGGAAAAAATGTATTTATTAAAAACTTTCTATTATTTGTAGAAAATATTTTAATAGTATACTGCTAATGCACATTATAAATTCTCAGAATATTAGGGAGACTTCAAAGGAGAACTGCTTCATACACATTACTGTACAAAGAATAATTAGAATTAAAGTGGAGGATCTCAAGCAGTGGCTTCACATCTAAACAATTCTGTGACAGTGATATTGCAATGTCACTCTCACCACACCAACCCTGTGTTTTCAGGTGTGCTACCACAGCCTCGTCTCACTCTTTGCATAACAACACTCACTTTACATCCTGTGTAAAACCTCCCTGCAAACTAATGTCATCATCAGGACAGTAATAAATATCACATGTTAAAAAATGCAAATTTTGATCATAAATCAATTTTTTCCTCTGTACACTCTTCATTTCTTCTGTGTAGAGGAGCTACTGCAGTATGTACTGGGTAATGTGTCTCTGGAATGATATGGATGAAAATTTGGGAGTTAGGCAGTGTTCCCACTTAGGAACAGGCTGTGATGTGTGGAGGACAGAATGCTTCCCATCAACTTCAATAACACACTTCCCCACTCTTTTGGGAGCAGCTGGAAAAATCTGCCTCCAAATTTCTTTGGCAAGAAAGATGAATCAAAGCAAATGAGGAAAGGGGAAGGAGGAGCAGATCTCAGACAAGCTCCAAAGGGGACACAGCTCAGCAGGAAATGTGCTCTCCATTATCACTTATTATTGCAACCTCACAGGGGCTAATGAAGGTACAGGGCACAAAGGTGATGGATGGGAGAATCAGACTTTTTTCCATACACAAACCACCATCCAAATCAGAGGTGGAAAACACGTCTCCTACTGGCCATGATTCTTCTTAAAACTATCACTTCCAAACTATTCAGTGCTACATACTCTCTTGCTGGTTTGAATGTTCCCAGGATCTTTGGCAGCTCTTCATATTTGCAGTTCCTCTGCAGGTAGCCTAACTGCAGCCAACTCTGGGTAAATATATCTCATCTGCCTTTGATTTATGGGCAAGATTCAACCTTCCTAGAACAGGCTTTGTGCAGGTGGAAGTGCAGGGGGAATGGGTGGGAGCACCAGAACCCATCCACGTGGCAGGAAAATGAGCTTGAAAGGGTTTCACTTAATGATCTTTCTCTCAAGCAAAACAGCTGGCCTGCCTTCCCCAAACCTGACTGTAGCTTCATGGTTACATCTCCACAGCCATGTGAACACAGCCAAAGGGAACATTTTTTTAATAAGGGAATTGAGTTCTACCTAAAATCACTACAGGACTTCTAGATGTGATCAGAGATTACTTACAAGGGCATGGAGTGATAGGACAAGTGGGAAAGGCTAAAATTGAAATAGAGTAGGTTTAGATTGCATATTATGAAGAAATTCTTTCCTGTGAGGATGGTAATGTGTACTAAAATACTGTATCCATGTGGGTGAGGACACAGCACGTTCATCATAATACTCTAAGAATCATAAAATCATGGAATGGTTTGAGTTGAAAGGGTCCTTAAAGTTCATCCAGTTCTACTCCCCTGCCATAGGCAGGGACACCTTCCACTATCCCAGGTTGTTCAGAGCCCCATCCAGCCTGGCCTTGGACTATTCCAGTGATGGGGCAGCCACAGCTTCTCTGTGCCAGGGCCTCCCCACCCTCACAGAAACAGTGACTCCACCACCTTGCTGCAAAGCCCATTCAAATGCCCAGTCACCCTTTCTGTGAAGAAATTCGTCCTGAAAACTGGCCAATTGCTGCCCATCTTCAATACAGGGAAGCACCACAGCATTCTAAGTTCCTGGGGAGTTCCATTTCTGTCTCCCTCTTTGGGGGTCTACGCAGTTCTCCTAACTTTGCTGTCCTGAATGCATCCCTTTTCCTGACTTAGATAAGCTGGAGAAATCACAGAACCCCAGAATAAAGGATAAGCCTGGAAGGAACCAGTGGACCCTCTTGTCCCACCTCTCTGTTCCAGCAGGGCCATCCCAGAGCACAGGATTGTGTCCAGATGGTACCGGAATATCCCCAGTGAGGAGACTCCACACCCTCTCTGGACAATCTGTTCAGTTCTCCATCACTGTCCAGGACAGAAGTTCTGCCTCGTGTCAGTGGAACTTCCTGGGATCAGTTCCTGTCCATTCCTCTGGCACCACTGCTGGGCCCCCAGAGCAGAGCCTGGGCCCTGCTGGGAGCCCTCCCTGCACACAGGGACACCCAGGGCTGAGGGCCCCTCTCAGCTGGGGCTCCTCTCGAGGCTGGACAGCCCCAGCTCCCTCAGCCTTTCCCTGGCAGAGATGCTCCAGGCCCTAAATCATCTCTGCAGCCTCTGCTGGCCCAGCTCCAGGAGCTCCCTGTCCCTCCTGTGCTGAGGATCCCAGGACTGGACACAGCACTCCAGATGTGCCTCCCAGGGCTGTGTAAGATTTGCTCCTTCTTACATTTTGTTGACTTACAGGCAGCTCTGTTCTATGAAATAGTGACAGACTCTGAAGCAGCTGAACCCCACTCACAAATTGAGTGAAAAAATCAACATGCCTTTTACCCAGGGATGGACTAACTTATGGTCCAGCAAAATTATAGCAAACAACTGGAAAAAAACTGTATGTTAAAACTTATAATTGAATTAAATAATGCAAGAAATACCTACTAACATTATAAGTCTCTGATCTGTGAAAATGCATTAGAGTGAGGCTGTGTTGTTGCTAATACTTGACAAAAGTTAAGATGGTTAAGGCTTATTAAAATTCCTTTTTGTTTTTCTTGATATTTTGCTCACATTCATCATCTGACCCTTTGATATGCAAACACTTTGCAAATACAAGTGATAGCCACATAGCTCTACTGCACTGGAATGATAACTCGATGTTATCACGCCCTCTAATGTTGACTTTGTACATAGTTACATGTTGCAGCAGCCCTCTTGTTAGAGGGTAGAAACGAGCCAAGACACAGAATTCTTGTTTATCACATCATGAAAAGGGTCCTGGTTTATTCCTCTTCACAGCTCAGCCATCCTGACTCCAACTGTTCACTGACTCTGGCTGCAGCAAGTTCCTACTGCAGGTTTCCCTTGCAGCCTCTGACTGCTGGTTATTTCCTGCTGAACTCTGACAACATGTATTAGTTTGCAGACTCTGACTGTGGGCTTTTATTCAGCTAGACTGTGATTGCAGGTTCCAACAACAGGCTCTAACTGCAGACCCAGACTGACCTCACAGCACTGATTCTCTCCCCTCAGGATCCTTCTTCTTCATCCTTACATTCACAATCTTCCATGATGATCCTCCTCTCACCAGCTAACCCACTCCCTTTTTTCACACTTCTCTTTATTGGCTATAGGCTATTATTGGCTGTGGTGACTCATCAGGGGTGAGGCTGTATTGGGTAATTAACACAGCTGTTACTTACCGGGGACAATGGTATTCCCTTCTCCTACAGCTACAGACTTTTAACATTCTAAAAAATATGTACCTATCTACTAACCTTTATGCTGGGATAGGCTTCACAAGGTATTTCTGAAAGAACTGCCTGATTTTAACTCTTTAGAATCTTCACCTTAATGAATCCTGCAAAGACAATAAAATGAAAGCAAGATTTACACAGACTTACTGGAAGTAAAAAACAAAAATTGTAACACCCAAGTAAATTTCTCATCTGTTCAAGCAGGCAAACAGAAAGAGAATCTGTCATCTTTGGCTCTACAAGATGGCCTATCACCAAGCAGATAAATATCATCTGAGTTTCAATCACTTCTATTTCTTATGATTTCTTTGTACGTTGGAGTATTGTAAGTGTCCCCAAGGGCTGTCAGTATGAAAAAGAATTTGGTGAAGGAATTGAGATGCCTGAACATTAAAGAAAGCTTTAATACACTAAGAACCATGTAGATTCTTTTACGCTCAAGGCCAGTTAAGTCCTTCCATGCTCTTTTTCAGTTGAGGCTAGAAAAAACTAACCTTTAACTTTTGAGTTGCATTCAAAAACAATGGGGAAAAATACAAAATGCAAGAAAAAGAAATTTCAGCCTGTTAATATCTGAAATGCACAGGAACAACTCATGCTCCAGGTCTTCATTTAAATGTACACAAGTGTTGTAAATATTGGGGGTGTGAGGACAGATTCAGCAGAGCAGAAACAGCCTCGACCCAAAAAAGTTCTTTTTTTCTTTTTATCACAGCTTTTTGGCTTCCTCTCAAGAGAACAACGTCACACCTGAGTGGAGACAGACCAGAAATTCTTTGCAAGCAGCAGGACAAAGTGTTTTAAATGCAAAGAGCAGGGTTTTGTAGGGAGGGTCACCAGAAGTGGCAACATCCTGTGTTCCTCTTTGTGGTTTGCACTGATACGCTTCGAGTCTGTTGGGTTAATGAAAGTCAGGACAAGAAAAGTCATCTGGCATGAAAGGCAGAATAAATTTATCTGCTTAGAGCAAACTACACTCAACCACTCTGTTGAAAATTAAAGAGCAGTTTATGGAATTCCTGCTGCAACTGATCTCAGGAAATGGCATTTGGGCATTTTTGTTTCTATTAGAAAAATAATGGGAAAAGATTTGCTTCCCTTATTAAATCCCATGTCTCTGAATAAGCATTAAGAGACATCTTTATTATTTAGCCACTTTAAAGACACAGATTTTCATATCAACAGAATATCTGAGAATAACCAATATAGACCTGGGAAATTAAGGCTTTGGACCTTTGAATTACAGAAGGAAATAATCACACACTTAAGAGTTTCTGAATCAAAACTAAATTCTGTTTTCTTCAGAAATAATGAAAGCAGGAACAGTGATCTTCGTCTTACACTAACCTGATTGATAATGCATCAAGAGCAAAGACAACCAATCTGCAAGGAATCAGTGAAAGCATTAACAGAAGGCTTGGCAAAGGTAAAGATAAGACCTGAAGGACAAGATGGACTGGCTCCAGAAGTGGCCAATGGGAATCTCATGGGGTTTAACAAGACCAGGTGCTGGTGCTGCACCTGGGTCAGGACAAAGGACAACCCCTGGGATCAATCCAGGGGGGATGAGCAGAGGGAGCAGCCCTGGCAGAAGGACTTGGGGGTGCTGTGGGTGAGAGCTGCCCCTGCCCAGCCGTGTGTGCTGGGACCCAGAGCCCCAGGGCAGCAGGGGAGGGGGGATTCTGCCCCTCTGCCCTGCTCTGCTGAGACCCCCCTGCAGGGCTGCATCCAGCCCTGGGCCCAGCACAGGAAGGACAGGGAGCTGCTGGAGCCAGGCCAGAGCAGGGACACCAAGGGGACAGAGGGATGGAGCAGCTCTGCTGGGAGGAAAGGCTGAGGGAATTGGGATTGTTCAGCCTGGAGAGGAGAAGGCTTTGGGGTGACCTCATTGTGGCCTTGCAGTGCCTGAAGGGAGCCCAGAGGAAAGATGGAGAGAGACTCTTGACAAGGGCCTGGAGTGACAGGACAAGGGGGAATGGCTTCACACTGACAGAGAGGAGGTTTAGGTTGGATATGAGGAGGAAATTCTTCCCTGTGAGGGTGGGAAGACCCTGGCACAGGTTTCCCAGAGCAGCTGTGGCTGCCTCATCCCTGGAAGTGTCCAAGGCCAGGTTGGATGGGGTTCTGAGCAACCTGGTCTGGTGAAAGGTATCCCTGCCCATGGCTGGGGGGTTGGAACTGAATGATCTTTAAGATCCCTTCCCACCCCAGCCATTCCATGATTCTATGATACTGCTTTGTTAATGCAATTCCCTGAGTCACGAGTAATACAGGGAGAAATGGATCTGCTGCCATCCTCTGTAATCAATAGGCTCAGATAGGAAATTACTGACACTGTGGATTAGTAAAATCTCAGTTTCATTAATCAGTAACAATCATTTCACTGCTTTATGAAACTCCCTACCTTAGCATGGTAGTATGATGCTCAATGAAGCCCCAGGAGCTCCAAGGAAATTCCTCATTGTCTGAGCCTGACTAATGCTGCTGACTTCCAGTAAGAGCATATACAGGCAAAAATATCTGCCAGACTGCAACCAACAATTAAAGTGACCTTCAAAATTAATAAATTCAAGGAATACAGTTAAATATTATAAAGTGTTTTATTTTAGTTTTTTTTAAAAATACAACATTCTAAAAAACATTTCCCTGTTATCCATACTGCCATAGTGCTGTATAGACTATTTTAATGCCAGGAGTCTAGGAATTAAAGAATTAAAATTATCACAAACCAACATCTCTAAATATAATACATCAAAAAGCTGGTGGCCCAGATGTCACTTGGCTTAAATAACATTATTATTCAGTGGCACTTAAAGATCCCTACCAATTACTTGAATAAAAACTCATCCTACATCAGACACATCCGTAACAAGAGTCCTCCAAGATGATTCCAGGATGCTGCCCACCCTCTGTTTATCAGCAAAACCCTTTCCAGAGTCTTTTCCTCTGTGTGGCACTTTGTCATTGACCATTTAACTGCTGGTAGCACTGGGATGGAGAGGTTTGACTCTTGCCAGCCTGGAGAGTCCAAGTCTAAGACAGTGAGTAGGTGACTTAACAGGAACACATTTCACAGAGGCATTACTGCTTCCTGATGGAGCTGGAGATGATTTTAAAACAAAACAAAAAAAAATTAGAAGTTTAAAGGGAAAAAATATTGTATGACTGTTGTCTTCTAGTAATTTTCCTAGCAAGAGAAAAGAAGCATTCTGAAGAGAGTGCAAAAAGGTCCGAACCACAGAGGCACATGGAAATCACTCCCCAGGGATTTGGGATTCCTCCCTCTGGGAGCCAGTGCAGCAGGAAGGGTGCACAGGTTAATTACCCAGCCACACACTGCAGCTACACTGGGCAACTGTTCCAGTGTCCTGGGCATTTTCAGGACTCCACAGAGAAACACTGAACACAGCTCCAATGGGGAAACTTGAGGGAAAGGAGCCAAACAGAAAGAGCCGTGTACAGAAAACAAAGAGTACATGTGAAAAAAATCAAAATAATCAGGAGTCAGCAGCATGCTCAAACACTTTGAGAAAATAAAGCTTTTAAGCATTTGCTTTATTAGAGCAGCTAAAATACTCCAGATTTTTTTTAGTATTTTTTGTTTGGAATAGGTAATAATTTAGCACATACCAGAGATAAAGAAAGCTCTAAATAAGAGAGAAATGGACATGAAAAGATCTTTTGATTAAGGTCTGATCCACAGTTTGGAAAACATTTTATAAGCCCCATGCAGATAAAAGAATTAAGGACAATGCTATCAAAGAAGCATAGATACAGATTTTCTTCCTTTCTCTCTTTTTTTGTTTTAAATCTGTCCAAAGAAAATCTTTATAAAATGTATGTAAAGGGCAGGCATTTTCCTGGAATAGTTTATTTTTTTTTGTTTGCTTTTAGGAGAGATTGCTAAAAGCTTAAGTCAACCCATGTATGTGTCTATAGCTGCAGCCTCACCCATACCTGGTGGTGTCCATTTAGGTTTTCTGTCTGTGACAGGACTTGATGCACACAGAGGCCTCCCAGCTGCTTCTGAGGGACTGGATATCACCTTCTGCCTCAGCTCAGAATTGTGTTCTGTTGTCCAGGAAGGAGAAACTACAGGAGATGCTGAGATGGAAAAAAATTACTTTAGAAAGATGCTTTTTTAGCAGAGAAATCACCACTTAAGATGACAGACCACTGCACAGCAGAAATAATGAGGATGCAGCTTGCTCTTCCAAAAGAAGACAGTCACACAAGCAAAGAGAGGCTACTTGCTTTTTAAAATAAGCTTAAACAAAGCCAGCAGTGAAAGCTCCAACACCTGATATTATTCCAGAGTCACTGTTTTGACACAAACACCAGAAAACAACGGGAAAAATGAACAGAGGATCTTTAAAGAGATGAAACTCTCCTGGACTACAAAGGCAGAAGGAATTTCTCCTGACATACAAATGCAGAGAAGCAGTGACATTTTGCTGGTTTTGGAGAGAATAAGCTCCAGTGTGTAAATTTAGTGTGAAAGTGCAAATGAGATGTCACAAGTATGAGGGGATAATGTTTCAGTAAGGGGGGAATGAGGGAAAATGCAGTAAAAGCAGCACAAATTTCACTAAAAATCCAAACTAAAAGTAAGGCATCACATCTAAAGCATATCTAAGGAGAGAGTTTTAGTGGAGAACTTACTGGGTACAGACTCTGGCTCAGAATCAAGATCATGGGCTCTGTCATCACTGTCAACCACCAATGACTTGTGTTGTGCTGGAATTTTGTTTGCTGCTGTTCTTTGCCTCCCATCACCCTCAGGTGTGTCATCATCCATAACCTGATTGAGACCTACAAAACAGAACGCGGTTCAGTCAGCTCAAATGCACAGTAAATCTATTCTCTTCCTCTAAAATAATTTGGTATTTCAGTTCCCAGAGTTCATTTTGGTGATATGAAGTTATCCTATTCAGAAGCATACCACTGACACTGGTTTTCATGTGCTTCTCATTGTATTTTCTCAGTGTCAAATTTATCAACATTTATCTGTAATCAGGTTAACAAAAAGAAGATCAAAAATTCACCAATCCACAGGTTTGCTCATTTTAAGACTGGGACCAAATTTTGGATGAATGAATGAATGAATGACACATCCTTCAATCTTTAGTTAAGATAAAGACTCTTTTTTCCACATTAAAAAAAAAAAAAAANNNAAAAAAAAAAAAAAAGAAACCAATGGAAACAAAGGAGAGATAAGCTACTTAAATGCTTTTTGTGAAAAGACTGTGAAAACAACTTACCTAAAAGTTCACTGTCTACACTGCAGTTGGAAAAAGGGGGTCTCCTCTGTGTATTTTCTGATTCAATATTCTTACCTGTTTTAAGATCCAGGGGGAAAAATTTAAATATTACTATACAAAAACACATTATAAAAAGTAAAAATATTAAAAAATTAAAACAGCTGACCTTTTGATCTGTCCCTAATCCAAGAATATATTTGGAAGACCTTACAGAAGAGTTTCTTCTCTCACAGAAAAAAACCCCAAGAACATAAGAAAACAGGCAATACCTAGAAACTCTCTCTTTTCATGACATCTTGAAGTAAAATATGATTTTCAAACTATTTCAGTGTAAAATAAATTGCCATGTTCAAATTCACTGCATATAAATAAAGTATTGCATGGAACAGTAAAATAACCTTGTTCTGCTGAATTTTGCACTTCTTGGGGATTTGCAGATTTTGCTTTGACAGATAAGGCTAAGGCAACTTCCAAATCTCTTTTATAAAGTTTGTCATCCAAGGATAACCTGGGGAAAAAATGCCAACATGTTAAACAATAAACCAATTATATGCGTGTTACAGAACTATTTCTGGCTCAGAAAACTCCTTAAAATTCAGATACTTGTGAAGAGATTAAGATTTCAACACTTATTTATAGCATATTGTGTTACAAATATTACATCTTGAAATAATTTAGACAAAACACACACGAATTTTTAAAGCACTCTATACTTCAAAGCATTATGATTGCAAACAGTGTATATGTGCATATATGTAGATCCATCCATCTATATATGAACTATTTACTGGCATTACTACAGGAAAAAACCAGTGATTGCCTTTGCTTGAAATGCCACACCAAAATGTAATATTGAGACAACTCTACTAATAAAAATTATATTTCCCTTTTTCATTGTCATTGACTTTGTATCTTCCTTTAAACATGTTCTTTTGGAAGGAATCAAAATGTCTTCATGTTTCTCTGGCTTAGTAGTCCCTAAGAAACTCAGAATTTTTTGAGTTATTTGAAGGTGCATCAATAAGGCTCAAAATCTTTTTTATAGTTATGTATTAGCTTTTTGTTCTCACCTGCTTAAAACTCTAGGGGAAAAGAAACCAAACCCAAATATTCTTATTGAAATCCTGTTTTACACAGTTGACCACAACATTTCTTACCTCTTACTAAGTGTCTGTGTCTGTGATGGAGTCACTTCTTTGGGTTTTTTTGGCTTCTCTTTTTTCTCCTTCTTTGATTCCTTGAGCTGTGTTCTGGATTTTTTGCTTGAAGGTGCAAAGTCTTCATCTGTTGGAAAACAGCAACAAGCTCTCATGAGTTTTCCTATTTTCTTAAATTTCATCATTTTCATTACAGACTGAAAATATATCAACATAACCTTTCCTGGAAATTAATCCTATTTTAAAAGACCACAACAACTGTAACTGCATTATCTTTAAATGTATTTAAAAGGAAAATTCAACAGACCCTCTGTTATATATGCTTTTATGTAAGAGGCAATGATTTCAAATTCTTGATGTACAAGAACATCCCACTTACCATCATCTTCCAAATCCCCAAACTGAGAATAATCAACAACTTTCTTGTTCCTATGGCAAAAAAATATAAAATATACACTATTAATCCTTCCTGACTGAGCATCTTGATTTCGTACCACTTTGGGGTAAATAATGCTTTACAAGAAAAAAAAGCAATACGTGTTAAGGTGGACAGAATTACGGAATCATGGATGATTAATGAGTTGGAAGGGACCCACAAGGATCATCCAGTCCAGCTCCTGGCCCTGCTCAGGATACCCCAACAATCCTACCCTGTGCATCCCTGTGAATGCTGTCCAAAAGCTCTGGAGCTCGGGCAGCCTTGGGGTTGTGCCTATTCCCTGTTCCAGTGCTCCACCACACTCTGGGGGAAGAACCTCCTAATATCCAACCTAACCCTCCCATGGCAAAGCTCCAGCCGTTCCCTGGGTCCTGTCCCTGGGTACAGAGAGCAGAGATAAACCTATAACCAGTGAAACTGCACACAATGGCTTATTAGAAATAGGTTGTCGATTTTTTTTTCAGAGACTCCACACCCTCTCTGGACAATCTGTTCAGTCCTCGGTCACTGCCCAGGACAGAAGTTCTGCCTCACGTCCAGGTGGAACTTTCTGGGATCAGTCCCTGCCTGTTCCTCTGGCACCACTGCTGGGCCCCCAGAGCAGAGCCTGGGCCCTGCTGGGAGCCCTCCCTGCACACAGGGACACCCAGGGCTGAGGGCCCCTCTCAGCTGGGGCTCCTCTCGAGGCTGGACAGCCCCAGCTCCCTCAGCCTTTCCCTGGCAGAGATGCTCCAGGCCCTAAATCATCTCCATAGCCTCTGCTGGCCCTGCTCCAGGAGCTCCCTGTGCCTCCTGTGCTGAGGATCCCAGGACTGGACACAGCACTCCAGATGTGCCTCCCAGGGCTGGGCAGAGGAGCAGGATCACTCCCTGACCTGCTGGCACCGCTCTTCCCAGTGCACCCCAGGATTCCATTGGCCTTCTGGTCTCCCAGGGCAATGCTGGCTCATGGAGAGCCTGTTGTCCACCAGGACTCTCAGGTCCTTCTCATCAGAGCTGCTGGCCAGCAGGTCATTCCCAGCCTGTGCTGATGCATGGGGCTGTTCTTCCCATGTGCAGAATCCTGCACTTGTCTTTGCTGATTTTTAGACACTTCTTCTCTGCCCAGCTCTGCAACCCAACCAGGTTCCTCTGAAGGGCTGCACAGCACTCCGGGGTATCGGCCACTCCTCCCAGCTTTGTGTCATCTGTGAACTGCTGATAAGACATCGACCCCTTCATCCATGTCATGGATGTGCAATTTAAACAACACTGGGCCCAGTATTTACCCCCCGCAAGGCTGTATCCAGCTCTGGGATCCCAGCACAGGAAGGACAGGGAGCTGCTGGAGCCAGGCCAGAGCAGGGACACCAAGGGGACAGAGGGATGGAGCAGCTCTGCTGGGAGGAAAGGCTGAGGGAATTGGGTTTGTTCAGCCTGGAGAGGAGAAGGCTTTGGGGTGACCTCATTGTGGCCATGCAGAGCCTGAAGGGAAGCCACAGGAAAGATGGAGAGAGACTCCGGACAAGGGCCTGGAGTGATAGACAAGGGGGAATGGCTTCACACTGACAGAGAGGAGGTTTAGATTGGATTAGGAAACAATTAGGTAAAAATGATTCCCTGTAAGGGCGGAGAAGCCCTGGCACAGGCTGCCCATAATAGCTGTGGCTGCCCATCCCTGGCAGTGTCCAAGGCCCGGCTGGATGGGGTCTGAACAACCTGGAAGGTGTCCCTGCCCATAGCAAGGGGTTAGAACTGGATGGTTTTTAACGTCCCTTCCAACCCAAACCATTCCACGACAGAACCCCGGGGGACTCCACTAATGCCAGGCCTCCAACATGCCCCTGTGCCACCGATCACGCCCGCTCCGCTGGATGGGAAAGGGGCCACCCTGGAATCCCCCAGAGGCCCCGAGGGGATCAGGGGAGCCCCTGGCCCCTCAGCCCCGGCACACGCACCTCCTGGCCGGCCGCGCCATCACCGCCCCCGCCGGCTCCGCTCGGCGGGATCGCCACAGAGCAGCGCCGAAAGTGCCGCTGCGGACGCGCAGCTGCGATGACGGGACGGGGTAGGCGGAACATCCCGGCTCCCCCTTCCCCGCGGCCCGGTTAACCCGCGGCTGCCCGCCCGGAGACAGGTGAGTCGGGACGGGACGGGACGAGACGAGCCGGCTCCCGGTGCCTGCGAGCGCTGCCGCTTCCAACGGAGGGAATGCGGACACCGGGAGCTCCCCGCGGCGGGGAGGGGGCGGATGGGATCCCGCAGGCCGTGTCCTGCCGGCTTTGAGCCGGCGATTTCAGGAGCAGGAGGTCCTCTTTGGAACAGGGGGTTTGTCCCCTGCTCCTTCTCCATCAGCGTCCTCCCCACCTCCTCGCTGCATGGGGGAGCAGCAGAAAGAGCGTGGTCGGGTTTGTGTGTTTCCCAGGATTTCCCTTTGAATCCCACTCCCAGAGAGGCCGGGACACCGCCTCGCATCAGTATTGGTTGTGCTTAGATGTTTGTTTTGAAACTGTCTTGTTTCATCTGTGTCTAAAACGTATGTTTGTTCACAGAAATACGACCCAACCCCAACCGCCCCCCCCCCCCCCCCCCCCANCCCAACCCGTGTATTCTGCTGTAGATTTTTTTAAAAAATTATTGTTTTTTCTTCTCCTCGGGGTGTGGTTTTTAGCACTGAGGAGGGTTGGGCTGAAGCAATGTGTCCAGCTTTGCAGGGGATGTTCAAAACAGAGGGATGTGAACGAGCAGAGGAGCCATGTGGAGGGTAAAAATACCAGCACTGTTGTCCCAGCCTGTATTTTCACTCTGTACATCTTGCATCTCTTTTGGCTTATTTTTAATACAGGTTACACAAAGACAAAATCAGCTCTTTCTAAATATCGTTGCAAACATCTGCTCCCCCACTGCCCAGGCCTTGCACCTGCAAAAGGAGGAAATAAAATCTCTATGCACTCTGCAGGATTTCAGCTTTTGAGGCATCTGTGACAGAAGTCGGCGTGTTTCAGTTAATTTTCTGTTTATCAGGATTCCCGTGTGCCCTGGTTCTGCTTTTAAGTCAGGAGATTTACGCTGTAATTTTTAAGAGTAATTACCCAAATTTATATATTGACATACTCAAGTACATTTTAGAAGCACTTGATATTTTGGAAACTAGTATTTATGCTTCTTTTCCAGATGCATGTATTTGGAAGTCAAAACTGAGTATCTATGAAAATTTGGGGGGGTTAAATATTTTTTGCTGTTTATTATTAGCAAAGCCATGGCTTTTCATTATCATTTTTATCTCTGAGTTTACAAAAATAATTCTTTTAACTTTCTCGTTACTTTCATTTCTATTGCAGAAAACAAACTCAAAAGGATGAAACCTAATAAAGGAAAAGCTTTAACTAGAGAGAGAGACTATGTGTACAAATTCAGTGCTGGAAATGAACATTTGGTGCTTACGGTGCCTCTCAAATTCCCTGTGCAAGAGAATATCAATCATTTGCATGGACGTCTGATGGTTCTGCACAACCTGCCATGCTTTATAGAAAATGGTATGAATAGATTTCCTTAATTAATTTCAAGTATCCTCATCCATAAGTGTCTTACAGCGTGCTCTAAGAAACCAGAATAAGGGTGTTTTACTGGAACAGTTTTTACAAAATTGGTTTTTAATCAGAAAAACGTCAGAGAAAATTACTGTCAGTGCCAGCAAGTACTAGCAAGAAAAGGTTTTCAGGTGAAAAACTTTATTTACAGGTTTTCTCGGTGACTACTGATGTGTTCTGTTGATGGACCATTTTCTTCTTCTTATAACAGACCTGAAGCAATCTCTTAGTAAATTTGTAGAAGAGGAAACTATAAAAGATTATGACAGAGAAGCTGAAGTGGCTCTGGAAGCAGTGAAATCGGGAAAAGTAGACATTAACCAGCTGGCAGATACTTGGGCTAAAGCTTATAAAGAGGTAAGATTAAGGCTGGGAGGTTAATATTCAAGGCTTGCTTTGTGAGAGTATGTTTGTGTGTGCAATCACAGTTGTGAGGATGAAATATTACACTAAAATTCACTGGAAGTCTTGCAGTTTTTTCTTTTTATCTGAATGTGAGCATCAAGTCTTAATTCTAAAGGTTCTTAGTCAGTTTTTCCTTGAATTTAATAGAGTAAAAAGATAGAAAATGGAGAGGCAAACTGTTTGTTCATTTAACAGTTGATACTCAAACAAAAATAGGCATAAGGCTATTTTTAAAGAAGAAAAGAATTAAAGCAAGAACTGACACTCCTATCCTAAATCTCAGTAACAGCAATTAAAGCTAGAAGGAGAAAGTGTACAGTTGAGAGAGACTTTTCAGTTCATTTTTTGAGTTCATATGACTATTTCAGATTATTTAGGGATGATGAGGCTTTAGTTGGAATAATGTCTCCAGTTTCACATGGGATCTTAAAAATAGTGGAATGCAAAAGAACTGGAGGAGTCCTAGTGAAGAGAAAAAAAGAATGACAAACCTGCAGTCTCTGAGGAAAAGTTCATAGGAATTGAATTTGCTTCTCATGAAATGTAGAAAATGTGAAAAATTCCATAAAAAGCTTGCAAAACCGGTGTTCTTGGGCCATTCTTTCTTCAATAAAAATAGCTTTTCTTAAATCAGTGTTGTTGATCAAATTCTTAGTGACATCAGAGGTTAGTCATCCTTACTAGCAAAGCATTTTTGTTTGCACAGCTGGTGTTTTGGGTCTTATCTAGTATTCATCAGGTGCAAATATTATTGTGGATATTGCTATTCTTTCCAAGTTGGTATTGTGTGAAAATTGGTAATTCCTCGCTGTAGTCCAAGCCTTAATGATTCTGACTTCAGCTGCTTTGAAAGAAAAAATGGGAGAGGAGGAAATCAAGAGCTAAAGTAGAATGCAGAAAGGTTAAATTCGGGAAGATAATTTATGTATGGTAAAGGTGGGCTCCCCTGGTTTTACGCCACCATTATAAGGGACCTTTGTATGTCCTAAGAGGTATCTTATCCTTTAAAATCTCTTACATTTTCTTTAGACAACCTTAGAACATGCCAAACCTGAAGAAACCAGCTGGGATGAAGATTTTGCAGATGTTTATCATGATCTGATCCATTCTCCAGCTTCTGAAATGCTATTAAACCTGGAACACAATTATTTTGTTAGCATCTCAGAATTAATAAGTGAAAGGGATGTGGAACTGAAAAAACTACGTGAAAGGTATTACATTTTTATTTTTTAAGTTTTTCTCTCTCTTATTAAATAGGGGTGCCTGCCACTGGGTGCTTTAACTCACAGGACAACATATGTAGCTTGTATTTGTCTGTGTAAACCCAAAGTCATACAGCACTTGGCTGGCACAGGAGTATGTAGAGATTGGGCAAGGGGGAATGGCTTCAAACTGAAGGAGTGGAAATATAGATTGGATATTAAGAAAAAATTCTTTACTCAGGGTGTGCTGAGGCCCTGGCACAGGTTGCCCAGAGAAGCTGTGGCTGTCTCATCCCTAGAAATGTCCAAGGCCAGGCTGGATGGGGCTCTGAGCAACCTGGTCTGGTGAAAGGTGTCCCTGCCGGTGGTAGGGATTGGAATGAAATGAACATTCATGTCCTTTCCAGCCCAAACCATCCCATAATTCTATGATGTCATTAGGGTCAGCTACCTTATATTGATGGTCTCCTATTATTTTCAGTGACTGAGGAGAATATCAGTCTTGATTTCCAGAAAGTGTTTAGTTTGAGTTCTGGAATAGCCTTGTATAGCTGCAGGTGACTCCTTTATCCACAAGAGGGAACACGTTGAATGTGGATTTTTCTTTTTGTGCCAGAGTAGTTTCAGTAGGTCTGGTTTAGCATACTGAGTGGCAGTATTCCTCTTGAGCTGTGTATGGTTAAGCTCACATTAGACAGTGCATAATCAGTTCATACTATGGTTTCTTCTGGACTGAACTCTACATATTTCTAGTTTGTGGGTCACTGTTGCCAATAAGGTGTTAGCAAATCTTTTTGCTGCTCATTGCCTCTTCTCAAGTGTGGATACAGAAAGAGCAGTATTGTAGAGCTCAGGTGTGATGTAGCTGTGTAATGACTCTGCTGGAATTTATATCTCTGGTGGAATTTATCGCATCCCTACATCGGTGGCAGCTGAGGCTGTCCCAAATGAAGGTAAGTGGTGTTCTGTTTATGCAGGAGCTGACTTGAATCCCTGACCCTTGACTCCAGTTTGTTTTGTGGATTTTCATTGCTAAATCTGTGACTGTTCATTTTGTCAGTAACAAACAACCAAGTTTGTTGTTGTATCACAACAAAGGGTGTTCTGCTGGCCAGTCTTCTGAAATCTGTGTTTGCTTCTCCTTCAGGCAAGGAGCTGAAATGGATAAGGTGATGCAGGAGCTTGGGAAGTCACTGACTGACCAGGATGTGAATTCCTTAGCAGCTCAGCATTTTGAGTCTCAGCAGGTAACTAGGATATGTCATGCACATAATCACCTTAAAAAGAACACCCACACCACTCAAATTATCACTGCTCTCCTGTCAGGATTTGGAGAACAAGTGGACCAATGAATTAAAACAAACTACTGCTATCCAGAAGCAGGAATATCAGGAGTGGGTGATAAAGCTTCATCAGGACCTAAAGAATCCCAACAACAGCTCAGTCAGGTATTTAATTATTTTGGGGTGCTTAATTCCAGCTGGAATAGTTCTAAGGATTTGCATTTACATAATCTTTAAAATAGTATACTATAATCCTATTCATTATGATATGATCATATCTATAAATAATTTACATAGGATAATCAAAGCATATCAAAGGCAAATAGGCCATTATAAATAAATATGTGTAATTTTAGGAGTTTCTTCATTGTGTGATGTTATGACCTCTCTGTACCAGAAAGTGTTGTAATGCACTAAAGTACATCTTGACATGAGTAGAATTTCCTCCTATTTTGCCTTTCTTTCCTATGTCTGTCTTTAACACTGTTTCACAAGGCTTTCTGTTACCACTTAAGCCATTATTATTTCTGGAGAATAATGGTACTTAAAAAAATGGTAAGAATGGTTTGAAATAACAAGTCTCTTTTCTTTTCCTATGTGTATGACACTGGACAGCTAAAAAATGGATTTTTTTAGTGTGAACACTTGTGGAGAGAGTTGGATGAGAAGCTTTCCTCTGAGGAAATGGCAGAGAAAGTAGAATTTGTAAATTGGGTGGGATCCTTACTCTTTGTCACTAGTACATTGCTACTTGGCAGTTGAAGTCAGTAGAACTGCTTGCAAGTTTGTGAAAGATTTTTGGAGGTGAGGCACTTTGAAAACAGAGAAACTTCTCACTAATGCAGAAACAAATTGGAGAGATGCTGATGTTCTTCCATGTATTAGGAACAGTATTTGTGTTTTGAATTTAGGGGAAAAAATGAAACTGATACCTGAAATATTTCCTGGTAGTTTGAACTCTGTGGGACATTTCATAAGGTATTTTTTAATCTTCCATTTTGTGTGGGAAGGAGAAAAGAAATGCTTTCTCTAATAACTTCAAGGGTTTGTTGTAAATAGGCTGAGGAGAATTCTTTTTGTTTTCCTTTTATTTCTACATTCTTACTATGTTATAATTAGGTACTATGACTGATTTTTATTTCTCAGTCTTGGAATGTTTTACAAATGGGCCAAGTAATGTAGATCTAACAGTGGAGTCTCTTCCTGCTGTCAGGAAGGTAAAGGTGAAACTTCATGTGTGGAGCTCATGCTCATAGGTTTGGTCTCCTGGTTTCCACAGACCAGCTGAGAAAACTTCTGATAACTTTCGCAAAGTTGTTGATCTTGAATAAAAATTAGGATTAACTTTTTTGATACTTTTCTCATTATTTTAGTGATGAAATTAAAGTTCAGCCCAGCCAGCTGAGGGAATCTGTGGAAGGAAATGGGAGAATCTATGAAGAGCAAAGGTTGTTAGAAGAAAGCTTTACTATTCACTTAGGTAAGTGGAGTAAACCAAGTAACAGCTGGTAATAAATAATGTATCCAGGGCATGTATTATTTACAGTATTTAACTCTCAATGTGTATAATCCATAGTTTGGAATTGCTTTGTGTTTGTTCTTTACGCATGGAAGAGAACAGCATAAACTGTATCAAGCAGTGTCTGAAATAGGTGGAAATCTTAATGGAAGACATTCTAAAAGCAAATTTTAATCCATTTTGGTTGGGTGACTCATGTTAAAAAAAACACAGCAACAGCAAAACATATTGCCTAAAAACGATGCTTCGACTTTTCTTACATTTGGTAGAAAAATGTGTTTACGAATTTCTCCTCCCACGATCAGCTGGCAGCAGAATAGATACTTGCAATTTGTATTTTCGTTTGTGCAGTGGAATCTTCCTGCGCTGTTTTGACCATGTTGTGTTGTGCAGGAGTGGTTTAGGTCACTTTAAAAATCACCCGCAAAAGCACCAGCCAAAGCAGGTTTGATACAAATTTGCAAAAGAGTAAAACAGTTCAAAGGCAAGGTTCACGCTATCACTACATAGATAGAACACAGAGAGGAAAATTGGATTATAACCAAATTATTTAGGCAGAGATGGACAGTAACAATCCTCATATCACAAACTTGGGAGTTTGCAGGCTCTGGGAGGCATCTCTGTCAGAGGGAGATGCTGGTGCAGCCTACTGTGGTGCAGGAAAGCTCCAAGGATATCCCTGAGGACCACTGTCCATAGGGCCATAAGATGATTGCCTTGATTCATTTAGAAAATGTTCATCCTCAGGTTGAATTGCTGGAGTTTCCAAAACTCCAGCAGCAATGATGCTGTTCCTCTCGGGCCATGGATCAGGTAGGGGATGTTTGCAGGCTGTCAGGGGCTGACTGATGATTCCTTACCCTCCACACAGCTCCCACTAAAGCAGTTCCTGGGATGGCCAAGGGATGCCTCAGCACCCAGCTCACTGCACAAATGCTAAGGCTAGGCAGGGGTTCCTGGGCTTGTGGAGTGGTACTGGGGAGGGTGGGGAAGGATACATCACCACACACCAGTATTTAATCTCTAGTCCTGAATATTCCTCAGGAAAAATTTCTTCACAGAAAGAGTTGGAAGGGGCTGCCCAGGGAGGTTTGGAGTCCCCATCCGTGGAGGTGTCCAAGGAATGCCTGGATGTGGCACTCTGTGCTCTGGATTGGTGACAAGGTGGGGATTGGGCACAGGTTGGACCTGATTTTGGAAGTCTTTTCCAATCTTGATAATTCTGTGATTCTGCAATGGAAGCGAGGCTCATGTCAGGCACGGACAAGTCTCACTTTGTGAGAGCACTGCATTTTAATTGCTACTTTGCAAATTGCTGATGTGTCTGTAAAACTGAATGTGTGGCTAAGAACTTCCTCTGGGTGTTACTGGTTATAGCTCCCTTACAGATCTTCAGGGAAGTGCTTTGTGCCCTTCCATTTCAACCCCAGTCCTGAGTTTATTCTTCCAGTGGGATTTAGCCACGTGTGCTCTGTGCAGGAGCTCAGCTGAAGACCATGCACAACCTGAGGCTGCTGAGAGCTGATATGTTGGATTTCTGCAAACACAAGCGCAATCACCGCAGCGGGGTGAAGCTGCACAGGCTTCAGACTGCAATGTCCCTCTACTCAACTTCCCTCTGTGGCCTGGTGTTACTGGTGGATAACAGGATCAGCTCATACAGCGGCATCAAAAGAGGTGAGCCTTCTAGTGGGAGCTGTCATGTCAGGGAAAATGAATAAAACAATAAATTAGAATAAAATCTCACAGAAAAATATTCTTTGTAAAATTAAATTCCAGTGGAAGCGCTCGTGTTTTGGATATGGTATTGCAAAAGGGTGACACGCAAAAAGAGATATGGAGGAGGAAGGGGGATAGTGCTGTGCTGTTATCTCTCATCTCTTCCCAGCATTTTGTGTCTGAGTAACAAACAATAGTGAAGAGGACCCTTCAATATTGATTTAGACAAATTTATTATAGAAGTTTCTAACTCTCTGATACCAGATTACCACACTGAATCTATTTGCAAAAATGAAAAAGAAATATGCCCAGATTTAAAAGTGATAGGTAAATATATAAAAACACTATGTGCTTTTGATACTGTGAATTCCATTAAAAACGAACAATAGGAATATGGCTTCCCTGCTCCTGGAAAGTTTGATTAATAGCCATTTTAACTGCATGTGTTTTGAGTAAGTGGGCTCTGTGATGGTATTTTCTATCAAGGTTAACCAGTGAAACTTCTATTTATTCCTGTTTGGCTTTCCAACCTCCATCTTGAAGTTTAAAACCAAAGTACTCACACTTGGAATGTGTTTTTTGACTATTACTTGTCATTATTCTTGCATGCCATTAAAAAAAATACTGTGGTGGTTGATATTTCCTGGAAACAGTTGAAATCAGGCTTGTAGCAAGAAGGAGAGGGAAGTGTACCAGGAAAAACTGCAGTTGCATTTGTGGTGTTGACGGTTTCCAAGTTGTTTAATTGTAACAGGATTGTTTTGTATTTATTTTGCAGGTACTTTTTTAACTGTTTAAATATTTAGATGAATAAAAAAAGGAAAAGAACTGGTTTTATGCAAAATTTTAGGTAATGAGAGAAGGCAGGCATTTAAAAAATGCCATGAAACACAAAATTGCATCTTCTAGCCACCAACTAGATCCTGCAGCCACAGTAGAGGGGAAAGTGTGGGACCAGGTCACAATCTGTCAAATATAATCCTCAATAAATTTTGGAAGAGGCGTCCACTAGGGCTTTATCTGCTTTTGGAGAGTTTGCCTTTATAGCTGGATTTACTTGATCAGTAGAGTAGAATTACATAATGTTACTGAGCACAACCTCAGGATGTGCATTTCAATCTTATTTTTTTCCTAGATTTCGCAACTGTTTGCCAAGAATGCACGGATTTCCATTTTCCTGGAATCCAAGAACAACTTGAAATTGTCCAGAAGGTTGTACTTAAGGCCAGAGCACAGCGTAGCAGCAAGACAAAAAGACACCACGGTCAGTGACAACCAAAATTACCCTCCTTGAAATAGAACAGTGGTCAGCTGCATGTTTGTGGGCAGGGCAGGGTTGATGCCACTCTTCTGCAGTTACTCCATCTGTAAAATGGAATGTTTGGGTTCATCAAGAAACTCTGCACGAAATTCACAGAGAGAATGTGATGTTTGAGTGGTGTCTTTGCTGCTCCTTTAAAATGAACATATAAAGGTCCCATTTTAACAGTATGGGAAGTACATCAGGCCATTCTGCTTTCCTAAACTTCCTGCAGCAGCAGAAACTTTATCTGTCTTTACCTTTTTATTGCCATTTACATTTAAGTCTTTAAAAGTTGCAGAAAAGGAGTTTATGACTTTTTTCCCCTTCCTTTAAAGTGAGTGCTGAAAGCTGAATAACAAATTGCCTAAATGTGTATTTGGCTTTTTAGTGCTGATCAAAGCTTTGGAGTTGCAGTTCTGTTTGCAAATGACTGGGAAATACTCTGACCCCATGGTGTTTAGGTAGTGCAATTGTACATCATGAAACTTTGTTTTCCCTGCAAAGAGCTACTTGTGTGATTTAAATGCATCAGGAACATGAACAAATATGAGTACACAGAAAAACAAATTCCCTTGAGAACCTGCGTATTGCTGCATCTCAAGGGAAATGGTGGAAGCTGGTTTTATGCTGCTGATTTATGTAAATCTCTTCGGAGCAAATTTGTTTTAATTCAGTATATTATTGAACGAGTAATAGCAAGATACTATGTAGTTGTGGGGGCAATTTCCAAAGTTTCATTGTATGTCTGAGAATATCATGTTTGCTTTTGTCCAAATGATGAAATACCATAGGATGGTAAGTAAGAAAGGCAGTGATTTGAGGTAGGATTCAGTTTGGGGTGTGTTGAAGAGAGCAAAAACACTTTTACCCATCCCCCTTGTATTTTGAGGACTTTATAGTACCTTCATGGTCAAAATTCAAGCCAGATATCAGTACATGAACCTTTTTATGCCCAAGTGTAATTAATAGAGGATATGATCAATATTTGTTCCTTGTGTTCATACACAGAAAACAAAATCAGTGGGAATGAAGATAAATTGAAGAATATCGAACGAAACCAGTCGAACATTTTGCCGGGTGAGTTGTGTGGCATTGACCCCCCTTCCTGAAGCAAATTGTGTTTCATCCATCCACATTTTTAGCTCTAAAGTCAGAACATAAATTATAAACTGAACCCAAGCTGACCTCAATCAGAGGAGAAGGATGTTCCTGTGGCTGAGGCAGAGAACTGGGTGTCAGGACATCTGGTTTCTATTCCCAGCTTCGCTACTGCATCACATGGCGTGGGGCAAATCACTTCTCTTTGCCTAAAATTTCCTTTTGGAATTTGAGGATGAAAGAAAAAAGGTCTCTGAGCGTCTTGGGGAAAAGGTGAAACTTCAGTTCTAGCAGCTAATTTTATTTTTGAAAATGGCTATATGTATATCACTGTTGTGGTACAGATAAGCATTTTTGAGTGGATTTTTTAACTTTGAGAAATTCCTCTCTCAGGGAAAGTATCTTCTGTGTATATTGTGATGTTTAGTAAGGAAAGCTGCTGTGGAATTTGAAGAGGAATATGCAGTTGGAGGGGGGAGGAATTAAGTCCATACAACCCATGGTTGAGTGAGGGCTTATTAAAATTGATTTCATGACTGCCTTAAATATTGTTAGTGGGAGTGGATTATGAATCAGCTTGGACCAGATAAATCCAGGTGTGTCTTGCAGCAGTGGCCTGTTTGCTACTGCTCGTAGATGGTCACTGCTGGGGGTTCTTGCCTCCTTAGCAGTCATCCAGAAGGAGTACAGACCCATTCTGCAGCTGTTTCAGTTCAAAAAAAGGATCTTAGCTTCAGTGGTCAGTGGGAATGGGTTTGAAGGAAGATGTTTATTTGTTGACTGAAACAGTGGGGGCATTGCACAGCTGCTTTTCCCTTGACTGTACTGTAGACTTTAGATCTCCAGTGGAAAGGAACGATGGAGAGACCTGGATTTCACTGCCTCTCAGCTTTGATAAATTAATACCAAGTCTAAAAATACCCCCAACAAGATGTCTTGGCTACTTTTTTCAAACAACTCTGTAACTCACCTTCCCACTACTCTGAATTATTTTAAATTCTAATGGTCACTGATCCCTTTGTGTTCCAGTGCCCTATCTCAGTTGTTACATAACCCACTATCTTTTTCCACAGGCTCTGTGCATCCTTTATTTGAACCCATCCTTTTTTGGCCTTTCCGCCTCCCACATCTGTCTGCAATTCCGTGCTTGCATTGTGTATTTTGAGTATTGCACCTCCTCTGGGTTTGTTTTTCTGTTTTGTGCTATATAGAGATCATATCCTGTACTGGCACTGTTATGGTTTATTACACCATGTGGCCATGATGCCAGTGGAACCCATCAAAGCAGTGGAGAGAGTGTGGGATGGATGTATAACAGTGACAGTCCAAGAGATTTTAGATCTCCTGTGTATATCCTCATCTCTGCTGTACATTTGTATTTGCCTTTTACCCTTGTTACATTGCTAAACAATTGGATTTCAGCACAGATCACTACCATGAGTTCTTGCCTTCCTGGTTTGCCTTATTGTGCAGGAGAGTTCTACATCACACGGCATTCCAACCTCTCAGAAATCCACGTTGCCTTTCACCTGTGCGTGGATGACAACATCAGGTCTGTGAACGTCACCGCCCGGGACCCGGCCATCATGGGGCTCAGGAACATCCTCAAGGTCTGCTGCACACACGACATCACCACCATCAGCATTCCCCTCCTGCTGGTGCATGAAATGTCAGAAGTAAGTAAATGGAAACATTTGGGCTGGTTTCATATCCTTGGATTTTTGCAGAGGGGGTGTTTCATGCTGATTTAGGCCAAGTGGGATGGTTTTTCTCACTCACAGGCATCTGCCACTCCACATGGCACTTGTATCTACATGGTGACCCAAATTAAGGAGCTGGACCAATTGAAAACATCTCAGCCAGCTGAATCACTCAAAGTTTTTATTCCCACCCATCCTTTTGGACAATTCACTTCCTGGATCCAGCTCACTGCAGGTGTACAAGTATTAATAAAAGATGGGACTACACAACTGGAAGCTCTTGCTTAGAAACTCTACCTTCAGAATTGCTGATGCAGTAGTGATACCAGATCCCCACTTTTAATTATCAGTAGCTGTATAAAACTAAAACTAAGTTTTGGGAGCAGCAGAACTGGAAAAGCTTGGCTTAGAATTCTGTAAATCTAAACATCACCTTTACCTTCTGTAAATGTTCTACCACCTCAGCTCTACACAGGAGCAACCAAATTTCACCTTCACTTTGAGCTGTCTCTTCCTTCACTGCCTAATTTCTGTCCCTGTTTCTTCTCTAAGTCCCCTCAAATACTGGCTGGGCAAGAGGCAGCATATTGCTGATGCTCTTTGTGTTCTTACATACTGTGCTGAGTTTTGTATTTTCCTCTCTAGTGGGACTCTGATGTAGGGCTTGTCTCTCAATCAGCTGTAACATTTCTCAGTACTCAGTGATGTAAAACTATTAGCAGCCACTTTTTTCTGTCACAGCTGGCTCACAGAGAAGAAAAGAGGTGGGAAGGCAGGGAAAGAAGTGATGGGCAGGGAGTGCAGCCATATGCCTCATATCCTGAAGAGCTGGAAAGTCTGTAAACCTAAAGAAATGAGAAAGAGAAGGTAATTGTGTCATCCATGCAAGGATGTCAGTAACAATTAGTCTGTTGGAGGGTTTTTTTTTTAAATAACCCTTTGATTTTTGACTTGTAAATTCAATATTGCCTTTCCTCTGTGGAAAGTGGCTGACTCACAGCAAGATGAATGCTCACCAGTGGATTACCTTTAACAGTGACTGGTTTTATAACAGAATTTGACTGGAACGCAGAGTAGAAGTGACCTTTTCTTGCAGGTCTATTATCTTGAAAAGCAAGCAATGAAAAAGGTAAAAAAACCCAATAATGAAGCTTCTAAAAGATGTATTTCCATACATAAAAGTAGACTTTCAGGAACAGATGAGATTATTTCTGAAATTTTTCATCTCTTGTACTGGCACCTTTTTTAGGCACAAATAAAAGTAATCAACATGCAGGACAGCAGCCTAGGTCATTCATGGGACCCAGTTGCTGTGTTTCAGAAAGTTATTAAATATATTGACCGTTTTCTTAATCAGGGTGCCGCCTGATTATATTCTTCTTCTGTTTTTTGTTTCCTTTAAACATAGTTAGTTTTAGCTTCAGTTTGCATATCTGTATTTTAAACTACAAATAAAGCACATAACCAAGCATTCAACATGCCCTTGAGATGTGTGAAACTGAAGAATTACCTTCTTGTCTAGTGCTGGGTTCTTAAGAGGTCCTGATAAAACAATTTACCTTTTGTATTAAGCTGTAAGTCTTTCCAGAAGGTGAGCTGGAAGGTGAGAGTGTGTTTAGGCACAACTGCTTTGTATGAGTGGCATTAGCAGCTTGCTTATTACAGTGCTCGGCACCTGGCTGACCTGATTTGAAACACACAAATCTGTAGCTCCTTGTTGAGGGAAGAGTGAGTAATGACAGATTTCTGAAGGTTACCCTGAACTCGGTGCCTTTGGCAGCCGCAGTTCTGACTCTGCATTTACCACCTACAGAAGAACATTTTTGTGAGGTGGTTAACCAGGAGCCCAGCTGCAGAGATGTTTCCATGCTTCCCAGGGACAAGCATTCATTAGCAGTGTTCTCTGTGCTTTTCCCAAAGGTTTTCTCCTAATGCAGATGGAAGAGTGGTATTTATAACCTCACAGAAGTAATCACAGTATCACAGACCGCTTTGGGTTGGAAGGAGGGACCTTAAAGCTCATCCTGTCCTCATCACCTGCCATGGGCAGAGACACCTTCAACTATCCCAGGTTGCTCCAAGCTCTTGTCAGCCTTTCCTGGAATATTTCCAAGGATGGAGCAGCTTCTCTGGGCAACCTGTGCCAGGGCCTCTCCACCCTCACAGGGAAGAATTTCTTCCATATTTCCCCTCTAAACCTGCTCTCTGTCAGTTTGACTGTATTGATCTCAATGAAGCCATTAGATTTCATTGTTATTTCTGTGAAAAAAAATCAGGAATTCTGTTTTCCTTTGTCTTTCTTATGGCAAGAACAACCAAAACAGATCTTTCTGGTCAGATCATTAAGTTAAATGAAGAAAAAAAAATAGATTTGATACCTGAGAAAGGCAAAAGCAGGCAAGTTTGATTTCAGGACAAGTGAGGTGTTACTGTCTGATCACTGGAATCTGCTATAAACTGGGGAATGAAATGGCTCTGACAGCAAGGCATTGCTAAAAATGGCAGAGCTGGCACCCTCCCTTGGCAGTTTCAATATTGCTGTTATCCACACAGCAACAGTGATGAAAATGTGACTCTTCAGTGATCTCAGTCCAGTTGTCTCTCTTACCATTGTCTCTTTTTAAAAAAGTAGAAATGAAAGGAGTGTAAGCTGTGTAACAAATATTTATGAACACAATTTATGTCCATATTGAGGTTACTGATGGGTGTATTGACCTCAAATGTTTCTCATCTGAGGTTCCTGCTTTTAAATTTATATCTGCTTGTCCAATGTTTAGGATTTGCACAGATCCACTGTGATTTAAACACCTTGCTAATTCTTGGTGAAATTACCCATTAAAATTTGATTTGAAATATTTTTCCCACATGATCTATGTGGACTTTACTGTTTTAATTACCTGATTATGATACGGTTATGCAAAGGCCCAAGCTCTGAGCAGTCCCATGTAGTGAACCTGTCACAAATTAAATGAAAATAAAATCAAAAAGGTTGCAGCATATCTTTCTAATCAGTGAAGCTGGTCTCCCCACCCCCCCTTTTTTTTCCTAAATGGGTAGAAGAAATCTTAATTTGACAAAATGATTGCATCCTAAAAAGGCTTGAAGTGTCTCTGCTAGTGAAAAACACCCAAAGTTCCAGGTGTTGTTTTTTTTTTTAACTTTCTTGAATGCTGTTATCCAAAACTCCCTCTTGGAGGTTGGCTATTTGTTTTTTTGCTTTCTTATGTCCTTCTCTGTATTTTGAATTGGTGCTTAGCTGACCCTCCATCATTTCCACACCAGAGAAAACTCCTGGTAGTATGGTGAATTCATGAGTTTGTGAAGATGGATTAGAATTGAATCATTATGTCATTTTCAGTTCTTGTGGCTTACATGGAGCAACATTCTGTTATTTCCCTGAGTGCCCACAAAATTTAACCTCTCTGTTCCTCCAAAATAGTCCAAGGCATGGTGTCATATCCTGTTGTGTTGATCAGTCCTTGTTTGGCTCAGTTCCCATCACTGATTGCTCAAGGTGCTCCTGAGAGAGAACTTTTCTTCTTAGTCACTTGCTTTTTACTAAGCCAAAGCAGTGATCAAAACCAACAGTGAACCTTACTTGTGACAGAAAGCACACATGGGCAGATGAGTTACAATAAATGCCAAGTGTTCCTTCCAGAATGCTTAAAAATTAAAAAAGTCAAAAAGCAACTACAACAACAACAACAAAAAAGTACAAACCCAAGCTTGTCCAGCAGTGTTCTGTCTGATTAATGTAGTGTATACCCTAAAAGCAGCACATAGGGTTGCAGGGATTTACATAATGAAAGCTTTATGAAAAGATATTTCAAACTTACCCTGTTTTTAACATACAGTGTATTTTGGGGGATGGCAGGAGATCCTCCCACCTAAGGAAGAACTTTGGCTTTCAGTAGTTGTTTAATGAAGCTGCACATTCAGTTTATCAGTTGTGTTATCACTGGGCATTCTTAGATCACCCTGTCTCTCAAATAACTTTCTTTAATCCTAAAATTAGGCTTTCTGATAAGAACAGATTGCACTATGTGTTTGACATTGCAAAGCAGAGACTGGCTTTAGTGAATAGAAAACTAGGTAAAGCTTAAGTTTGAAAAGGTACTTAGAATGATAAATTGGTTTCCACGTCTGTATCCCTGTATTCAGAGTAGAGACTGCTTATCTTCATGTTGAAGAGTACAGCAGAAAGAAACAGATATTGTTTTCTTCTTTCTGAGAAGTGTCTGCAGTGAGTCATTCTGTCTCTGGTAGAATTACATCATCATGTTGTAATTGGCTTTGTAGCATACCGCCAAAAAACATTTCATGAACTTTTAACTTAAATTATTCAGCCTAGTGCTCGTAGCCATATCTTAAACCACTGTGGTTTTCATGTCATGTTTTGCTGTTTAACTTCAGGTAAGGACTTGCTGTTAGTATCTGAAACTCCTCCATCAGATGAAGATGAATTTTGTTTGTTTTCACTCTTACCATAAATGTATCTTAAGGAAGAAGAGCTTCTTCCAGTTCCAGAATTATAAGTTTTTATTGAAGGTTGTAGGCATGCCAAGAAACCTTAAACAAAATCAGAAATAGATAGGAGTCATCATTGTGTTATTAAGAAGTGATCAGGAGCCTGCCTTTGATTTGCTGAAGTATGAACCTGACAATTATCAGTTGAATAGTAGACTTTTTCTGGAGCTCCACAAGGGAATTGAACAGCTCAGTTTCCAGTGGGTTAGGCAGCATTTTCATTCAACATCTCAGTATAAAAATGTTTACTATTGTTCTGACACTGGCTCTCCTAGCAAACAATAAGGAGTGGTGGTGCTTTTATGGTCACCTGTAAGGTATGTACACCTGCCTAGAATGTTCTGAAAACTAGGTCCCAAATGCTGCTTGAAATGTATGTTCTAGGGCAAAAAATTTATTGCTTTTAATAATTTCACTGCTATTCTTGCTGGTTAGATCTGTGGGGCATTGAGGCTTTTTATTTCTTCATTTTAGGAGATGACCATTCCATGGTGCCTGAAGAGGGCAGAGCTCGTGTTCAAGTGCGTCAAAGGTACGGGAGTGGAGCTCCAGTGGGATCTGGGGAGCCAGGCCAGAGCAGGGACATGAACTCATTGAAGGGCTGCAGCAGCTCTGCTGGGAGGAAAGGCTGAGGGAATTGGGATTGTTCAGCCTGGAGAGGAGAAGGCCTTGGGGTGACCTCATTGTGGCCTTGCAGAGCCTGAAGGGAGCCCACAGGAAAAATGGAGGGAGACTTGACAAGGGCCTGGGGTGACAGGACAAGGGGGAATGGCTTCATACTGACAGCAGGTTTAGGTTGGATATTTGACTCAGCATGGTTTTCTGTCTGTCTAAGTGGTGTTTTTACTTTCTGCATTTTTGTGTGCTGTACTTAAATAATTGAACCAGTCACTTTCTTTCAACCACCTGCTTGAAGAACTTCCTCTTAGAGTAATTGACCTTTAGTAGTTCACAATGGATATGTCATCTATATCATCCACTTCTATTAAACAAGTATTTTTCTGAGCATCCTTTTTTGCCACAAGAGGATTCCTGTGGCCTTTGGTACTTCATCACTTGAGCAATAAATGTGTGCTGAGCTTTTTTCCTATAGAGTCATCATAGAATCATGGAGTGGTTTGGGTTGGAAGGCACCTTTAAGATGCCAACCCCCTGCCATGAGCGAGGACACCTTCCACTATCCCAGGTTGCTCAGAGCCCCATCCAGCCTGGCCTTGGACACTGCCAGGGATGGGGCAGCCACAGCTGCTCTGGGCAACCTGTGCCAGGGCCTCACCACTCTCACAGGGAACAATTTCTTACTGATATCCCATCTAAACCTCTTCTCTGTCAGTGTGAAACCATTCACCCTTGTCCTGTCACTCCAGGCCCTTGTCAAGAGTCTTTCCTGTGGGCTTCCTTCAGGCACTGGGAGGCCAAAATGAGGTTCACCCCTGTTTCTCAGTGAAAGGAAGCCATGGAAGGAACCCCTAATGCACTCTTTGGAGAAACCCTCCCTTCTGTAACACTTTGCTGCACAGTAGGACTGATTATTCTGTCCTCAGTGTGGGTATTCTGCAGAACTCCTGATTAGATTTTTCTGCATTTCATTCAGATTGCCCAAGTCTGATCTAAAGGCAGTTGAGAACATCCCTAATTAAGGCAGTTCAAACCCTGCTTGTATGTGAAAACTCCCTCACTGCCTGCTCATGCTATAACTGCTGGGGGGTATTGCACAGGCAATCCAGACAGTGTCAATGCTGGTTTTTTTAGGTTTCATGATGGAAATGGCTTCATGGGATGGAGGAATTTCTCGGACTGTACAATTCCTGGTACCACAGGTAGGTGAAACCAAAGTCGCATCCAACCTAGGAGACTGCTGGTAAAAAGTCACATGTCAGCAGATCTAGTTGTGATTTTTTTCTATTGCCTGCCCCTGTTGAGTGAGTTTAAATTAATCAATCTGGTTTTGTTTCCTTGCCTATAAAAGAGTAAGGGTGGGTTCATATTTTTGAATATTCAGTGGTGTTTTCTGAGAGGATGCTGGAATTTCAGACTGGGAAGTTCACCTTCACAAATGGTGAATGCATCACCTTTGAAAAAGAGACTTTTTTGCTGTTAATTACTGTGATGGGCTAACCTTGCCTTACATAACTTGAATTGTTTATTAGTCATATTGTCTGACAACGTGGAAAGCTGCAGTGCAGAAAGCTCATTGTGCTTTCACAAAAACATAAATTACTCCAGGTATTTGAAGTTAGTTCTAATTTAGATTCTGAAATTATTTAATTTGGAGTTCTAGCTGATCTTCAGAAACAGGAAGGTATCCAAAGATGGCCAGCACAAGGCTTGTTCTAAAAAGCAGTAAAAGTAGAGTTATGTTAGGAAATGAGTAAGATGTATTTCTTGACAAAGTAGAAAGCTGCTGAGCAAGGAGGAGGCCACAGATAAATTCCAAAGTTGAATCTAGTCCTGAAATGCAGAGAGCAGGAGTCCTGTAGATAACAAGCAGCACTGTCCTGCTTATGTTTGGCAGAAATAATCAATCCCTGGAACAAGAAATCTACTGGAAATGGATATGTGGATATGTCAAATAAATATACAGCCAGTATTTTTAGGTCAATCTTTTAACTGGATTCACTAGAATTATAAGACACAGTTTGAAAATTATTTTAGTTGTCTTCTGAATAGCAGCAATTCTCTTAAATACCAAGAAACAAAGTTGAGAGAGACTTAATTCTTCCAAACTACAAAAAGCCAAAGCTTACCCGTGTGTTGGTTTATTTTCCAGACAATTTCTGAGGAAATGTTTTACCAGCTGAGTAACATGCTGCCACAGATCTTCAGAGTATCCTCCACACTGACTCTCACCTCCAAGCACTGATTTCTGTGGGGCACTAACCTGTATCCTGTTGGCAGAGGATGAGATTAAGGAGATTCTGGACTAGGATGTCTCTTTCCTGTGGACTGATGACCCCAAAGTGGCATTTGTTGCAATTTCAAGAATCATGTTGTAATAAAAGATAAATGTTGTCTGTACTTGGCTGGTAGCAGCTGATTTTTGCCTCTTGCTTTGTTTCAGCCCAGGACTGATGATAAATTCCTCAGTTTATCTGAATGACATTCAATATAAGTTGTATGAAATCTACAAAAATATATAGGTAATTCTCATACAGAGGCAGTAGCAATAAGAGCTTATTCTAGGAATGGTGTCTTCTGGCTTCTACAAACATTTTCTGAATTTTCTCAGTGACTTTTAAAATAATATGGAGCACATCAGATGTTTCCTTAGAATAACCAGTGGAATTTGTCATAGTGACCACGGTGATTTTACTGCTACAAAATGAAAGATTTGAATCAAACATTTACCCTATTACATTTTGTAGATTGTGGAAGTGTTAAAAAAATCTAAGCAATGTACACTTGCAACAATAATTAGAAATTTTAAAGTATTATTTCTTCCTTTTTTTTTTCACTGTGTTTGCTTTTTGCTTTATTTCCAAACTTCACACTGGCAAGTTTATCATATGAACAACTTCATAGGAACACTAAAGTGTTCTGGACCCTTTTACACAGACAAAATATGCTGCTTATTAATTATTAACATTTTATGACTAATCAGAAATGCCAGGGAGACAGCTCAAGATGCAGCTATGAAATTTCTTGAGACAAACTTGAATCCAGCCAAAAAAACCCCAACCAAACCACCCCTACATCCCAGTGATGGGGAATAATGGGGACACTGGGAACTGCTTTTCCCCCATCATGGACAGTCTTGGAACTCAGCTGTGGGCCCAGCAGCTGGAAGCAGCCCTTCCATGGCCACAGGGAAAGTCCTGCCTGGAACTGGGATTCTTGGGGTTTCCAGAACCACTGAGCTCACAGCAAAGCAGCTGTGGGGGTGGGGGTTCCAGGTGGTGGGGTTTCTAAATCCACAGTTCTGCTGTGTGGGAATCATGGGGATCCTGGGAAACCTGGCTTTGAATCAGAAACCTCTTCATACGTACTGCTGAAATTCTGCACTGGAAACTGGAGAAGCTGGAAGCCAATTAAAACCCAATTTATTTTCTGTCTTCATAGTGATTTTTTAAAATGCTATTTAGCTTAATAAATGTGAAGATTGGAAAGTTCTGTTTTGGAGAAGCTGCATAATTTAAAGTTCTCATGGAGAACTAAAAGGAATATTCACCACTTCATGATGATTATAAAGTCACTGTGTAATTAACAGACTCAGCTTAGTATTTTTATCAAGTCTTGCATGCTGCAGGAAGCCATGTAAGTGACCCAGCAAGCATCTCTTGCTGAACTGTCAAATATTTTCTTTTCCTCTGCCAGCAGCTTCTAAAGAAGAATCATGCAAGTAATGTGACCTAATTTGGTGTTCTAGAAAAGAAGGATGTAAATTCCTCTAGAAGGAGCTGGATTAATCCTGTTACAGCTCATTTTACATTGCTGGCCTTAAACTGAAATCAAACTCTGGTCCCAGAAAAGCAAGTGCTCTAACACTATTCTATCTGGGAAAGGTGTGGCAGCAGAACTATTCCTTTTTAGAAGTCAGAAGGTTTATCTGTGTGTGAAAAAGATCTTTGTTACCCACTTATATTAGTTTATATTTTCCTTCAGTCAGTAAATCTACCAACAAGAAACACCAACAAGGAACACCAAAAATTCTTAAGCAAATGTCTTGCTTATACTTCTAGACCCTTTGCTAATAAAAATGATGTCTGGTATTTTTACCAAACCATGAAGACTCCATTTAATTCAGTAGCACTTGGGTGAGACTGACACTAATTTCTAGTTGCACTAATTTCTAATTTTCTTGGAAAATAACTCAGCCTTTTGCCTTTTATTTTTGAAATGTTTGTTCTCAGCAGATTGCATCTAAACTTGTCATTAGAAGAACCAGTTGGTCTTTGATAGAATGAACAAACAAGCTCTAGTGTTGAGGTTTTGGAAAGTCAAAGTGGAAGGAATGGTATGGGAAAACAATTCTGCTTGCTGAAGTGTGACCCTTTAAAATGCCAAATAAGCCTGCCAAAGGGAATCTTTGTCTGGAGGAGCCATGACAGAGAATTTAATATTCCCATTTTTCACACCTGTTCTCAAGGAAGTGGTACTAACAGGAGACTTTTAGCTGTCTTTGGAGAAAAGCAGAATATAGAGATGGGCTGACCTAAACTGTACTTTCTGTTTGGCCTGTGCCTGACAGCTGTAGAATACAGGCTACAGTTTATGGCTGTAAAGCCACCTTAGAATTTCTGTTTCAGTCATGAAAAGCTATTCAAGATTAAGAGGAAAGTGACTTAATAGCCATGAGGTTTTCTATTTGTATATGTAGTGCAGATTCCTTGGAAGGGTGACAGTATTTAATGCCTTGAAAATGTCGTGTAAAATTATACCCGTGGCTTGAATCAAATAAAAAATTCTTGCCACTGGGAGAGGTGAGGATCAAATGCCATTGTCTAGCTTTTTTAACGTGCTCATAGTGACCACTGTAAACTGCAGGTGCCCTTTGCAGAGTCTGAACGGAGGTTATTGCAAGGAAAGAAAAAACAAAAGCCAAGAGTCTGAATTTGTCATGGATACAACTTGGTGCCCTTCACCTTTTGTCACCTGCTCTGCAACCTGTGTCTGTTTGCTTCTGTGGGAGCTGGTGACAAACAGGAGGAGAATGCAGGCAGTTAAACACGTGCACAGACCTTGTCCTGGCCAGGTGCCTCTGCCCTGCTCTCATGCCAGAAATGTCACTGTTAGAAGGTGGCATTGCCCAGGCAGGTGGGAGTTGTACCTGAGGTCCTTTCTTCTGCAGTAGTTCACTCTGGACAGCAAAATCTTAATGATGAAAGAGTTCTTTTATAACTTTTCCTCTTGTATGAGAGGTGAATGAAGCCACAAGAAGGTGATAAGGGAGAGGGGATATAATGTAAGGGAGGAAATTACCATGGAATAGTTTGGGTTGAAAGGGGGCTTTAAAGAACATCCAGTTCCATCTGAGAGGATTGAGATTGCACATTCTAACCCATTTCTGGTATTTCTGTGAGCTTAAAAGTTGATCAGTTTATTGCATCTGTACCTCATTTTCTCCTCATTAGAGGAAAGTTTAATTTATGCTTGTGTAGTATTTTGAGCATTAGTCTTTCATGCCTCATTTACTGTTATTTTTTGCCAGTGCTATACCCAAAAATACAGAGCTATTCCATGGTATTCACACCAGGTCAGCTGTGTAAAGAGATGCCTGTCCTCTTCTTGTATCTTTGCCTCATGGAGCTCTCAGGATTGACCATGAGTGCTGCTTAAAAATAAATTTGTTACTTCATACTACATACTGGATGGATAGAAGTGAGTAGCAACCACAGGACTGTTGTCCTGTGGGACCACAGAATTAATAGAATATGTTATTATTATGTATAAGGACAAACGGTTTTATTTCTGGTTGCATAAGCTGAAGGGCTTGATTTTATGATATAGTAGCATTTAAACACTAAGGTGTAATCTTACCTCAACATTAAAAAGCAAGTTCTTTTGAAGATTTTTCCTTCAAGGTTAGGCCAGATTCTGGTTAAAGAATGATGATCTGTAGTTCTTTATTTCCTTTCCCACTTCTGTCAGAATGACCTGCAAACAGAATAAAACAATGTTCACCCTTTATAATAAAGGCTCCAAAAGAGAAGAGCCATGGAAATTAATCAGCTTAGGATGTGAAGTCAGTGTTGCAAACTCTGCCAAATGCAGCTTGGAGAAGATGAGACACCTTGAGCAAGCAAAACTTCCTCTGGGCACGCACTTTCCACATGACGTATGTTTTTAATTTGTGAACTTCAGTTTGTGATGCTCAGTTCTGGTCTCATTGGTGAGTTTCTCTGCTTTCAGAACAGACATAGAGCAGTATTTTCAAACAGCCCTGTGAAGGAGAAAAAAGTCAGTGAACAAAACAAGGTTATTGTGTCATGTTTGTAACACACAGAGAAATAGGAAGTATCTAGTATCAAATATTCTAGGCAACGTAGAAAAACCTCTTAAAATCAGTGTTAAATCATGCAAGCACTCTGCATGGACCAGCACACTATGATGTGCTATATCTCACTTCTCAGAGGAGACATGGTTGGGACTGGCATCTTCTGATGGCTGTTGCAGTTCACAATTTCTTCTAAATCTTCACTCCAGTCTCTGAGAATGCAGCAAAAAATACCATGATAGAAAAGGCACCAACCTTTGTGCAGTCTGTGGCCCACAGGATGTGATGTTTGTTTTGATTTTCATCCTGGTTTTTTTTTGGCACTCACCTTCTGCTCTGTGTGTTGCTTGTGTCAATTCCATGTCTTGTGTCAAAATCAAGTTTGCTGAGTTACTCCAAAATTACAGAGATGTAACTGAGAGCAGAATTTGGCCTTATGTGCCCTTCCAAGGGTGCTAAGTTTGAAGAGATATACACAGAGCAACACTGGCTAAATGGCAACTGAGGGGGAATATGAAAACCATCTGTAAATATTTAAAGGATGCAAAGACTAAAGAGGAGGCGGGTTTCAACTCCCATGTTCCAGTAAGAGTTTCGATTTAACTAACAGGGATAAAACTAACAATGGGAAATAGGGAAGATTTAGAGAAGTAGTATTTCTGAAAACTCAGAAATCAGTCTCAGTGTACAAATATTTCTCTGAGAATGGAGTGATAGCCACTGTGTCATTTCCAAGATAACAGGAGGATACAGCTATGCCTTTGTGGTATAAAGTACTCTTAAGATGCCTGGGAGATGGCAGACAGGGCTTCATGTCTGCCTTTCTGTTTGGTCAGCAGAAATGGGTTGATTTCTCCCTCCCTCTGGTCCATCCTTGGGAAGCACATGGATGACCATCTGGGTCCAGGCATGCATCATCTCCAGTTGGCTTAATAAATTGATTGATTTTAAATCTACAGAAAGGAGGATCCCATGGAGAAAAACTACATTCCTTCAAGAGGTTCCTACCTTCCATGAAAGACAAAGCCTTGGGGGAAGAAGTCCTTAAGTTAAATTATTCAGGTTGAGATGAAGGGTAAAGAAAATCATATGCTCCAAGGCACTATCAGCTCTTTCCTAATGGGCATTGGCTCACTCTTAACAGTACCAAATATCATCAGAGCATCTTTGAGATCCAGTGGTTTCAACATGAGTTCAAGGCCCTTGGCTCCAGGCAGGAACAGACCCTGTACATATCAATTTAGGAGCATCTTCAACTGGGGAGTTACCAGAGTTGAAGCTGGTTTGGTTGTCTCCCAAAAGTCTTATTTTAAGCTCCTTAAACTGAACCATAACAGCTCCTCCCTGGCATAAATTATAATCCTCCAAAATGCTCTGTACTCTCTCATGCAAGTCATTTATAGTGACTGTTTCAACTCTGTTCCAAAGAGCAGTTTTAAATCCCAGCAGAAATAGCCTGACCCCACAAACAGGGGCTGGTTCCTTCCGCCACTCTGCGTGTGTGCAGCACCCAAGTTATCAGAGTGCTCCATGCCTATTCCCACGGCGGAAATCCTACCAGCACAGGCCAGCCAAGCCTCCCTTTTTGAGAAATAAATCTCTCTCCCCGCTCACCAATCAAAGATGGAAATTGCAGCAGGTCATTGGCAGGAGCTTGGCTCCAGCCTTGACCAGCTACACAAGAGGATGTGAGTGCTTCTGTTGAGTAGCTGTTTGGAAACCGCTGCCTGACCACCAGTTGTTATCTTGGATGTGTTTTTAGCCATTTTGGGCACTTCTCCCTGCCCATTGGAAGTGGTTCTTTCTTTCAAGCAGTCCATAAATGATGAGAAAGTCAGGCAAACTGATGTTGTTACATGCAAAATGGCACATACCACATATATATCTTACTTTTGCTTACAGTGGGAAATCTTTTGCTGCAAGAGAACAACAACATTTTCTAGATTTTCTTCTCCCCATGATTATTTTACAGCAGGTAGATATTTATGGATGAGGACAATCAGCCCCTTTGCCTGGCTGTGAGACCCAGCAGGAGAGTCAGCACCTCCTGATGGCTGAGAAGTGGTTGATGGCTGAGAAGTGGTGTCACCCAGGAGTCTGTAATGGGATCAAGTAATTTTTGATGTCTCCATCAATGACATGGACAGTGAGAACAACTGCACACTCAGCAAGTTCACAGATGACGCCAAGCTGAGGGTGCAGTGACACACCTGAAGGACAGGATGCCATCCAGAGGGACATGGACAAGCTCAAGAAGTGGCCCAGCTCTGGGAGCCCAGCATAGGAAGGACATGGAGCTGCTGGAGCCAGTGCAGAGGAGGGACCAAGGTGATTGGAGGTTGCCCAGAGAGGCACAGGTTGCCCAGAGAGGTGGAGGATGCCCCATCGCTAGAAACATTCAAGGTCAGGCTGGGCAGGGCTCTGAGCAACCTGATCTGTTGAAGTTCTCCCTGCACATTGCAGGGGGGTTGGGCTACGTGGCCTTTAAAGGTCACTTCCAGCCCAAATGATTTTATGATTCCATGAAAAAGGCATCAAGAGTTTGGAAGGGCAGGTTCTGTACAATACATGGTGGAGCCATGCCTTTTTTATATTTTCTTCTTTCTACTTGTGATGCTGTCACGAGTAGCTCTTTAGAGAAACATTGTGCCCATTAATAACTGGCCTGCTAGATCACCTGTTTCTGCCTAATCCATCTTAATTCTTATAGTGGAGTCATACACAGCCAGACCTGACACACGCAGAAACAAAGGATGGAAAACATAAAGCAGTCAAAGGGAGGTAAGGATGGGCCAAGCTGGAGTGGTGTAAGAGCCTTTAACTTCCTGTTTGTGTCAGGAAGACTTTAATATGAAGTACAGCAACCCAGGACTTATTAACATGCACTCCTGCAGCCAGTCCTTAAACTGGCTCCTCGAGGTGGAGATTATTGTGTCATGAGCACCATTAATTTTCACAACATTATTTCCATGAGAGGTTATTACACATTAAATTACAACATTCCCATGCATCCAGGCGTCTTGTAACAGTAGGAGAAATGGTGGGCTGGGAAGACAGCTGGGTTTGCACGTGGTCTATGTCAGTTTACTAAAGCAGAACAATTTTACTGCTGCTGGGGGAATGCAGCAAAAGGTCAGTGCTGAAACTCCACTAAAGTAAGCTGAGCACACATTCCATCTGCCAACATATGCTCACTCCTTGCTTGATCAAAAAGGAAATTTCAGAGCTCTGCTGCATGCTTGCCTTGACCCTGCTCCACACCGCCTGTCCAGTGGGCATCAGAGAAACCATTCTCTAATCCTGCGTGGAATACGCATTCTGCTGAAAGCATGCTTGGAATAGCTGCAGAGCAGCAGCAGCAGCGTAATCCTAAACTGGGCCCGTGCACAGGGAGAAGTGCAGGACAACATGGAGAGGGATATCAGGAGAAATGTTACATGAATGCATGAAATGTATTATTTCCTAGTCCTGTGCACCCATCACAACCTGACCCTGTCCAAATGAGACTCATCTTTGCAGGGGAAAAATAAACTCAACATCGTCCTTCAGCTCTTGCATTTTCTTTGCCTGTCTTTTTCAAATATTTCATCTTCTAGAGTCTGCCTTATCTGGTCAGTGTCACAGGAGGAAATCTGTACTAACAACATGCACAAAGAGCTGCACCAGCTTAACTGGGCTGTTTAAAATCAGAGAAGTGAAGCTCTTGTAGCTGCAAGAGCTTTTGGCTGATTTAGAACATGCCCCCATAACATCACTTGATAAAAATAAGACTTGAGCTTTTTAATAGAACAAATTACTTAGGCTTTATATTTAACCATGGTCACTGTTAAAGCTATAACTGGTTTTCAGAATATTTTAGGAATCTGATCTTGATCTTCCATATGTTAAAAACCATCACAACAAATACCTTACACTGCGGTTCCTGATGAAGAAATAACAAGGTGGCTGCAGCCTTAAACACAAAAAATGTGCTTTGGACTCAGATTTGCTACTGTTCAGAGTAACTACTGGAATTATCATTTCAAGGCAAAGTAGGAGACAGCCTTGAACCACAGAAAGTCACAAACCTGCATGATTTTTGTAGAGAGGGTACTGATGTTCTAGTTACTCGCAGCCAGCTCTTCAACAGATCCCAAACGGCAGTGGGAAAAATGGCACCAATATTGAGGTCTCCTTGATGCACTGAAAGCAGAGGATATGTTGACACAGAGAGATGGGCTCCTTTCTGAAAACAGGACTTGCAGTCTTTAAAAATAATATGGAATGACCATTGTAATCAGACAGATCAGAACTGCATTTACTCATCTCACATTGTCTTTGGACTGTGCCTTGGGGGCAAGATTCAAGTCCATTTAAGTGTATTGTATAATCATGTATTATGAGGAAAACATCTAAAATCACACACAGAAAAACATGAGTGTAAAAAGATGAGGCTAAAGAAAGAGGTCTTTGCTGGCAGAAACCAAATCCATTTTTTTAATATTGTATTTTACTATTGTATTTTAACATGTGTGATGACCACATAGAACCAAATCACAATGAACAATAATTTGGAGAGGAAACAACATCCTGCATGAATGTGGCAGGCATTTGAGGAAGAATCCATCACTACCCCCATATTAGTTTATTTTCCCTAACCTGCAAGTCTGCAGTTGACAACAATAAATTGTAGGAAAAGCTGATACAATGAGGGTAGGGCTGGCATCCAGCTGGTCCCCGAGAAGCTGAGAAGGAATAATGTATTGACAGGATTCTTGTGCAGCCTGGCATTAAGAAATGCAGAGCCTTGACCCTGGGAATACATTATTCCTGGCAATAGTCCAGCCTGGGCACTGATTGACTGGGGAGCAGCTTTGCTTTGAGAAGAGGCTGGGGATCATGGTGCAGAGAGCTGAACCCAGCTGTGGTAAGTTGTGGTAAGGCAGGACTGCCACAGACTGGGCTGGGTTAGCCCAAAGGTGGCCAGGAGGTCAAGGGGTGGGGGAAGGGATTATCTCCTGTCACTGGCAGGTCTGGTGTGCTATGGTCAGTTTAGGGCATCCTAGCGCAGGACAGCAGTCAACAGATTGGGGGAAGTTCAGTAGAGAGCCCCAAGGATGCACAGGGAGCACGTTGAAGGTGTTCAAGGAGAGGCTGAAGGTGTTGCCAGCACCTTCTGAAGGATCAAGAAACTGCTAAACTGTTTGGAGCATTTTTGACTGAAGGGAAAAAAATCTGTTTGCCTTGTAAAGATGCCTTGTGAATAAGGTCCTGGCTATCAGGGAAGTAATTCTGTCATCCTTCTGTGGAGAATTCAGAACACTGAGTCATAAATGCATCCCTTCTTCAAGCACAGATGATGCCAACAGGGTGCAACCCTAACAGCTCTGTGCAGGAAGAATGCAGGTCTTATAGAGTGAACAGAGTCCAGTGGGATGGGAAGAGGGTGGCAGAAGAGGAAAGGAGATGTCAAAAACACAATCCTTTCTATGGAAATTAAACTACAAATCTCAACTGTGTGAATGATGAATTACAAGCTTTAGACCTTCAGGTGTGGCCTGTCATGCAGGGAAAATAAAAAAAACAAACCAAAACAAAAAACACATGAAAAACCCAGGAAAAAGTTCAGATTATTGCACAAAAGGCTCTAGAATTCTGCTTTGAAATATGAGAGAGGATCCAGACCAATGGATGAAGAACTGACATGCAGGAGAGAGTCCTCAACTGAGCTAATGATGCACAACCCAAAAAAGACACAATTACCTGGCAAATGACAGAAATTGCCTTTAATCTTCTGTGGGCATTACATTATTTGATCTGAATAGTTCTATGGTCATGAATCACACAGAGGTCAGCTGGGCCACTGGACAGAATCTCATCACCAACAACAGTAAAAGCAAGGGGGTTTTTTGCTTTCCTGCTCAAAATGTTACTTAAATGTGGCATTTAGCATCCCTGTTCCTGCAGTAATGAGAAACTGTGCACAAAACAAACAAACCAAGTTAAACATGTCCCTTGTCATTCATCTCTTCTAATAAATAACACCAGGCAGATCACTGTGGGGGTGGTGGCTGTCACTTCTGTTTTCTTCAGTTCAGCATTTTACCCTTGGACTGCCTGTCCTTGTGGAGTGGGAACAGCTGAGGAGGTGATGAGAGAAGCACTGTGGGCTGGTAGGCACATTACCAGGTGGGAAGTCACAGGTCCACCATGGAGTCACCACTCTGTTTTCTGACAGTCATTCCCATTTCTGTGGGACATGGAGAGGGAGACCTCGCCAGCTCAGGAGATAAAAGATGGACATATTTGACTGTCTCTGTGCTTGACATATCCTCTCCAGAGAATGAGTTCAGCAGGAGTAAGGAGTAAACCAAGATCTTTTTCCAAGCAAATTAGGATCCACCTAGTCCAAAATTCTCCAGAATTTCCTGTGGGAGTAGATCCTTTTTCCCACTTCCCTCCAAAAAGAAAATTGCAGGAAGCTATTCTGTGATTTGTTCTTCCCTGTAAGAAATTGGTCTGTGAAATCTCAGTGAGAGATTTCCCTGTAGAGAAATGGGAAGATAATTATTTGAGATGAGTGTAAGTTGTTAAATTTACACACTCTCCTGCCCAGGTGTGTCTGAGTAGCCTAACTAGGACCTCTGTGTGTGTGACAAAATGGAGATTCCCTGTTAATATTTTGGCTTCCTCATGACTTGTGATGACAAACCATGTCTGAGCTGGTCTTGTACATGCTTTAGGAGTCAGCAGCTGCAATGAGGGAATAGTTTTGGGTCAGAAGTTTGCTTGCTTCAGCCTCCAAGAGCTCATCAGCTGCCAAGGCTCTTAGCCAAGGTTGCTGTATGTTGTCCTGTTTATTCATTTTGGGGATCAGTGTGACAACAAATCTGCCTCTCTGTTGGGTAATGGGAAGAGAAATAACAAACACAGTGTGCTATAACTCTTTTTGTCATCCTCCTGCTACCAGAGCTCAGGTCTTCTGCTGATTAATCATCTATTCTGTGGTCCTATCCAAATTAGCCTTGATGCCAACAACACCCTCTTCAGTGTTACCAGTTATACAGTTTGGTGAGTTCCTTGGGTGTTAATACAGCTCTGCAACCCTTCCTCTGTTATTTGTTTCTGATGCTTTCAGGTTGTGATTTCATAAAAGTCCTGGTATCTGTGTTACAAATCTCTCCACACTGGCCAGCAAATCCCATTAACCTGAAGATGATCAGATGGGGCTCCATGGTCATACTTGGGCTTACAGATTTTTATACAACTTGTTCAGAGTCTGCAACACCTGCCCTGCCGTAACAGGCAGATTTATCACCTGGAAATCTCCTTTCTTCACTGTCTACCACCAGCTTGGGTCTTTGCAGGCAAAGTCCATCCTTCTGTGTTTGAATGAAGGATTGCTCTTTCCAGGCCTTAAAACAGGGACTTCTAACAGATTTGAAAATGGAACTTAGGACCCTAAGTCATCACACATTTTTTGAAAGATGTGCTCTGCATCCATATCATGTTACTGCTCAGCTGCGGGACTTTTCTTAGACTATCTGAAAGTGGATCTGAACTGCTGTGCTCCAAAGAGGGGTTATTTTAATATTGTGCTGAAATACTGACAATGAAAACTTGTTGCTTTAGTTAGGCAGTGATCGCTGTCACCCTGGGTCTTAAGAGTTCAAGTAAGCAGAGTTTGATTGCTGAAGTAAATTTTTACCATTTTGGAGTTCACAGGGTTTATTTTACTGCAGATGCTATTGGTGTCTCCATTCCAAATTTCCCTGGGCACATGAAGCCAGGACAACATGCTACCTGCAAATCAGAAGGTTACAGTGTGTCTTCTGGAAACAGTCACTCCATGGGCCAAGAGGACAAGTTTAAGCAGAATGAGAAATATTTTAGAGCAAACGAGGCTTGCCTAATTGAATCAGAAGCTCAAGAATTTACATGGCTGTTCAGATGCTAATACACAGAAACTCAGCAACCTGCTGGCCACAGATGCAGCTCGAGAATGGTTCAAGACTCATTTCAACTCTGATGCAGAATTGCTGAGCAGTACAAGACTGCAGAATGCACTTCATCTCCCAGCTGCACACACTTGGTTTGGGGCCAGACACCAGGATTTCTGGTCTTAAGAGGACCAGGTGTCCCAGTGAAATCACGAATTTTAGCTATTTGGTTTGGTTTACAAATCAGGCAAGAAAAGTCACAAATTTTTGCAAGCAAGTGATCTGTGCACCCTTTCCATACAGAATGCTGTAGATGGACTTGCTCAGCAGGAAACTGCTGAAGCAAGGTTGTCATCTGGGTCACCACAGCCCTCAGCAGTCACTTTCCAGCTGGACTGACTAAACAACAAAGCAATGTATCCCACAGACTTGTCAGAGATTATCTTGGTTTGCTTGTTCTGTGTTTGACCGTTTGGTTTTACTTCTAGGATCAAGGATACTGGGACAAGACGGTGCATCCTACAAAGTATTTCTTTAATGTGTGCCATCAGGACACCTCGTGGGGAATCTACAGTGGCAGACATGCCGGCAAAAGTTAGAGGAGCTCATTTAGCACGTGGTTTGTCTTTGCTCTGAGAACCTGATGAATGAGACATAAAGATGCAAAGGTGATTAAAGCTGAGGATGGAAATTCAGCTCTGCACCCATTACAATTGAAAAGTTCTCTAGGGGGAAAAATAATCAAGAAAGAAAATATTACAATGCATGATTTTACAGACAGTGGTGGCTCTGAGGTCAGGCAGTGTTGCCGGGAGTCACAGGCATTGGGAATGGGCAAGTTTCAGACTGCAGCATAAGGAAAACTGGGAGATCAGTGCTCCATGCTTGTAACAGGGGCCCTGGGCTTTGTGTCCCAGTGATGCTGGCCTCTCATGGAGACAGCAGCTATGATAAGAGGGTGTAAAATACTAGAATTATTCCTTCCTAAAAATTATATATGTGCTTTGCATGAAAAATCATCAGATAAAGCAGAAAGCAGGAGAGAAAAGAAAATCTGAGGATTTTCTCTGTCTGCAAAAGATATCCTTCCTTTGGCCACCACCCCGAGCCTGCCAGAGTTCAGGGAGTGTTTGGACAGGGCTCTAAGGCACAGGGTGGGATTGTTCGGGTGCCCTGTGCAGAGCCAGATGATCCTAGTGGGTCCATTTTAACTCAGGTTATTCTGTGATTCTCTGATAGTCAAAGTTCAGCTTCAGCAAAGGCACAGAGGCCTTGAAATGTCACCTGGCACAAGCCAGGGCCTAGTCCTGTGGTTCCCAATTATTTTATAGCTGAGCCTGTCTCCTGAGAGCGATCAATATTCACATACATCACTGACTCTGACTGTTCACCTGCCTCAGGGCTGCCAGGGGCTCCCCTTCACCTCACAGGGCTCCTGCTCGGGAGTCTGCAGTGTCCCGGCCCTTGTATTTATTACACCTCTGCTAATGTGAAACTGTCACACTGGGTGTGCTCAGTTTAATTATGCTTCCAGGTACTCTCCTCATTTAGCAGGCTTCTCAAATGATACAGAAGATTCAAGACCTATGCTATGAGAAGCTGACAGACATATTGACAAAAGTATACGTAGAAATCTCAGCTATTTTCCTCTGACTTATGTCTGGATAAGTTCTGTGCAACTGAGATAAAAGTCTAAGCTGTCCAACTCCAAAGGAGCTGAAAGAGCATTAGTGGAAAATGAGGGGAAACAAGATATTCTGAGCAAATGGAAGGGGAGGCAAATTAAGATGGTCATAAGTTATAAAAATAGCGAGTATTTGGGCTTGAGGAAACGAGACAGTGAAACACTGGGAAGCTGTGGCCATCTCACTTTTAACACATCATCTAAGTCCTTGTCTTGCTCCTACAAATACAATTGCCCCCCTGCAAGAGGCACACACCCTCCCCAGGTAAACGTGATTGCTTGGAAGTCACCTCAGTGAAAAACAGGAAGGCCTAATGTTCCCAGCTACATGTCACTGCAAGATCAGTGCCCAGCCTGTGTGCCCTGCTCAGCAGAATTCCCACTGGGATAAAACCAGCGGGAGCTGGGGCTTCTGTCCCTGCAGCATGGCTTACCTCTCCTTCAGCCAGCCAGGAGCACTCCCTGCAGAGGTACAGACAGAGGTTAGCATGTGGGTTGCTCAGTAAGAGGTGCCTTGGCTTTGCAGGGTGTGCAGAAAAAGAGCTGAGGCCACCTCAAGCCGGTTGTCCCCCAGTATCGAGGTGCCCCGACAAGCACCCGCAGATCGTGCCACCAAGGAAGTGGCTGCAAACCTCTCATTGCTCACTGATGAGCTCCAGAACTGTTTTTACACCTTCTTCTCTAAATAAGGAAGCTGCCTGTGAGGCCTCTGACTCGCTGACCAATTTGACTCCGCTGCTTCCCACAGCCAATGAAATCCCACTCCTGCCTCCAGTCTTGGGTGACAGCACTCCAACCCCAGCAGGCAGGGAGGATGGCAGGTTTGTGTTACAGCCCTGGCAGCCTCACCTTGGGCAGGCTGTTGATGTCAGAGTGATGATGTGGGCAGGGACAGCCCCTGCACTATAAAGATGGCTCAATCAAATATAACGGAGGCTGCCCAGCAGGAAGCAGGATCTACAAACCATGGTCCCCACCAGTTGGAGTCCTGCTGGCCTGTCTCTGCTCCCAACCCAACTGCTATTGGGCTTTAGTTTCAGGTCAGCAAGCTCTATTTGCTTTCCAAAAATAAGCCTCTGCCACCATGCTGGAGGGAGAAAAACAAGAAGGGCGGTATTTTTAGGGCCATTAATTCTGACCACGTGCCCAGGAGGTGAACCGGATGGCCACGGCACAAAGACTTCTCATCACTATGTCCTGCGACGCCAGCGCTCACCGGACGTTACCTGCGTTCCTTCTCCTGGGTTTGCTGGCCGGGATTGCTGCCACGCACCCAGCTGTAAGCAGAACTAATGGCACATTGCTGGAGAGAGGATGGCAATCTCTGCTGTCCAGGTCCATGGCTGGGATGTCAGGGGAGAAGGCAGATGTGAACTGGGAGAGTGACTATTTGCTAGGAATCAAGAGGCAGCGGAGGCTTTACTGCAACGTGGGCATCGGGTTTCACCTTCAAATCCTCCCAGACGGAAGGATAAGCGGAGTTCACAATGAAAACCAATACAGTGAGTTGCATCCAGAAATGAAATAGAATAGATGTCACTTAATTGCTGTGAACTCTAGTAATTACCCTTCACAGAGTGCAAATGTTATGACTTGGTATTATTAATCTGTGCTGCATCTGTTGCCTTTTAAAAGTCTCTGGGATCAATAAACATGAGAACCCTTCAGGCCGAAATGTGGCACAAAATGCTTGGACAAATTTAGATAGAATTTATTTTTACCTGCTTTGCTGCACAGATGAGAAAAGACAAGCCAGGTCGAAAACTGACTCTCTGCTGCATTTTCTTGGTCTCACTTTCTAATTTGCTGTTTGAATCCGGGAGGTTTTTGCTGAGTCCAGAGGGCCAAAGCATGATTCTTGAATCCCAGCTAACCAGTACTTTTGGGACACTCAGTGTGTCCCATGAAAGGGGTTTGCTGGTCCTGGTGTGCTCATGCTTGTGGGTGCTGTTCTGTTACCCTAACAATTAAGGAAAACATTAGTCATGTGGATTTGAATTTCCTGTAGAGGGCAGTTACTAAAATCTTTGGCAGCACATGTCATGAGGGACTTCAAAATGCAAGCCTCACTTCTTTAAGGCTCAGTAAAAAAACTTTTTGTAAGTATAGCATATTACATAAAAATAGTTTACTTATTGAAAAGGTCCAGAGTTTGACAGATCAAAAGAGTTTGATAGAGTAAAAGGCTTATACAGAATGTAATTACAATTCTAGAATAATTATTTGCAAATCCTGTGACATGTAGGAAAACCCAATATCTTCTCTGTCTATATTTATTTTGCTGCATTAGGGATATAATTCTTATGAAGAATATATAGCAAGTTTTTTAGGGTTTAAAAAGAAAAGATATCTGAATTGCCTTCCTTTAGCTCTAGATTCTGTAAAAACACTCCTATTAAACTTCATGTTTTTCAGGTCTCTTTGAAATATCCACTGTAGAAAGAGGTGTTGTAAGTCTGCTTGGTGTGAAAAGTGCTCTCTTCATTGCAATGAACAGCAAGGGCAGGTTGTATGGGACTGTAAGTACAAGTAGTTTTTAAATTTCAACAAAAAAGGTTTTGAAGTGGGGTTTTTTTTGCTTTAATGTTTTGCTGTGTTTGTTTGGGTTTAGTTTGTTTTGGTTTTGTTTGTTTCAGTGTTTTCCTTATGGAAATCTCTTATTACAAGCAGAGAAAATAGCCCTCCTGTTACAGGGAGCCTGCCCAGCCTGCTGTCATCAGTGCTATTTAATGCAATGAGCAGCGGGGCTGTTTCAGGGCTGGGATTTTAGAGCTTTCCTCTAAGACTGTACAGGGGACACCTTAGGAAAATGAACATATCCTGCAAGTAGTACAGATTAATTAGATGGCTTCTTCTAAGGTCACAGGGCTGCAAACACATTGTAGCAAAGCTGAGCCCCGTTGATTCCATCCTGCATTGCATTGTGTGTAAGAGAGGCACAATTATAGCTATTTCCAACAGCTACCCTTAGTAAAATAATGACCACATGCTCCCTCCTACCAAAAACAACCACACCATCAAGAATAAATAGGAAGTCTACCCTACAAGGTCAACATGTGTGGCTGGGGTTATTTTAATGATCACTTTTGTGAGATCAGTTGCAAAGGGTTAGAAAATAATAATAACTATTAATGATGGTATGCAAATCATACTGAAACACCATGATCCTCATCTAGATGGTTTGCTATCTAAATGCAGTTTAACCTCTGAGATGTGAGCAAAACATCTCCAGTCTCAACATCCATTAGAAAAGGTGCTTGTTAGGAGGTGCATTTGGAAGAGACTGGCTCTGGGCATTAGGCAAAATCAGCCCGTCTCAAAGTAATGAATGGCACTGGTTGTATCAACCTCTTTTGTCAAGGAACAGCAGAGTCCTTTCCTTTGGAACAGCTGTAATTTCAACAAAGCATTGCAGTTTAAAATAATACCAAATGTTGGGACCTGTGGCCATTATTAACCTGACTGATTCCTTCTCACACTCATAATAACAGTAGGATACTTTAAGGTCCCACTTCAGGAATGTTCTTTCAATCACAAGTGATCATAAGCACCTAAAAAGTGCCACAAGTCCAACTGCTTTACTTAGCTGAGTCTTCCTAAAGAAGTGCAGGGTCTGACTTCAGAAATCCCTTTGAGTTTTTTCCCCCCACTTACAATACAGTTTTGTTTATCTTCAAAGACACTTTCAAAAGCTGTAAGAGATGTGCATTTTCCTTTGCACAGCACAATGCCTTAAGGTAAACTCTTACAGGCTTTGGGTGGTGTTATCACACAGATGCCCAAATAGAACTGCATTGGTGGCATCTCATGTGCCAGACATTTGAAGTCATAGAATTATTCTGCTTTCTCTTTTAATTTCCTCTGTATTCATCTCCTGCTTGTCCTTGCACCTCCTCTCCCAGATAACTCCTTCTCCTTGGATTTTCATGTTTTGACATGGAGAAAAAACTATTTTCCCAGCTTAGAACCGGCTGCATAGTTAAATATTACTAATGGTTTAAGAAAGAAAATATTTAATGCTAACCAAATCTGTTATTCAAGCAAGCAGTTGTCCCTGGACACCGCTGTTTGGAAAAGCTCTGAAGGTTTCAACAGCCAGCTTATCACTTTTTTTATAAATGATGGAACTTCTGGCAGAGAGAAGGTCTTAAATAAAGCTGTTGTTTGGGCAAGAGGGTGCGATGCTGACAGAAATCATTACTTGCAAATAAAATTAAGAAATCCATGATTTATAATGAATTAACTCGATCTGCCACAGGAAATACACAGTCCATTATCTGGACAGGTGGCATCTGAGTTCATCTGACACCAAATTAGCACCGAGGAGGGAGATTTATTGTTGGCCGCAGTGGCTGCGGCACCACCTGTCACACACTGCAACGAGCCCTGGTGTAAAAACGCGAGGAAGAAAAATGACCTAGGTCTCGGTGGAATATTGATTGTACCTGAATTGTATCCCCACCCTCTCCCCTTGCTGTTCCTTAGGCTGTTTTCCAAGATGAGTGCAAATTCAAGGAAACCTTGCTGCCCAATAACTACAACGCGTATGAATCCAACGTTCACCGCGGCGCTTACATAGCCCTGAGCAAACATGGCAGGGTGAAGAGAGGAAACAAGGTTTCCCCTGCCATGACAGTGACCCACTTCTTACCAAGAATATGAGCACCAGAAAAACAGAAGATTAAATCCCAGGACAAACTGTTTCATTTTGCACATGGGGAATAACCTCCCAGGTAAAGTATTTATACTGGTCATTGAAAAAAACAAAAAGAAATCTCTATATGTATGTGTATATTTGGATAAAAGTATTTTTACTAGATTCATCACATAGCATATGTAATACAATGTTGCTGCTCTTCTACTCGGTATAAATTTTACATGGCTTTGTGCCTCCTTTGGTGCTGTATAGAAAGAAATGCAAGCTGGAGTGCAAAGGAAGTTTTTGGAAGACGCAGAATGGCTGTGGGCAACCATCTAATCAATCATAGGTGATTTACTAAATATTATTTACCTCAGATAATAACCTCTTGTAGTGCGCTGTTTACATGTCATGGGCCAAATCACCCGATGATTTTGCTTCACCAGAGCTTCAGGCAGTTCACGCCATCTGAATATCTGCCTGCACCCCCTCTACAGACTGTGTCCTGTCCTGTAAAGTCCTCACCCTGTTTTGATCATTAAAGTGCCAATTCCACAACTGATTCTACACAAGAAAACTGTCTATTCCCGGACCCCCTCTGTCTCTGAGGGGATTCTCCAGGGTCTCCTCACGTGGACTGGTTGGCAAAATGAAGACCTGCAATCAATTTCCCATGGGAAGGACCACAGGATAAATCACAGATGGGTCCCAAATGCAAAACTGACTTGGAGCTGAGGATTTTGAATGGCATTTTGTGAGCTTAGTTTAGACTTACCTCCAATATAGATGTGTACATCTTTAATATTAATATTTGTATATATATAGACATGGGATGAGTGAGTGTGCATCTATGTAGTTACATACTTTTACTGAATCAATCATCCCTGTCTCCTGCCCAGGTGCCTTTATATAAAAGAAAAGAAATACTTAAAGACACTCTATTTCATTTAGCCTGAATGTTGTTAATCTCTAAGAACTAGAATTGATCTGTGGGGTGCATTTTATAAAATATAAGAAATTCATGGAAGCTTCCAGCAAAGGGTTATTTTAGAAAACTCTGTGTTTAATTTTCACTGTCTTAAGTATAGTTGGTTCTTCTCTATCATACGTCCCTGAGGTATGAAGGACAGAGAAAGAAGGAAGCTGCACAAGCATACCTTCCCATGTTGGGAGAGAGGAATTTGTGCCATAATTTCAATTTCTGTCACTTGCAAAGCATCAGTTTCAAAGACAACACAGCAAGCTGTATGAAGCACTCTTCAAAGCTCTCCTAGAAGCTGTACAAATGGCACATAACCTTGCCTTGCTATTTTGACAACCCTTTTCGAGATCACCAATGAAGCTGCATTCTCCGTGCCTTTGAAAGAGTATTTTGAGAGGCCCTAAGTCAATAGTCACTATAAATGTCAGTTACCAGAAGCCTTGGGATTCCTGCATTGGTGGCGTGCTCCTAAATTTGAAACTAGATTCAATGCAATGTCAGAGCATGAGCATTTTCAGCATAGATGGACCATGCTGCTGCAGAAGTGAATATCTGAGTGCAAGATTATCTCCCACGTCCAGCCAAAATGGGGCTATGTCCAGCCTTGACATGCCATTCTATTTGCAGGGGCTGTCTATTCGTGATGAATTTGAGCCTTCTGACATGCATGAGAGACACTGTCAGGGCCAGATCCTCAGCTGGAGTAAATCAGCCCAGGAAAACTATCAGTTTATACCTGCAGAAGATTTGGTCCAAAGAACACACCCACAAGGATGTACCCACCATTCCCGAGAAGCTGTCAAGGGAATTTCATGAACAAGATACAGTTTCCCAGCATCACTAGTGTGACTTATACTTGAATTTATCTGGTTCAAATGTAAGTGGTGATCACAGTGTAAATGAAGATCAAAAGAGAGTGGAATGCTGCTCACAGTACAGGAATGGGATGCTTTGGAAGGAAAGGAGTTGAAAGGAATTGCTTTTCATTTTCTGGTCTTGCAGTATTTCAGAGAGAAGCCAAGATGACACACTTTCTTCACCCACAATGTGTACAGCAGTTTGCTTTGGAAAAATGTGCATTTGAAATGAAAAATCAGGATGTTTTCAGTGGGGAAAGAGTGGGTGAAAGTAAAGTTTGGAGGGTATCAGGCAGTACATGGACCGAGAATCCCTAGAGGTACAGAGTTGTGCTGAAATACATTAGCTGGCAACCTGTATCTTGGTGTTATATTCCTAATTGTCTTTGAAATGAAGTTTGAAGGAGTATGGAAGGGTCCAGGGATGTAGAAGGAAACAGAGTTCAAATGCTGGCACACAAGTTTGTTCCTGATCACAGCTTAATTCAGCATCCTTAAGACAGGATAAAGTCTGTTCCCTCTTAAACCAGGGCAGCCTAGAGAAAGTGATTGTTGCCAGGACTGGTAAGCATCGGAACAGCTGGCACAGAAGCTGGGAATCAGACTAACTGGCTCCATTCTGCACACAATGGTCAATCGAGGACAACCTGTAGACTAGGTCACAAGAAGTCAGGACAAGAGGAAATGGCCTCAAGCTGTGCCAGAGGAGGTTCAGGTTGGACATCAGGAAGAATTTCTTCACTGAAGGGGTGGTCAGGCATTGGAACAGGCTGCCCAGAGAGGTGGTGGACTCACCATTCCTGGAAGTGTTCAGGAAATGACTGGCTCTGGTCTGGTTGACAAGGCGGGGATTTGTCAAAGGTTGGACCTGATGATCTTGGAGATGTTTTCCAACCTCAGTCATTCTGTGATTCTGTAAATCTATTTAGCCACAGCCTTCTAGGCTGAGACTGGTCTCACGAACTGCAGACCCTTTTGGATGCAGTTTTGGTGGGCATTTGGAAAGTCCCATCAGTCACTCTGCTGAGTTACTCTTTACATCACTGTTTTTTTTCCTCATTACACCTCAATGCCAGCCAGATGAACCTGGAAATCACTGAAATCAAAGAAGGGTTTGTGACTACATAAAAAAAGCTCATGAAACTAAAGGGATTTCCCAAATCAGGGCCAAATTAGGAACTTCAAAACATATCTTGTCTCAAGTGTGCATTAATAGGAGTTATGTCATGGGCTATGAGCTTTGAAAGCATTGCTGTGAATGCTCCACACCAGCCTGTCATGCCCACATTTTGCCCATGGGATTTTCCTGTGGAGTTGGTGCCTATTTTTACAGTTTCTCCTTCCTCAGGCAAACCCCGTAACATTCTAAGACTTAAGAAAGTCCCTGTTAGAAAGCAGATTTGCCTGGAACTGAATCATGTTCTTAAATAAATGTATTTTTCCCAGGCAAGCAGACACAGACACACAACAGTGGAAAAGCAGAGTAATATTTGTATACCTCACTAACTATTTCAATTCCAAGATTTTATTTTGCACAGTAAAATGATGCCAAAGTTCTCAGATTTCTTTTTTTTTCTCTAAAATATACCTCATGTTCTGACTCGATATGGACTCACAATTGAGACTGTAAATTTGCAAGAAACACAAAACTGTCCAATCGTTTGTGAAATTGCTTCTATTTTTATATGTATGTGCTGCGCACAATAGTGTAATGTATTCATAAAATAAAATTTTATACATTTTTGGTAGTGTTTTGACTCTAAATCCCTCTTAACATTTGTTTTTTTCCTTGATTCAGAAATGCTGTATTAACTCCTCTTCCAAACCTACTTTTTATTCACCTTTAGAACCAGAATATGTATTGGTACACTTGAAATTTTTGTAGACTTTAGTGTAATTCAGATTTCTTGCCTCAGAAGTGTCCAGGTGTCCTGAGAGGCATGGGCACTTCCCATGCTCCCTTCCCACTCTGTACTCTCAGCTTGGGGGATGAAAAATCTTCCAAAAATTTGGGGGACAAGGAATGGTGGATAAGCCTCACACCTCTATGAAGAATTGGAAACATTTTGCTCAGTTTACCTCATTTTCTGCTTCCTCACAGGTAATTTGAAACTTAATAATGTCTCTGTTTCTATGGAGATATTTAGATGGGAAAGGACTGTTGGAGGTCTTGAATCCAACCTCTTAAATGAGTGCAGGACAACTTCAAAGCTAGGGGAAGATGTATCAGGAAGAATCCCATCTACCCATCTCCTGCAACAGCCCCTGCAACAGCTTCATGATTCGTTAAGCTCTGGCTGAAACTCTGGATAGCAACTCAGGGGATTGAGGGATCAAACCCACAGAGATGTCTCAGAAGGGTCACCAGAGCAGCCCATGCATGGCTGAAAGAGTCTGAGAGGGGTTGGCAGTGTCTACAGGGTCTTGACACAAGACACATTAGTCCTGTGCATTGACAGAAAGCATCCCTCCTGCTGGAGCTAACTCTTACCAACACAAATGGCTGCAGAAATCATCGGAAGGATTCAGTACCATGAAGGGAAAGGGGAAAAAATGAAACCAGAAGGCTTTCTGATAGCTCACATGTACTGGATAAGCTCAGGTGCAGGTACACAAAGCTCGGTGAGAGACACAGGTCCATGAACTGCGTGGCTTCAGTGCAGCCCAAGACCACATTCAGAGCAAGGGGCAGCACCAGTGCCAGTGCTGGGACCCAGAGCCCCCCTGTGCTGGGCTGCACCCAGAGCCCCAGGGCAGCAGGGGAGGGGGGATTCTGCCTCTCTGCCCCACTCTGCTGAGACCCCCCTGCAGGGCTGCATCCAGCCCTGGGCCCAGCACAGGAAGGACAGGGAGCTGCTGGAGCCAGGCCAGAGCAGGGACACCAAGGGGATCAGAGGGATGGAGCACCTCTGCTACAAGGAAAGGCTGAGGAAATTGGGATTGTTCAGCCTGGAGAAGAGAAGGCTTTGGGGTGACCTCATTGTGGCCTTGCAGTGACTGAAGAGAGCCCACAGGAAAGATGGAGAGAGACTCTTGACAAGGGCCTGGAGTGACAGGACAAGGGGGAATGGCTTCATACTGACAGAGAGGAGGTTTAGATTGGATGTGAGGAAAAAAATTGTGAGGGAGTGAGGGTGGTGAGGCCCTGGCACAGGTTTTCCAGAGAAGCTGTGGCTGTCCCATCCCTGGGAGTGTTCCAGGCCAGGTTGGATGGGGCTCTGAGCAACCTGTGGTAAGAATTGGCCGTCTAATTAAATATATGCATATAAAAGGAAATAAACAGCCCCACATCTCTTTTGTATTGGTTTTTTGGGGGTTTTGTTTGTTTTACTTTGGGCATTTGCTGAAGCCACTCTCCTCTGCATCAGTTTTAGCAACGGAGGAGACAATTAGGTCCCAGGTATATAACTACAGGTGACTTTGTTCCTTCAAAAAATGGCCCAACTGCAAACTCTTGTGCTCCATGTGGGAATCACAACAACTTGCAGAAGCCAAGAGGACATTTGGTTCCCTTGTCAGAACCCAAGATTAAAGGAGGGAGTAAGAATCTCTTCCATCTGCTGGACGACCAAGGAGACTCAGGCTAAGATAAAACCCTTAGAACTGGGAATCTCCAGGTTTAATATATGTAATGCAAACTGGAACTGCAGTGAACTGCAGTGAGCAATCCTGGCTAAGGAAATAGCTGCCATTGGAGAAAAAAATTAGGAAAACAAACAACCAAGTATGCAGCCACAAGCAGAGATTTCTTTTTTCTCTGCAGCCAAGCTCTGCATCCAGCTCAGTCCAAAAGCATGTTTGTTTTGGAAGCCATAGGCTGCTGAAAAGTGTTTGGCCAAAATCCAAGGTGCCAATAAGTCCAGATGAGCTGAACAAGCTGTGTCCTTGGATCATGAGATTTGAACATATTATTCAATCCTGGATCTCATGAGCACTTGGTTATATTTTGTTACAGGGTGTGGACCAAAATGCCTTGATTAGGACTAATTTTTTCCCCCCTCACAATTAACTGTTTACAACTCACAATTTTATTGTATGCATTCATGAACCATGGCTGACAGCTCTGGAATAGCTTCTCCAAGGACAATGAGACTACACCAACTTACGTCAAACAAGAAATCATTAGGGATGATATCCAAAACAACACAGTTTATAATTATATTTGTTTCACGGCACTCTGGAGAGGAGCTTCCTTTCGGGTTTTTTGTTTGTTTTTTTTTTCAATGAGAAATGATCCATCCTGACTCATTCCAAGTGGCTGGAGCCTCACTTTTTTCCTGGAGTTACTTTGCCTATGACCTCAGCCCAGGACTCACTGGTCCAACACAAATCTTTCAGCTTATTGAAGAGTGAAACCCCCAAAATTATGCAAAAACCCAAAGAAGAGAATTAATGCTAATCAGCACAGGTGTCACTCAGTGAGATCAGGAGCACTTTAACTACCTCAGTTATCCAGTGAGGGACAAGCCAGGGTCAAAACACAGGTGGAATGGCTTCAAAGTCACAGAGAGGAGGTTTAGACTGGATATGAGGAAGAAATTGTTCCCTGTGAGGGTGGTGAGGCCCTGGCACAGGTTGCCCAGCGAAGCTGTGGCTGCCCCATCCCTGGCAGTGTCCAAGGCCAGGTTGGATGGGGCTCTGAGCAACCTGGGATAGTGGAAGGTGTCCCTGCCCATGGCAGTGGAGTTGGAATGAGATGGGCTGTGAGGTCCTTTACAACCCAAACCATGGTCTATGATGACGATGATTTTGCAAAGGCAAATGGCTACAGAAATAGAAGCTGTGGGAAAGTGGATATGTATGGGGCATACTGGGTGTCACTTTCTGTAAATCTTGAGCAAATCTGCAGACATGTTTGCAAATTTTAAAGAGAAACTTGCAGATTTCAAAATAAAAAAGCTAATCTCCAATGGGATTTTTTCCTACACCCCTATAACAATCAACATGCAGGTCCACAGGCCACCTGGGTGACTGGAATTTCTTGTGTATGACATATCTTATGTGTGTTTGCATTCTGCACAACCTCAGTTCATGCAGAGATGATCATCAGCTGGTCATGAAGGTGCTACCTTGAATTCATTTCCACCAGAAGTGGAGACTGCAGGAGGAATCAACCATGGAGCAAAGGGTTAAGAAGTAACATCAGTGTCAGAGAGACATAGTCATGTTGAGGGTAGGCAGATGGGCTAACCAGCCTCTGGCATGTAAGAAAGTTCATTTGGCATAATGGAAAGGATAATATAGAAATTTTTTTAATTTTAAAAAAAAGAAGTTGTATTTCTAAATTTTGAAAAAATTGGTAGGAAAGAAATTTTTGCTTTTGGAGAACTCGACAGTTTGATGAGAGTCCAGAACTTCAATAAAGATAAGAAGAACAGCTTGATTGACTTACTTGAAAGAGAATGCATTTCCCAACCAGCCCTGGCATGGCACCAGTTTGTGACAGCTGTGAAAATGGTCAAAGATCATTAGGGCCCAGGTGCAGGATCAGCGTCCCAGCAGCCAATGAACCTTTGCACAATGTGACTCTGAAGTTCCGCCTCGCCAGCAACGTGGCAAGCTAAGAAAGCAACATGAAGAACTATTGTGTCTACACCAAAAAAAAAAATTGTAGCTGCACATCTCTCGGGTTTGGTTTCTCTCGCCCGAGATTCAGGTGGTGGTTCGAGAGAGTCTTTTGCCTTCTGTAAGCATCATGCCACGTCGCAAGAAAAAGTGGAGTCTTCATGGTCTTGTTTTTCAAGGTCTCTCATGTTGTTTATTGTTTCTCATCTTACAAGTTTCTCTGTGCCCAGCTGAGGTCTTCACAGCTGCTCAGGCAGAAGGCGACTCCCCCCTCGATGGGAGGTCACTACCTTCTTATACAAAAAATTACATATTTATTATTTACAATTCTGTGCCAATGCCTATTACCTATACTAAAAGGGTCACCTCTACTCCGACCCAATCTCCTTGAACTACTTTGTGCCCCTGTCACTGCAGAAGATGGAGGCCAAGGGAGAAGGAGAAGAACCCAGGGTACCACCCTACATCTTCCATTTTGTTCCCCATTCACTTCCATTCTAAGAACCTCAAAACTACAAAATTTTCCACCCTGTCATTAGCTACACTACTGTCTGTCACACTTTTGTGACTTGTAATTCCTCTCTGTGTTGGAAGTTCTTCTCATGGACTGAAATCAAAGCCAGTGTCTTCCTGGGCTCTGTGCCAGGCAACCCCCCTGGCCAGACCCCAGACCTCCCTGGCCAGGATTCAAACCCTCTTGCTCAGGTCCCAGACCTCTCTGCCAAGCTCTGTGACCTTCCAGGGCAACCAAAGGAATCCCCTGGACTCCGACACATATCTACCTGAAAAGTCATTTTGTGAAGGAAAACCTGAATCAGGGACAGAGTTCAAGACATATTTTTGCCAGATTTCTGTTCAGTCTCATAAATCCTCCTCAATATGCTCCCTGTCACAGAAATACCTCAGAGAACAGAACCCAGCTTCTGAGCAAAGATGAGCTAACATAGTTTAGCTGAAAAAATGAAGCCACTGTTACTCGTCTTGCCCTGCTCCATACAAACTTTGATCTCCATGTTTCTTTACAGGTCTCCAGAATCATAGACTGGTCTTTCAGTGGCTTAGGGAATCTCTCTTTTTCTTGCATTAGAAACAAAGTACAAGGACAATGTTCAGTCATGACTTTCTTCACTTATTATTTAGGCTTTTGTGTTTAAAAAAAATTCTCTTGAAACTTATAGAGAGCAAAGATTTCTCCAATGAAATTTTAGTTTCGAAGACATCCCACAAAAAATAAGTCTCAGAGCTAAAGAGCAACACCTGCAATTGCACTGAGGCAGCTTGAACCATATCAGTCACACGCTCTGTTATTACTGTCCCACAGTAAAAGTGCCCTTGGCTGATGATGATGTCTGCATATTTTGCCTTCCTGTTTCACTGCATCCCCCTCTCCTTCTTTTCATTTTCCATTTCTAATTTCTTTAGCCTAAGCCTTTTTTATCTCATCTTCAAGGAGACAGATCTGAGTGAAACATCTGAAACCAAGAGATGGGAGTAAGTTTAAAATTAGGTTGCAACAAAGTTTATTATTTATCCCTGTCTTCTGCCTAACAAGGGGGAAAAAAACAATTTAGTTTATTGGAAACTGTCAATGAATGTAGCGGCAGATGTCATTGAATCCTAGAAATACTTAGATCACAAGGGGCTCCTGGATGTTTCTAGTCCAAGCTGAGATAACAATGTTAGGAAATAGGAAACTTTACATAAACCAAAGAGTTTTCCCAAAATAAAACCATCATCCCACTTTTAGACACCTTGCAGTGTATTACAATAGGAGATGCATGACTGAAGTGACTTTCTTTTTGAGGCTGTGTATCTGTGTCCCTCGGATTCCTTAGCACCTGGAAGCAAACACACCAGGAGAAAGAAGACACTTTCTCAGACAATGCACACTGCCTGGGCAGGCAGGTCAGCAGGACTGGGTGTGCACAGGGGAGATGTCAGAATCCAGACAAACTTCAGGCCTTCCAAGCCTCAACACCAAACCAGAACATTTTTCTTCCTGACCTGAGGGGAGCCTACAGGAAAGATGGAGACTCTTTACAAGGCTGTGGAGTGACAGGACAAGGGGGAATGGCTTCACACTGACAGAAGTGCAGGGTTAGATGGGATATTAGGAAGAAATTGTTCCCTGTGAGGGTGCTGAGGTCCTGCCACAGGTTGCCCAGAGAAGCTGTGGCGGCCCCATCCCTGGCAGTGTCCAAGGCCAAGCTGGATGGGGCTCTGAGCAACCTGGGATAGTGGCAGGTGTCCCTGCCCATGCCAGTGGAGTTGGAATGAAATTATCTTTAAGATCCCTTCCAATCAGGCCATTCTGTGATTCTATGATTTTTTTTTGAAATGGAGGGTATCAGCAGCTCTCAGCACAAATTGCACCCATCCTCTGTCCCACAACACCTAAGAAAATTCAGACCCCCTTAAAATGACAGAAACACTCTCTGTTCAGAAAACAAAACCTTTTAGGGACTGGCTCTGCTTTGCCTGGGAGCTGTGCCAAGGATTTCAGCTGGAGGAGGAATGAGGCCCTTCATTTCAGTTCATTAGAGCAGGCACACTGCAGAAACTGCTGGTACACGCTGCGGTCCCGAAGCCAGTGGGCTGTGCTTACCTCATCTTCTTCACGTAGGTGAACTGATCCAGGATGTTTTCTTTAGTCGTGGGCAGTGTGACAAGAATGGGGCCTCCAAATAAGGCCACTCAGGATGTGTTTAACAACACCGGGTGAAGTCTGTGGCAAAGGCATCTGCACACATACACACACACAGAGCATCCACTGTACATTCCCTGGGCTCAGTGCGTCAGTATTCCTAGAATAACTGCTGGAGAGGCACTCCACCCTTGTGCTTCCAATGCTGGGGGTGTGATCCTACCAGAGCCACTTGGAACAGTGATTTTAAGGAAGGGGAGGCAGAGGGACAGGCCCTTGATTTCTGTGACCTCTTCTGAAGAGATGCAGTGCAAAGGAAATTATTAGGAGCAGAGGTGGTTTTGAAACTGTCAACCCAAACTCTTGTGTGAGCTGAGCAGCAGAGAGCAAGAGGCTTCCTGAGGCCAGCACAGGCACTCAGATGGCACAGAATGCTGCAAAAGGGCAAGCCACCCACCTGTTTAAATATAAGTCAATATGTTTTATTAGGCAAGAGTGCTACAGGTGCTCCTACGTGATGAAAGGAACTCCAGCACCGTGAGGGGACGTGTAGTTTCACTCGTAGGAGAATCCTGGAAGGCAAATCCATTAGACTGAGTAAAAAACTTTTTTTTTTTTAACCTGCAAATTTCTGATGGTCCACAAAGCCCTTCCAAAAGATAACTGCAAGTCATTTGTAGTAATTTGAGTCTGTAGTAAAAAAAAAGCTTGCCTTTGCCTTGTGAGTCCTCTCCAGAACTGAGGGGATATGCAGTAAAAGAAAGCAGCACAAGGGATGACATTTAGCTGCTGAGGGTTTTACAGAGTTGGGATGGTTAGTTTGGATTGCAAAATGACCTAAAGCTGAAACTTAATCAGTCAAAATGGGGGAGTCAGACCTCAATCTGCTCCTGTGACCCTCAGTTCCTTCTATGTACACTTTTGCAGTTAAATTATGATACCAGGGAGGCCTGAATGTCATCTGTGCTCCAGCTGAGGCACCTGGCACACGTGAGTGCCCAGAATACCTGGCTAAAGCTGAGCTGAGCTGACTCTGGAGCATGGAGCAGGAGGCAGCAGGAGCAGGCCTAGGACAAAGGCATGGCAGGAAGGGAGGGGAGTGAGACTCACTAAGGGCTGGAGATCAATCACAGAATCACAGAATGATTTGGGTTGAAAGGGACCACAAAAATCATCTCGTTTCAACCCCCTGCCATAGGCAGGGACACTTTCCCCCTAGACCAGGTTGCTCAGTGATTATCTCGAATAAATTTCATCCTGAAAGCTGGGGTCTGTCTTATCCATCTTTTCCTTTCATCTTTTGCTCTGGAGTGAGGATTTCCTCACTTTACCTTAGTTCCTGACGTTCACAATAGGTGGTAGCTCCTCCAGCCTGTCTCCCAGCTCCCTTTCCATGATATGTCTAAGGAGTGCCCTGCACCACTGTGGCACCTGACACTGGCTGTGTAGCACCCCTGCAGTGGGAAGTGGAAAATGTGGCAATGTGAAATGGTTGTGATCTTTAAATTCAGTCCCATTTTTTCCTTTTATTTCTCCCTACAACAAGCAATTTCTGTAAAATTATCAGCAATTTCTTAGCTGAGAACTGAGAAAAGCCATCTCAATTCATCAAACACCACAGAGCAATATAGAAACCTGAAAAATCAATACCAACTCCTGTGGTAAAAGTTGCAGAAATATTATTATTGCTGATGCATAACATGCAAGCCAAGAAAGGTTGTCATCACTTCTGTTATAACAGGCTTGGCTGAAGGAGTAAAGCAGCTTTCATACACCTGGTTACCTCATCAACAGCTGAATGGGTAGAGGATAAGTGAAACACCCACAGAAGGAAAAAATGGATCAGCCCGAAATAAAAAAGACATGGACTGTAAAAAAAACCAAAAACCCACAACAAACCACATTTATAGGCTTATAGCAAAAAAGTCTATGAAAAAGCAGAATTTGTACAATCATTCTCACAAGCAGGGTCTTCGTAAATTCACTTTAGCCCAGCAGATTAAACAGAACTTAGTAAAGTCTGGAGTTTTCCTGACGCTGTAGGGAACTTTAGAAAATGCCAAGCAATTTAAGCTTGTAAAAGTAATCTTTGCTTGTAAAAGAGAAACAGATGCTCACAACAGGCGTGTGCTTAAACGAAGCTGAATAAAGTTTACAAACATCTGAGAATGTTTTCTGTGCCACCAAGGCACTGGAGAAAGATCAGATCAGTGCATGCACAGCAAAATGTCATAGTGAATATGAAACATCAAACCAGAAAAACTGCAGTCACAAAAGAATTACAGAATATTCCAAGAGGGTACAATGCCTCTGTGAGACATTTCTGCAACTGAGGCATCAAATGTCCACATTTCCATAGGGGTCTAATCAAGGGGGCAAAGAAAAAAACCAGAACAACCAACCCAAACATTTGTTCTAAGACCAGAGTGAAAAATATGGGTGAATAATTTCAACAGCAAATAGAGATATTTCTTTCAAAAAAAAAGAAGAAAAATTAACTCTGCTTTCCTTCTAAACTACCTTTTAATTTAAAGCATTTCAGATGTTATAACCACTAAAACACCTGAGACCTGGATTGTCTTTCAGTGCAGCCAGCTTTGTCAGCCTGATCAGTTTAAGAACTGACCTTTATACACTTTGGCTAAAAAATGCTGTCATTTACATAGGTGAATATCCTCTGATGCAATTCTCTGGATTTACACAGGTGTGGTAGAAGAATTTGGCAGGATTTTGCTAATTTTAAACAATAAAAAAACCAAAATCAGAACCACTGTTGCAGTAGGTAACAGTTGTATCAATCCATTAATGTTATCAATCCATTATTTGGTGATGGTACAGCTCCACAGCTTGTTAATGAAACTAAGAATTATTTATGCTGTGTCCAGCTAGAGACTGAAACTGAACCTAACACTGCTCCAGTTAAAATCCTCAGATTTCATTAAAGAAATACTCATTTATTGCTAGGTATTTTTATCAAGTTTATATTAAATTTTGAAAGAAGCCTTAAAACAGTGTACTTTTGGAACCTGTCACTCCTATCATTGATTCACCCATATACAGTGTCCCATTAGTACAGCATTTTCATGTAATAAATGGAACCATTTTTTTTTTTAAATCAGAAAATTTGTATGTAAAGACCCACAACATTGGCATGACACTTGAGAAGCAGGTCTTGTATCTTGGAACATTTTCTACAAACTGCCAGCCAGATGTCAATGCAGGAGCAAACGTTCAGCTTTTAAGTGTTTTACACATTATTTTCAGCTGGTTTGGGCCAACTTTATATTATTTATGTGACTCAGAAGGAAACAGGAGAAATAAAAGGGACAGTTTATTTGAAGTAGGCTCTTCTCATATCAAGTTCCTTTCACTTAAATGGAGTGACACAAACATCAGCCCAACAGGCTTGTGGAACTTAGACCATAGTAAAAGGGGAATCGGGCTCAGGACAACTTAATATTAACTTTTAGTATATTTGCAACAAAATTTCAGCTGTATTTGATGTTTCCTGTAAATCAGAATGCAGCTTGGAAACGGTGAGGGGAGGTGGGAGTCTGAATAAACACATCTGACAAAAAAGAAAGATAATTCAGGTCCGAAGGGTCATTCCCTTCAGTTCAAGTGCAGTGGATTGCCCTTCCTGGATCCAACAGTAGGGGCGTGGGAAGCTTTCAGATGTCACAGGGTTGTAGATAACATTTGAACATATGATTAGCTTTCGTGAGCTGTCTTTAGAAACCTTACATTTTTCCCCCACACACCTTAGCCAGAGATCCTTCCCTTGAGGTTTCGGGACACTTAAAATGTTGCTTTGCCAAAAATCAAGGATGTGGAGAAGGTTTTCCTGTGTGATGTCATGTTGCTGCCCTTTATAAGCCTCTGCAGAGAAGAAGGGATCCTGTCGGAGGATTCACACTCCACGCACGAGGGGAGGCGAGGAGCAGACGCTGACCCACCATGGAACAGCGACCCATTGCCCAGGGCAGCTCCCTGCTCCTGCTGCTCTGCAGCCTGAAGGCTTCCCTTGCCTTTCCCAACTCCTCTCCACTGCTGAGTCCCAGCTGGGGCAATGGAGACCACCTGATGCATCTCTACACCGACACGGAGAGGAGCAGCTTCCACCTCCAAATCAACGCCGACGGCTACATCGATGGTGCTCCTCACCAAACCATCTACAGTAAGTGGCTTCCTACAGACCTCCATGGGAGCAGGGGAGGGACAACAAGATTTTTTACTTCCTCACCACCTATAGAAAATCCCCTCTTCTCATCAGGTAGGCAGGGAGAGGAGCACAGCCATGGGATGGAAAATACACATCATTATAATTCTCCTTTTGTTTAACAAATAAAATCGCTCCAAAGAAATCTAGTGGATAGGGAATTTAATTCCATGCCTAGGACAACTAAAGTCCTATGGTTCCTGTAATACCCTGCAAGGAAAAACCACCTGAATTATCCTTCACTTCATGATTTTACCCCCAATTTCCGGTGGAAGTTCCTATTAGAGGTTGGTAATGATATCCCCTAAATAGTTACTTTCCACTGATGGTGCTACCAAAGGAACTCACCAGAGCATCAGAGAAAACTGATGGCATCCATAAAATCTGTATTTTGGGACGGAGGGTTGAAAACTACTAAAACTTAAGTTTCAATGTGCACAGAACATGGACATGCAAAGGTCATTTAAAAAGGAGGAAACTATGAAAGACCAGACTGGCATAAAAGAAGTGTTGAGCCTTTGGGGCTCATGAGAAGAAACTATGCCCTAGTATGACTACAAGGTTCTCAAATTTTGTCTTCACAGTTTATTATATATTTTATTATTCTATTTCAACAGAGAATAGTTTATTCTTCTTCCTTTGCTAAATACTTGGCCCAAATTCTTTAGTTAGTAGACAAATGTGGGAGGGTTAAGACTTAAGGTTCTTTTATAGCATTTCAAAAATACTTCTCTCTTAGCAGCATTCAAATCACAAGTAGCTATGTATCATAAAAGCAGGTTGTTATTGTTGTTATTATTATTATTACTACTATTATTATTACATCTATTTTATACACAGTTAAAAATCTAAGCCTAGTAATAAATAAGTATAATAAATAAATATAATAAATAATAAAGATTTTTTTAAAGTTATAATTTAATTACTGAGGGAAAAGGATCACATTCTACTATTTTTTTAAGGAATTGATAATGAAACCCTCACAGAAATGCTGGCACTGTCTTGTTATTCTTCCTAGATATTTAAAGATTGTATAAAACTCATTTTAGATATGCTGGTCAAGAATCAGTGTGGGATTTTAGAGAACAACAGACAGCAAAATATGACATTTTCCCTTATGTGCCATGAAACAAGTATAGCAGGATTTGGAATGGTGGAGCAGGAAAGACAGAAATCACACAATAAAAGGGGTATTGAGAGGGAGGGTGACTGATTTGCTGCCACTGAGCCACCAGACAATGGGACGTGCCAAGTTCTGCACCAGGGTGGCATGGTCTGGGTATGCACAGATCTCCCGGGTGTGACAAGGCAAGAGGCACTGAGTCAAATGCAAGGAGCAGGTCAAGGAAAGTTTTAATTCCCACTTTACCTGGCATCAGTGACATTGCTCTTGGAGCACTACAGCAACTCCAGTTCAAGTTGGGTGAGTAGAAGGTGGAGCTGGTCTGGCACAGGGTTTTCAGGGGGTCTTGATCATGATCTGCTGTGTTTTAATCCAGCAAAAAGGATGTTAAAGGCAATGTAGTAACAGAATCACAGACTGGCTGAGGTTGGCAGGCACCACAGGGGGTCACCTGCTCCCACCTTCCTGCTCCAGCAGGGCCATCCCAGAGCACAGGGCACAGGATTGTGTCCAGATGGTTCTGGAATATCCCCAGTGAGGAGACTCCACACCCTCTCTGGACAATCTGTTAAGGGGTCAGTCATTGCACAGGTCAGAAATTCTGCCTCGTGTCCAGTTGGAAATTCTTGGATATCAGTTCCTGCCCATTACCCTGGTGCCACTCCTGGGCACAATGAAAAAATACCACAGGGCAGTCACAAAGATGAGGGGGACAAACTCCCCCTGGATGTGGACAATGGCAGAACTGAGGGCAATGTCCTCAGATCACAGTTTGGGACTTCACAGGGAAAAGCTGTTGTCTTTGGGAGGTTAGTGCCACATTGGAACAGAGCACTCAGAGAGATGCCCTCCATCCTGGGAGTCTTCCAAAGCCACAGCAAACCTGATTTAGGGTGGGCAACAGTCCCAGGTCATGTGGGAGGTTGGTTTGGAATCCCAGAGGCCACTTCCAGCCAGACCATACATGGATCTGTAAATGCAGTGTTGAAATGGATCTTGGATTTGATGTTTTTCTTGTTCTGAACAGGTGCCCTAATGATCAAGTCTGAGGGTGCTGGCTCAGTAACAATCACAGGTGTGAAGAGTGGACGTTACCTGTGTATGGACATGAAAGGAAACATATTTGGCTCGGTGAGTGACCTTTACTAAGCCTTGAAGCTGAATGGCTTCTGCATTCTGCTGCTGTGGTGCCTATTTCCCCAGCCAGGGCAAGCCTGGGTAGCTGCAGGTGGAGGAGGAAGTGTTAGAGAAGATCTGATACTTAGGTCAGACTTTGCTCTCTCCTTTGATTGTATTAAGTTGTAAAGCTGACAAAAATCACCTGAGGTCCTGCCTGGGTAAATGAAGACGGAATGAGATCCAGTGAGGGACCAATCTGTAGCACAGAGCCATGGGTGGGGACCCTCTGGGAGAAAACAGGGTTTATCATTAAAATTCCTTTGCTGAAAGCATGGACATGTAACTCTGATCTACATTTGGGTTAGACACAGACCTGGGAGATTAGAAAAAGACCTGCTGCAAGATCTCATCCCTCTTTCCCTCTTTAACCAGTGTTTGTAATCCACTAGACTCCTCTGCTCACAGTTGTCCTGTTTTTTCCCCTCAGCATTACTTCAGCCAAGAGGACTGTGTGTTCAACCACAGGACACTAGAAAACGGGTACGATGTGTACCAATCCCCCAAACACCACTTCTTGGTGAGCTTAGGCAGAGTCAAACAAGCCTTCTCCCCCGGTATGAACCCACCACCATACTCCCAGTTTTTGTCCAGGAGGAATGAGATCCCTCTGTTCCGATTCAACACCCCTGAGCCCCACAGACACACCAGGAGTGCAGATGTTGATCCAGTAGATCCTCACCAGATCCTGGTCCCGCAGAGGAAGACCCCGGTGTTTGGCTCCCTGCAGCAGCAGCCAGCAGACATTCCCCACCTGCCCAGGGAACCCATGAGGATCAACCAGAACGACGTGGTGAACCCCGATGATCCTCATGCTATGATGGAGGCCAGGAGGTACCCAAGCCCCCGCTTCTACATCACGAGATAACCGCGGCCCCCGCGCTCGCCGGGCGAAGACAGAGGCAAAAGGAACTGTCTGTCACACTCAGCCTGAATGCCAAAGTGCCTCTTAGAAACCTGGGAGACACTGGGAAAAGTCCCTTTGCTTCAAATCTTGTTTTGACAGTAAACTACTGTCTGTAAGAGAAAATTAGATTTTTCCAGCTTGGGCTCTACTGGAAAGAAAATCCATTTTTGAAAAGAATAACACAAACCAAGCCTTTTGGGGTCTGAATCACCTTAAGTTTGCATCAATGAGGAAAAACAAAAAAAAAGGGAAATCCCTTATATGAAATGGGAAACTGATGTTATGTTACTGATGAGCATCCAAGATTCCAGCAGAGACAGGGAATCCTCTTACTAGCACCATCCTGTCCAAGCACAGCAGAAAAACTGCCAGGTGGTGTGTTATTTTATTATGTAAAAATTACCCATATATGTCATGTATCCAATATCTGAAGGGGTTACAAGGAAGCTGGAGAGGGCCTCTTCATCAGAAACTGCAAAGACAGGACAAGGGGCAATGGCTTCACACTGACAGAGAGGAGGTTTAGATTGGAAATGAGGAACAAATTGCTCCCTGCGAGGGTGGGGAGGCCCTAGCACAGATTGCCCAGAGAAGCTGTGAATTCCCCATCCCAGGAGGTGTCCAAGGCCAGGTTGGATGGGGCTCTGAGCAACCTGGGATAGTGGCAGGTGCCCCTGCCCATGGCAGGGGGTTGGAGTGGATGAGCCTTAATGTCCCCTCCAACCCATTCTGTGATTCTTAGTTTTTAGCTTTTAAGTTGGAGCTTCATCCTCTCTTCAGCCATATGAGTCAAAAAAAGGCCACTCTGCTGTCATAGGAGCAGCAGACATAGAAAACTGGAGGAACTGACAGGACAACAGGACAGGATTAAAGGGTCCTGTGGGAAAAGAGCAATTTCTGACACTGAACCCAGGCTGAGGTTTTGGAAAAAAGAGGAGAATCTCACTGTCTCTCAAGTGGTTCTCTGTAACAGTTCTACATTTACTAAATTCTAATATCCCAATACAGAAATAAAGATCATTAGTTTTGCATATTTCCAACCCAGAGAGAAGTACCAGGATTAATAATAATCAATAGTGTGTTAAACACTATTTAGTGTGTTCGTTTTGCATAATACTGAACTCTACAGGGAAAAATAAAAAAATATATGTTTTATAAGGGTCAAAGGTTTAATATTTAGACTATAATGAAGACTCTCATCTAGTGAAAATTACTTTTGTATTTAGAAAAGGAATGTCCAATTAGCATCCCTGTTTGTATTCAGTTCTGAGCAGGTATCAAATGCTTTCTACTTGTAGGAGTGAAATTACTATTAATCAGGAGATCTCTAATGGTGACAAAACTTTTTCCCTAGATTGGCTTATGCTTTGGGTAAGTTCACTTTGAAAAAGCTGCTCTTGATGAACTCCGCAGAAGGCAGGTGCAAGGCACTGATGAGCAGCACAAAATCCAGTGTGGCAGAGATCTGAGGTTTTTATTTTGTGGGCCTTTTTTTGCATGTCAAAACACAGATTCTTCTGCTCTGTTTATTTAGAGTATTTATCAGCCTGACAACAATTTGAAGTGGTACACTGCTCCTCAGTGTGTTCATAGCAACATACAAAAAACATTAGTTTGGATGCTGTTCTTTTTTTCTTTCTTATGAAGTAGTTCACTGAAGCCGGTGGAGTTACATCAGTGCAACGAAATCAAAATAAGAACCCTGCTGTGCTTCTTGCTTTTATTTAATTTTTTCTGGATTTGGCACAGCAGCAGGACTGCTGACAGCTTTTAAAATAATCTCTTTTTTTTCCCCCCCATATTTGTATATATACACAATATCTCTATCTACCACATCCAACTCATTATGTTGGAAAAGTCATAGGTCCTGATTCTGCTCTTAGAATAGCTTTCCTAGATGGAGAGATTCCTAATTAGTACAAATACTTAGGAGCACAGGACAAGCCAAACAATCAGGATCAGTCCAAGAGATCCATCTATTGGAATCTGTTTTTCTAAAGTTATTGTGGGTTTTGATTAATTTCTGAAGGGAAACAGTGATTCTAAGGAATTAAGGGAATTGCAGGTAGACAGACAGTTGTGCTTTTTCTTGTTAATTCAAAATACAGCAAGACTTTTTTAACTTGCTGTTTATACAGTGGAGAGGTGTGATTTTATTTATGTTCTAGTTTGATATCTTTACTTGATTCCTATACCATTATTCTTGGCTTTTGCTCCTTGAAAGCTCTGGACTTCAAGTATACCAGCAAAGTTTGCATTTTGCATTAATTGTCAGAAGCTCCACAGACTCCTACCTAGGACTCTGAGGCAACTGCCCTACAACAACTGGAACCATTAAAAGCTCTGTCCACGTTAAATTTTGATGGGAAATATTGGTGGGGTTACATCTGTAGACCATCTCTATATTCCTACATTAGAACAGAGTAAGAAGGGTTGCTCACTCTATCAGTAGCCAGGGGATAAGTAAGCTAAGACTGAATACACGGTTGATTTTCCATCAAAAAACCAATATTTTTAACTATAGCCAACTGTATCAAAACTGAAAATAATTTATTCTTCAGTGGAGATGCTGGAAATCACCAGCTAGTAAGAAAGCATTACTTATTTATGTCACAGTATTTATTTATTTATTTGAGTGGGTCTTAAATCCCACAGAATATTTATAAGTATTTATAATAATGTATTATAGAGACTATAATTCCTTTTATAAAAGTACCAATAAACTTTTCCATTCTCTCCAAATGGTGGATTCTGCATTGTCTGTTCAAGCTCCCCCTTCCAGAAGAACTTGAGTGAACAAATAAATGGTAGCAGCAGTGTCTGAAAATATTTGTGTGCTGCTGTCCCCTGTGACTTCCAGCCTCACAGGTTTCAGCTTCCCTGGTGTTTCATGCACCCCAAATGTAAAAGTTCTATGAAAGATGATGAGAAAAAGTGTTTTGGACTGTGAAGGGATTTTGACTTCTATTGGGAAATGTCTTTTACAAGCAATGGGAAACCACAGGTCTGTCAGTTCAGTCCTGCCGGGAATTATTTGTGATCCTGGCTCAAAGATCTCGGGATAAAAGATACTTAGCAAATTAAAAGCCTCTGCAGGGAGGGCTCCAAGCAGGGCCCAGGGTCTGCTCTGGGGGTTCCAGAAATGGCACCAGAGGAACGGACAGGAATTGACCCCAGGAACTTCCACTGACATGAGGCAGAACTTCTGTCCTGGGCAGTGACCAAGGACTGAACAGATTGTCCAGAGAGGGTGTGGAGTCTCCTCACTGGGGATATTCCAGAACCATCTGGACACAATCCTGTGCCCTGTGCTCTGGGTTGGCCCTGCTGAAGCAGGGAAGTGGGACCACAGGAGCCACTATCAGGGTCCAGCCTGACCCATTCTGTGGGTACATACAACTCAAGCAGTTGTAAGACTGGAAGTTCATGTATTCGTCCTCTGCATGCTATTCTGCCCCACTTAGTTATTGGTGATGCCTTCTCACTAGTATTTCCACATTCCTGTGTTTTTATTCGAAGTCATTACAAAAAAATTGCTCCCCAAGAGACTTAAATAGCAGCTTCACTCCAGCTCAGTGCTTGACCTTGGACATTACTACTTCTATGCCCACTAATTTCTCACATACCTTTTGCACCATGTTTTTTCTCCTAAGCAACATTTATCTTTTCCAGCTGAGCTGATGGTTTCCATTGTGGCATTAAGTATTCAGTTAAGATTCACCTAGATCTTAATTCATTTTTCCCTTGCCTATACATTAGTTACTTCATCAAAGAACTACTCATTTAGTCTAGTGTGAGCTACTTACAGTAAAAACTCATTTAATTAGATTACAGGTTTCCTTTACCTCTCTTGTCTGTAATTACTTTCTCCTTCAGAATTTGTTGCATCAACCATTATTTAAATTTCTTTGGAAAAAGAAGGTGTGCGATTCTTGGGACTGTCCCATGCAGGGCCAGGAACTGGACTCAATGATTCTTGTGGGTCCCTTCCAACTCAGGATATTCCACGATTCTAAAACTAATTTTGTGATTCCTGCCCTTCTGAAGTCAGACCTCCTTTTTTCACCTCAGCTTTTAAATTCAGTAAATCCACTTTTCAATGGCCAGCTCTTCAAAATACATTCAGGACTTATTACAGTCCAGTCTGGTGCACCACCCTGCTCCCATTCCACTATGGCTGGATGACCCAACTGGGCATCAGAAGGAAAGAATATTACACTCAAAGGAGTTCTGCCTGGACCTCAGGTGCATTCCTTTGGTGACTAGAAACAGCCTGCTCAAGATTCCTGGATTTTATCCCAGCATCCTCGTGTGCCTTACCCTCTGTGCACTCAGGAGCCCTGCTGCCAGCCTCTGGAACTCAGGTAAGTAATCCACTGCCACATGGGGTCCCTGCACCCCAGGAAGCCCATAGCTGTTTGCAGGTGACAGCAGAGCTGTCACACAGGAGGCCCTCCTGAATGGCACTGGAGTCACTACACACAGATCCCCCACAGTGGCTCTGCCATATCCATGGATAGCAGAGAAGCAGCTGACAAATCACTGTGGCAGTTCATTTGTGCCCATGCAGCTGCCATTTGCCTGGGATTACAAAGATCCAAAAACCTCAGGCTCACAGCCAAAGCCCTCAAAAGCAGGACACATCTGGGGGAAATCTGACATATTTTAAGTCCAGGCATGTGGGCTGTGGATCTAAGGCAGCCAAAAGCTTGGATAGAGAATGCATCTGACTTAAATTCTGTTCTAAATGGGGAAAAAAAACAAAGAAGAAAAAAAGGGGGGAAACCCTCCTTCTATTGCAAAGGCAGGGCTATGTCTGGAAAACATTGTTCAACAGAGAACTGTAGGTGTAGAGAAAATTTTGCTCTAAAGGAAACTGTGGTACTACCAGAGCTCTCTGCCTGATGGCTGCTTGAGGACAGGCAGACCTGTGAGCAGATGGAGCCAACATCCATTGCAACTACTGAGTAATCCCTCAGTAAATAATACTTATATTGTTACTATTTCTATTAGACCCATCTATTGCTGCAGCTCTCCTTTTCCACAGTCCCAATAAATTGTACAGATTTACTGTACACATGCACAAGAGTCACTTGACCAAAAAAAGATTTAGTCTCAGCGTCGATGTAAAAAGTTAAAAAGAGGAGTACTATACACAGACCTGAAGAAAACAGCTTTTAGAATAAGCTTCAGAAGCTTCCAAAATTAGTGACTTTTTAACGCAGAGGGAACCTGACATTTGACGTAACAAAGGAGAAATAACAAGTGCAACTATTTTAGGGCAGGCTATAAGCCCACCTAGGCTGGTGCCCTGTCTCCAGCAATGTCAAGAGCAGATACTGAGAGAAAAAGCACATCTGGGCAACTGCAGGACACTCTTGACTGCTTGTATTCCCTTGGCCGCTGGCAGATGTGTTTGCAGCATTTTAGTCTGTTACAAAGTCTGAATTGGGAGATTCTGATGCACTTTCACTGAAAAATGTGACTTCATTAAGATAGGAGCTTTCTAGAAAACCTGAGTGGTTTCACCCTTCGGTATTTTTCCTTGTTAGGCACCATGGTACCATCTACTTGCCGTGTGAGAGTTACAAGAGGAACTTGGTAACAATAAGTTAAAGAAAACAATCACACAGACAGCTTTCTTAGGCTGGATTTATATTTTAACAACCTATAAATACAAAAAATGAAGGTAAAGCATATTATAAAGGAAGAGTCACAAATCCCTCTGAGAATAGTGTGACCCAAGGAGTGGCAAAGCACTTAACAAAGAAGCAGATGTTCTCCTAAGTTATGGCATCATCAACAAGAACAAAACATTAGTTACCTGCTTGAGAGCAGGAAAGGACAAAAAAAAGAAACCTTTTAAAATGAGAAGCACCCAAATCACTAGTGTGCTTTGAAATATTTGATGAAATGACAGACTTAGGGAGAAAAATGTGTCACATCTCCATTCATCCTCTCACATTTTCAACTCCATTAGTCTGGCTCCAAGAAGAATGGATATAATGACTGGCAAAATTCAAGACATGGCAGCTCCAGGGGATTCTCAGTGGTTTAAAGCACTGCCAGGAGAATTCCCTGCTAGGTAAGTTGCCTGCCTGAAATAAACTGGCACTACACCAGGGACAAGCAAATTCAGATTGAACTCCTGCCTCATTCTCCTACCATTAACTCTGTTAGAAGTCATAATTAAAGCTTTTATATCCTCATTGGCTGTGACCATCAGTTCAGTATTGAGGAGCCTTCTAGAACGATGCATTTCACAAAGAGCTTGAGGAGTCCATGCAGAAGTCGTATTCCCATTTTAGCTTCCTGTGAAGACTAATTTCCTTCGGTATATTGAGAAGGAATTATTTTATTACTGAAAAAGAGCTATGGACACATTTAAACAACATCAGCCCTAAGAATCTTTTTCACAGTAAAAGGCCAGGAAGGAAAAAAAAGGAAGTTATGTGATCTGAGCAAAGCTTCACAGGGCAATATTAAGAAAGATTTTTACCTCAAAAGAAATACAGATGAAATGGGAGTTCTATTCAGAAGCCTTTAATTTTTTTTTAACAGCCTTAAAATATGCAAATGAAGAAAAAATACGTGAATCTTATAAATAATATAAACCAGATAAGCTCACACTGTAACACCACAAACACCCCAGTGGGGAAAGAATGCAGTATTAACACCAACAATCACCAAACAATCAAACTTGCCTCATTCTAGGCAAAAATATTAATAGAATAAGTGCATAACTGCAGCTGACAGAAGGATTCCAGTCAAGTACAACTCACCCCAGAGAGAAAGTTCCTTTTCCAGAAAAAAGACCATTACTATGTGCACACAAGGTTCCTCATCCTGCTCACAGCTAAAAATAAATACTCTGTGTTTGTGTACAGTGCTCTTCAACAGAGATCTTGACAACCTGAACAATTTCTTAGGAAATACTCCTGGTGAGGTAGGTTTATCATCATTCCCACTTTACAAATTGAAAGGAGGCTTGCCCAGAGTCTCACAGATATTCAGTGTCAGAGTCACATCCCCTGGCTCTGCACCAAACCTTTTTCACAGGGCAATGCTCCTTCCTAGGTTCTACTATTGCATTCAAAAATTTATTTTAAGACAACATGTATGTTTCATATTACAATATAGCATTTTGTAATAAAACAAGAATACAGTACAGCTCAGTTTTGAGGTACCACTCCTCTCCCTTCCCCAACCCCTTCACTTGGAGGTAACCAAAATAATTATGGAGAAATGCAAAGTTGTTTGAAATATGTGCTGTAGGAGCAGATATGCAAGTGACCGCAAGTATTATGTTTCTGAGAACAGAGAATATTTGTTTTATTTTGCTACTGCCAACTTATACTGGGCACTAGGACCATGCAAATTGTGTTTTTTAAGATGGCAAGCAATTGCCTGTCTCCCTTTTTGCAGTTTAGTGACAGCAATTCCAGTCAATCCCAGTCATTACTACAGATACTTTTCCTAAGCTTAGCAAAATTGTCATCTAATTCCATGCTCCCCTCAGAGAGACTCTTAAAACACTTTTGAAGCTACACACTCAGCTCCCACATCCACCAAGTGAGAGTCTTGGTTAAGACAGACACACGTGATTTTGGGTTTTAACAAATTCCCATTTTCAAGTTTTATAATGAAATGACTGACTCCAGTATTGGGACTGACAGAAGACAGCTGGGACTTTGTTAAATTTTCTGGTAAGGTGCAGTTGAGATCTGAAACAAAATAGCCAATCCAGTTCCTCATGTAGGCTCCATGACTCACCACCAAAATATTGGCATCTAATACCGTGGAAGATCTGCCGCCCTCAGAGCTCATCTCCGCCTCACTGCAGTGGTTTGTCCAAGGGAAAACAAACTGTTCTCCAGATGTTCCTGAGCTCCTGCCTGGTGCACCAGGCTTGCCATGCTCCTTCTGCTCCAACTCAACAGCCAGCCGGCACAGGAACTCAAAAAAGTCCTTCGCACGCTCTCTCACCTGCAGGGAAAGGCCGGGAGGGAACGTTGTGAAGAACGAAGACACTGTTGTGAAGCAAGCACAGATCTGGCCTTTCAGAAATCTGACATGTAACTACTTCAGTTAAAAGACAAAGATTTCCCACAGACAAGGCCAATGTAAGTTACTGACTGCTGTGCAAACTCTTCTGCCCTCCAGAGAGCAATTGCTATCATTCTCCTGTGAGACAGAGCTTCATGAGGAGTCAGCCTCAAAATCAATACTTCAGTTATGAAGAGATTCCCCGCTTGGCAGCCACTGTTATCAGACCAAGCAGTATTTTTTAGCTTAGAGAATATCTCTGGTTGGGCTGAGCTCTCAGTGGGAAGCTCCCAATAGCTGCAATTGCAGTGATAAAAGAGCCTACAAAGCAGGGCATAAATAAATGAATAAATACCATACTTCATCCAGTGTTTCTCCTCCAGAAGGCGTGAATGAAGGACATTGCTCTCCAGCATCCTTAGCCATAGCCTTGAGGTCAGCCAAAGGCCTCCCTTCTGCAACACCATATTTCTGTAAGGGAAAAAGGGCATTTGGTGGCAGGACATCTCCTGTGCCCCTTCCAGAGGCTGCAAACAGCTCTTCACAGCTTTGCTTTCTTGGATTCCCAAGGTTTAGCTACCTTTTACATTTTATTCTAGTTTTGGGCAAGGAAATATCTTTATACATATCCTCTTGAACAGCAGATATATAGATACACACACACACACACACACACACACACACACACACACACACACACACATATATATGCTCACATGCTCAGCAGACCAATACACTACGAGCAGCATCTCATTTAAAGCGTGGACATTCAAAACATGACCCTCAGGCTGATCTTTGCAAAGAGATTTTTTCTTCCACTGACACTCATCCCCACCATACAAAATTCAAGTGTCTTTGTGACTGAGGTGACAGTGCAAGTGCTTCTGTACGTAGCTGTTCACATGAGGATAAACTCCACTTTCTTTTTGCTTGCAGAAAGGCTACAGGGAATTATTTTTCACATGTATGAAATGAGTATTTTCTCTAAAGACCTGTGAAGTCTTCACAACAGAGGATGGATCCATCTTCGATTCAGAATTTTTGAAAAAGACATTAAAAAAAGGAAACAAAACCACACAAGTACTCTCGTAATTAAAAGTAAACCACAATTTCCCTGGCTAATTTCAAGGGAAGAACTGGAATTGCTGAGAGAAAAACAATTCAATCAGGAAATGCTACAGTCACATACAGTCACTCCTTAAACACTAAATCTTACCTTATTTAATCATTAAAGCATCATGGTTACAACACTCATCACTTAATTTTGGCTCTGCTTCACCATTCTGCAAACAATTCACTGTCTCTGCCGTGAATAGTTCAGTTTCCAGTGATTAAAAACATATTAAATATTGCACTCCACTGCTAAATCTACCATTCAATAAGCCAGCATACCCATCAGCAGGAAGTTACATTTTCAAATTGTTCAATATTTGATAAATTCTTTCGACACTTACTCTCTCTCGCAGTCTTGCATCATACTTGATTTCCATATCTTTGCAAAACCTGTTTTTCCCTAGAATGGCAGCAGCAGTCTAAAAAGAGAATATACAGTCACAGCAACTGGACAGAACATAGACACACCACCTTACACCACCACAGCCAAGGTGAATCCCAGCAGCAGCATCCAACAATCCAAACCAACAAAGTAGAAAGTTTTTCAGCTACCAGTCTGGCAGAATTGGATAGATGGCCCAGGCCAGGCAATCTTCTGGCAGTTCCTTCCCAATCCAAAGCCCAGAACAGCTGAAGACACAGCAGCCATGAGATGTGGGCAGCAGGGTTTACTGGGATAAGGGTGAAGGCTGCACTGGCTTCAGAGACAGTTTGGGCTGTGCAGACATCCACACCCAATCAATCTGACATTTAAAGAACTCATTTGGAAAATGGTCCTTGGATCCTGGCACAAATAAACAGCCTTGTTGTACTACTGGCACATTTAATATATTACTTAGGACAAATCTTGTCTTGGAACTCTAACCTTCTGTCAAAGAATAACACAGAAATAAAGATAGGGTTGAATCCACTGCCTTGTGTATATGCACAAAACGGTTATTTGTATGATTATATGCAGGAATTTCCTCTTTTGCATCAGAACTTGTACATTCCTCCCATACTCGAGCTGTGAAGTGACAGTGTAGTAACAGGCCCTTCATAGAACTGCAGCTGCCAAGAAAGGAAATTCCAACCACATGGAAACTTCAGCTTTACACATCTTTGGGAAAGTCTTCCCAACATCTGGACAGCTTGTCAAACAAATGGCAAAACATATTTCCTGTATGTAAAGGAAAAATTCAGGTCTTTCACATTAGGAGAGTGCAATTCTGAAAGTGCTCCTCATGGAAAAGGCTGTCTTTAACATAAGAAAAAAAATCCCAAACCAATTCTCATACGGCAGGCACACAGCACAGACAGTTTTATGAAAGTTAGAAAGCACTCTCAGTGTTTTAAAATATCATCACTGCCAGTCACACGTGTAAAGGAAGTGACTCAGGCAGCTATTCTGCATTTTTAAAATATCCAACTATTGCACTCTTCCCTCCTTGTCTCTTTTGTTTTCTGCTTAAGTTGTGCTGCTACAGCAGTTTCTGGAATTGTGCTGCAAAATTTATGAGCAATGTTGATGGTGTATGTTTCAAAGAAAAAATCAGAGATTTATACTACATTTGGTTGATCTGGTTTACAGCACAGCTTTATAGACTTTTAGCAGGACAACACAGCAAAAAGCAAGCAAACAAGAATGGCTTAGGAATTTCAACCCCCTACATGTCTCCTGAAATCACAGAATCAGTAACAGAAAAGAGAATTAAAGACAGGGCCTCCATAGGAGACACGGCCTTTCTAGAACAGCTGATCTCTCAAAGTTTTGGTTCCCTAATTTTTAGTATTTCATAATCCTGCACACAAAATCACACGTAATCCCATGCATTAATTTTTCCTCGTTATTTAATCTATATTGTACATTTACTGCATCAAGGCAAGAGGTGTGACATGCCTGACAAAATCCAACATCTCTGCATTTAATGATCCCTGTACTGATTTCACAGCAAAACTTAACCTTGCCTGCATTGGTCTGTATTCCTCAGAAGAACACAGCAGGCAGCCACAGTGCCTGGGACAGCAGCACAATGTCACAGCCAATCTGGTTTGCTTCTTCAGAGAAAAACTAATTTCCATCTGTGAAAGCTCAAAGTCCCCATTACTCCTTTAGCAAGAACAGTGCCCATATAAAATAATGGCAAATCATGGAATCATGAACTGGTTTGAGTTGGAGGAGACCTTACAGAACATCCAGCTCCAAACCCTGCCACAGACAGGAACATCTTCCACTACCCCAGGCTGCTCAGAGCCCCATCCCACCTGGCCTTGGACACTTTCAGAGATCCAGGGGCAGCTTTTGGCTCTGCCACTGCATTATTTTTGCATCACCAACAGCAAATAAATGCCAGATTTGGAAGCCAGTTGCTGCCTCAAGAAGCACTTACCTGCTTTGCTCGAAGGAGGTCACTTGAAAAGACGTGGGTAAACTTCACATTACTGAGAAATGAACCAGCAGCATCTGCTTGCCTGAAACCAGTTGCAGAGAGTGGCTCATCCACTCCTTGACCTACAAAAATCCCACACATGAAGACATGCAAATTTTAGACCATTTAGCAGCTGACCAGGCATGTCAGCAACAAAGAAACTCCCCAGTCATAAGAAAATTTTTCACCTCTAGTAAAGCTAATCATTAGGAAAAGTCACTGCTCTTCTAGTCTGCCCTAAACTCAAGCCACACAAATTTAATGATAAAAAGGAGTAAAGTCTAGGAAGACAGAAGGATCATTATCAATGATAGTTACATTACTCTATACCTTTAACAAATTCAAACATGAAACAAAGACCTATATTTAATAAACGTGAACCATTTTTAGAAGGGTCACTGGTTGGGTTCCTGCAAGAGGTATCTCACAGCTGAAACTTTGTAAAGAGATTTGTTAAATGTAAACAAGAAAGAGGACAACACCACTGAGAGAATGAGATGCAAACACAATCTGTTGTGGTCTCTTCCTCTCCACCTCTCACACTGACAGTAATGCTCACACAAGCTGGAGCAAATCCAGTTGGAAAGCAAACCTCCCAAATATTGTTTCCAGGCAAAAAGTCTGTGAGAATAATTGGTCACAGAGTTCTAGGACAGTGTGGAGAGAAGCAGCACTTTGGAAATCCAACCTGAGTTGAACAGGTGTGCTCCTGCCACAGCTCAAAGTCTGCAGAAAAACCCAGAGCTGTGGCAGAGGGACAAAGGTGTAACAGATTGCTACATCCACACCTTTTACCCATTCTAGTTCTGCAGGAAGCCAGAGCAGAGAGAGTGAAATTCCCATCAGATTCAGAACAAAGAAAATAAACTATTTTCACTCAGAAAATGCACAATCCAACAGCAAAAGACAGGGCACCAAAAGTTCAGAACCCAAGTTCTGAGCACCTCATCTGTAATTCATCTGAGACATCTGATCCCAGTGTGCTGGTAAAGGCCCTACACCTCTCAAAACAGAAGAGGCTTGCTCAAAAACACTGGAGAGGAAGGCACTACACATCATTTGACTCAAGGACCGAGGAATTCAAAAGGCATCATCAATATTTTTAAGCAAGTAAAGCAGGGGAATATTCTTTACTAATTTTATTATGAGCACAAATCCATATTGCAAGACCTATAAATGGCAATGTCACAGAGGGAGGAAAATCTGGAAGCACATTCTCCCTCACAACATGAAGTACTGTAGAAAGCTCATTTATTCAAAGTACAACCCCAGCCTTGATTTTCCTACAGCAGACATCCCAGGCAGCTCAGTGTGTTCAGTTCTGGGTGTACACGACAGCAGACACTAAGGTGAAGGCTGATTTTAAATGTGTCTAATCAAGACTGCCTTCCTAGAAAGAGCTGGGATTGAACAACACAAGCATTTAAACAACCTCTACGTTTCATTCTCCCTTGCCCTGCTGCAGATTTTTACTGCAAATAACAGATTTCCTTCTTTAGGCAACAGCCTCCTTCACATCAGGATCTTAATCCATCCTTCTGCAGCTCCTTTTTCCAGAAGCCCTTTTCCCAAACTTCATATTACTGGAATTTAACACAGTGCTATGGAGTCCTTAGTAAAAGGTGCTGCTACCATTTTATTTGATTACATGCAACATATTTTTTCCCTGTGTAGAAAAAGGAACTCTTCTAATTCTCCTGTTAAAACACAAAATGCATCAGCATCTGTTGATATTCTGTGGCGGGTGACTTAAAACCTTCTGTAACATTATGAAAGCCATGCCCTAGCTTACACATAAAATCTCTAAAGGTTTACAGTATTATTGCTTAATAACATCTGAGCAGTTGGTGACAGGATTTCACCATGAAATCCTAACTCTAGGATTTCCATCCTAACCAGCTAACAATAACTCTTACTAACCTTGCAGTATCTTCTCCTTGTTGTATCTTGTTTCTCCACTGAAAGAGATTGTAAACCACAACAAAAAAAATTAACTTGTCATAATTTTAGTGGATTTTCAAAAACATTGTTGTATTAAATATCAACAAGAGACAGCAGCACCTGAATGTAAAAAGATGACACACAGTGCCACAAAAACTCTTTTCAAAACAATGCACACTAAGATTTTATAACAATAAAAAAATTTTCAAATCAATTCCAATCATGCTGCCAGTTTTTAATGAGACAAAGCCATCTGAAATAAAAGTAAAACAAGCGATTTCTTAAATTTATCATGAATGCAGCACAATTTATCTGTAACAGCTACACCTCTGTGTTGGAGAGAACAGAGCTGCAAGAAGACTCTGGAGCCCTCTTTTGACAAGCACATGTTGGCAGCTGGTTCTCTGAACTTTACAGGCAACGAATTCCAGAGATTATGAAGGACAGCAGCAGAGCTGCACACCTGGAAGACACAGAGCCTAGGAAGCCAGAGCAGCAGAAATCACAGACTCATGGAATGATCTGGGTTGGAAAAGACCTTAAAGACCATCCAGTGCCAACCCCCTGCCATGGGCAGGGACACCTGCCACTGTCCCAGGTTGCTCAGAGCCCCATCCAGCCTGGCCTTAGACCGCTTCCAAGGATGGGGCAGCCATAGCTTCTCTGGAAAACCTGTGCCAGGCCTCAGCACTCTCACAGGTAGCATTTTTTACCAGATAGGCAATCTAAACCTCCTCTCTGTCAATGTGAAGCCATTCCCCCTTGTCCTGTCACTCCAGGCCCTTGTCAAGAGTCTCTCTCCATCTTTCCTGTGGGCTCCCTTCAGGCTCTGCAAGGCCACAATGAGGTCACCCCAAAGCCTTCTCCTCTCCAGGCTGAACAATCCCAATTCCCTCAGCCTTCCCTCCCAGCAGAGCTGCTCCATCCCTCTGTCCCCTTGGTGTCCCTGCTCTGGCCTGGCTCCAGCAGCTCCCTGTCCTTCCTGTGCTGGGCCCAGGGCTGGATGTAGCCCTGCAGGGGGGTCTCAGCAGAGCAGGGCAGAGGGACAGAATCCCCCCTTCCCTGCTGCCCACTGGTCTTATAGTAAAGGAGAAAAAAGCTCGGCTTTCCTACAAATCAAAGAGTTTTCTCCTAACAGCTGCAGGAAGCTGCAGCTACTTCGTTCAGCCAGCTACAAACCCCTGTCAACAAACTGGGATAAAAAGTCACCTTAGGAATTCCACCCAAGTCACAAACCACCAATTCTTTAACGCTTCACGGGGAAAATGTTCACACCACCATTCCTACCCTTGCCCAGCCTGAGAGCTTTTGCTCAGCTTCCCCCTCCCGCTGCCCGTGACCGAGGAGGGGACGCGGCCCCCGGGGCACCGGCACCGCCGGGGATGCGCGGGCGGTACTCACTGCCGCACGACCGTCAGCCCGAACCGAACCATGGCGCAGGGCGGCGCAGGGCGGCGCAGGGCGGCGCAGGGCGGCGCAGGGCGGCGCAGGGCGGCGCAGGGCGGCGCAGGGCGGCGCAGGGCGGCGCAGGGCGGCGCAGGGCGGCGCAGGGCGGCGCAGGGCGGCGCAGGGCGGCGCAGGGCGGCGCAGGGCGGCGCAGGGCGGCGCAGGGCGGCGCAGGGCGGCGCAGGGCGGCGCAGGGCGGCGCAGGGCGGCGCAGGGCGGCGCAGGGCGGCGCAGGGCGGCGCAGGGCGGCGCAGGGCGGCGCAGGGCGGCGCAGGGCGGCGCAGGGCGGCGCAGGGCGGCGCAGGGCGGCGCAGGGCGGCGCAGGGCGGCGCAGGGCGGCGCAGGGCGGCGCAGGGCGGCGCAGGGCGGCGCAGGGCGGCGCAGGGCGGCGCAGGGCGGCGCAGGGCGGCGCAGGGCGGCGCAGGGCGGCGCAGGGCGGCGCAGGGCGGCGCAGGGCGGCGCAGGGCGGCGCAGGGCGGCGCAGGGCGGCGCAGGGCGGCGCAGGGCGGCGCAGGGCGGCGCAGGGCGGCGCAGGGCGGCGCAGGGCGGCGCAGGGCGGCGCAGGGCGGCGCAGGGCGGCGCAGGGCGGCGCAGGGCGGCGCAGGGCGGCGCAGGGCGGCGCAGGGCGGCGCAGGGCGGCGCAGATGTGTGCAGCTGTGCCCAGATGTGCGCGCAGGTGAGCGCAGGTGAGCGCACGTCCCACAGCCCGCACTGCGGCGCCGCGCGCCTCGCCGTGACGTCACATCCCCGCCCCGCGTGCCGCTCTGACGTCACCGGAGGCGGCTCCCGGCAGAAAAGGAGGAGCAGGGAAAGGTTTATGTGTCCGTGCAGCTCCCTGATGGTAGGGAGCAAGCTCGCCTTGCTTCCACGCCACAGGCGACAGGGCGAAAGGGAACGGCATCAGTTGGACATCGGAAAAAATTCTTGTCGCAAAGGGTTATGCAGCATTCAGACAGGGCAGCGGGGGAGTCACCGGCCCTGGTGGCATTTAAGCGCCCCGTGGATGTGGCACCTGGGGACAGGGTTCATTGGTGGACCTGGCAGTGTGAGGTTTACATCTGGACTTCCGCACACGAAATGGTTCCGCTTTCTCACTCTGCAATAGCAATCAGGAGGCTTTCACCTTAAAACTCTGGGTTTTAAGGAAACTTCCTGGTCTAAGCATCCCCCAGCGGCTTCCAGTGACAGTCGAAGCGCCTGAGCTGGGACTGAAGCCCCTTCCCAGCTGCATCCCCCAGACTCACAGTCGGACCAAGTTTCCTTATGGCTCAATTCCAGATTTCCCTTACCAGAGTCTCAGATGTCCAGATCTTTAAGGGTTTAATTAGTAAGTAATGAAACAACAGCCCGAGCTGGTGGCCTCCCAGGAGGGACACAGCACAAGGGAACCCCTGGGCTTTTACACCCTCACAGATTAAGGGTAGGAAAGTCTGGGTTTTCAGCTCCTGCTGTGTCTCTGAGTATCCTGGTGCCACAGGGCGCTGTGCTGGGTGAAGGGCTGGCAGTTCCCAGGCTCTCATCTCAGCTGGGCTGCTCCAGAGCTCAGCCTACAGCTGCCCCCCCAAGCTCCCTGCACTGTGTGTGTTCCCCCACACCAGGACCAGGGGACGGACCAAGTTTGCCCCTTTGCAGAACACAGAATACTTGATGATGTTCAGTTTGGTTACATCAGCTCGCTTAATACTGATTGGCAGCAGTACTTTGCTCAGAGTAATATCAATACATTGATACTTATATATAGATGGATAAAGGACATTACACACAGGCTAGTTAGAAGTCTGAGCAGCCAAATCACACCGCAGAGTAAGCATCAGCAAAGGCAAGCCGATTTCAAGGAATAGTTTAAAGCAGCAGTATCCAAGGCAGAGCAGTGTGAGGTGTCAGCATCCACATCCAGCTGGGACCACACTGGTCTTGTCCTGCAGAACCCACAGAATCACAGAATGTCCTGGCTTGGAAGGGACCTTAAAGATCATTCAGTTCCAACCCCCTGCCATGGGAAGGGACATCTTCCACTGTCCCAGGTTGCTCCAAGCCCTGTACAACCTGGCCTTGGACACTTCCAAGTGATCAAGGGGCGGCCACAGGCTGTCTGGGCAACCTAGAAATTCCTGCTGGTAAAATGGACAAAGTAACACAAGAAGTGACTGGAACTCATCCTTTTCACCTCAGAAAGCTAAAGTTTTATGGCTCACAGACAGTGTGATTAACCAAAATATAAGTTGGTCAGCTGAGTGTATTTCTTTCAGGATTTCCCAACTGGATCGAATAAATGCTATCTAAAAATATGAGAAATTCTTCTGGGTTGCCCAGAGGTCTGACCTCAGTTTGAAACTGGTTTGTGCTTTAACACCAAACACATTCTAAATGAAGACTGAAACATAATTTGTTTCATTTGATAGCTGTTTAAAGCAGATGCAAAATTAAATATTTAATGCAACAGTTGTGTCTGTTTCGTTTCCTTTTTATCTTCCTTTAGCAGTGTGGTGTTAACCTCAAATTTCTGCAGTGCCTCTCCTCCACAGATTTACGGAACTGACATTTTCAAGAGGTGACACCAGAGACAGTCTCACCTGTAAACAAGCCAGTGCCAACTGAATCAGCTCTGATCTATCTCTATTGTATCACCATTAAAAACATCCGTGTTTTGCTGCGGTGATAAAACTCCAGCTGTGTCTCACACATGATTTCGAGGATCAAGTCTCAAACACGAGCCAGCACTGTTAACATCTCTTCTCTTATAAGTGCATGTTTTCATACAGGTCCTTTTACAAATGTGACAGCCCTTCAGGCAAAGTTTGAGAGAGACTTTGGTCACCCGGTTTGGCTTTGTGAGAAAAGAGCTTGAAAAGCCTATACTCTCTGACTTAGAGCCTTGTGGCTTAGCTAATAGGTTTCCCTTTTCAATTGTAGTTTGGGATCTGATCTTGCTCCTTGCACTTACAAATACACCCATCAGAAACCTTGGCTGAATTTCTTCGGTTTTGTGCCATTGCACTTCTGTGCGTGCTTAATGCTCCTCTGAAGGATGTGCTGACCTCAAGAGAGGCATAACCCTGGCAAATCCTACACAGTGATAGGATAGGCCTCAAATTGCGTGTGCTGGAGAACACAGTTCTTTCATTCATGGCAAAGTGACTTCGGGAATGTTTTTAATGTTTTTAAGCTGGTTCTCAGCGCGGTGTACGGGCTGCGAGCAGGGAGCAGAGCCAGCCTCTAGGCCGAACACCTCCCCTTCTGCGGGAGCTGTGGCTGCGGGCTGTGTGGCGGGGCCGGGCGCTCAGGTGAGCCGTGGGAGCCCGGGGGATGTTCCTTTCCCAGCGCGGGATTCCCGGGATTGTCGCGGGGCCCTGAGGGCCGTGCGCGGTGCGCGGGCGCCCCCTCGCGGCCCTTCCGCCCTGTGTGGCGCCCGCCGCGGCCCCTTCCCGTTCCACAGCCCTCGCCTCTCCCTGGATCGCGGATTCCATCCTTCGCCCTGGCGCTGCTGCACGCCGAGGACACTCACAGCCGCGGTTTAGGCACTCCTGTTACAAAGCTCTGTAGCGTTAGGCCAAGACCTAATACCTAAACCTGGGACATTAAACATCACCATCAGCGCACACCAGAAAGATCAACACTTTGTTGTGTCTAAGAAGCATTTCCAAGGTAACTGGAATAAAAAGCTTCTCAGAGAAGCAAACAAGTTGAATTTACAATCATGGAATCATAGAGTTTCCTGGCTTGGAAGGGACCCACAAGGATCATTCAGTCCAACCCCTGCCTTGCACAGACACCCCAACAATCCCACCCTGTGCATCCCTGGGAGATTTGTCCAAACGCTCCTGGAGCTCTGGCAGCCTTGGGGCTGTGACCATTCCCTGGGGAGCCTGTTCAGTACTTCCACCCTCTGGGGGAAGAACCTGTTGTGATACCCACCCTAAACCTCCCCCGACACAGCTCCAGCCTTTCCTTCAGGTCCTGTCCCTGGTCCCCACAGGGCAGAGGTGAGTGCCTGCCCCTCCTCTTCCCCTCTTGAGGAAGCTGCAGACTGAGTTCTCTCCTCAGAGACAATGTGAGGAAGCTGGAAAAATGGAGATAAATTTTTGTTTGAGTGTGCTGGATGACAATGTTGATTTCATCCCTGATCCTCCAGTTGGTTATGTCCCATTCACAGCTTTGTTCAAGTTCTGAAAACCCTCGTTGAAAAGGTCAATCATTGCTCTTCTGGGATGCTTGCAAGTCCTGTCAGATGAACCAGAGCTTTTGCTCTAAGGGCTCCTGAGTAATCTGAGGAGCCAAACACAGCCGGTCTGCTGACCTTTCCCTCTCTCCTTCACTGCTCTGGCCTAATTCTTCTTGCAGTTTCTGCATGTTGCATTTTGGAAGAGCTCAAAATAACGACCCAGTTTATTTTTAGAGAAAACTCAATAGCAAGATCAAGCTAGCACCACATAATTTCCACAGAAGGACAGGCATTTAAGGAGACAGACATTTTCCCTTTTATTGTTTTCTTCTTTGCATCAGCTCCTTTCTCTCTCTCTAGCAGGTTGCAGCAAAACTCAGTATTTTTTCTTACCTCAGTGTAAATGCCTCAGCTTTACTCACCTTATTTGTAATTCTAACAGGTCTTGATTTAGTGCCACTGCTGCTGAGGGATGCCTCAGCAGAGCACTGACCTGATGTTCTCCCTGGCAAGTGTCCTTGCAGAGACTCCGATAAGCTTCATTGTCGTCTCCTGGCTGCATCAGCAGGAACATCAGTTGCCCAGGTGGAATGCAGATCCCCTTTGAGAACCCTTTTAAATAGAATCACAATCACAGAAGCACAGGATGGGTCAGGTTGGAAGGGATCACAGTGGGGCATCTGGTACAGTCTCCTTGCTCCAGAGCAGGGCATCCCAAAGCACAGGGCACAGGACTGTGTCCAGACAGCTCTGGAATATCCTCAGCAAGGAGACTCCAGAACTTCTCTGGACAATCTGTTCAGGGCTCAGTCACTGCACAGTTCCAGTCCCTCACAGGCTCCAAGATGAGCCTCCTAAATGCCAGAAATTGCTGGTCATGTTGTTCACTGGTGGTCAGAGAAAACCCTGGACTTGTGATGTTTTAGAATCTCTACCTCTGGTGCAAATAAGCTGGGAAATGTGAGGCTCACAAGATATTTGGCAGGGAAGTCTTCAGAGACTTTCCCTAAAACCACAGGTCCCGATTGTGTGATTATGGCTAGAAAGATCTGTATCTCCTGACCCCCAGCCTCCTGATGTAACCCCTATTTCCTATTCATTTTTCATTCATTCATATTGTCCTAGGGTGACGATGATGCCTGTATCACCAATCGTCTGTTCTGTCTGTGCTGTGTGTGTGTTCTGTACCTTTAAGACTGATGCTGAGAGGAGCAGAGAAGAAGATGCGCGTAGTTTGTTTTGGGAAANCCATTTAGGTTTTTCTCTCCTGAGGAACCCCCATTTGGAGGTTTCCTCCCAAATTTGCCCTAAACCAGGACACATATTCATTCCATAATTCATATTTCCATCTATGATTTTTTTCTATTTGCTTCTATTTATTTTTCCTCATATGTTTCTTCATTTTAGCAACATTTGTTTTTTCCTTTTGAGTTTTTTTCCTTCTTCTTGTTCATTTTATTTCGAAGTTTGTCTTTTGGGTTTTTTTCTTTATCTTTGGGTTTTGCAGTATAATTCACTTTATGATGATATTTCCCCAGTATGTCTGCCCAAATGCCTCATTCTTCAAGGTCTTCTTTGCTCTCCCCAGGGGTGAAAAAGGGCTGGAAATTCAGGAAAAAACTGCTACTGGACAGCAGTGGAGGAGAGGTCAGGCCAAACACATCACAGAGGAGCTTGGTCACTTCACAGCAGGCATCTACAAGCAGATGTGGGAGGGAGAGGTTGAGCATCCTGCCCTCCTGGCCACAGGCTGAGGAAGCTGACTCTGGACAATGGACTCATTTCTTCCCACTGGCCTCACCACAAATCCTGTTCCTTTCACTCATGGTTTCCCCAGGTTAATAGAAAGAAAAACAATCTTGCAGATTTTTGCAGTACCATTCCAGTGCAACAAACAACTGAGTGGAGATTTAAATCGTATTTCAATTCATTGCAAAAATGTGCACTCCATGTGGCTTTTCACCAGCTCAATTTGATTGCCACAAAATATTTTGATCCTGCAATTTACCACTTTTTAGGGCTTTGTTCTCCTTGAATCTCATGGGATTATGTGCCAGAATTTGCCTGTCCAGTGGGAATGCAGCTACATTTTAGAGGCAGGCTCATTCTGTGACTGCAGCCTTCATTTTATATACCTGCTAACGCCACCTATTCAGATCAGAGACTTTAGAATCACATCCCACCAAGGAAACACCACCGTGGAGTGAGTGATACAACCAAATTCACTAAAGGAATAAAAGCAAGGCAAGCAAATTTAGGTCAAGGTGAGTTTATTGTCCATACAGCATACCTAATCCCGCCAAAACACTTTTCTTAGAACCATCTTTAAACTAGTCAAAACAATAGGTTATTAATAAAAATGACAACACTGAACAAAGACCTTTTAAAAGGCAATCAAGACTACACCGTATCAGAGTCTTATCCATCAAAAACAACCTCGTGTACTTTCTAAATACTTCTGTTTACACTGATGTCTACTACCACACTTTCTAGCATCCCCTGACCACATAACATCCACACCTCTTAAAGAGCACATTTGTGAGAGAATAACGTTGACTTGATATGGCATCACACTCAATAAAGCAAAAAAAAAAAAAAAAAAAAA
>VZDJ01000426.1:4082293-4112825 GCA_008694505.1 Cyanoderma ruficeps
AAAAAAAAAACCCAAAAAAAACCCAAAAAAACCCCCCCAAAAGTTGCTCCAACTCCTTAAAAGTTGCTCCAACTCCTTTGCCATCTAAATGCCTCTTCATTACAGGTGGAGCAGGAAAATAAATTCAAGTACACTGAATACACCTTTGTAATAAAACTCCAAGTTGCGCACCTCGATGTTTACCACCATGGCTGTTGCACCAGCAATTTTCTTTCCTTGTCCATAGATAAACACATGGGTGGTATTAAGATCCTTCTGTGACACTGAACAATACAGATGGTCAGGCTTTTATCCGGAATGTCATGACAGGAATGTCATCTGAAGCGGGTGTTGGTATTTTCAGCAACACCGCAGCTAAGCGAGTACACCAGATACTGGAAAATATTGACTATAAAAAGCTATACAAAGCCTTGCTTTTGTGACTTCTTTCTTTTTTTTTTTTTTTTCTTTATTTTTCTCTTTTTTTGGTTTGTTTTTATTTTATTGTTTTGTTTTGTTTTGTTTTGTTTTTCTTTCCTCGGCAAAATTGTCATAAACCATCTCATTTAATCCCTTAGGAAGAATTTTCAAAGTGCTTTTCGAATGAAATGGTTTACAAAAACACTCACTGTGGATCAATAAAGTTAATGAAATGCTGAAAAAGTGTGCGAGGGGGAGTGGGGACAAAGAGAGATGAGGGAGCAAACCAAACCTCATCTTCTTTAACACAGTGAGGGGCTATTACAAGGGAAGATGGACAGAGCATCATTTAAATGTCTTTGTGGCCAAGCTATGAAGCTGCCAGAAGTTAACATGGACGTGAAGCATTAGCACTGTAAAGGAATATAATGCTTTTCCTAGATGATCCATCACATCTTGCGATCCAAAGGTTGGAGGTGGTCTGCCCAGCCAACAGGTCGGGATTAATGCGTGCATTCCCTCCACTGACCATGAACCCTTGGGAACTTTGGCTCGGCCCACGGCTGGGTAAATGGAATTACTCTCATGCCAAAGATGCTGCTGTGTTTAGAATGAACCATTTCAGAAGGGAAAGTAGATAAAAAGTCAAGAGGGGCAGAGGGGAAGTTGGAGGGAAAAAAAAAAAAGAAAAATAAATCAAATTTAAAAAAAGCCCAAAAGACACCTGCTCTTCTGGCTGGTAAAATAAAGCATCTTCTTTCTTAGGTAGCAGCTACCACAGACAGCAAGAGTAAACAAAACTAACATACAGAGATCCAACAAACACTTCTGACTAATAACAGAGGTGACAGATCAGCAAATCTCTTCTGCATTCAAAATGGTTCAATTGCTTCAGGGATCTTTTCCCACTTTGCCCTAAACCCCTTATTCTATTGCTTTGCAATCTAGTCAAGCCATAAAATCGCACACACGATTCCTTTCTTAAATCTAAAAAAGGGGTGTATGCACTAGTTCATAATACACAGACAAGTATACTCTACTTTGTTCCCACAAATGCAGGCTTACATTGATCTAGCTACTTTGTATGCTTTTATAAGCATTTAATATCACTGATACACAATCAAATAGCAATTACCAAATATATCGTGGGATTCCCTTCTGTAGAACATCACAGGCACCAAATGCTTTTTTTTTTTTTCATTATTCAGTTTTTGTACTTTTTTTTTTGTTTTTCTTTATACCTAAAAGAGCTTTAAATATGTTCTATGTGGGAGCAGATTAAAAAAAAATTTCACTCTAAAAATAATAACAAAAAATAAAGGGTCTGGGGGAGCAAGCGTGACTTTGTGTGCCGATGTCCTCACAGGTTGATGTCTCTCACATCTGTGGGAGTGCTGGCCTGGTCCAGTTCATCCACTGTCTTGGAGGAGTTGCTCTGCTGCTGCTGCTGCTGCCGGACTTGCTGCAGGCTGTTCACAAGCACCGCCTCGATCTGTTCCTGACAAGCTTTAAGGCAGTCCTAGAGAAAACAAATCGACCCATTAGTAAAGATAAAGATGGTTATTTTTTCCTTACTGAGCCAGCAGGAAGTTGGAAGAGTGTCGGTCAGGTATTTCCAAGAAGTGCCTGCTCTAACACGAATCAACCTTGAATTCTGAGAGGTAATCATATTGTTTACAAACTCCCTGGGTTAAACACTGTTCATGCTGTATTGATTAGGCTCTAAATATTAATATTTTACTGGTCTTCGATCAACAGGTTGCCCAGAGAATCTGTGACTGCCCCATCCCTGGGAGTGTCCAAGGTCAGGCTGGATGGGGCTCTCAGCACCCTGGGGTAGTGGCAGGTGTGCCTGCCCATGGCAGGGGGTGGCACTGGATGGGCTTTGATGTCCCCTTCCAGCCCAAGCCATTCCATGACTCTATGATTATGTGATTTATGTGGTCTTCTTGAGCAGGAACCTAAGTATTACAGAGAAATAATTTTTCATTCTCCTATGCAGGGTTAAGCCAACTAAGTTGGTCTTCTCTACAAAAAAAAATTGCAATTTTACCCTGAAATAACCTCCATGTGCTGTACCAAGATCACACAGACAGATGCACTTTATACAAAGCAAACTGATGGGTAATTGGGCAAGTTTTGAGGTCTCTGAACAAGCATGGTGCTCTGGGGCTGAGTTTTATCTGTCACATATTTGGGTCCCCCAGGCAGAGGCAAAAAGCTCAGTTTATCCATGAAAATTCACACAAGAGAAAATGCACAAAAGCCCCAAACATGCAGCTGCATTACTGAACTGTAGAATAATTTAAGTTGGAAAAGACCTCTGAGATCATCAAGTCCAACCTTTGAGCAAACACCACCTTGACAACCAGAGCACTGAGTGCCATGTCCAACCATTTTCTGAACATACAACCAATTCCCAGAGACCACTGCATTACAAACTACAGAATGTTCAGAGAAACATCAGGGTACAGTACAGCAACATAAATATGGGAGCCTGTCCATCAGGAGTCCCACAATTAACATGAAGTATATACAGAAATAAGTGCATAGGTTTCACCGCATTTAAACCAGACACAGAGACAAAGAAGATGACTATTACAATACTTACAGGATGTTCCACACTCTTGGTAATATACTGGAAGACCAAATAACGTGGTTATTTAACCAGAAAAAGAAGTGAGAGAAAACCTTGACAAACCCTGAGTTATAGGAGAAATTTAAAACCCAAGGTGTGACTGTATGAACACAAGGCCAACCATGTTCAGTGTGCTGGCACTGAAAGTATCAATCCAGCACTGTCCAGGGGCACAAGTGGTGCTACGAGAAATGGCATTGTCTAAAGGCAGCCCTGAGGAGTCCTTCTGGAAAAGGCACTAATACTGTAAATTTCCTGCAGCCTCAGGCTGCCTAAGAGCTGGGTCTCTCTCTCCAGGAGTCTTCAGGGAATAGAGCAACACAGGGTTTGATAGGAGGGTTTTAACAGCACAGTGCTTTAACTAGAGCCCCCACAGCATCTGGCAGTGTGAGACCAAGCATCACCATTCCCAATGTCAGGCAGGGGAGCTGGAGAACAGAGCAGGACACTGACCTCCACAGGGTTCCACCCTGTGAACCCACTATGGGATGTGACTGCAACACTGAGGAGCTGGGCCCTGACCAACACACCCCTTTTTCTACACAGTATCTGGCTATTGGGTAGAGTTTGAAATATTCATGGGTGGAGGATTGATTTGCCATCCCAGCCTGACTGGGAAAAACACATCCAGTGAAGAGGAGCTGTACACTGGCGATGCTGACATTTGTGATGGGCACAATTAGCTCCAGTGGGTAATGAACACCCATTTTTCTTGGCTACCAGCCAGCAGCTGCTGGCTGCAAAATCCTGTCCTCAGATAGAAGAAAATCCCCCATTATCATCTAGGGAGGGCTTTAGGTCCATTGTAAGCATTCACCTGTGTGTAAGAGGGCAATGACAACAAATCACTGTGTGGGTCAAGGCATTTTTAAGTTTAGGGGCACCAGTTTGGAGACTCTTGTAACAAACGACACTCGTGGTCTTTTTCGCGTGTAAGAACCTCTTCTTCTAAAGCACAGTTTCAAAGTACTGTGTCCTTCTGAAAACAAGCCAGATTTTTTTTAAGCAGCTTCAGTCTGAAAAGCTTAATGAGGCAATTTCCTTGCAGGCAGGCTTGGGAAGGAAGGGTGGTGACATGCAGAGCATGAGGCTCGAGCATTTGGAGTCAGCTTTGTCTGTTCCTAAACACACTCATGTTATGATCATTTACACCATCACTATACAAACTTCTGATGGGCAGCGTGATGATTCATTATAGGTATGAAGAGGCTGAAATCTCCAGGTAACTCTACAGAGAAATGGGTAATTTCTGGCGTCTTCAATTTGTACATAAAATCTATATAGTGGCCTCGACTGGAATTGTCACATGCATTTTATTTCATATGGGAAGCCACAGGCCACCGTGTATTATTTCTCTGGTCTACACTTAGGTTTTGAACTTAAAACCACTGAATTCTTTAAAACAAAGAAGCCTACAGTAAAAATGACCAGCACTCTGCATTCATCATGAAATAGTTTTCCAAAAAAGTGTTGCTATTTGCATACTAAAGCTCCTTGGATGTTAAATCTCTCAGGCAAAAGGAAAAAACCACCCTAATTTAGAGTATCTTATCAGCTCAGCTGTCACAGTGTGATAAGGTAAGTGGATTTATTGTATAGATGAGGGCATCACTGGAACTTTCTGTCAACCCAAAGTTAAGGGACATGATACAAAAAACTACTAAAATCCCATCAGGACAAACAGCCTGGCCTTCCCATGACAAAGTATTTTTAACCCCCCAAGTTTCATGGGGATTTGCTGCATGTGTACATAATTTACTGGTGGACTTTCATTTTGCAAGCTCTAGATTGCTCTGACAACAGAGAATTAAGTTTTAAGAACATATCAAGAAAAAAACCCATGAATTGCATTATTTTTAACAAATCTTCCTTGAAAGAACACTATAATGCATTTCAGTATGACCCCAGACTTTGCATAACAAGGACTAGGCCACTCCTTCAGAATACTGCAGGGTTTGCCTTTGTTGTTTTTATAAAAAACTTTTTTAAGTGTGTATCACATGGATCAACTTCCCCATTCTTCTATATGGTCTAGTAGTTTTAATGATTAAAATAGTTCTGGTACTTTCCATTCCATAGTTTTATTTTTACTTCAGAATGTACAGAACTAAAAAGGCAATTAACTTTGGGGTTTCTTTTTTTTGTTCATTCTGAAACTCTTTCATCCCTAGGTGATTTTACTAGCACACTTGAAATGCATTTGAAGGAAAAGAAAAGCTTTCCTGTGTCTGATGAGGGGCAGCCTTGTGGCCACGGTGGAAATGCTGGCAATGAAAATAACTGGAAGGAGGAATCAGCAGCTCTATGGCATGAACTACTTATTCAAGTCAATAATCATTGAGAATTTCAATTTCCATTCATGACAATCTTGAAAGAAAGCACTAGCTCTAGGGAAGATCCTGCAGAATATTACACATAATTCACTTTCTTGAACTTTTCAACACTTTCCTGGTATACGCATGTCCTATACTGGCCCCCAGCTTCCAGTTTTAAACTGGCTTTTATGGTTCATTGGCAAGCTATGAGGGAAGGCCTCCCACTCAAGCCAGCTCAGCTCTACCAAGAGGGTCTTGCTTTGCACTGCCCAAAATCCCAAAGCTGGGAAGGCTAAAAAAGCCTCCTGGAATTTCTGTGTTAGAGGGTGGTTAGTTTTCCACATATTTATTAATTACTTCACAAATAAGTGTTACAGCCCCCAATCTCTTCCTCTTTCTTAAAACTAATTGCAAAAGGGAAATCTGAAAAGGGCATTTTTTAGGTGCAGGATCTGGTTTGGTAAGTGCAAAGGATTCTGGAGATACCCAAAATGACAGTACTGTTCACTGGTCATGTATGCATTGCTTGGATAATCTAAGAAAGCAGCAATCAGACATGCATTAAAGAGTTGGGATTTACATAAATTCCAGTGTGGAACATGTCATCTGTACTCCTACACACAAAAGCTGGCTGGATTCCTCCACTGATTCACATTTAAGCCCCAATTCAGACCTCTCCAAAGCACATGCTTCATTGTTGACATAAACAGGGATTCCTTCCCAAAGTGAGGCCTTTGTGTGCTGAGCGCTGGCCTTTACCTCACTGACCTTCTCCAAAGCAAGAGCCTGGAAAGCTGCTGTGGGAATATCTTATCCATTTACTGTATTTACAGTGATCTCACATCTAATGGATGCAGTTGAAAAACAGAAATATTTTCCCTCCTGAATGTATGTTTTTGCTACTGTAACAAAGAGCATCAATCACAGATAAGTGTCTATGTCTCTTTTGCCACCTGGAAGTATAGAAAATAGTAATTTGCTGTTCCAAAGGACACTTCATGTGGACTAACAAGGACATCTCATTCAAAAAACAAAACAAAATATGCAAAAAACTAATTCAAGTTCAGAGATTCTGCACTTACTGTTGCCACATTATTGCAATAATGCAATAAATAACGTGACTAACATTAAAAATCTGAAATACAGGGTATTTTTCTCTGCAACTTTTTGGTCTTTTCAGCAGTTTCAACAGTGTCCTTTCTAGATTCAGTTCCACTGTTTGCTTCACCACTCAGTTTTCTGGTTTCCTGTTGCTGCTGTGGGTATTTCTCACTGCAAACAGGAGAGAACAATGTTTTCAGAACTGGGAAAAGATAAAGTAAAGCCAACACACCAGCAGGGCAATGCAGGGGCAGATGCCATGATACTCCTCGCTCAGTGTGACTTGGAATTTCTGGTAATCTCTACCAGGTAATACTCTGAAGATGTGAAAAGGCGGAAAGGCAAAAAGGTGTGAGATTTACGCTGCTGTAACAAACACCCTGAGCTTTTAGTGGAAAAGGGGATTTTCAAAAAGCCGGGAGGACCTGCCCTGTGTTAGAGAGAGCTGCAGGAGCTGAGCAGGGATTCCCTGCTGGAGTGGCTGATCCATGGGAGCCGTTCCTCGGGGGCCTGGCTCCCTGGGCGCGCCGGCCACGGCCGCGCCTGTCAATGGACCCGACGGAACTCCGCCATGAGCCCGCGGTGTCACTGCATCACCCCATTGTTGCTACACACGCACAGCACTCACTGGGGAACAAAAAGCTGAATGAAACGGAGCAGCTGCCAACTCAGGCAAAGACAACTTAGGAAACTATCTCATTCTTCCTTTCTCTGGGAGGCTATTTCGCCTGTTGTTTCCTTGCATACAAAATGCGGTCTGCAACAAATAAGGCAGGATAAGATACAGCGAGTCCTGTTTCTTCCTTCCAAAACCACAGGCCCTAGACACTACAAAGGAGGGGATAAATAGTGTATGTGCTGTAGGGACAATGTTCAAATGCAATCCATTCAAGATAGATTTCCATGATTTTTTTACTGCAGCTCTGAATTCTTGAACACAAGTGGTTCTTCACTTCCGTTTCTGTGCAGAAATCTGCAGATCTTTATGAAGGGATGTCTCTGATCTTGGGAATAAAAAAAAAAATCCCAGCACTGACATATGTGGCACATATAAGTGGAGATACTTTAAATGCCATTTATTACGGATCCAGTCTTCGAAACAGTCCCACTCCACATTTTTAAGGGCTCACAGCCAGCTGTTTCGACAAGCCTTTAAAAAATGCTTGGTTCCTTGCTTTTTTTCTACTTCAGGCCCTTAAATATGCTTTAGATTTTCCAAACCACTCAATACATACCAGTTACCATCTGGGAACAGACTTTTAGAGATGAGTTCTGCCCACATACAGGCATTGGCTCCACCTGAAAACCTCTCCCTGGTTGCTGATGCTGGCGAGACCAACTCTGTGTGTCATCCAGATGCAACCTGGACGGCTGCTCTTCCAGGAGATGAGGGAATAGATTTACCCAAGAAAGGTCTCAATATTGATTGCAAGAATATTGATTGCAAGGTCTTAAAATGTGCCCTACCCGTTCAGCTATCCTTCCTCACATCCCGTAATTGTGCACAGCAGGGATGCTCGTATCCTCCTCCAAAGCATCTGGCTCCACCAGGGACAGGATACTGCTCACACTGGAGTGCTGGTCTGGGATGCTATGGGAATTCCTGACTTCCTGAGTTGTTTATTTTTCCTTTGCAATGACCCACCAAGATGCACAGGGAGCTCTGCGGCTTCCTGCCAGTAGGTCTGTTAACTCTTTGCTCACCAGCCTCTCCTCTTCAAGCAACCACAAAGGAAATGTTCCCATCCCCGGGCAGGATGACAGAGTGGAACATGCAATCCCCATCCTGCAAGAGCTGTGTGAAGTTAGAATCAGAGGCACAGAACAGTTTGGGTTGAAACAGACCTTAAAGGTAATCTTGTTCCACCTTCCTGCCATAGGCAGGGACATCTTGCTCTAGACCAGTTTGCTCAGAATCTCATCCAACCTGGCTTTGAACACTTCTAAGGATGGGGCAGTTAACTTCTCTGGGAAACCTGTGCCAGGGCCTCACCACCCTCTCTAGTTCTAATTAATTCTAATTCTAATTCTAATTCTAATTCTAATTCTAATTCTAATTCTAATTCCTAGTTTCTTCCTAATATCCAATCTAAACCTACTCCCTCTCAGTTTGAAACCATTCTCCCTTGTCCCGTTACTACCAGTTCGTAATGAGAAGTCCCTCTCCAGATTTCCTGTAGCCCATTCACAGATGCTGGAAGGTGCTCTGAGGTCTCCACACAACTTTCTCTTTTCCAAGCTGAACAGCCCCAACTCTCCCATCCTGTCTCCATAAGGGAGCTGCTCCAGTTCCCTTTATGAATTCTGTGGCCTGCTCTGAACTTGCTCCAACAGTTCCTTATGTTGGGGGCACCAGGACTGTAAGCAATATTCCAGATGGAGCCTTACAAGAACAGAGTAGAGGGGGAGAATACTCTCCCTCGGTTGTGCAAGATTAGCCCTTAGTGGCCCTTAGGGACAGTAACTATCAGGGAAGGCAGTTCAGACGCACCGTGCAGAGCTACTTTCACTGCCCTTCAGGCTTCTGAGCTTCTCCAAGAGCAGCTCCCTGCTGTTTATTTCGGTCGGTGGAAGGAGTAATGAAACCTGGGTTTGCCTGGCCCTGTTGTCACACTTTCTCCAGCCTGTAATTCAATCCTCACCAAACAGCCCAGGGCAGCTATTTGCCAGAAATAACTGGTTATCCCTAAAATGACAGTGGCAGGATGCCTTGGACAACTCCATCTCAAGTCTGGGGCACTGCTCTAGATTCATACAAGGATATCCAACATCAATGTGTTTTTGAAAGAAACTCGTGAAGGTTGTCTGTTTACCCAACAGCTGGGCTCTAAATTACATGTTGTTTACTAATAACGTTTTTTTTCTCTAATTCTTAATTAAAAAGATTCGAGTTGTAAATGCCTAATTCCAGTCTCAGTTACACTAACGTAAATCTAAAATAACACCATTGATTTCAGCCTCCTGGTTAATGCTGCTATTTCCCAGCAAATAGACTGCACCCTTAAATTATCATTATAAAACAGTGAAAGTTCAGAAAAGCTCACTGTACTTAAGTTGCATCAGGGTTTCATTACCATTCTTTCTTTTCATCTACTTGCAGCTTTGAAGCTCAGATTTTTCATGCTTCACCTCAGACAGTGACATTTTTTGAAAAGCCAGTGGGAAAGTCCTATCATCTGTTTCCATGCTAAGCAATCACACACTCCAAAACAAAAATGAAGCAGAAGCCCTGGCACCCTCTGGCTGAGAAGGACTCTTCCCCAGCTGCCTGATGGTTTCTGTGGGTTACCATTAGGCACAGGGGGGCAGAAGGTTTTGCTCTGCAGAACTGTTTAATTTCTGTGACTTCCTCACTCTTCTCCTGCACGATGGCCCTAAAACCCAGAACTCTCGTTTCTCTCTCTTCCCTAAGCCCCCACTGGTACACAAAATCATTCACACAGTGACAAGAAATTAATTGTGCCACTGCAGGAACAGCTCTCAGGCATCAGAAATTCGGAACTGACAGAACTGAAGCTCTTCATTCAACTTTAATTAAGTCCCAGTGTAAAATGTATTACAATAGTCTTTACTCTTTATTAAAACAGCCTTGGGCCAACTCTTACACAATCAAGACAGTACATTTTTTTCAACAATACATTTTACACATGAGGCTGGTATTACTACCTATTGCTAAGCCTGCCCCATGCTTCTCTGAGACCCCATTTTCTGTTGCTTCTCTCTCAAGCTTTATCATGTGGGATGAAATTTTCCAGTCCTGGACCCGTTTTTATTTTTCCAATGCAAAACTTGCAGAGAAAATACCTAGCAAAATATTTCTCCCAAATCGAAACAGCAGGCTAATGAAAAATACACCATTTTGCCCAAGCTCAAAAATTTTGGCAACCTATGGTTAGGCTGATGCTTCAAAGCTTGCAGGGAGTTAAGGTTACCTCTGCTTCAACAATGAAAACACGTTGGAAAAAATAACAGCACCTCTAATTTCTGCAAAGGCTTATATTTTTTAGCAATTAAATTATCCAGAAGCTCCTTTTGTCTCAAGTTTGTTCTGATTTGGGGGATGAGTGAGACCCCCCCCTCTATAGCCTGTGCTTCTATAGGCTGAGACCAGGAGCAAAAAGAAGGAAGCTGGTTTCTACCCAATGCTGACAGGCTCTTGGAGAGGAGATGTGAACAATAAAACGTTAGGAGTTCTTTGTTATTTGGGAAGAGCATTAATTTTTTCTTCTGAAGGAATGTAGGCTCAGTCAGATCTGGGAAGATTTTCACCAGGACGGCAAAAAGCATGCTTTTGACAACAAAACCCCTGCTAAATTTAAAAGAAAAGGTGTGAAGGCATTTTCATTGCAAAATGAAAACTCCATCTTCTGACAACTTAAGAACTACTAAGATGTTTTTGTAGATATTTTCTTTCAGACTTAAACAATCTGGATAGAAAGGTCAGCACAGTAGATTAAAGTTTTCCAAACTGCACGATGCAGCAAAAGGGCTTTATAGGACTTACACCCAATTCTCTCAGGCACAGAAGGTGTCCCTCCTCTCAGAGGGACCAAGGGGATCAGAGGGATGGAGCACCTCTGCTACGAGGAAAGGCTGAGGGAATTGGGATTGTTCAACCTGGAGAGGAGAAGGCTTTGGGGTGACCTCACTGTGGCCTTGCAGTGCCTGAAAGGAACCCACAGGAAAGATTGAGAGAGACTCTGGACAAGGGCCTGGAGTGACAGGACAAGGGGCAATGGCTTCACACTGACAGAGAGGAGGTTTAGATTGGATATGAGGAAGAAATTGTTCCCTGTGAGGGTGGTGAGACCCTGGCACAGGGAAGCTGTGGCTGCCCCATCCCTGGAAGTGCCAAGGCCAGTTTGGATGGGGCTCTGAGGAAGCTGGGGTAGAAGAAGGTGTCCCTGCCTGTGGTAAGGGGGTTGGAATGTGATGATCTTTAAGGTCCCTTCCAACCCAGGCCATTCTATGATTCTATGGTTTAGACTTCGTGCACTCTCAATTGGAAATATTCCTTTTTCTGTGCAAATCCAGTTTGAATTAAAATAACTGGGAAACCCCAGAACTGGTTTTGAATATTAGGATCAATTTGATTGTAATAAAAAAAAAGAAACATCAAAATTCTCCCCTTTTAAGTAAATCGGATTAATTACTCCTTTTTAACCAAATCACAAACCCAAATCTTCATTTAACAATGCTATCACAGATGTAATAATGCCACATATTTACTCTGTGAATTAAAAACAATAAATTATCACACATTAAGGACAGCTTGAGTTGTGCCTGTCTCACACCCTGCCTCAAAATTAGGTCATTATTCACCTCCTCCAAGCCAAGAATTTTTAGGTGATACCTGAAGGAGGGCCAGAAGAGCAGTTTCAAAGGTTGCAAGCACAGGACCAACCACAGCACACCACCTCCTGGTTTGCTTTATGGCCCAGGGAATGCTGCCTGCTCACCCCATCACCCAGGGCTCCTGCCTGCTGCACCACCAGCTGGGGCAAGCAAAGCAGGCTCTCCCCACTGCTTTGGAGACTCAAACCAAACTGCTGGGTCCACACCTCTGCAGATGCACCCCCTCCTTGGCTCCACTCAGCCTTCAGGATCAGGCCCAGTTCTCCGCTACGCCTTGGGAAGTGAAAGAAGAAGAGGAATGTGGGACACTCACCACATCTGTGTTTGTGATCTTGGCCAGGAGGTCCGTGAGGCTGTCCCCATCATCGAGCTGAAGGCCACAGATGGCTGCTCCCACACTTCCAGTTGCTATCATTGATGGTGGGTACATGGCAAAGTTAAAATCTGCAAGAACAGATCTGGGAATTAGTCCAAGCCCAGACCAGAAAAGCTGCAAAACATCAGAGGCAAGCAACATAAAAAAAACCACACCCAAGAATAAAACCCGAGGAAGTAGAAGAAAGGGAAAAGTGCCACTCTTTTTGGTCCCATGGAGCTCATTAGTCACACTGCTCATCACAAGCAGTCAAAGGAGGGGGAACAGACCTGCAAATTAAAATGGAAATGCGGTTCAGTCTTTTATTCTCACTGATGCATAAAGTAAACCTGGACAATTTTTAATAGTCTTTCCTTAGTTTTAAAGAAAAGGAAAGAGAAGAAGGAGGCTTTCTGTAATTTATGTCAGAAATTTGGGTCTTGGTCACATTAGACCTCTCTGTATAACCAGAAAACTAACTGGAATAAGGTATCACAAAGGACCAAAATGAGATTTTTAGTCACGTCAATTTTTAAAGAGTTAATTAATTCGAGCATTTAAAGAACTGTCTGGGAAAGAGATTTTAATTAACGGTTCATCTTTACTACCTTAGCAATTAGGAAGTGAGAACACTTACAGCCCATAGCTATGAAATCAAAGAACAAAGATCACATTTGTTATTACTACTACTTCTTAATAAACAAGTTAAAAATACACTTCAGAACTTCCTCTCACACATCTGTCAAATAAGAAGAGAAATTAAAATAAAATCCTGTGACCTTTATAAGGCAATTTTATGGCTTATGATGCTGCCACAGACACTAGTTTATCAGGACTAGTTTATCTTGCTAAATACCAGATCTCCCAGATCTTGATATATTCCTAAAATGAAACTTGATTTGCAAGTTCTTTGGTTCAACCATAACTCATTAACTACCATTCTCTATCATTCTCTACCAATTTTCAGTATTAGCAAACCTTTCTCTACCAGTTTTCAGCTGGGAGAACTCGAGTAGAAGGAAGAGTAAACCAAAGTAATACATAATAAGAAATAAATTACAAGCAATAGATTCAATCAATAGAAACAGATTACAGAAAACTGCCCAGCTGCAGATCCCAAATCCCCTCTGTTCACAAATTCTGTAACCCTGATGCTGTCTGTGTAACCCCTCCGGTTTTAGACACATGGAGAGTTGTTCTCAGCCTCCCAAACTCAGAGCTGGCACATACTTCAATAGCTGTGGAGACAGCATGTTCTTCTCCAGACTGGAATATATCCCTGGGATTGAAGCAGTCCAGTAAGAATGGCACTTGGGACATAACATTCACTCAGGTGGACCAGAATGGGGGTGTTGGAGAGACAAAAGCAGGAGTTGAAACCCTGACATGGACTTCTCTGTCTCACAAAGCCACCAGGAGGTTCCTACCTGCAAGCCCAACACGGCATGCTGCTTCCTACCAGACATCACACTCTGACAGGCACTTCTGAAGGGCAAATTCCCACTGGCTGAAGTAAGGAATATGGACTGCCACTTTTATAATAATAATAATTTATGCACTATTGTAATAAGAGGAACCCACTGTACATAGGAAAGTTGATTCTTGGAAATGAAATTATATTGCCCTCCACTAACAAGTGAGACAACGATGAGAATGTTGATTCCCAAATTGAAAACAGGAGAACCTTGACTCCGAAGTTCTCAGTGCAGGACACAGCCCTGAGTATGATGATCTCAGCACGTGAATGGGAATTACACTTCCAGGATTGCACTTTCTGCCAGTCACCAGTGCTGACCCCCAGGACTCAGTGTTGGGGCCAGTTCTCTTTGATAAACAACCTGGATGAGGGGATCAAGTGCACTCTCAGTTAGTTCTCAGGTGACACCAAGTTGGATGGGAGTGTTGATCTGCTTGAGGACAGGAAGGTTCTGCAGAGGGATCTGGACAGGCTGGATTGATGGGCCCAGGCCAGAGGGATGAGTGAGATGACAAGGCCAAGTGCCAGATCCTGCCCTTGCATCACAACAACCCCTAGCAGTTCCAGAATGGGGAAGAGTGGCTGGGAAGAGCCCAGCAGGAGAGGGCCTGGGTCTGCTGGTTCATAGTACATGTCCAGGTGGGCCAGCAGGCCAATGGCTCCTGGTCTGGGTCAGCAAGGGAGTGGCCAGCAGGACCAGGGCAGTGACTGTCCCCATCTCATGGGCACTGGTGAGGCCTCACCCAAGTGCTGTGTCCAGTTCTGGGCCTGGCACAGCAGGACGGACATTGAGGGGCTGGAGCGTGTCCAGAGAAGGGAACAGAGCTGGGCAAGGAGCTGAAGCACAAGTCTGATGAGGAGTGGCTGAGGGAGAAAAAGAGGCTCAGGGGAGCCTTATTGCTCTCTACAACTCCCTGACAGGAGGATGCAGCCAGGAGTCGGTCAGGCTCTGCTCCCAGAGAACAAGGGACAGAACAAGATGAAATAGCCTCAAGTTGTGCAAGGAGAGGTCTAGATTGGATATTAGGAAAAATTTCTTCAGGATGATCAGGCATTGGACCAGCTGCCTAAGGAAGGGGTGGAGTCACCATTCCTGGAAGTGTTCAAAAAACATGCAGATGTGGCACTTGGGAGTCATGATTTAGTGGTGAACATGGCAGTGCTGGGTTAGGGTTGGAGTCTTAGAGGTCTTTTCCAAGCTTAATGATTCTATGATCAAAATCATTTTCATGTTTACTTCACATGGATTTATACAAACACACCTAAGGGACAACCACACCCCTAAGTTGGGAAGCAACTCCCATGTTTGATCTTGGACGTATCAAACTGTCTCTCACTTATGTATGGGAACTACTGGTAGCAATTGACTTTCCATAATTTTCCCCTCCTTGTTCTGAGTTTCAGGCAGGATGAAGTAAAAAGCTGGTGCAGGGAGGGTCCAGGCCCAGGCAGAACGGGCTGAGCGAAGGACAGAGCTCCACCTGCCCTCTGAAATTCCTTGCCTTGCATCACGACCTCCACGTTATCCCAACACCGGTGCTCTCGTGGCTGATTTTAGATCCACTCACAGAAACTGTCTTCCTAGGAAGCTGAATAAAGAGGCACAGTGTCCCTGCCAACTAGCACTGCTGTAGGTCTGCTTCCACGTGGGGTCACATGCGAACATTTCTATGCCCAATAACCTTGTTAGCTCCCTTAATGTCATTCATAATGCAAATGAGACAGCGAGCGAATGGCCAGAGGCCCAGAGTGACTAAAGCTCAGCATCCAGAAAGTCTTACATTGCCTCTAGCTCTAAACTAACTTCCCTCCATAACAAGCACCATAAACTTGGCTATCAAAGCTACACATGCCCAGTCTTTGTTGTACAACAGGCAGCGATTTGTATCACTGGCTTCTATTTTTAGCATATTAATTAACTACTGCAACTGGTGAGGCAAGTGTCTCCAACTGGAGAGTGTGGCACCATTGTCTGAAGTCATCACCTCATCTCGAGCTATTGAAAATCATGGCAGTGACCCTCCTGCTGATATGAATTTAACCTGACATGCCCACAAAGGAATGGGGGGTGGTGCACCAATTTTGTGCACATGGTTCTCCACATCACCCTGGACCCTATTAGTGTGGAAAGAGCTCATTGAAAGAAAAGAAGCCACATTGTGCTGGGCCACCTAGAGGGTTGAATAGAAAAGGCTGAGGAAAAGAGCAGGCAGCGCAATAAAGGCCATAATTAACATATTTCCATATTCAAGCAAAGCAATAACTACGTGAAATGTTTTTCAAGGTGCAGTGAAAGCATAAATATTAAGTACCGTATCTGAGGGGATGCAGAACCACCCCCCAGTCTCTTAGATTCCATTGAGAAATTCAAACCAAGCTTTTTACATGCTATTTTCAATTATAAACAACTATCTCTGCTTCTACCATGACAACAAGACAAGCCTTGCCATCCTCACTCTGTTTTCACCCAGGTAAAACTGTCCTGTCTCCAAATTAGGTCCAAAAATTGCCATGAGATTAAAAGAAAAAAAAAAAAAAAGGGGGGGGGCACAGAGAGACAACCTAAAAATGTGAGCTGAAACATATGCAATTACTGCAAATTTTTGTAGGAGATAATTAAACCTGAACTACAGACGAAATTTTATAGAAAGCACTTCTTACTGGACACTTGGAATTTTATAAAAAGTACTTCTCTCTGGACATCTGAAGCAAGGTTATGGACTAAATCCTTCTGTGTGCAAACTTGGTTAACACGCACCCAGAGCCTGCATCTAAAGCATGGCTCTGACTCTAACTTTGTTGTGATTTATAGGTTTATAGTTGGGCTCAATGATCTCAGAGGTCTTTTCCAACCTAATTGATTCTGTGATTATGCCATTCCACGGGAAAAGTACAAAAGAGTCTCATTATAAGTTAGAGAAGCAGTGCCCCAGCACATGGTCTATGAGAATCTGAGCACATGAACACTTTAAGGGAAGACGCTGGGTTGTCAGAAAGCAAAACTTGTTTTACCTTCTATTCCCAGGCAATAAACACTAGAAACCATCCCATTCCCATTTTAGAATCACCTATTTTCCAGACGACCTCAAACACAAGTGACCAGCCCTGCACAACCCCACTGACTTCAGTGCTGAAAACAAAAGACAGCAATGCAAGAAACAGCACCCTTTGAAACACAGCGACCTGTGGGCCAGCCAGCCAAAGAAATCGAGTATATTCAGGGTACCCTGGACCTGTCCCCCACTTTCAGCCTGGAGCTGACACAGCCAGGGCACGAGGAGCTTTTTCTGCCAGTGGAGCACACGTAATCCACGCTGAAGTTCCAGGGCTGCGAGCACTGCGGCTGAGCTGTTTTACTGGCTGTCTCCCAATCCAGTGGTCTTCACTACCTTCAAGCCAGGAAAATGCAAGGCTGACAGTCAGTCCAAAGCAGAAGGGAACTGGAGGAAGGAACCCAGAGAGGTCCTGCAAGGGGAAGCCTTAACTTGCAGCCAACAAATAAAACCATCAGAAGGAGAAGAGCACTGACAAATACCCAGGCTGAACGTGCTCAGTGTGCCAAAGTCAGGTGGGGGAACTCTACCTACTTAAAATGACCCACATTACTGATCTGGCTGCTGGTTGGGCATTTTTTCAGCAGCCAGTTTTCATCTCTGTAATCCGATATTTATTTACACAGTTGGAAACTGCTGTCGTAAGGAAGGTAATTCTTCCCATGGTGGGGGGAAAAAAGAGAGGAAAAAAAGGTATGTTACCTCCATCAGGAAAACAGGTATTGATACATTAAAATTATAGAGATAATGGTCACAGCCAGCCTTGGACGGACTTCACCCAGCCAATGCCTGTACTATAAAGACAAGCGTGGATCTATATTTAACAATCTAAGTTTAAAAGAAAAGTCTAAGATAAACAGTGGAAGTAGTGAATTTAATTCTTGTCTGCTTTGACCCAAATGCAATTCCAGGGTCAGTGTTGTACACTTTTTTTTTCTAATACAGTTGGTTGTATCAGCAATGGCCATTTTTTTCTCTTGCTCTTGTATTTCTCCAAGACACTGCAAATTTTCCTCACGTTAACTATTTCTACTTTTAAATGCAAAACCAGGTGACTCTTCAAAGCAAACACAAAACTTTCAAGTAAACCAGGGTGCAGACATGTTTCCATCCTTTGAGTAAGTGGGAGGGCAGACATCTAATTCTCCTCCTGGGCTACAGTAAAGCAAACAGCATTTGGCCTTTACACAAATGGGTCTGAAGTATCATAAACGTTAATGCTTCATCACAGCCATCCAAGAGAGGTAAAGACAGGGAAACATGCTGAACAACCTATGCAAAGTAGAGGAGCACCCACAACAATATGCTCATTAGCTAATGGTAAATACTATTTCTGAACAACTGTTTGCACTCATTATTATTTGCACTTATTTTTACACCTTCCTAACCAAGGATTAGGGTGATGTTAGTGCCTGAACCATCAAAATGTCAAACCTGCAGCTGGTAGAAAGGAGGGCAACTCCTCTGGCAGCTCTGGAGTGATGCCAGCTTGTATCAACACATGCTCTCTTTCTCTATTTCTTTCCACCTCCTCTTGCCAGAGTTGACGGGCCATGAAACATTCCCGAGGCTCGGACTACTTGCTGATGGCACTTCCTTGGTTCTTGTGGCTCCCCTGGCTGGAAAGCCCAATATACTGATAAGAGCTGCCTCTCCCTGGAACAAGCAAGAGCCTTCTTTTGTGTAGCAATAAATTAGTCCAAATTATTCTTTCTTCTGCTTTGCAAGAAGTTCCTGCAAACTCTGCCACTTCACAACATGTATTTTATTTCTTAGGACATTTACATAATGAAGCCTCTGCGGGCTTCATTCTTCCCCTCAGCAAAGAACAGGTCCCAAATAAAACTTGTATCACACTTCCAGGCTCCAGTAACTTACACTGGATGAAAAGGGGATGCAGAGTAGAATTGCCCAGCAGGAATGCTGAGGAGCAAACAGGCCTCATTCTGTGTGGTCACCCTGTAGATCACTACCAGGGTTGTAGACCTCATCCTGCAGTCTTCGCTCAGACAACGCTCCCATTGACTTCCACAGAACTTCTGTATGAAGAAGGATGCAGGATTTGGCCCAGAAGTTAAAAAAAACCTTCTCATCTTTCAAGTGTAGATGATTAATGTCCCAGAAACAGTGGGCAGAGGTTTGGCACACTGTATAAAACTGACTTAAAGCTGACATTTTCCCACTCCTTCTCGGCCTCTGTGCTGACACAGGCCCTGAGGCCTGAGATGCTGGATCCACCACGGGCACATCCCACCTGCCACAGGACTCAGCTGAGCCACAGAAAAGACCATGCAAAGGACTGAGCCCAGGGTTTTGTGCAAGCTGTCTCTGCAAATCGGCAAAGGTTTTTGCTTCCAAGTTTTGCCTGCCACTCAACTAAAATCCTGCAAAGCTCCTCACAGAGATTAGTGCCTCCATTACAGCTCCTCTTTCTGAAAGCCTGTCATGTACAGGCTGCCCTCCCTCAAAAACCATTCCCTTACAGACTCCCACATTAAAAAGGGGTATCCTGCACCAAAACTGCGGCATGTACAGCCTCTGAGAGAAGAGTGTAACACAAGGATGCAGTTGTACATCTGTGACTCTGAACAGGCTGCAAGAAGAAATGATGAGCACGCCGAAGTGTAAAGAAATAATGCACAGTGCCCTTTCCAGCAGCAGCGTGGCAGGGTCTGCACACACCTCTGTAACCACTGCCCTCTCCCACTCCTTCCAGCAGTGACTCCCTGGCTTGGAGCTCAGCACAGGCGAATGGCCAGCCCCTGAGAGAACATTTCCAAGCTCTGCAGTGCTGTGCAAAGAGACAGAGGAACAAAGGGTGCAGAGCAGTAAAGAGATGGAGGTGTGGGCAGAGTGGAAAAGCAACACAGTTCCAACCGCCAAAATAAGGATGATCTCCAATGGGCTCACAGCTAAACAGGAACCTCCCATGCTGAAGAATCCTAGAATCATTAGGGCTGGAAGGGACCTCTGGAGTTCACCTAGTCCACACCCCTGTCAAGGCAGGGCCCCTTGGAGCAGGTGACACAGGAATGTGTCCAGGTGGGTTTGGAATCTCTCCAGAGAGGGAGGCTCCAGGCCCTCCCTGGGCAACTGTTTCAGGGCTTTTCCACCCTCAGTGTACAGAAATTCCTCCTCCTGTTGAAGTGGGACTTCTTGTGCTTCAGCTTATGGCCACTGCTCCTCATCTTGTCACTGGGTATCATTGAAAAGAGCCTTGCACCACCCTCTGACACCCTCGTTGAGATATTAATACACATTAATGAGATTCTCTCTCTGTCTTCTCTTCTCCAGACTAACCAAGCCCAGCTGCCTCAGTCTCTCCTCATAAGACAGAAGCTGTAACCACCCCTTAAAGGCCCCAAATGCATCCTCTTGAATTTTCCTCTTGAAAATTCAGAAGCCTGCTGAAGGAGATTTTGACTTGCACGGGGAGCCATCAGTGGGATGAGAAAACAGTGACATGGTGACAGATCAGGCTATACCACTGCATAGCATCCATCTATACACTCTTACTGTACTGTGAGCAAGGCAGCTGAAGGAAAATGCCACTTCCATGCCCTCCTAATGGAGAAGATGACTCCCGAAACCTTTGTCAGTGCAGAGCAATGAAAGAGAAAAGTCTTTATTCAGGAGGACGCACAAGCTTCTGTCCTGCTTAGCAGCCGTTTGTTCCGATGGGACCAAGGGCAAAGAGGGAAACATTCCAGTTCCAGTCATGCTCATGTGAATCATTAATCACTGCAAGGACTGAGGAGAGGCCATGAGTTTATATCCACGCAGCTTGGTTCAGGAACTGGGCTCAAAATAAAGGCAGAGAAACAGAGAGAGCGCCAAAGTGACCAAACATGACTAAAAGGAATGTGCAGAAGAACAGAGTATCACCTCCTTTTGGGGAACCTTCAGATGGAAAGGAGAACAGGGATGAGTATCACAGTGATCCTACACATCCAGCACAACACCCAGTAACTGTTCATGGCTGCTTCCCTCTTTGTTTGCTGACACTAAGTGCTGCAGGACTGACATCAAAGCCAGCTCTGTACAGGCAGGGAGTACCTGGGAATTTCTGGTAAAACATTTTTGCTGGGAAATTAAAATGAAGCAGTTGGTGAAGAAGGACTAAGGCTAGAGGAGAAATGTTCAAAATATGCCAGATTTTGCATGATACTTTAAAGAAAAAAAGTACTTGAAAGCAGAGAAAGCTCTGCTGAGATGAATCAGGAAATAGATTCACTGCTGTGCTCCAGACCAGAACTATTAGCCAGGCAGCCAGGTCAGGTCTGGGAATAGCAAAGAGTCATATCCAGGCTAAAAACACACATGGGGAGCAAGGAAAGAGGGAGCCACATGTCAGAGGAGGTCCTATTGCTGAAAGGAGGCAAACGGGGAAACGAAACACCAGGCTTGACCCGGGCTGGCAGAGAGCAGCAGCTCTGAGGGAAAAAGAGAAAGAAGAAACAGAGCATCTGATGAGAGCTCTGCAACAAACAGGACAAGAAAAGGAAATGACAACTGGATCTGGAAGGAAGTCTGATGAGAAGCGGGGGGGGGGGCTGTTCTTCAAAGAGTAGCAGTGAAAGGGAAATTCTATAGTAACAACAACATTTTCACAATGGAAATTGAGGTAGCAGCTCACAGGTAAAGTGGGAATGTAGTATTGAGTCCCTGGGTAAGATCTCTGTTTTTAAAATGAACAAGTGTTATGGGCCCTCCTCAAAACTACAGAGTGGTCTGTGGACAATGGGATGAGAAGAAAAGAAAATCTCCAGCCAGCACCACGGTGCCCTTACTTTTGGGAAGCTCTGTACTCAGCAATTATGTCTTTCACTTTTAAGAGAATAACCTGTTGCCTCTTCAAACTCTACACGAACTTAATTTTGTGCATTGGAGACACATAACATGAGAGGCAGATCACATGGGGGACACACATGAGGGAATTGCATGACGGGGCTGAGGCCTGGAAAGGGGACACTGCTCTGGAACTCAGTAGAAGGACTTCTATAGCATGGAGCTAACCACCAAAGTATACATGGAGTGGAAAGAAGCCACGGACTTTGGAGACTCTTTTATGGCCTGCAGTCCTGTTATGGTTTGGTTATATGGAAAAATTTAACAACAAATGATTACAGACCAGAATCTGAGATATTAAATCATAATGAAATTCTAGGGCCCTCAAGAAAATGTTGTGCTGGATAAAAAATAAAACAAACCAAAACACTATTGTAGGAAGTGAAAGCATCAAAAGAGTGAGAAGACTGTCTTGTTTGGAAGGCAACACGGAGCTGTATTGGAGTTTGATGGCTGATGGTGTGAAGATCCAGGGAAATGTCCATGGGAAAGACTATCTTTTTTGTATCACACAAGTCAGAACAGTGAACGCATCCTGAGTAAGGTGAGAAGGCAAAGAAATCACAAGAATGATCCTGCAGTATTTGAGCAATATTTCTATTGAGTCCCGTGGTCTTTGGTCTGAAAAGGATCATGCAACAGCGGAAAAAGAAGAGAAAGTCTGAGCATCATGGCAACCAAAAACTCAATTACCCTAACACAGCCCATATACAAATCTCTGAAACAGATCAATTGAGGTAGGAACAATTGGCCAACATTGCAAAAGCAGTCACTATGTCTTAAATACCAAGAAGCAGGCGTTCAAACCCAAAAGTTGCACCCAACTTTTGTTCCCTTCCCCTCTGCAAACACACAGGCGAAACAGTTCCTATCACAAAGGACTAGGTATGTCAAACTGGTAAATTCAAACACTAAGCCATCCACTTCTTGATAATGACTCTGGAAAACACTGCATGCTGTTTTATCTAGTCCAGGTCTAGCTCCTAAAAAGTAGTCTTACCATTAACCCTTTGGATGAAAATTCAGAGTACACTAGTTTTGTAAAAGTAACTGAGGGAAGAAAAACCCAAACGACAAAATAACACACAAACAAAAACCAGTGTTTTGGCAGACAGGTTAAAATTAAAAAGCCTCTCTTCCACAAAGGCGATTATTCTTATCTAAATCTTCAGCAACTGTGTTCAGCCATAAGACAGAATGGGTATGCAATGGTTCCCTATGAAACACAGTAGTTTCACTGCTTTCTTGGGGTGAAGCTAGGAAAGAATCCAAATATTTTTAGTAAAAAAAAAAAAATCTTTTAAACTGTCATTCCCTCTGCTTCAGGGATGTGGTATTATCACATAAATGCTAAAACACACAATTTTACTTTTTATCTGGAGATAGTCCAGTTAATGAAAAGTTTATGAACACATTTCTGCAATGCAGTAGCTCAATACATTTTGGGCTAATTGCCATAACAGCTTCTGTATTTTGAGCTGTCCTTGCAAATGAGCCATGGCCCTCTAAAAGAAGCAGTGAATGGGCAATATAAAACCCAGGATGGTCTAACCCAGCCTTACAAGACTTCACTGCAAAAGCACCATACACATCAGCTCCACTGTGGGTGACTACTGCAAGAATCCTGTCCAATGCTGTTTTGGGGCCTGATTCACAAAACCCTTTGCAAACAGTCCCATGGGATTTAGCTCCTCTTCCCACATCATGTAAGGATGGAGGAGATGAAGCACCACCAGGAACAAATCTGCCCTTCTGACCACAATATGAGCAGCAGCAGCAGCAGCAGCCAGAGCAGCTGAGCCTACCTGTGGCACAAAGGGCAATGAAGGTTTGTGCATGCTTCCGGATCAAAAGCAACTTGTCTTTAGGGAGAGGCACCTTCCTTAGGATGTGTTCAATGAAATCGTGTGGGGTGACAGCTGCAAGGTTCCACTTCAACTTCCCCAGCACCACCAGCTCCCATTCCTGCAGAGGGGGAACAGGGAGAGCAAAAGAGAAGAAAAGCCATAAGCAAGCCTGTGAAAAACCTCTGCTTATTTCTTATTATAACTTTATCACTGCTAAATTTGTTTTGCTCAAACCCTTTTTTCCATACGCCTCTACTGCTTTGAAGTTGTTGACTTTAAATTTTTTTTTTTTGAACACCAGAAATGTCAGGCTCTACTGAAAATAATGAGACCTGGCAGCTCCTGCCAAGGTTTTAATTTTTTTTTTTTTTTTTTTTTTTTTTTTTNGGTTTTTTTTTTTTTTTTTTTTTTTTTTTTTTTTTTTAATCCAGCGCTGAATGCCCACCCAGAAAGTTTAGCCGGCAATTAGATACTGCCAAGGTCACTGTAGTCCTTTCCTAATAACTACTTTTAAATGGCTATAGCCCTTACTTTATAGCCATTTAAAGCCCTAGGGACAGCCATGCACAAAAATAACCTAGATATACATTCCTTTTTTCAAAACTGGGGAAGTTGGCTTGATGGCATTCCCTCCCAAAACTGTACTCCAAAGGTCCTGCAGATAAATCTGATGGTGCTTAAACTACTCTAAGACAGGCTGTGCAGAAAGGAAATGCACACAACACAGCCAAGAAGTAGCCTGTGTAAATTATCTGCCAGTAAATCATGTAGGAGCCATTCCCAGATTCTTTGCACGCCCAAAACTCCCACTGCAATCAAAGGAAAACTTGGGCGTGTACGTAACTACCGGCCATTCCCTAGAATGGGATTCCATGTGCAAACAGCACCCAACTGCCAGATCCAGCCATGGGGTGCATGACCTGCATGTTTCAACATTTAAACAGAGTTCTGAACACGTTACAGTGCCCCACGGAGTGAGCAAAGCTCAGGCCTCCAACTTGCATTTGTCTCATCCATCAACTATTAGCTATTAACTAAATTCCACACGCTGATTCCTGAGTCCTGATGATGCCTGATGGAGCCCAGCGTGGTGGGGAGCCCCAGCTGAGCTCACAGAGCTGGCAAGTCAGGAAAAAAAAAAAAAGTCCTTTAATTTTGCAGCCACGGAGACGTCAACCAGCGTTGCTGAGAAACCATAAACATGGACCCCACAATGCCATTTCTGCAGTCGTTTCCCTGAATAGATGCCCACTTTAAGAGCAAGTTACTTTCCTACGGACATTCCTGCTGGATTATGACAGAGCCCTCCATGGCCTGAAAAGTCTCACATATATGCAAAAGCCCGCAGAAACCAGGCAGGTTTTTTTAATTTCTCAAGAAAACCTGTAAAATGTTGGAACATAACGGTGATTATGTGAACTATGGCCCGCTCTTTCCCGGCATTACTGATGTGACAGGTCTTGAGAGAGAACAGTCAACCCAGAGGACCAAATACAAGGAGGCACTTTAAACACATGCTTAAATCCACGGGGCACAAGAAAGTAGGGACATCGCTCTGCATATTTGCACATGAGGACCATGGCACTTCCCCTGACCATCTGTGCCATCAACGAGTCACCTTGTGCACCTCACAGCCAGGCCGGCTTAGAGGGCACAGCTCTTTAACTCTGTGAAAGCATGAGCTACCAATCCCAACCCCTCCCCAGGAGGAATTCCCAGTGAGTCACAGGAAAAATTCTCCTTGCAACTCAGACGGCTACAGCCATGTCTCTGACCTAGCATCCATGTCACCAAGGGGCCCTAGTGCAGGTTCAGTGTTCCACATCATGATGTATGCGTCACTTATTTCCTTAAGTAATTATCAATTTGCTTCTGCTTCCACTGCGTCCGAACTGAGAGAAGCAGCAGAAACTGAGAGAAGCAGCTCACTTAACTGAGCCGTATCATACGGTATGGGTCAGGCTAGAAGGGACCACAGTGAGGCACCTGGTGCCACCTCCCTGCTCCAGCAGGGAGCATCTCAGAGCACAGGGCACAAGACTGGATCCAGACAATTCTGGAATATCCCCAGTGAAGAGACTCCACACCCTCTCTGGACAATCTGTTCAGTGCTCAGTCACTGCACAATGACGAAGTTCTTCCTCGTGCTCAGGTGGAACTCCCTGGACATCAATCGGTGCCGCCGCCTCTCGGGCACGGCCGAGCATCCCGGGACCCCCCCCGGCCCCGCACCGCCGCGTGTCTGCCGCCAGGTGGCGCCGCCGCGCCGCCCGCCCGCGCACGTGCGCCCGGCGAGGTCCCCCGTGGAGACAGTGGGGACACGGCGGGGACACGGCGGGGACACGGCCGGGACGGACCCACACCCGGCACCGCCAACCCCGGGACCCCCGGCAGCGCCGTGCCCCCGCACGAGGCGTGTAGCGGCGGGAGCACCGCATGGCACTGCCAGCAGCTTCGGAGGACAGGGATGTTCCCGCGGGTGTCCCCCGCCCTCAGCGTTGAACCCCGACACTTTCTGGCCGTTCCGAAACGCGGGAAAAGCGTGGGTTTTTTCTAAAAGGTAGGGGCTGGGTGGCGAAGTGCTGGGTGCTCTGCCAGCGAAAGGTGCTGTGCCGGAGAGGAGGGAGGAGTGGGGCTGCTTACCAGCAGCTCTTGGGGTTTGATGGAATTGTCCGTGTATATGCACAGCTTCTCGGCTGTGAGGGGGATTGTCTCTTTCAGCTTGGAGGCCAGGAACATGCACACCGCCCCCAGCAGCTGCAGATGGCACTTCCGAGTGGGCACCACAGCTAAGAATCTGTCCAAGTAATTCATGGCCAGAGGGAAAACTTCTTCTTCGCATTTCTGCTCTTCGCAGACCTGCAAGTGAGGAGCGTGGGGAGGGAATGATGGGCGAGTCGGGGGGGAAAAACGGGGGTGGGAAACGAGAAAGAGACAAGAAGAAAAAAATGAATAAATGAGTGAACCCACCAAACAGACCACTACTTCCCTTGCTTTTGGTCCTGCTATTTTTGTTTCCCGGGGAGCTAAATTTTGGGGGAGGGGGAGATCTGTGGAGAGGCTGGGACGGCTGTCAATCGGCTTTCACATTCCTTTAGTTCATTCAGTAAGAAATGAATTCAAGACACTGTGTGGGAGAGCCGAAAAGCCCCATCCAGCAGCAAGCGAGCAGCCTCAGACCTTTTTTTTTTTTTTTGCGACCCAATTTTTCTTTTTTATTTCGTCATATTTTCAAAAAATCGATAAAAAATATCAAAACTTCCCCGGCGGTCCCGGTTTTGGGGCTGGTGGCATCCCGGGACGATCCCCTATCGTTTCCGACAATTGTAAAAATTCCCCCGCCGGGCATCCCCCAGCCCTGCGCCCCCAATCCCGCATTGGGGGGGAAGGACGGGAGACATAGCGAGGGCGAGGTGGGGTGGAGAGAGAGCCCGAGCCGCCTGGATCTTTTTAGCAGGCAGCGAGCAGCAAAATTCTTTAAAAATTTACAAAAAATCGGAGCCGCGGAGAAAAAGCACAATTCGCACATGAAAACCAAGCGGGGAGTCTGGGCTTTCCAACCCACGGGGTTTGGCTCGGGAAAAGTCCCCCCCAAAGGAGATCCGAAGGGGCAAAGGATGACTGGTGGGGCCAGCGCAAGGCAGGCGAGCCTGCGGGGCTCCGGGCCCGCTACCGCTGCGCCTGAAGCCTCGGGGCGAACAGGGGGTTCAGCGCCCGCCCCACGGCCCCGACACACCGGGGGCCCCGTTCCGCGGGGGCGGGGGGCACTCCCGAGCCCCCCGGAAAGGAGCGGGGGCAGCCGGGCTCGGCGCCTGCGAGCAGAGTCCGCATGCAGCGCAACATGGCGAGGAAAATGCACGTCCTCCCCACTGCATACGTGGGCACAGAACCCTCGCCGGGCAGAACGCGAGGCATACAGGGCACCCCCCGACCTTCGCCCTGCTCCGGGCGCTGCTTCCTTTTCCCAGAAATGCCTCAATCACAAGCGCTCCCGGAGGCGGATTTTCTTTGCTTTTAATTGCAAATGACTTTTCCAACTCTCTCCCCCACCCCAGCACGCTGCGCTTCCTCTCCTGCACCCCGCTCCCGGAGCCCCCCGGAAGGGGCGACTTCCCCCGCGGGCTGCCGGTGTCCCCCGCGCCCCTTCCCGCACCGGCTGAGCTCCGCAGGGGGACAAGGAGAACGGGGGATCGACAAGAAGAAGCCACCCGGTGATCAGAAGAGCGAGGGGCTGCAGGGGGAGAGGGGCCGGGGTGCTGCCCGCGGCCGCTGTGCCTCCCCCCGCTCCAAGGGGCCGGGGTGTACGAACCTCCAGCATCCAAGTGGCCACCATCCTCCTCATGAAGGGCTGGATGTCCTTCTGAACGCACTTGAAGTAGGAGCATTGGGGCAGATACCTTTCCTCTATGGTTAGTAAGTTGTGCAAAACGCGGTCATCGTAGAGCAAGTTCGGGTCAGGCAGAGCTCTCCTCATGGGATCCACCTCGCAGCACAGCAGCTCCATGTTTCCAAAGAGGTCTCCCTCTTTCTCTGATGGGAAAGGTTTTCCCTTTTTTTTTCTTTTTTTTCTTTTTTTTTTTTTTTTGGAGGGGGGAAGGGGGTGGGGAAAGGAGAGGGGTAAAGGAGGAGGGGTAGGTGGGTGGGAGGAAGACGGCAGGGCTTTCCAGCTCGCTCCTGCCTCTCTTGAAACTTGTCTCTCCCTCTCTTGATTTCTAGCCTAAAGTTGAAGCGAAGTGACGCAACTCGCCAGGGCAGGCAGTTCTCTCTCTTGTTATTATGGAGAACAGCAGCTGGTCAGACGTAACATCAAACGCTTTTTTTTTTTTTTTCCTTCTCTCTATAAGCTAACAAGGAACCAGGAGGCCCTCGTATAGGGACACACAGACACAAATGACAGCTTCTCTTTTGCTTCCTTCCAGCAACCAAATTAAAACCGCTCCACACTTGCCTTCTGAGGGAGCCCGTCCCGATCAATTTCCCTCTCCTTTTCTTGTTGCAAGGAGCTGTGGGCTCCCCTCGGTACCCACCTAGACGATGGGGGCGAAGTATGAAATGCCCTGGCATAGCAGGGTGCCAGATCCACGTCTCGTTCTCCCTACTCCCGCAGCCCCCTAAACCTGCAGCCGGATGGGGACGGAGCTCCCCGTTAACAGCAAACCCCCCAAAAAACCCATGAGGGGTGGGGGTTCCGCGCCGTCTTCGGGGTGAAATCTCACAACCACCACGCTACTTCCTCCGGCACATATTCGTGTTTCGAGCAGGCGAACCGTCTTAGCGCTGCATGGCCACAATGATACAACTTTCTAGGAAATGCAGCGGAGGAGGGAGGGAGGGAGGGAGGGAGGAGGGAGGGAGAAAGGTTGGCTGGGTAGGAGGGGGGAGGTGAGAGGAGTTATGTCCCACACAGGGTGACTTCCACCCCGCTCGCACTTCGCCAGCAGTCGCTCCCCGCCTGCAAAATGTGACAACTTTGCGAAGTCTCTGCAGGCTGCGGCAGAGCGGAGGCTCCCGAAGGGGAAGGCGCTACCGGGGCGGGCGCGGAGCGGCCTCAGCCCCGCGGGGCGCGGAGTCCCCGCAGCGGCCGCCCCTCAGCCCCCCGGCTGCGGCCGGCGCGGAGGGTGGGCCGGGGGCGGCGGGCACGGAAATACCGCCTTAAAAGTGCGAGCGGGGACTTTGGGGCGCCGCTTCCCCTCCTGCTATTTGCATAGCCAATAGCTCTGGGGCTCTCGCTGCTGCGCGCTGATTGTTACTGGGCAGATTATATTTTAAGGGCGCATGACGCCCGGGCATCGAGAGTAACCGCGGAGGGATGGGGCGAGAGGGATCCCCCTCACCTGAGCGCACCGCCGGTCCCGGCAGCCGCACCGGCTCTGCCGGCACCGGGGGCAAAGCGGGCGAGCGGCCGTCGTTTCCCGCGAGTGGGCACTGGCGGCCCCTCCCACGCCAGCGCTCGCCCTTCTACATCAGAGCGGATGGGAGGGGTGGGAACAGCCTTGCAGACTCTCGCCGGAGTCCTGTAGCCAGGCTGCCCCAGGAAAAGCTGGCTAGGGTACGGCCCCGCAGGGAACCCGCCCGTCGGAGCAAAGGGCTGCTTGGGCAGCAAAAAGCTAGCGGCAGTGTCGCCTGCCCTCATCCCCCTGTAGCGGGGGACAGCTGAGAGCAGCATTTCCCCACAAACTCATCCCCGCGCACCCCTCGTCCCGTCCGCGGAGCGCGCAGCCTCCGGGTGCAGCCGAGACGTGCGGAGCTGCCGGGCATCGTGTGTGGCCCCGGCAGCCGAGCCGCGGGTTACCGGGACCCAGGCCGAGCTGTGCCCGGCGAGGCTCGCGTTCGAGGGGCGGCGAGGAGGGGGCACCCCCTGACGCACGGCGAGAGCGGCGAGCGGGACCCACTGCGGCGCGCTCCGCAATGAAAGGCTCTTTAACTTCCACCATTCATTTCCCCTTCCTGGCTGCTCCTGCGAACAGGGAGCGTGTTGTGTCAGCGCACGTTTTCCTTCTCCAAACTTAAATTCATAAGCGCTCCCGTCTGGCTTTGTAGCCCTACAATGCAGCGATTGTGATTTATGCGGGTTTCGGGGGGGGGAGGACTACGGGTGTCCTGATTGTCCGGCAGCGACTTTCCGAAGTGGGGTGATGTCTGGGGCACGGCGGGGAAGGGATGCGGGGCCCCCTGCGCCCCGCGATGGGGCGGCGGCCGGGAGAGCAGCCGAGGGCACCGCGGGCGAGCCACGGCGCTGGGCGTGTGGTGGGGATGTCCCGTTAGGGGAAAAAAAACCCTCCCTAAATCAATAATAAATGGAAGCGTGCCAGGTCTACACGCGGAGGTGCCGCCGATCTGCAGCAACGTCGCGCAAAAAAGCCCAACCAAACAACAACAGCAAAAACTCCAACAAAACAACCAAAACACTTTCTCGCGGTGCGACGGCTTTTATTGCTCGGTGCCCGTTTCCAGCGGGGAAACACCGTCCCTGGGAAGCGCGGCCGGCGGGCAGGGAGCCAGGGACCCGCGGCCGCGGAAGCCAGCGTGCCCGAGCTGCCCCTTCGCCTTGTCCCCGTGCCCACGGGCGCTGCCGCATGCGTTTGGAGGCAGCAGATGTTTTAACAGCCTCCGTGTAGAGATTACCGAGTGCCATATGTTAAAT
>VZDJ01000426.1:4112914-4124158 GCA_008694505.1 Cyanoderma ruficeps
AACAAAAAATAGTGCAACAGTACAACAGCAAAATCCACCCTTTTCTCGGACTCGCTCCCCTCCTTTTGCTGAGCTGCCTCACCCATTTAAAAGCATAAATGATTAAACCAAACATCGCGGGGATGTGCGCGCAGCCCCGGGCGGGCGCTCCCGCGGAGCTGCGGCCGCGGGCAAACCGCGCTCCCGGGACAGCCGCTCCTCCTTCCCAGCCCTGCAGCCCCGAGGGAAGGGGACTGTGCTGCTCCCAACCCCACCGCAGCCGCCGGGTGGCAACACCGCCGGCATCATTTAGGTCTTGGGACACTTCTGCAGGGCACCAAGTCCCGTGTCACGGCTCCTCATCACGAGCCCGACGCGCGGTTATCGTGTAATCGATAATGTGTAATGATATTTTATTGGGTTCTGTTGGAGAGCGCTGCAAAGCTCTTGGGTTTTTTTAATAAATCCTAAATTCGTCATCACACCTATTTATTTAATTTCTTTCCCCAGCAAATATCAGACGACCATCAGAAAGATGCTTCAGGGGACAGAACGGGCTCAAGGTTTGCAGAGCAATAGACACGGTGTGAGTGCGCCCGGCGGCCGCGGGTTTTTGTTTGTTTAAATGGAATAAGTATTCCTTTGCAGTGCTTGAAACCTGAAGGCTGGAGTGTGAAACATGAGAATCTGAAAGTGAAACCGACTGGAAGCCAAAAAAGAAACAGATGAACGTGTTCCCAGTGTCCAGGCTGAGGAAAACCCCGAAAGCAAACAAACACCATAAATAATAAAATGCGCAATAAATTTAAAATAAAATTATTCCAGCTTCAGTCACTGGAAGCAGTCTAGTTTGGTGGTTTGGATTTCTGGCTTTGTTGTTTTGGTTGGGTTTTTTTTTTTAAATTTATCTGATTTTTAGCAGTTCAAAGGTAAATTACATAATTCAACTATGCATTCAACAGGAAAAACATGATTTAAATTATCTTTTATTTCCTCTGAGTTTTTATGAAAGACTGGGAAAGTATGTGAATAGCACAAGTTCTTCTGTGTATCATCCATGTATTTTCACAGAGTATTTTAATTATACAAGTAGTTTTCAACTCTAAATAACTGTGTGGTACCAACTTTATGATTAAGCCATATCAGACAACATAAGCAAGCAGGTAAAACATACCCCGTAATAAAACCATTCTAACCTTTAAAGGGTGATTTTATGCAGGTTTAATAGTTAACAGCATTAACTAATGGATTCTGTGTGATTGGTTAATATATTTTTAATGAATTGCTCCTTTCTGTTTTGTGTAAAGTTTCTTCTTTAACCTTTCTCATTCCCTAGTTCAAACTTTTTCAGAACAGTAATTAGAAACTGTGTTTGTGCAAAGAGTGCACAAAATCCAGTCAGAATTCTTTCTTAGGTGAGATGGGAAAGGAATAAAAAAAAAGGTACAAGGATGATTGTGTACCTGGGATTGATATTTTATGCTGGAAGACTTGATAAATACATCACATTTAGCCCAAAGAATTCCCAGGCTGACATTACTGCCTTATCTGGCAGGGGTGCTGTGTCCTTTGCAGCCGCCGTGCTCCTCTCCTGGGGGAGCAGGGTGATAAGGCTGCGTTCGTTTACTCGGACAAGGAACAGGGAACAGGTGCCTCCCACGTGCCAGGAAGTCAATGGAAAGTGACATTTTTTACCCTGGCATGCAGAACTGTACAGAAATGCTGTCATTCTTTTCTTGGGGTTGGGTTTTTGGTTGTTCTTCTTGTTTTGTTTTGTTTTTTTTTCTCTTGGTGCAGATATTTGAAAGAGCAAGCATGATTCTGATGAATTACAGGTATGAACCACTGATATCTAATTCATCATTAATAATATGATAGAATCTGAAGGTGACAATCTCCCTCCCCCCTTTTTTTCCTTTTCTCCTTACTGCCTATGAATCAGCTTCCTTTTCTGCTTAAAATGGCTTTGCTGTTAACCTCTTGCATTCCCTACCTGCTGGCATGTTTGTATCGGTCCTTAGTTCAAGAACGGCTTCAACATAAAATGAGCAAGTTTTTTTTCTTTTCAGATTGTTGAGAGGTATCAATAAAAGACTTTCTGTCACCAAACCTGCAGCTGATCTCCAATTTTCAGAGCATCTTGCTGTGACATAGCTCCCTTCCTTCCCTCAAAAGCAATGCTCAGTCTTTTCTCTCTGGTCTCTCAGGTGGTTATGCTCTTACTAAAATAAACGTGGAGCTTCAATTCCATTTCATTTGCTTTCTGTCTACACTGAGGCAAATATTCTATATTTCATACACATGAAGTCTATATAAAGCCCAAGTCTATAAAAACAAGGAATAGGAAAGGAAGATGTTAAGAGGAAATTGTTCCTTTTATGGGGATTTGAGAAGGGCATATCTTAGTTGTCTTAACAGTGCTGTGAACTGCTAAATAATCAGGGTATTTACTCCCAGGAGAGCTGCTGTATTTGAAAGGTAAGTGCAATGATTCTGTTAATCTGCAGTGAGAGAATTATCCTGACACAGGGTCCCACACTGAACAGTTTGCCCAAACATATAAGGCATGTATTGTCTGCCAAAGAACGAGATATTTTATGTGGATCTTCATCAGGATGGGATTTTGGTTTGAAAGCCACGTGAATGACTGTGGGATGGGGATAAGCTGGACCTCTCATTGTGTGCAGATGTGTAGAGCACATCCAAATTCTGAAAACAGGTGAATTTTTAAAGGGAAAAACAGCTTGTCTTGTTACCTCTGTGAAAGCATCAAAAATTGTCCATGAAGAAATATAAGGTTCTCAAACAGTGTTTTGGATGTTCCCTTTGCATTCCAGGGACAATGAAATACTCCCTAAATCTGTTGATTTTTGTCTTCTTAACATGATCAGACAAACAAACAGAATAAACTTTTATTGCCTGACAAAGAGACAAACACATAAAATGCTCAAAACAATAGTATCATAAAATAAAACAGTGTAAATAAATTCTCTTTACTGAGGTAAACTATTTCACTTGTAATTTCCTCCTCCAAAACTGCTGAATTAAAAGCTATTCCCATGGATAAACAGTCAGGATATTTTACTACTTGGCTCTGTGTCGATTACACTTACACCTGGGAGAATTAATTGCTTTTAAAATATTAATAGCCTAAAATACTACATTTCATATTATATTAATGACCAGCTGAATACATTGCTATCATTTGCTTCTTTTTTCTCTCCTTCTCTTTTGGGAATGCAGCACTTTAGTCCTATAATGGAGTGTTCCAGCACCAGTATGCTCCAAACCTATGCATTTTATAGTGGCCAAATTGAAGCATTTGCCCCTTTTCACAGTGGCACTTACAGCCAGAGCCTTCAGTCACTGGCCAGGTGCCACATGGCTTTTGAATAAATGGCTTTATTGAGAATTCAGACAGTGTGGGCAGTGAGAAAACCCTGTCACCCATGAGCTCCTCAGCATCCCTGGCTTCCCCAAAGCCTTCTGCTCAGCGTTGCTGCCTGTAGTGAGGTTTTGCTGGGCATTTGGGTGAGTGATGGGCAAACAGGAGCTCAGGGACTGTCCCTCTGTGCAGGGGGGTGACAAACATCTGTTCCAAGCTCAGCCCTCGGATATTTCAGATCTCAGCTCCCAGCATTTACACAGTCAGGTTTTGACTGACTGAGGTGTCTTGCTAGGCATGGTCAAAGTCATGTCTGCTTTGTCTGAGTTCCATCCAAAGTCTGAGGAGGTTCTTGTTTGGTCTGGGCAAAGCTCCTGATGTGGGTGACAAGGTCGTTTGGGCAGAGACAGGAAGGCTGGTGAAGTGATAGCTGCCCTCCTGGTGAAGTAGAAAGAAATTCTCACAGGTCTCTGTGAAATCTACTGCTGCTGCCCCTGGAGAGCTCCCAAAGCTCTTCCATCACTCCACAGGGGCAGAACACTTTAGCAGCAGCTGGGTAATGGTGTGCGATTTCTCAAGGGCTGCATCTCCCCAGGGGTGCCCGAGGAAATGTCCTCCCCTCTCTGCAGCTCTGCTACCTCACCCTGGCAGCATTTGGCTTTTTACTCTCAGCTAAGAAACCCTCTTGCTCGGCTGCTGTTTTCCCTGAATCTGGAGCTGGAGTTAACAGGCAGACACAACTTCCTAGCACGACCTTATGCTGCCTTCCAGACGTTTTACTGCAAGTAAATATACCAGGTCTGAGGGAAATATTGCTCTTATAAAGAGTTAGGTTGGAAGTCATCTAGTCCAATTCACTGCTCACAGCAGGGCCACCTCCCAAGCTGGATTGGATTGCTCAGGGCCTTGTGCAGACAAAATACCCAAGGACGAAGATCCCACAGTCTCTGTCTCAGTAATGCCTCAGTGCTGCACCAGCGTAAGGTGGAAGAACTTCATAGAAGACCTTTGTTAAGAAGGGTTAAGAACTTAACTTCTGCTTCTTTGTTAAGAATCCTTGTGCCCGGTCAGTTTGCCTGGCTGTAATTCTTGTCCATCCTCTTGAAGTCTCCTGAGTATCTGAAAAGCAGAAGGAAGCAGTGGTGAGTGCTTGTTGGCCACTGGCATAACTCTATATACATAGCTCAGGGTGTAGCATGCAGGATCTGTAGTGTGGCTTTTATTGGCAAATGGAACTAAACTGCTTTAGTAACTGAAAAAATCACTAACATGTCCCACACTGCTGTCTTTCATTGAAACCTCCAGATCTCCTCCACTGTCTCCTCCCTTTGCTCCATTCTTGGTCCTTCTTCATCCCTCATGGTGCAAATCTGTACCCCAAGCAAAACTCTGTTGTGCTGTTATCTCATTTTTCTGTGTGCTGAAATTCTTAGCTGGGCTGTTACCTCATCCTGATATTACAATAACCTGGAGCACGTTCCTGGAGTGATGTCAGTAGTTCCTCATGCTGTCCTTCAGCTCTTCCCGAGGTACTGTCTGCTGGCTGGGCTGCGAGCCCTTTTGCCTGAGTGGGTTCTCAGGCCCAGACATTAACTGTTCCTTTTTTGGGTTTCAAATTTTTATTTATAAGGCTCATGGATGCAAATCACCATCCTCAGAAGAGAAGCTTCCCACAGGTCAGGAACGCACCATTTCTATTTTACAAACATCTGAGGCTCTGTGCCATAGAGCAACATCTTAAATGAGCTCCATGGCACATAGTGGAGTGGCAGTGCTTTTCCAGTGTCCCTGTAGTTCCTGGACAGAAACACCTCTCTCATCGGAGAGGAAGATTAGTTTTACAGATGGTTTCCACACTTGTGTCCTAGCACCACCTTCTCTTGTGCCCTATCTCACAAATGTTGCACTGGAAAGAAGGGAGGGGAACTGGTTTCTCTGTCTATGAATAGATGGACTGTTAGAGACTGTTGGCACCTGAATGGGCTTGTTATCTTCAGATAACAAAGGAATTGCTCCATCCTGGAGAAGGTCAGGTTATGCAGATTCTCTGGGAATTGAGGGACAAGCATTCCCTTAGAAGCAGGGCTAAGAAGCAATTTGAAAAGAAAGCTTGTGAAGGTGAAAAATCAAGAAGGGAACACACCTCTGCAGAAGACAACCCTTTTTAATGATCCAGGTATCTGTGAAGGGGAGCTAAACAAGAAAGGCTTCAATTTGATGTGGCAACACCCTGTCCAGGAGTGAAAAAAGGTCCTCCTGAGAGGATTTGGAAAGGGCTGACAGAGGACAGTGAAGAACCAGAAGCAGGGAAATGCAGATAGGCTGTGCTGTTGCATTATTTGGCTCTATAGATTTTCTTGCACATCTCAAGTAAAGCGTGATTATTTTTACAAAGATTACACAATCGCTTTGCTATGTATTTTAATAGTTATTTATCCCTGAGGTGGTAAATTATAAAGTAGAGGGCCTGCAAGGGTGAGATGCAAGCAGAAATAGAAGCTGGAACTCCTGGAGAGCTGTGAAAGCTGCTACTAATCTCCGTTTCTGGCTGTGGGGTCTCAGGAAGGAGGCACTCAAGGGAGGAGAGATGTCCTGAGCACACGCGTAGAAAACTCCTGTTCCTGGGATCTGTTTGGTTTAAAGCAGCATAAAAACCATCTGCTATGTCCCACACACAACCCTGTTATGAACAATCAAAATATTATATGTAGGGTTTTGAGAGGACTCAGCAAGTTTGGGGGGCAGAGCTTTGGGTTTTTTTTTTTAATTTTGTCCTTTTTCCTGTGAAAGTCAGGGACAGATTGAAATCTGCTGACTCCAGCACTTATAAGATGGTTTGAAGTTGGCTTGGAATTTCCAAACCCTGCTGGCAATCAGAGCATATGTCCAGAAGAGCATCAGATACCCAGCAAAAGTTAGAAGTAGAGGTAATTTGGTTTATCTCCCAAGCTGAATAGTATTTATAATGTTTGCAGACAACTTTCTGATGCTTACTGTAACTGTAGCTTTTTTTTCCCCTTCACACTACAGAAACAGCATATTCTTGTCATGCAGCTGTTGCTTACTGTGTCTTCCTTCTGCTTTGGGTGGATTTTCCCATGTTCATATCTGTAGCTTTTGAGTCCTTCTGTCAGTGAACAGCTGCAAGCTGATACTAGATAGAGCTGTATTTTTTTTCTGTGTTCACACACAAGCAGGCTTGTGAACAAAAAAATTTAAAGGAAGCTGATAAATGAACAAGGTCTTTTGGACGATGCAATGTTGCTAACGGTGCGGACAATGGAAATCCTTGTACTTGTCCTCACTGAAAGCCAAGGAAGACATAACTCAAGCTGTTTTATCTGTGAGCCTCCAAGCTTTTCCCTACAGGCTCCAGAGAGGATGTTCCCTAATGGACTCATCTTTCATGTGACAGAAAGGGAAGTGCTATCTACCAGCCTAATGCTTGCCTTTATATTTGCCATTTGACTTGGACGTGGCCCTCTGAGGGGAGCCCTGTTTTTAGAGCTTCAGGGAGGATCTGGCCTTTCCTGGGAGTTCTAGATGGGGCACGTGCAAATCCCTGAGCTTCCCTGTGCCTTCAAGGGAAGCAGATACACTTCTCTGGATGGATGTCCATCCCAGCCCTGCTCTGGACTCTGCCTTTTGCCAGCTGTTCAGCTGCTGGGCCCAGCCAGGCACAGTGGCTGCCATTGTGTCCCAAGGGGATGGGAACGGGAGGGTGTGTGGGGAAGTGGAATGTACATTTGTCCCATTCCTGCAGCTCTCTCACATTTCCCTTGGGTTCTGCCTGAGGACCCTGGGGACAGCAGCTTTATTTGTTTTTTCCTGTGTCCTTAGCTTGATTTTCCATTCTTCAAGGAATTGTTCCACTTATATGAAAAAAACCATTCGCAAATCGGCAGTGACTGACCCATTTGGCTGCCACCATCCAGTGTCCATTCTTGCACACAGTGGGACAAGGACAGAGACAGATCCTGGTGCAATGGGAAGGGGCATCACAGGGAATTCTCAGGTCAGCTCACCCCAAGCAAAGTACAGGAGGGTTTTCTCAGGAGGAAAAGGAGAGGCCAGGGTGTTCAACAATGGCTTTGGCACAGAGCTGGCCACCCTTTGCCCCCTCTGCCAAGGGGCTTTGCCAGCATGGACATTTGTGTGTGGAGTGTGGGCTCAGGATGAGGGAGGCAAATACAGACAGATGGACAAGGAAGGATAGAAGGGTTATGGCCAGTTCTGCTCAGCCTCCCTGTGTCACAGCTGCTTGGGACATTGCCAGGCGTGGGCTCTGGGGTGAACACAGGGAGAGGCAGGGGAAGCACCAGATCCAGGCCTGACACTGAAACACAAAAAGAAAGCAATAAAAGAAATTTGAGAATAGTTGGAGACAAAATACAGGGTTAGGTGTATCCTTAGGCTGAACTGGCTCAGCTGTGTCCATTTGTTTTCCCACTTTGCTTCATCTGTCCCTTGTCTTAGGTGCAACACGGCAAGATTAAAAATTCGGGCCATTGATTTGTGTTTGGGCACAGTCAGACACCTGAGGAAACTCTGTCCATGTGCCAGCAAGGAGAACCAGGCTCATCTCCATTTCTCTTAGGGCAGCCTATGTTACTCACCTGTGGTGAAATATGTGAAAGCTTCCATGGCATTCTCCCTCCTACAGGTGGTAGAAGGGCAGAGCAAAAGCATGACTTGATTTTTAACAGCTTTAGACAGCGTGGCCTGCCCTGAGTAAATGTCAACCTGCCCAGACACACTGCTCTGTTGGGGCAGGCCTGTGGGCACTATGGCCTTGTGGAGGAGAGTCAGATTTGTGGAAGGTTCATCCTGTGGTCAGCTGGTAAAAATGCAATAATCTGTGGGAGTTAGCTCCCGTATGAGCTGTAACATAGCCAGAGTGCCAGTTTCTGCTCTGGAAAAAATATTCTCTGTCTTCATCCCATCAGTCAGTTCAGCACTTGTAACTGAGAGGGTTGAGGACAAGAAATGTGAAGGGATAAGTGGTATTTGTGATACAACGGGTCCACTTTTGGCACTTTCCAACAAATGTGCACATTTCCCTGTACTAATCTTTGCACAGGAAGGTGCTGAGCCTCTTCACCATCCTGCAAACCTTTCCATGCTGTTCTTGTCTCCCTTGGCCCCTCCAGAGACTTGGCAGTGGCGATGGCCCCGGTGTCCTGTGATCGCTGCTCAGCATGCTGGATTGTCCCAGCTCATCTCTTCCCTGGGCTCCCTGCCCTCCACTTCAGCCCCACCTGCTGCCCCTCATTGTCCTGCTGCCTGTGTGGCCAGGCACACAATGGGAGCCTGGGTTGTGATTTCCAGCCCCACAGGGACAGAGCTCTCCAGGCAGTGTGGATGAAGTGTCATCCTAAGAGTAGGGTCTCATGCTGGGAACATATTGCTTACCCTACCTTATTGAAACATGCTTCATCTGACACTGAGAATGGAGGAAGAGGTTTCTTAGAAGCTTTTTGTTTTCTGTTTCTACTAATTGTGGCTTAATACTGTGGTGGAAGCATGGAAGAGGTGTGAGTGAGGGGAAGGAAGCATAGGGGACCTCAGGCACAGAAGGAACAGGGCCAGAGAAGAAAAGTCAGAGGAACAAGAGGAAGCTTTTTTTGGGGGGAGAGAAGGGGGAGAGAGTAAAATGTGTCAGTTGTGTGAAAAGTGGAGACCTGCAGGCAAAAGCAGGGCTTAAACTGTGCCTAGGGTGCTGTGCCAGCAGGAGCTAAGCTCCAGCAGTGGGGACTGATGGAAAATGACAGCTGCAGTTTAAGTCAGAGAGGCTTCAGGGCCATCTCCCATCACATTTTGACAGGCTGCAGCGTGGTACTGGCCCACAGATACTGCACCATCTCAGCTGGCAGAAGGGGGAATTAAGAAATCTGGCAGTAATATGAGCAAACCCAGGAGCTGAGGCAAAGGAACACAGTATCAGACCCAACTGCAATAAAGGCTTTTAGCTAAAGACTTAAAGGAAACAATGTGTCTTGAAGGGATTGCTCCCACAGCGCCTTAATATTTTGCACTGAGGAATTATTGCTATCTAGAAAAACTTATTAATGAGGATAGTACTTTGTAAACAATAAAAACAAAACAAAACAATAAAAACCAAAAATTTTGCTCTAAAAACTAGCATGGGATTAGAAGGGATCACCCTCGTCCCCGAGGCAAGTCCTCTGCAAATCAGGGACTACTGAGCAAAGGTACTGAGCTCAAATGGCTTCATCTACCATTTATTTCCAACAACCCATCAGAGCTCAGAAGATTTTTCAGCACTCCATAAGAAAATCCTTCATGAAAATCCCCCCAGTAAGGCATGGGAAAGTGGATAGATCAAGGACCTTGCTGGGATGGTCAACTCCTGCACTAAGAGGGAGTTTTACTTTTGTAAAAAGATGTTCCTTAAAAGTGGTTCTTCATCAACAACTTCCCAACTTTCTGGTTTGATGGTTTTGTTTGTTTGTCTTGTTATGTTTGTTGTTTTGTGGTGTTTTGTTGGTTTAATTTTTCCCACAAAGGATTGACCCAGCAGAAATATTCAGAAAAAGGTGACAAATAAAGAGTTTTCACTGCCAAGAAGAGCTGAAGGGGAAGTTTCTGGTGAGGTGGAAAGGGAAGGGCTATTTGCAAGTGTCTTGGAGAGCAGTAGGAGAAGTATGGACTGAGTATCAGAATATTCTGAACTATAAAGGACCACAAGGATCATCAGAGTCCCATAAGGTAGCACGGGAACTGCTGGCAAGAATAAAAAATGGGACTTTCTTGTACCAGGCATGCAGACAATCATATCAGTAATATCATATCAGTATTTGTTATCACACCGATAAAAGGGTGAATACAAGGAGAGAAGGACAGATCAGACACTTTTCATTAGAAAATAGCAATCCTTTAAAATGTTGAGTTCTTTTGTAAGCTGGTTTCAGTTTCTCTGAAATCCTGTATAGGAAAACTCAGGAAAAGGCCCAGTCTCATTCTCAAATAAAATAGTGCCATTTTTCTCTTTGAATAAACTCTTTCAGTGAGACTTTATATTGAGTTTGGGTGACCCATCTGTCAAAGAAAATCTGAGCAGAAACTAAGTGCTCAGGACTGTTCTGAAGAACTTTACCATTGCTGATGTAATTTTCATCTGTGGAGAAATGTGGAATTTTCTGTCTCCTTTCTGCTTGAAGCTGAGCTGAATTTGGGCTTCCAAAATACTTTTGTGTGAGTGGAATCTACACACAGCTGCTGGATATGTTTCCTCAGGAGCCCTTGGAGCATCCGTGAGTCCGAAGTAGGTCAAGGATGCATCGTGGGGGAAATTTGTGGAGAGATGTGAGGAATAGATGGGCTCAGTCAAGGTGCTGAGCAATCTGGTCTCAGTTCAGCACAGCTTTTAACAGGCTTAAGTTTCATTCTCAGTGACTCAGTAGCAATTTACATGCCTGAAGTTAAGCATCTACTCAGGGATTTTTCTGAATTGCACCCCTGGGATGAGCTCTGTTTTTTACTCACCACTTTAAGACTGTTGTCCTCCTCAGTTTTTGCTGCTCTAGTCCAGATCCCTACCTGATTCTTCTTCCATCCCCTATTTTCCAGGTCCTGCTAGAAACTGCCAAATAGCTCTGCCTTTTTTTTTTTTTCCCTACTTGTCTTTGCATTTCTTCTGAATTTATTATCAGCTGTAACTTTCATTCATGAAAATGATCAATCATCCATTCTTGAATGCAATTTAATAACACCAGAACTAACACTGATCATTTTCACACCTCGGGAATGAAACAAACAAAGCCTTTCCAATATGATTCATTTTTTTTTTGTCAATTGCCTTTGTTTCTGTTCTTCTAGCCTGTTTGCTGCCCACATCTCAGTTGGTTTTTTTTTTTTTT
>VZDJ01000426.1:4125885-4212483 GCA_008694505.1 Cyanoderma ruficeps
TGTGTGTGTGTGTGTGAATAAATACATCAATCTTGCTGAGATTTTCAAAACTCTCTGAATCTTTGCAGCGGGCTTTCCAGCAGTGTTGTGTTTCAGGTGAGTGTGATTTCGAGATGGTCCCAGATGCTTTGACTGGCAGAAACTCCACATAAAACTGTGGAGCATGTTTGCCTCCTGGGAAGCAGAGTTGCAGTCCTGAAGCTGGGATTTCTCTCAGAATGGGAGTCCCAGCCATGTAGTGGAGTTTTCTCTTTAAGCAAGGTGGCAGGAGATCAGGAATGGGTGGCCTGTAGTGATGAAGAAGCTTGTGAGCTCCTCCATTGTCACTTCCTACGAAGCAGCATTCAGGCACTGCTCTGAAAAGGGCTGATGGGTATTGACCCAGCTCAAAATGAAACATACCTTGGTATTTTTTGCTTACCAGCCCCTAAAAGCAGGCACCTGGACAGATACACTGTTGGCTACTCAGTTAAAGCTGATACACAATCAATACCTTGTAGCCAAAGTTTGCCTTTCATGGGAGATTACGCTGCTCAACCAATAGATATTTTCTGGGAGAAGTCACTGTAGCAAGGCTATAAATAGAGCTGTACTTTTCCGTCTCATTTTGGGGATACGATGTGGACATGGAGCCGTCATGCAGCACATCTCTCACATCTCACTACCCCTATTCCAGCTGCATCACTCTCCCATAGTTCCCTTCTACTTAGCCTAAGAAACAGGCCAAAGCATGTGAGAAGACCTTCCCTTTATAAAGGGAACTCTTTATAAATGTTACCCTATTGGTAACATTTGCTCTCTGCCCGAGGAAGAGCTTTGTTTGTTGCAGAAGATCTAAAGCTCTGTTGTCTAAACTAGTTTCTTCATCATCTCCAGTTTGGCGCATTAGCAAAGCAGAGTCCCCAAGGATAAACCACTGGATTTCGAACATGACTTTCCCCTGTTCTTTGCCATCACTAAGGTAAATATATTTTAACCTGTGGTGGTTTTCTTCTTCCTTCACAGTGATCAACCAACACCTGCAGGAATTTCAGAGAAAGCAAGACAACAATTGATCTGAAACTTTATGATTCTGCCTGGCATTATACCCTATCGACAGACACCTGGAGCAGGTGACACAGGAGTGTGTCCAGGTGGGTTTGGAATGGCCCCAGAGAGGGAGGCTCCAGGCCCTCCCTGGGCAGCTGTTCCAGGGCTCTGTCACCCCCACTGTACAGAAATTCTTTCTCACACTTATGTGGAACTTCTTGTGTTTAGTGTATGTCCATTGGTCCTGATCCTGTTCCTGGGCACCACTGAAAAGATCCTGGCGCCATCTCAAAACCCATATTCGAGACACTTGTGTGTATTGATGAGATGCCCTTTCAGTCTTCTCTTGTGCCAGTGGTGAAATTCCTGTGTCAGGAAGGGAGCCCGCACCAAGGCCTGACGTGGCAGGAAGCTGTTCAGTTGTGTCAGATGCACTACTCTGGCAGCAGTTTACGTCATGTGTGTCCTCTCTCCCCCAGATTAGTTCCTTGGGAGCTCAGCTGAGCTCCAGAGCTTGTGGCACACAGACCTTGGCAGGTAGTCTGAGGCCTTTCCCTGCCTCCAAGCTGTGCTGGTCCTGAGGGCTTTCCTGAGACAGGTTAATGAAGCACCTCTGCATGTGAGCTATGAAATTACAGCCTTTAATAAGCCCAGTTAACTTTTGAACAGCCCTGGTGGCCTGTGGAAAACCCCAAAGCATTTGGCTGATGGGTGTTTGCCTTGAGCTTGTAGCTGAAAGGAGAGGAAGGACAGACTGTGACCTGCACATCCCAGGTAAGCTGGGGCAGAGCCGGGAGCGCAGGCCAGGCCTGCACTGGCCCTGCCTTTTGGGGCTCTTATTCACAGTCTGTTGTTCATTGCATTCCTCTTTGCTGCTTAAACCTGGATTAATTTTGTATTGCACTTTGGCTCCTGAAGACAACATACTGCTAGCGTTAAAAATAAAAATAAATCCATGCATCCTGCTGGTGTTTTACACCCAGCAAAATAACTATGGGGCCAGACTGAGTGGCACTGAAACTGCACCACAGCTGTAAGGAGGGATGTGTCCTGCTGCCCTTTCCAAGCACCCAGGGGTAACAGGCACTTGTGCACAGTCTGTGTGTGTGCTGGATGGCCCAGGGCATTTTCCATGGCTCTTTGTGTGCAGTAGGTGTCATTAAAAACTCAACATTTGACGCTCTGCCTTGGCTGGAGCACTTGGTGGCTACAGCTCCCAGGTGCAGTGGCATCAGGAGTGGCCTGGTGTGATGGACTTGACTTTTCTTTCTCTTCCAGACAGAAACAGAAAGATTTGGAGGGACATGTGGATTTCCTTTCTCTGATTAGAGATATTGGTCGTGAAATGTGCTACATCAATGTGTCTGTGCTGGCCTGAGACATCAAATCTGACTGGAAAATACTTTCTATGAATGCTTTATTGCAACCTCTACTTCTACCACCTTAATAGTGGGGATGGGGGAAGTGAAAGAATGGTAAAACTACAAAGATCTTACAGGGCGGGGTAGGCCAGATAGTATTTCTTCCTTAATTTTTTCTTTAAAACGTGGCTTTTCCCACTGTCAGGTAACCTACACGACCAGCAATCCCAAACCTACTCAGTATCTGTATAAACTGACTCAAGAAACATGTTAAAAAGCAGTGTGGCAGCAGCTATAAGTCTGACTCAGAAAAATTGGTAAAATCCAGTATTAAGATGTAAACTAAGCAGTGCACATCTTCCTCTGTATAACAGATCTGAACTGTCTTTGAACAGCTGCAAATTGAGATGAGCCTGATCTTTTCCCCTCTTCATGGTGTGGGGAGGAGAGGACTGTGCTGATATTTTCTCTCTGGTGCAAAGGAATGGCTTAAAGCTGCATCAGGGGACGTTCAGGCTGGTTGTCAGGGAAATGTTCTTCCCTGAGAAGGTGATCTGGCAGTGAAAACTGCCCAGGGAAGTGGCACCAAGCCTAATGGTGTGCAAGGAGCACTTGGACAACATTCTTTGATGCACAAGTTAATTTTTAAGCTGCTCTGTGTAAAGTCAGGAGTTGGACTTGATGATCCTCATGGGCCCCTCCCAGCTGAGGATATTCTGTGCAGGTGAGTCCACTTTAAGTCCAACAGACATTTCACCCAGAAAGAACTAAGGTGTGCAGTGGAGTTTGTTGTGGTTGACTCAAAATTTACTTATCTCCACATAAACCCCAGCTGCTGGGATATCAAAGAGCAGGAAATGGGTCCACAGCATTCACTGCAGCTTTGCCATCTTTCCTTGCACTGATAACAGTCTTGTTTCTAGCTTGGATTAATTTGTCACTCATTCTTCCTGCTGAGGGCATGGTGATTACAGAACTGTCTTCTCATTATTAGTAATAATTACTAATAATTTCATTATTAGTAAATATTAGATTCATAACTATTAGAGATAGAGAGAAAAACCCTCATTCTGAGCAACATACACATTAAGAGGACTAAAAAGATGAAATTTGAGTGACAGAGATTATAATTTTTATTTTTCATGAGTGAGACACAAAACAACAAAATCAGCTGATTTCTCCCCTTCCCAAAATCATATGGATAGTGGATTTTTTTTAATTTATTATTAATAGCTCTGGATGCCTAATCAGACTTCTGAAAGGTTGGCAAAGTCCAGACTACCCTCGGGCTCTTAGTCCTTTGTCTGAAAAATGTGTTTTAAAGAATTTCCAACCTGATTTTTATAGTTCTCCATACTTTTTTCTTATACTTCATTAACCATCATGAAATGCTGAGATGTAACAATAACAGTAAATGAACCAAGATTGTCAGCTTTTACTAAACATCAGAGCTCTCAAATATAGAAAGTGTCCTAAAAGTCTGCTGAAAGTTGGAACACAGTTATATTCCGGACACAGTATCTGAGTTGCCACCTGGAAAAGCAATCAGGAATGTGGCTTTCTGTGGGTAAATCCAGCTCCCACTGTTGAAGTACATGAAAGCAGCACCTTGAAATTACTCTGAAGCTGTAATGATGTCATGAAAATGGAACATAAATTCCTCGGTTAATCTAGGTGGTCAATTGGTGTGAGATTTCATGTAAGCTTAGTTTTAATGCCCTTTGACATTTGTTTTGCAGTTTGGATTTTTTGAGGGTTTTTTTCTTTCTTCTCTTAAAGCTCTTACAGAAAATCTTTGAAATCAGATGCTGTGTGAAATTCAACCCCTTCTGGGTTTATATTCATACATGAATCTATACATAGATTTATTTTTTTTTTTGGTGTGTGGACTACATCAGTATAGAAATACATAGTCAATTTTAAAAGGTAATTATCCTGGATGCTGAGTTTTTATGGTTTAACAGCTGATTTAAAACTGAAATTGGATTTCCTTCCACTTCCAGCCATTATCCATGGTGTAACTGAGCAACACCAACCTTGTGTTATTGAGTTATTGAGTATATCACACACACTGTGTGAGGGCACACAGCTCTTGCTGACTGGGATAGGCATAACTGCACCCATCTTTAACTGGTAAATCTTGGGTTTCACAGCAGTGATTTCTTGCTGCTGCTGCTGCTGCTGTAGATGCAGAAGCATTGATCTGGAACTCTTTGGAGGTGTGTTCTTCATTCTGATCTGCACTTTTTCTGGCAAAACCTCCCTTTTTCTCTCTTACTTGTCTCTTCCTCAATTACCTGTTTCCAAAACAACATTTCTGAGGACAATTTACTCCAGACATAGTGGAACTGGAGGAAGAAAATCAGCCTAATAAAGGTTTGCACATCAAATGGGGCAGAATTAAGGCTGATGTGGCTTAAATGTTTCTCAGCTGGGGGAAGAGCTGGTGAAGGGTCTGGAGCACAAATTTTATGGGAGGGAGCTGGAGAGGGGGCTCAGCCTTGAGAAAAGGAGGCTCAGAGGGGACCTTCTCACTCTCCACAACTCCCTGACATGAGGGTGCAGCCAGGGTGGGGATCAGGCTCTGCTCTCAGGCAACCAGTGACAGGACAAGAATAAATGACCCCAAGTTGCAGCAGTAGAGGTTCAGATTGGATATTAGGAAAAAAAAATCTTTACTGAAAGAGTTGTTAGGCACTGGAACAGCCAGCCTGGGGAAGTGGTGGGATCACTGTCCTTGGAAGTGTTTAAAAAAATGTGTGGATGTGGCACCTGGGGACACGGTTTAGTAGTGAACATGGTGGGTTCTGGGTTAATGTTTGGACTTGATGACCTTTTTGATTTTTTCCAACTTTAATGGTTCTGTTGTTCTTTGGGCCTTGGTCTTGACACAGTGGGAGCTGCCATGGATGTGGAGATGGCAGCTGCCATGGATGTGGAAGATGGCAGCAGTAGCTGTAGGCAAGGCATGTGGGGCTGTTTTGGGAGAGCTGGGAAGGTGGAAAGGGAATTAATGGATGCTTCCAAGCAAGTCATGGAGCACCACTGGCTTTCTGAACAGGGTTCAGGTCCCCACAGCAGTGTGTGGGAGGTGTGTCAAGTTGGTAGCTGTGGGAGGGGAGAAGAAAGTGTCTGTGTGAATTGATGGCCTGAAGATGCATTTTCACTTGTGAATTTGGGCTGGAGCTGTTCTGCTCCATCTCAGGTTGCTTCAACAGTGTGCCAGGCAGGCAGATTAAAAAATTAACTTTAAAGACTGTTGAGGGATGTCAGTCAAATGTGCTTAAGAAAAGCTATGTGCTGCTTTCCTGAGAGTGAGGATGGATATCCAAGGGTGACCATGAAGCCTTGGCATTGCAAGGGTTTGAAGGCTGTGCCTCTCCCCCAGGAAAGATCATTTAGGGAAATTTAATTGTGTATCTGCTTGTACTGGAGTCAGTGGTGGCATTCCCAGGCTCAGCAGCTGCTTATGTACTGTGGAATGATATCCAGAATTCATCCTCAAGGACCTGCCTTAAAAGAGGGAAGGATGTGGACACTCTACTAAATATCAGTGGGATCCACAGAAGAGGTCAGGCTAAGACAAAACACATTCCCAGGATAAGGTCTATCTGTCTGAAATTCTGATCTGAGTTTTCTAAGCCCAGTAAATGGATACTAATGCAAAATTCCATGCTGGCTAAATGGATTTCAGTCAATTTTCTGCTATGAAAGCATTTCGATTTTAACAATAGCTGTCACTCCCAATATAATACAGAAATAGTTTAGTAATACAGGCCTTAAAACACTACTCTGATAAATATTTATATTACTTATTTTAAGTTAAAAGCTTGGTTATGAATTGTTTTCATTCCAGCAGTGTAAACATCCTTCTAGAGTCTGCACTGCAATGTTGAGATTGAAGTCGCTTTCCCTATTTGCCTTCTCTTACTTTATCAGTGCAAAAATATTCCTTAGTGAAGTCTGATAAAAGTATTTCACTGTACAAGTGCCCTTTTTTCTGTACAGTGCAGAAGGGAAAAATAATGTTAGGTACTTCACTGCAGTCAGCAAAAAAGCATCAGTTCTTTGACAGGTTTTAGTTTAGTTTAAACAGAAATTTGAAGGCATGACCATAAAACAGAGGCCTTCTATGCAAGGGGCATTTTCCTGGTGATAAATGGATTTTGGCTATTGTTTAGTTAATGTTTTATGCTTATTTGATAAAGGAAAGCTTTGTAAAATGAGAAACAAAAGCTATTTAAGGTGTGTGAAGGGAGGTACCAGCACAAATAGCCTCAGCTCTGAATTGACGAGCAGTAATAGATAAATAACTGGATATGGGGTTTGAACTGGAATCCCAGCCATATTCTTGTGGTGAAAGGGAGGGATTTGAATGATGGCAACAGAATGCAAGCCTCCCCAGTATCATCAGTCTGAAGTGGCTGTAGAAATTCAGGCAGTCATTTAATAAAAACACCTCTTTTACTATGGAGGCTGTAAATTATACAAGCCTGTCAAGTTACAGCTCTGCCTTTGTGCCCAGCACGATTGTAATGTTCTCAGTCCATAATTTAGAAAAGGATTAAAGTTCTCCAATGCTCTGCTGTTTTTACAATGTTTTGGTGATAATAAGATTACCTCAGCCTCCCTCTCTCATGTGAAAATGTCTCTAAAAAGACATACCATATTTGAAGGTGGGGTTTTCTCACACACAGATGCATATATTTGAGAGCGAGAAAATACATGACAGTGGTGTCTGGCATCAAACTCTTATTGTGGGGCTGGAGATGCCTCATTACCCATGGATGCTGAAGGCATGCAGCTGATGTATGGATTTGCTCTGTACAAATGCTACTGCATCTTTAAGGTCATGTCAGCAACGTTTTTGTTTATTAAAGAGAAGGTTCAAAAAGAGTTTTTAAAAAGCTTATGAAACAGCAGAGATTTTAGAGGACCTATTCCTTGAAAGACAAGTTTCTTTAATTACCAGGTATAATTACTGGATAAAGTTCAGGAGGACAAAAATACTAGCAGCGTTGTCTGTCAGAAAGTAAAAGCAAAATAGATTTTCTACCTGAATTAAATCATGCTTTTAGAAGCCTGGTGTCAGTGGGTATTCTGGAGATGGCAGAAAATTACACAAGCTCTGCTGGTGGTTTGGAAATTTTTGTTTTCAGCAGTAGCAAGCTCTGACCTCTCTCATCATCTGCCTCAGGATGTCAGGTCTTCAGTTTGCCACTGGGCTTAGAACTTAGCTGCTGTGCCTTTTAGGGTGAGGGGATATCTTATTTTTGAAAAAAAATGGAAAATATTCCCCTGACAAGTTTGTGGTTTGTTTTTTTTTTCAAAGGAGGCACCATAAAGCCACCCTGATGTTTGGCAGAGGTCCTGTGGAGGACAGATTAGACAGCAAAATGCTGGAGAGTCAGGCAAAGATGCATGGAAGACAAAATTTGTCATTTGCTGCTTAAGTATTCCTCTGATTATCTCTACCACATACCAGACATACTTAGGTTTCAATTTCCTTGCAAAAACTCCTGTTAATAGAATTTGCTTGAATTATTTAAGAAAAGCAGAGGATTCTAGAAGACAGCAAAGCCCAAGTCCTCACCTACAGTCAGAGCCTACAGCCTGTAGTATAGAGGGGAAAAGTGCCACAAAAAAAGACATTAAATTCTTTGTCTTCTAAAATCCAGGACCAGACAGCTCCTCTGAAGTCAGTTATTATTCCAGCTATGAATGACCCCAGAATGTCATTCTATCAGGAAGGCTTGACTGTCATCCATGGACATCTTGATCATGCCTCCCTTCCCTTTCACCCTGCTGCTGTGAGTAGGAACTGAACAACATGAGCAAGCTGGCTCAGAGGAGGGTTAGGCTGGATATCAGGAGAAGGTTCTTCCTCCAGAGGGTGGTGGGGACACACAGGCTGCCCAGGGAATGATCAAGGCCCCAAGACTGCCAGAACTCCAGGAGCATTTGGACAGTGCTCTCAGGCACAGGATGAGATTGTTGGGGTGTCTGTGCAGGGCCAGGAGTTGGGTTAGACAGTCCTTCCAACTCAGCATATTTTGTGATTCCGTAATTCTATGAACGCAGCCACCTTTATTCTCCAGAACTTCCTCCAGGCTGGATCATGTAGATAATGTGGTATTACTGGGCTGTTCTCTGACATAACTACACCCCTCAGTCCCCCAGTCCTCTCCTCTGGTGTGGAGCAGCCAGTTCTCAGAGCTGTGCAAATGCCCACTTCAGCTGCGCTGTCTTGGCTGTTCACTGCACTTTCTGTGCAGATGCTGAGGAAAAGCTTCAGTGGACCATGATGGAACTGGGCAAGCTGGAAACTGTGCCCAGCACCTGGAAAAATTCTTGAATGCGCACTTCAGATACCTCACATGCTCAAAACACCAGTGTCCACCTCTGGAGCTGAAACTCTCTGGTGGCTGTGGAGATGCCTGGAAAGGAAACAGGGATCATAGGATGGGTCAGGTTAGAAGGGACCACAGAGAGTCATCTGGTGCCATCTCCCTGCTCCAGTAGGGCCAACCCAGAGCACAGGGCACAGGATTGTGTCCAGATGGTTCTGGAATATCCCCAGTGAGGAGACTCCACACCCTCTCTGGACAGTCTGTTCAGTCCTCGGTCACTTCCCAGGACAGAAGTTCTGCCTCATGTCAGTGGAATTTCCTGGGATCAATTCCTGTCCATTCCTCTGGCACCACTGCTGGGCCCCCAGAGCACAGCCTGGGCCCTGCTGGGAGCCCTCCCTGCACACAGGGACACCCAGGGCTGAGGGCCCCTCTCAGCTGGGGCTCCTCTCGAGGCTGGACAGCCCCAGCTCCCTCAGCCTTTCCCTGGCAGAGATGCTCCAGGCCCTAAATCATCTCCGCAGCCTCTGCTGGCCCTGCTCCAGGAGCTCCCTGTCTCTCCTGTGCTGAAGATCCCAGGACTGGACACAGCACTCCAGATGTGCCTCCCAGGGCTGGGCAGAGGGGCAGGATCACTCCCTGACCTGCTGGCACTGCTTTTCCCAGTTCACCCCTGGATTCCATTGGCTTTCCTGTTCCCCAGGGCACTGCTGGCCCATCGAGAGCCTGTTGTCCACCAGGACCCTCAGGTTCTTCTCAGCAGAGCTGCTTCCCAGAAATCCTGTGCCATGTGCTCTGGAGTGGCCTTGCTTGAGCCGAGTTGTGGGAGCAAATAACTCGCTGTTGTCCCTTCCAACCGCAGCCTCAGTCAGTGTTTCTGTATGAAGGGAGGCTAAGGGCACTGTGTTTGTTCTACCTGGACAAGTCTCAGGTGGGTCTGTGCAGACTTCTGGCTAAAGGGGAAATTTAGAAAAGGCAGAACTGGATTTTCTTCAGAGGTGCATGGAGAAGGAACAAGAGGCAAGTGGAACATGTTGCAACTAGAAAAATTCTGATTTTTGATTGGGAAAAATTATTCCCTGCGTGGTGGTGCAACACAGAAGCAGGAGCCTAGGGAAGATGAGGGATACTCACACTTGGAAAATGTCAAAGCTTGACTGGATAAGGCCTTGTGGGATCTCATCTAGCTTTGGAATTAGCCCTGCTGTGAACAAGGGCTTGAACTACAGACTTCCAGAGGTGCTTCACCACCTGAATTGTTCAGTCAAAACAGTGTTAAAGTCTCAAAGTTCATGCAGGCTGTTCCAGCTTCTCCAGAGCCACTTTCCACCCCATGTTGCTGCTCCAGGGGTAGCTTGGTCAGTGTGTGCATCTCATGATATAAGGAAAAGAAAACTTGCCTAGTCCCCCTGGCTATCCCTGACTAAAAGCTTGTTTTTCCTAAACAGTGAACTAGGAAATTAAAAAACAGCTCAATTTTGTATATTTCCTTATCACCCCCCACCCCCTGCTTCCCTCACCCCAAATCTCTTGAACACTCTTTTCAGTCAGCCTCAAGTTTCCTAAAAGGACATTCTACCCTGAGTTAATATCATGCCTGTGAAAGTTCAGGCTGATTATTTTTCCTCTTGAGAGGGAGTCAAAATTTGGCTTATAATGGAGGTCTTGTTTCAAACAACGATGAAAGAATTTAGCATTTCTGACATCAGTGGGGTGGCACAGGCGTGGAGTCGCATGCAAACGGCTGGGGGGAGCTGGGCTCCTCTCTGCTCCACTGGTTTTGTGAAGGACTCTTTCACTGGTGGAGGTTTATCCAAACCCACCTAAACACATGTACATATTTATTTACTAAAGCAAACCAGGCTACAAATAGGACCAAAACCCACATTTAAACGTCCCTACAAGCAGCCCTCCACGCCAAAATCTTTCTTCAGCCCTGCTTAAGAAAAAGCCTGGGAGAGTTTATTTTCCTCAGGCTTTACAACTCATTGTTTTCCACAAAAGCACCCCTCTGCTTTTCCAAGAGTAAGGATCATTCTGTGGCTAGAGCATATGACTAGGACTTGGGGTTTTCTTCCCAGCTGTTGCACAGACTTCTTGTGTGTCCTTGAGTAAATCTGATTAATCTTGCTGCACATCTGTAAAATGGATGCACTGCTCTTTCTCCTCATTCACAAAAGTGGCTGCAAGCCTTTTAGACCTTTACAAGTCAACTGAATAAAAATGGAAAGAAACAGGCATGAAATTTTGTGTACGAGCGGTTATCAAGGAAATAGTGGAATTTTTTTTTTTTGTATGTATGTATTTGACAGAGCTTATTAATTCTGTACAAGGTTGGGGGTAACATTTGTGTCTAGAAAGCTTATGAGTTTTTTCTTCCAAACCAACGGGGACGTTTCTTTGAGTGAGCCTTATTTTTTAAAAAATGAAAATGAGAACACTAAAGGTTACTTTTTTTTTAATGGAGAAGAGAAATGCTCATTTTATCAATATTATGTATTATTTTTAAAGGGGGAAGTAGATTTTCCCAGCTAGCTATAAGCCACAGGCTTTATGGGGAAAGCAATGCCACTGTGGCTGAGTGCAGGCACACTGTAGGCTGGGAAGTGACAGGAACATCCAGTTCCATCCCTGCATGTTGGTTCAGTGGGCAGACAGGCAGGATTTTCTCATGAGGTGGAGTCCCCACCCCTGGAGATGTTCAGGAAATGTCTGGATGTGACACTCACTGTTCTGGGCTGGGTGTCAAGGTGGTGAAAGAGGCCAAAGGTTGGAGTTGCTGATCTTGGAGGTCTTTTCCAACCCTAACGGTCCTCTGATTTGTTTTATCCTCAGGGTCAGTGTGCAGCCCTGTAACTCATCATCCACATCTGAACCCTGCTGTGAGCAGAGACAATTGCCACCTTCCTGTGGTTGCCTGTCACACTCACCATCCCTGTCCCTTGACTACTTCACAAATATTGACAGAAATGCCTCCAGGAAAAGGCATCGACTACCACAGGCATTTTCTGACTCAGAGTTGAAGTTACAAAGACACGTCTCCAGATATGTGGTGTCCTTTTTAGATTTAAACCTGCCTTGAATTGGAAGCATCTAAGTATGTAGAAAAAGCCATATAGGAAAAATATATTCGACCCTCTGCACTTTAAAGAATATAGCAACAATTCATTATGGGCCAGTTTTTCAACTGGTCAACTTCTGTGCCTTACTTCCAGCTGTTCATAATGTGATACCTCAGAGGGACTTGATTTCCTGTGTGCTAAATATTCACAGCTGAAACCAAATTCTTCTGACAATAGGGCTCCTTTCAATTAATTCAAGATTAGGTTTTGAAAATAGTATGCAAAATTATGAGCTGAATTGAAATATCAATAAATATTTTAAAAATCTGCAGTCATCCTAATTTTCAGTTTGTTTTCCCTACTAATTCTTTAATAATAATTTTATCAGGTGTCATGTGGCTGAAAACTTTAGTGAAAAATGAAAACAGCTCCATGGAATCATGAGATTTTTAAAAAAAGTTTTTTTAATTAATTTTTGAAAATTATAAACCACTTACAAAACTGCAAGTCCTAAATTTTGCATATTTGTGCCAGTAAATTTGCATTTATTTCATCAAACTGTGATCTGCACCCTGCACTTTAAAACATAAGAAATATTGCCAGTGCCAAAAGTTCAGGTTGCAAGTATTTACGGGAGTGGCTGAAAAATGAGATTTAGGAAGTAGTTCAAGTTCTGTTCACATTTTTCAGTTTTCATTCATCTCCTGTTACATTTCTCAGCTTTCTCATCAACAGCAAGCACAGATGATTCACTGAAAGAATATGAGTGAGTTGCTTATGTCACCACATTTCTGCAGGAGCTGGAAATTTAAACAGACGAGTATCATGGAGTCATGATAAATCCCATGCATTGACAAAGTTAATTCACTGCAATGTGTACCTGTCTGTTTTTAAAAATTAAACTCAGTAGTGTACAGAGGTGATCCTGTTCCTGCTGATAGTGATTACAGCACTGTGCATGAGCAAGGTGGGAATATGGAGAAAGACATGGAGCTGTGTCAGGGGAGGGTCAGGGTGGATATCAGGAAAAGGTTCTTCCTCCAGAGGGTGGTGGGGCACTAAACAGGCTCCCCAGGGAAAGGTCGCAGCCCCAAGGCCGTCAGAGCTCCAAGAGCTTTTGGACAAATCTCTCAGGGATGCACAGGGTGGGATTGTTAGGGTGCCTGTGCCGGGCCAGGAGGACTTGATGATCCTTGTAGGTCCTTTCCAACTCAGGATATTCTGTGATTCTATGATTTCAGGCCTGGTTTTCTGACAAAAATCCCGATTGAAATGTGTGTGTCATGGGTTGGATTCTGATTCCAGACTCAGGAGGTGATTTGTGTGCTTTGCATTCCACAGGTTTCTTGTGTGAGCCTGGGCTGTCAGCCCTCTCAGGTGGTACCCTCCTGTTTTGACTATGGTGACAGCCACCTCTGGTGTACAGCAGGTTTTCAGGATCATGGCAGCTCCTTTCTGAGCCATTCCTAGCTTTTTAATGTCCTCAGAATGAGCCCAAACAGTAGCACCACATCCTCCCGTCAGACACTGACAGACATTGCTGATGTGTTGAGCCCAGATGTGCAAAGCTCACCACACCAGCAGATCCTCCACCCAGGTGGAGCCCCAGGGAGCCCATCTGGGTGCTGTAACACTCCCAGGGCCTTTTTCCAGCATCAGAGGCTCAAACATTTTAGACTTGTCCTTATTTTGACAGCCAGCAACAGCGAGGGCTGGAATCTGTTTGTTTCTTTATCATGCAGGCTAATAAATGGTGCTGCACTGCTAAATCTGTCTTACTCAGTATCTTATGATTATATCAGACTGTCTTAACCCAGCCAAGTATATTTACATGAAATAATGGAATGAGTTTTGCAAATTCCCCCCCCCTTTTTTTTTATATTTTAAGTGACTGTCTAGCCAAGTTCATTTCCTCTCCTGTCTGAGCTCCTCTCTGAAATATATTATCCCACTTATTAGAAGCCAATAGCACTGTGCTTTGCTTTTCTTCCACCCTCTCAGAAGAAGGAGCATGCAGGGGATGCTTGGATTAAGTGAGTGGGGCACCCCAGAGCTGGGATTCCTTATGAATGAGCTCACATCCTCTCTCCGTATGATAAGAGGAATGCCGTCTGCATCCCGGAGCTTGCTGCATAAACACACACACACTTGGATGGGGGAGCATTTAGCCTAAGAAGAAACTGGGATATCCAAAAGATCTCAGGGACAGGGGATTCATCTGCCAGCCCTCTGCTCAGACAGACTGCGGCCACTTCTTGGTGGCCATGATCCCTCATTCCCGGTGAAATCCATCCCTCCCGGGAGGGGGAGGGCAGGAGGGGAGAGGAGATGACAGATCCCTGTTTGCATTCTTCAGAGGGAGCAGCTGCAATTGTCTTACTACAGTATGTCAACATGAAATTATGACAAATCAGGCTGGGATGGACAGGCAGATGAAAACAATAAGGAGGAAGCAGAGCAGAGGGAAGCTGGGAAGAATGAACGACACCTAAAACTCAAGAGGCCTTTACCATCCTGGTGGGAAATGCCTCTGGAAATGTAATAGGACTGTAATAGGATTGGAGTCTGTGGGTGTGCCTGAGCATATGCTGAATTTTCAGGTTTGTTTAAATCTGCCTCTAAAATACTTCTTTTTTTTTTTTTTTTTTTACATTCCAGAGGAGGAGCCTTTCAAAAATTAACCTGAGACCAGTTGGAAAAAGCTAGTCTGACACCTCCTGTGAATGGGACACAGTAAGAATCCCCACAGTGCCAGCTTAGCACCCAAAACTCTAACACTCTATGGGATGACAGGCTTTGACCTTGGCAAAGGTAAGGAAACCTCTCTGGCCTCCACAGTTACACAGTTCCCTTTTATTTCTTAACTTTTTCATTTAAAGTAGTGCTGTTTGGTAGCAAAGGGAGAACTATCAAGAGCAAAGCTTTAGCTTCCTGTCTCCTTTCTATCTAATGGAAGTCCTTGAAATGGGATGCAATGAATGTTTCCTTTATTAAAAACTGAGCCTTCTCCAACCCACACAGTTTCACAACATTTGATAGAATGCACATTTTTCCAGTTTCTTTTTTCTTTTTTTTTTTTTTTAAACAATGTCCAACAATTAAAAATAAGTCACGAAAGGGGCTGTATTCAACATTAATGTAACTGGGAGCAGTTCCCTCTGGTCCCAATAGGAGATGCATTTACTTTCACCAGAGCTGCATCTGCCAGCTTGTGGACACCTCATTTAGGTGATTTAGTTTAGATTTAGATTTAGATTTAGAATTAGATTTGGATTTAGATTTAGGATTGTCATCAGTGTCTGCTGAGAGTGGCTTATAAACTTCCTCAGGTTTGTGGATCTATCAATTTAGTGCTGTGCTGCACAAGAAAGAAGGGAAAAGGCAGTGAACACAGGATTTTCCCCTAAAAGCTGGGTTTCTTTCCCTCATCCAGGTTGTGCTGCTTCTGCCTGTTGCAGCTGGCTGGCACCTCCTAGGAGGCTGCCACGTCACACCTTGCTGGAGTCAGGGAGAATGTGGTGGGTTTGCTCTGGAGGGTGGAGGGTGCATGAAAATATTTTCTGTGGTTTCAGTTTGCATGTCTGCATGGAAAAGTCTAGGGAAATGTAATAGGTATGAATCCAGGATGATCCACAGAAGTATGTGAGGACAGATTTCAAGGAGAGGAATGAAAAACTCCCAAAACATTTTCAGGGGAACATATACTCCCAATAAGCTTTCAAAATCTGTAATAATTTTTTCCCTCTTAAATTCCACAGGAGTTTTCCATAGGTTTGGTTCAAATCTCCCCTTTCCTAAGCTCTAAGCCTTACATTTAAATGAACCAAGAGAGCTTTGCTCTGTGCTCACTCATTGCATCTCTCATCACTTTTAGAAAATGACACTTTTCTAAGTGCTCTGAAACCCTTTTGTCCTTGCACCGCTCTTCTGATTCAGTGGGAAGTACCCAGGCTTGGAGTCTGAGTGAAAGAGCTGCCTTTCCCCTTGTAATCATAAGAACTTCAAGTAATATGACAAACATATCCTGCAAGATCATTTCCTTCCTGTTGGGTTTCTCCCATCACACACAGTGCCCTGACATAACTGTTCTGCAGATCCATGGCATGCATCTTCTCCTGGAGATCAGCACAGGAAGGACAGGGAGCTGCTGGAGCCAGGCCAGAGCAGGGGCACCAAGGGAATCAGAGGGATGGAGCAGCTCTGCTGGGAGGAAAGGCTGAGGGAATTGGGATTGTTCAGCCTGGAGAGGAGAAGGCTTTGGGGTGACCTCATTGTGGCCTTGCAGTGCCTGAAGGAAGCCCACAGGAAAGATGGAGAGAGACCCTGGACAAGGGCCTGGAGTGACAGGACAAGGGTGAATGGATTTAAACTGACAGAGAGTATGTTCAGGTTAAATATTGGGAAGAAATTTTTCCCTGTGAGGGTGGTGAGGCCCTGGCACAGGTTTTCCAGAGAAGCTGTGGCTGCCCCATCCCTGGAAGTGTCCAAGGCCAGGTTGGATGGAGCTCTGAGCAACCTGGGACAGTGGAAGGTGTCCCTGCCCATGGCAGGGGGTTAGAATGAGATGATCTTTTGAAGTCCCTTCCAACCCAGGCCTTTCTATGATTTTTTTCTCCCTGGCCTGAATGAGACAGAAGCAGAAATATGTGCTGGGAAGCTCAGCCGAAACACTGGAAGAGTTGCAAGCTCTGAAAGGCAGGAGCTATGAAATGATCATATACAGCCTATCTAGAAAGCACTTTACAAAAAAGGATCCAGGTCAACATCACATTTAAGAGGTCAAGTCTCCTTAGTTTGACCTCATGTCCTGCCTGCTTGGTTATCACAAGGTACCAAAATCCAAAGTTTTTTTGCACATGTCACCTCCCTAAACTATTCCTGTATTTTACCATGATGATTTAATGTAAAAATACACAAGACTAAAGACACACCCTTTATCCTGCTGTGTACCCAAATTCTTGAACTTTTCCACCCTCCATGTGCTCTTGTTACAGAGTTGGGAATCTCCTTTGGTATGTGGGGCTCAGCACCAGCAGGCAGAGCCACAGTACTTTTGCCATGAATTTGTTCTGCACATGAGTGGTGATTCTGGTGCTCCAGGGAGGTGCAGGAAAGGAACAAATGCACTGTGTATGAGAGGCAGTCGCAGGGCAGAGGCTTTGTGTGCCCACCTGAACCCCCCTGGGTGCTGGATGAGGCAAAAGGGTGCTCACAAAGAACAGAGACCAAGCAGAATTGAAATCTCAAACCCAACCTCCAAAATATACCCTTGGCATAGTCCCACGACACTGAGTGTGAGATCAATCACTGTGGAATCACCCCCTCCCAAAGGTTGGGAACTGAAGCACAGAAGCACTGAATGACTTATCAGACACAGGAAACCTTGAGGACCCAGGAGCTCTCCCTTTTATAGAAGTCTCTATCTGGTGCTTTACCATAAAACCAGGGCTCTTCTCAGAACAGTTTTCCCAGGGCCTTGCACTATGTATTGCTGGCTTTTACTGTAACAGAGTTGGTTTAAAAATAATGACATTTTTCTTCTGAAAGTGTGACAGCAGCAGGGGGGAAGCCCTGCACATGTGTAGGGGAAGAAATGAGAATGTGCAACCAGAGAATAGGTGTTTATTCTCCCACACTTTCTGTTTTGCCTAACAGTACTAACCTCCCTTTACTTGCAGGCACTGAGTGCATCAATGCCTTTTACTTTCAATTTGAATCACAAGTAATTTTAATCTGATTACAATCTCACAAGGCACCTCCCCACTGCATTCCACAACTTTGTGAGCAAATTCCTAGTTCCTAATGATCACAGAATCATCAAATATACTGAATTGGGAGGTACCCACAAGGGTCATCAAGTCCAGCTCCTGGCCCTGCACAGAACCAACCCCAAGAATCACCCTGTGCCTAAGAGTGCTCCTGGAGCTCTGTCAGCCTTGGGACTGTGACCATTTCTTGGGGAGCCTATTCAGTGTCCCAGCACCCTCTGGGGTAAGAACCTTTTCCTGATATCCACCCTAACCCTCCCCTGACACAGCTCCAGCCTTTCCCTCAAGTCCTGTCCCTGGTCACACAGAGCAGAGCTCAGGGCCTGCCCCTCCTCTTCTCCTCCTGAGGAAGTTGAACCTTCATGCCAGCTTCAATGAGACACAGCTCCAGTCCCCTCTCTTTATACCTCACTCTGTCCCCATAACTAACTCTGACTTTTTGTCCAGTCTTTATCTTGTCTGGTTGACTCCTACTGCCTCTTTCTTGGTCTCCTGACCACTGCTCTCTGTTTCCCCCTGTGCTGCAGTGGCACCCACACCTCCAAGCTGCCCATAGAAACAGCCCTCAGTTTTCCTTGGCATGGCTCAGGTTGGTCAGCAGAGGCAGCCCTGGGGAAAGCTGGGGTTTGTTCCTATTTTCCTGGTGAGACTTGAGGAGGACCTTCTGTTCTCTTTCTGTCCCAGGTTCGAGGCGAGGGCTTTGAGGATTTGAATTTGGACTCTGAATTGCCATGTCAGAAGTCAGAACAGGGATACCTTTTTTTCAGGCATGGTTGAGAAAATCTGCCTTTTCACCTCTTTATTCTTATAATCAACGAAACTATTTTTTGCTAATGTCTAGGGAAAAACCAAACCAACAGTTTAACATCAGAATATATTTTTCTACTGTGGACAAAGGTCTTGCACAGGTAACACATCAACCTAGTAATGCGGAAAAGTGATAATTCACTGAAAGCAAGGTCTTATCTGCTAGGAACACTTACAACAAGTCACTTGTCTGACTGCAGAGAGGGTGTGTATCTTACTTCTGGCTGCCACCAGATGCTCAGAGCACTTTTATGCCATATTTCCACAGGGTGAGATCTCTCCTGCTCACCTGTGGCAGCCTCCCGTTCCCATCACAAGAGGACAGTGCCAGCATGCATCCAGGAGGGCTGAAAGAAGTTAATTGTACAATTACAGATTTGAGAAGATCAGTATCTTCTATTTTGAATGTTTTTAATCTTTAATTCTTTCCAAGCTCTAAAAGCTTGATCAGGAACAATGACATAATTTGTGCTCAGCTTCCAGTTCTTATTGTCCCTGATTATTTGCTCTTTCTTGCTTGCAGCTGCATCTCTTCTCCTTCTGTGGAGGAAACAGCTGCTACTTGTCTTGGGCCAGGATGCTGGTACTTTTTGTCTCATTTGGTACATACTGAAATCAGTTTGTTTGACATTCTAAGGAGGGTCCATCACCTTTGAGAAGAGCAGAGCTGAGCCTTCCTTCCTTNATGTGGAAGAAATGTGCTTCAGTAAAAGAAAAGCAGAAAAGCTTCTTGTTTTCCCAAAAAGTAGCAAAAATACCTTGTTTCTTCAAAATCATCCCATTTCTGCCACAGAGACTCACAATCCCCATGCGCACTGCAGTGCACACACCGAGAGTTTTGGGGGAAAGTATTTATTTTCTTCTTTTTTTCTCTCTCTCTCTCATTCAAACAGTGTTACATGATAGATTGGGTCAGCTCCTTTGGGTTTTCCATGGCCTTCTTTCTAATCATAAGTCCTTTGAGAAATGTGGAAGAGGGGCCAGTCCCTTCTCAGAAGTTATGGGAAATGGAGACCGATTAAATCACAGGCTTTGCCCTGTCAGTAAAAATGTAAAAATGTCAAACATGAAAAAAACGTATTTCCATATTGGGTGATGTGTGGGGTTTTTTCTCAGCTATAATTGCTCTAGCAGTATAAGAAAGCAACACAAGGTTTAGATTAGTCAAGCACATTTTTGCTCTGTGTATATAATAACAAAAACCCCAGACCTGCCAACCCACCCCCAGGCCTTGAATTTTTGGTAGACTTTCTAGTAAAGTTCCCTTCACAGTTCTTAGGGGAGTCTTCAAGGGTGAGCTGATGAAGACATGCCTCTGACACTATTTGCATTTTTACATCTTGAGCTCCACTGCCATCTCCTCTGTCTGAAATTTGTTCCATTAATGCTCCACTCAGTGGGAGCAAGGACAGCCCCAGTTCCTCCTGCCCTGGAGTAGCCCAGCTCCCCTCTGTCATGGCAGTTTTTCTTTTTGGTGGAATGCAACAGCAGCAACCTGAGCCCATCGCTCTCCCTGCCACACAGCCCAAGGTGGTGTCCTGATTGCAGAGTGGAACCAATCCCAGTTGCCTTCATGCATTGCTTCTTTACTTCGCCAGTCTCAAAGATCAGAGTAAGACCCTGAACAAGCCATGGCAATGTCTCTTCTCTGTCTTTGTTCTTCAAAAAATTCAAAATCAGCTCCTAAACAGTTGTTGAGGCAAGCTGATAGCCCAGTGTGAGAAGTGGATGATGCACCATCCTCGAGCAGTTCATTTCAGGCAGGTAGTAAGAATTCAGCTCTGTCAGGAGAGCTTTCATTGTAGTGGCCAGAGAAGATGGCTAAATCCCCAATTTGGATGGGTTGTTTAACTTTTAGAGACGTAAAGATAGGACAGATAAATCTTATTAACTGTGAGTTGGAAGGTGTCAGACCTTGCCAGGGGTAAAGAGCTACTTCATAAGCATAAGGAGGGCAGATTCTGGAGCAGAAGGGGGGGTGAGGGTGGGCTGGGATGAAGAGGCTTCAACCAGCTAAAAGAGCATTTTCCATATGTCAGAGCAGAGGCTGCCAGCTTTGCTCCTGCTGAATGCTACCTTTCCCCATGATTAGTCCCATTGATTTTCTCAGCTCTGCTCACAGGGAGCTAGACCAGACCTCGTGCTTCAGCCCCAGGAAAGGAGCCACCCACTGCTGAGCTACCGCTGGGACAGACCTGTCTCCTTGCTGCTCTGGGAAGGGAGCAAAGCGTGACGGGTCTGGAGCTGGCACAGCACATGCTTCTCGCTGCCAGATGCCTTGGGAAAGGAAATGAAGGATCCATCAAGTTCTCCCTTCTTCCCACTTGGGCTAAGGAAAGGGCATAGTCCGCACAAGGCTATTATTCCCCTGTGTGTGAGAAGCAAGACACGGGACACGTTATGGCCCCTTACTCCTTGCATTGGCATGCTGGCCATGATCTGGCCCGAAGTGAGGTGCTACTCTGCATGAAAAAGGGGCAGTGCCTGGCTCTCTGTGGCCAGAAGGTTTTACATGGCCCAGAGCATGAGGTCAGTGCAAGCCTCTTGAAGAAAGGTGTAGCAACAATGCATCCAGTGCATTTACTGGTAAACACAAAAGCCATTTGCAAGAATAGGGGGAAAAAAAAAAAAAAGGAAAAGAAAAAGGCATGCATTTATTCTCAGGGCAGAATGAGTGTATGTGCCATCGAACACCCACTGAAAGGCAAAGGGTTGGTCTGCCACAATTCACCATTTGCTGAAGGTTTCAGCCCCTCTATGATATTATGGCTGGTGCCTCAGAGACCTTGCTTTGCCTACCAATGTAATTGGCATGACCTGGATGCTTTTGATGGAGTTTTAGTTGCTCCTCAGCAAATCTGCTGAATGATTCTGTGGGACCTGTGGGTGTGCAAAGCCCCCATATTCCTCACTGACCTGCCCCTCTGGCTTGCTTGTCATGCAATTTACACTAACTAGCACTGTCCTTGTAACGCTAAGGTAAGAAGTGAAACCCCTTTCTTTTCCCCCTAATTGTTCCACTGATTTTACAGTTACCAAGCTGTAAAGCACCTCATCACTCTTGTTAATTCTTTCTTCCTTTTGAGCTGCCAGTTAGTAATCAATTATTACCCTTGTCATTCATGCTGCAGCACAGCAGCTGGTCACAAGAAGCCTCTGTTTCATTGGGCTGGAGCCAATCAAGTCTCTCCAGCTGTCCCTTGCTGCTCTGAATCATAATGTACAGTACTTGTTGCTTTACAACTTCCTTTACCAGACTGCTTTAAAAAAAGAAAAAAAAAAACAACAACAAAAAAAAACAAAAAGAAAAAAAAAATTTTGCTCCCAGTTCTACCCTTGTGGCACATCTGGCTGCTGGAGGTTAAACTAAATTCCCCAGGACTCTATTTTTATGAGGGGCGGGGAAAATACCCTGCTAACACTAGCACAACAGATATTTTTTGTCATATTCTCTGTTTTATGCTATGACTGCATTGATATAAAGACTGCTGATAGATCAAAGGTTTCACTGGTAAAACGATATGAAAGGCAGAGACATTAACATCCATCAAGGTCCTGTTAGGATTTGCAGAACAGGGGTTCTGGGCCTCCCAAGTGAAACCTAGCAGGAAGGTCTGCGAGCCTGCATAGCAAATGAAAAGAAAACAAGAGAGGGCACACAGAATATTGGAAGAGGTAGTGACCCACAAAATAGTAGCAATTCGAGCTGCAAGGCATCCTGATTGAATTGCAGTGGAGGCAAACACTCCCAGGCTTGCCGGTCTTGTTTCAGGGCGATGTGCTCTGAGCTATCAGCTGAGCTTTCAGAGTGGCAAACAACAGTACCACCAGCTTGCCTGGCTGTCTTTGTTCCCAGCTCCCACTGCTTGCAGTGGAGATAAGAAACCTTGTGAAAATAGCCAAGATGACAAGTACTGGGGAGAAGCGGCTGGGGAATCGAAATTATCATCCTGTAACTCACCTTCCTAACTGTGTCATTTAATCAAAAGGAAAAAACCTATTTCACAAGTCTGCTACTGATATTTTGATTGGTTGCAGCCAATAGTCACAGGAATAAAAGTTTGGGATACATCTTTCCCAGTTACTTCTTTCCTTCTCTCATCTGTCCCAAGAAACCAGTTTCATGGGAGCACTAAGCAACAAATCAAGGCATGGTCTAACCCCCACTAATTACCACCTATTGTAAGATTTTGTCCCCCTGATGCTTAGAAACACAATTAGTGTTAACTATGTGCTGTACACCAGTGGCGTTATGTAGAAGTGTGTAGGTGTTACTGGTACTGCAGCTGAAACCAATAAACTCCACTCTGCCAAACTGAGCACAAAAAGGGTTTTACAAGGGCACTATGCATATCATAGCAATCAGTGAATGTTTGCCATGGGCTTGGTAAGAGTTTTCATCAAAATTGTGAGCTGCAGAGAGGTAAAAAACAATGCAACACAGTCACCTGTATTCTATGTGACAAATCCTACTGCTTTGGCTTCACGGCTCTTTGTGCCAAAGAGCCTGGGTGGTGATGGTGCTGCAGGGCTCTTCATACTGCCACAGGAGTCTTGGAAAGGCCAGCATCATGGGATGCAGGGCTGTGCAGGGTATCACACTGAGATAAGACAGCACAGGTGTCAGGCAAGGTGTAGATCCTAAGGAACCGTAAAACACAATCATAGATGATCTTTTGAAAAGATCTTTAGATCATGGATTCCAACTGTCTGATCACCACTGTGTCAACCAGACCTGAGCACTCGGTGCTACAGCCTGTCATGAGCACCTCTAGGGATAGTGACTCTACCACTTCCCTAGTGCCTTCCAAAGTTTAACAACCCTTTCAGTGAAGAAATTCTTTCTTATGTCCAACCTGAACCGTCTCTGGTGCAGCTTGAGGCCATTTCCCCTTGTCCTGCTGCTGGATTCCTGGGAGCAGAGCCTGATCCCCACCTGGCTGGACCCTGCTGTCAGGAAGTTGTGGAGAGTGAGAAGGTCTTCCCTAAACTTCCTTTTTTTCTGTCCTATACACTCCCAGCCCTCTCAGCTGCTCCACATATGACTAACTCTCTAGGAAAAGGATAATTTCAGCCTCCCCTTCAGTTCTAGCAACTCTGCTCAGTGGAGTGAATGTCTCTGATGTGAAGTTGTATTGGCCGAGCACCATGGCAGGTAGGCTGCTTTGGGACCCTTTGGAGCCCCCCAGGCTGCTTTGATGATGTCCATATGGCCTGGCCCAGTGCAGTGCTGTGTAGAGGGCCCTTTTGAAAGGCAGGGCATTTTGTCATTGTGCACTTTCAGGGTGGGATTAGCTCTTGGTCAGGGGCCAGCAGCCGGGTGTGCTCTGCTGGTGTCGTCCTGGTTTGCCATCAGTGCCCTGCTTGGACACGGAGTCTGCTGGGGTGTGGTGCTGTTCAACACACTGGCAGCTGTGACTGGCTTTCAAGGAAAAGACAAGCTCAGGAGTCCTCTTCAAATAGCAAAAGTTTTCAGAGAAAGAGCATTTTTCAGAGAAAGTGGCCTTTTCTATGGGTATATGTGGGAATCAGATGCCATTAAATCCTGTAGGCACAGAGCTGACACAGATATGCCCAGACTATTGACTCTGAGGTTTTCCAAGTTTTCTGGCCTCCCAGCACATTCTCTAAGCTTCACCTAATAGAATTAGCCCGTAAAACCAATGAGGAGAAGCACGTGATGGGAAAAGAGGGAGAGCTGTGTGGTTCTGGTGTTCCATATTGTCCTGGGAGAGCTGCTGGTCAGACTCCATAACCTCCATCACCGAGGACATGGCAAGTTTGTGCTGAATGTTTGGTTGATCTCCATGCTGTAAAAAAGGAAGTCTTTTGAAACAGACTAATCTTAAAAGTATATTTTTGAGTTATTAGAACTCTGAGGAATCAGAAAAAAAACATTTACTTTTTATATGCTTCTCTACATGACAAAAAGAAAACTCTTTTTAAAGGAAAAAAAATAGCATTTGTTCTAGTACAGAAGGTGTTTGATCTTAATTAAAACACTCCAAGACTCCTTCTTTTTTAAGATCCATCACTTTGCATTGCATTTAATATTTTCCCATTGTTGTGTGCTTGTGTCCATACATTATTTAATGGTAACGTGAAATGAGCAGTCATAATGAATTCCATCTTGCTACACAGCATAAACTTTCACAGTAAAATGTGAAAAGTATTTTGTAAAAATAATAGAATGTGTATCTAAATATATCATAGGTACATTTGGAATTATATAAACTTACGTTAGCATGTCTACTGGAATAAAAATACTGGGTGTTTCCTAGGTTGCAGAGAGGAAGAGAAGGGTAAGGCACCTTTTACACTTCACCTCCTGCACAGATCTGGGGGAGAAGACCGTAAATTTTCTTCGTCTTCTCTGTCCCAAAAGATGAACTTTAGATCTAGTTCATAATCTTATTACTACAGGATCCACAGCAGACTAGGACCATTGGATCAGGCATTCTTTCCTCTTTGGAATCTCTCTGCCCCAAGCTGCCTGGTACCAGCAGTCACAGCTGGAAGGAAAACTTTCCAGGAGCTAAGGAAGGAGAAGTTTATATGATTTGCAAAAAAAAGTCTTATACAATTTCACATTTCTCTGGAAATTCAAGTCAGGATTTAACTCACCTACCATCAAGTGTCCAGGTGAGACTGAACATGGGGGCTATGGATGCCTAAAGGAAATAGTGGGAATGACAGTGGTCTTGCCTGCCTTTATGCATCTTCATGACCTTGCTGTGTAGGCTTGGCTTGGAGCCACCAAATCACAGAATCACAGAGTGGTTTGGGTTGGAAAGGATTCTAAAGATCATCCCATTCCAACCCCCTGCCATGGGCAGGGTCACCAGTCAATGAACACAAACATGGACTCCTAGTTTGGGTGCTCTGATCTCTCTTAGATGTCCTTGCTCTGAAAGAAAACCTGTCTCCATTATTCAGCTCATCTGAAATTTTGAATTTCTGGTTGTAGTTTAACACTACGATGAATCTTGCTTTAGGATTTGTGACATCAGATCACAAATATCTCTCCAACAGGACGCCAAGGTCAGTGTTGTGTCATCTCACCTCATTGGTTCAAGCTGTTGAGAGGTCAGTCCTGTACCAGCAGGGTTTAAGTTGTGTAAGGTGTTGTGCATTGCTGTTGCCCAGCTTTGTGTTAGATCAGGCACCTGTGATGGCTCTGCATCAATACTCCAGGCAAGAAGCCTCTTAGAGCAGTGATCCCATCAGGAATGGCGGCACTAAACCTGATCTTGTGTTTTTGTTGGTTTTTTAAGCAACTCTATGGTTCTAATGTTACAGTTCAACTTCTGCTGTTTGTGTGACACTTACTTTGCAAGTACCAGGTGCATACGCCTTGAAAGAAAGAGATTTTTGTGATATTCCTGACTATAAACTTCCACACCCAGAGTTTTATTCTGTTCGGTGTGATTCCTACAGCAATACCTTTCCCTTTCTTTAACAAATACCCATACCATTTTTCTTCTAAATCTTGATTTCCAAGATTTTTGTCCTCCCTCTGTCCCGGAATCAGAGGTTTATGGTTAATAGCTTCCTGGATACATAGCCTGCCTTACACACTTTGCAAATTAAAGACAACATCCCACTTAAATAAAAATCAAGTCTGATAAAAACACAAAGGAAAATACAGAATAGGGCACTACCCAGATATGAGATACTGGACTAATTTCTCATCTTCACTGGACTTAGTCCTGTGGAAATGAGAATGCTGGTGATCATGGGAAAAGTGCTACTGGCTTTTCTTGTCATAATAAGCTGGTCTTTTCAATATAGTGTGGTGGCTCATTCACTTTATAGCTACAGTTTTCTATTCAGTTTGGTCAGCCACTTGGAATTCCCAAGTGTCAGCTGCACAGTTTAAAAACTGCTTTCCAAAGGATAATTATGCGGACCTATTTTTTAGATTCCTAAGTACCTGCTTTTAGAAGCAGAATTGTGGATTTAGGCACCCATCTTAGAAGTGTAACCCACAGCAATGCATTGCTACCCAGACTCCCGACTTGGGGGCTGAGCTAGGAGGATGACACTGTGTGTTTGTCCTGTGTCAGTGTCTCTCCATGGCTTACCTATTGCCAAAGACTTTACACACTTCCATAAACAAATGTCTCCACAAGAACTGGGATGAGGCAATATCAGCTCTCAAATTGATGGCTGTAATTTGGGGAGAAATGTACCCCACTGCCTTCAATTTTCCATCTTGCTTTGGGCTGTGGTCACCCAAGGATTTGTCCATGTTTACTGGGCAAGCCATAATAATTAGAGGTATTTTGGGTTTACCAGATCCCCCTGCATTATCTGCAAATGCCACCTACAAGGAACAGAGAGAAGCCCATTGTAGGAAACCCACATCTGGCACATGATTAGAGCTTTGGAGCATTTTGAAACTCCTAGAAAAAAAGACAAGATTCCAATTTCAGAGCATCCTTGCCTCGGTTCAGCCCTTAGTTGTCCTCTAGGATTTTCTCCAGACTGCAATGACCCATTTTCATTGAGTCACTTTGCAGAGTGAGTTTTCACTGAGATTTTCCTCAAAGATTTGCAGAAGTGCAGTTTTAAGGAAAACATTTGTATCAAGTACTGCAAATTATTGGAAAATTATTACTGTAAAATATTGCAAAATTACTTTGCATCTTCTGGCTATCCTGACTTTCTGTATCCCGTGCTTTTTGTTGGGACACTTCCTTTCCTTTTCTGGGTCATAAAGATATTTGTAGGTGTTGATCACATTGTTCTTAGCTGCAAGATAAGAGGCTGCACAGATTTATGCTGTGAATAAGAGGAGTTTATTTTGTGTTCAATAATTTCTAGTGCAGATTTGAGGGGTTCCATACAACAGTCTTGCAGCTGATGAATAACATAAGGACAAGTAAGATTTTCCTTCCCTTCCAGACTGGAAATCTCTTCTTCTTTCTGCAAACATATCTTGATATTTCAGCCAAATAACTCTTATTATTAATAAAGACCCATCAGAGATTTTAATCTAAACCCCTAACATATATCCTCATTAAGAAGAAATTCTTCCCTCTGAGGGTGATGCGGCGCTGGCACAGGATGCCCGGAGAAGCTGTGGATGTCCCATCTGTGGAAATGTCTAAGGCCAGGCTTGGATCTGAACAAGCTGGGATAGTGGAAGGTGTCCCTGCCCATGGCAGGGGGTGGGACTGGATGATCTTTAAGGTCCCTTCCAACCCAAACCATTCAGTGATTCTGTGATTAGACCTCCATAGTGATGTTGTCTGATAGAACCATCCCTTCCCCTGTGGACATTTAACTCAATTCAGAAAAGGTGTGAAAGTCTTGTCCTCCAAACTGCAGCTGACACCCAGGTGACACCTATAACTGGATGATTTTTATTTTGTTTAATTATTTTTTCATTTTCTATTTGTTGGAAATTATAATAGTTGAATATATGGTCAAAACATCAATACAATGGTGGTGCTCTTTCTGTACTGGTGGAATTCCCAAGTTTCTGGTTCCCTACTGGAAGAGTTTGTAAATGGCACAAATTCTCATGCTGCCTAGTTATTTCGAATGTGATGTTGCTTTGGAATGTTTTTCCTATGGCATCCCCCAATTTGGACCCTGCAGAACCAGATGTTTCCTTTTAAGTTGCTACCGATCACAGGAAAGAAAAAAACAAAACTAATGTGCAAAAAATTTGGCAAGTGACAGCTTGAGTGCAGAATTTTGTAATGCTGAGCCTGTGAGCCTCATACTAAACTAGTTCCAAAACAGGATGTTGCAGTGCATGTCTAATATCCCTTTTCTACCACACCCCAGAGCAATTTCTGTTGCTATCTGAGCTATGAATTACATCAAAAAGCAGCAATCAAATCTCACAAAGAAAGATTATATCTATTTCAACAAGCAGCAGGCACAGGTTTCATCCATCTCTCTGGAATAGATGAACACAAAGGTGTTGCAGTTTGAGACACTGTGCAGTGAGAGCCCCCCTTGCCTCCCAGTGCCCTGACAGTTGTGTTACTACAGCGACAGAAACAATCATCCTGTTTGTTAGTCATATCCAAAACTCAGACTTGCAGAGCAGAGTTATCCTTTCCCATTGCTGCTCCTATCATCTAAATAGATCCAGGATAAAAATCTGATCTTAATCTGCCCAGTCATATGGCAATCCACGCCATCCTCGATTATCAGCCCTTATTCCCCAGCAGTGAATATGCCATAGTTCATCCCACAACAATCTCAATTTCAGGATATGGTTATTAGCAAAGTTTTGAGGGGTTTATTAACATTGTCTCTTGGTCTATGGGATGTCACAATTTGTGTAGCTTGGGGAAAAGCACTTAAAAAAACCTCCATAGTTTGCACTTTTTCTAACAACAGGCTGCTATTTATTATTGGCAAGAACAGAGCACGGGCTTTAGAATTTAAGCAAAAAAGACCTCTGGCAATGAGGAAATGAGCCTAGACATTTTTCATGAATGGGTTAGAGCTGCTTAACTCTGACTGGCTTGTTTTCTTTTCTTCCTATTCACATCACTCAAGTCCCACCTTCCTGCCTTAAAAGGCATCTCGTTCCCTGGCAGCAAGACAAGTATCTGTTTGATGTCAGCACCCTTTTATTTGCTTAAAAGCATCTTTTTTTCAAGGCAGTAAATTGAAAATGACTACCGCGTCGAGAACTAGCCAATTTCCAGCACTCTCGGCAGAACTGCTCTGCTTTCACATTTGAAAGTTATCATTAATTTTCTAATGAATAATGAGATCAGAGAGCTTGCATGCTGTATTATGTGTAGGAAAATGCTTATGTAAATCAGTATAGCTGTGGTAGCTTCCCAGGGGAACTTTAAAGCTTATCATATCATTAAATCTGATAACAATTCATTTTTTTAAAATGTAATGCAAGGGAAAAAAAAAAGGTCTATTCACTGCCTGTTTGTAATAATATGTTTATAATATGAAAGAGAAAGGAAGGCTGCAAGATTATATATGAGAAAATGAAACGAGAAATTCCTTATTCTTTGCAAGCTGCACCCTGTGTGGAGGAAAAAAAGCACTCGCTGTATTTACATAGCTGAACCTTGTGAAATATGTTGATTGTAATGAGAACATTGTCATCGTTCAATATGGATTTCAGTCTTCCAGGCTCCCCACAACAGATTTCAAAGATTTTCTAGCACTACGCTTCCAAGGACCTTAGGGGCACCATCCTCATGTTCCCCTTCTTCTTCCTTCCCATGTGAATAATGAGCTCAATGAAATTTTAACTTATTTTTGGCATTTTAGTGACAGGGGTGCTTATGAGTTGCACTGGGGCTAAAGACATCAGGATACGATTTTTCCAGCAGGACAGACAGCTGCTCCATGGATTCTAGTCATCATGTTTACCACCTAGAAAACTTTTAATTAGTCTTCCTGTTTCCTTCCTCCCCTGCTTTGTGCTGAATATAAAAAGTGTTTGATTTGCCAGGACAGTACAAGCTGCAGTGTGTACTGTGGAAGCATCACCAGTGCCCCCACAAAGTCAAAAGTCTCAGCGTCGCTTTTATTTCTTTGGGATGAACTCAGACAGAAATATGCCTATTCTCATGCCCAGGTGTAGAGTGAGTTTGGATTGGACATTAGGAAGAAATTGTTCCCTGTGAGGGTGCTGAGGCCCTGGCACAGGTTTTCCAGAGAAGCTGTGGCTGCCCCATCCCTGGAAGTGTTCCAGGCCAGGTTGGAAGGGGCTTGTAGAAACCTGGGACAGTGGAAGGTGCCCCTGCCCATGGCAGGGGGTAGGAACTGGATGAGCTTTTAAGGTCCCTTCCAACCCCAGCCATTCTGTGGTTCTATGATGAGTAAAATTTCTGCATCTCCTCCCATCCCCTATTCCCAAGGCTATGGTTGAGCCTTAGGAGGTGAGATATGTTCTTACCACTGTGTCCATGTGGGGAAATTAGGCATGACTCATTGAATAATGACTAATAATATTTTGCTTTTTGGAGCTCTTTCCCCCCTGAGTCTTAAAGTATTTTGAAAAAACCAAATTCCTGCTCCCTACTAATGCAAACATGTATTTAGGAGGAGGTGTTCCCCATTAACCCAGCCTGATATGACACATCCTTTTGCTTCACAAGGTAGTGGATAGTGATCTCCACCATCCATCTGTGAGAAGTGAGTACCACTGAGATTTGGGGGAACACAGGTGTGCTGATAGGAAGCCAGGAGCTTCCTCTTTTTAACCCAGAACATCCCCTCTGGCATGTTAAATATTAGCTACACGTTTTTCCACATTTGTCGGAAAGGGGGAAAAGAATGCATCTGTTCCTCTGGGATGATGAACTGAAATTGGCCCTGATTCAGGGGAATAAAGTCTATTCAGCACAGCACTTAAACTGAGACATAAGTGCCAGCCTGAATAGAGACAGAGTTAAGCCTCTGTTTAAATGCTCTCCTGAGCAGGGGTCATTAGCACCAGCTCTCTCCCTGCACAAAGCATTATTCTTCATGGAAGCAGCCAGCATTCAGATGGGCATCCAAACTTTGGGGGGGCTTGCTTTATCTCAACCATTTTCTGCTGCTCCTCGCAGGACAGTTGGCTGCTGCACACTTGGGGGATCCAAATGGAAGACTCCCAGCAATCTGCCAGGAGAGCCATTCAAGCCTCAAGTGCCGATTTGGAGGGCAGTGGCATGAGGTGGGGATTCCATGTGAGGCAGGTGGGGACACCCTTGGAACTCCAGGAGTAATGAACACCTTTTTCTGTTGGATACGTGCTCAAGTTATTATCAAATGGCAATACTGAGAAAAATTGTGAAGCAACACAAACATCCTGGCAGATTTAATAATAAATCTGATCTTCTTCTGTGATCGGCGAAAATATTTGAATATTGCCTGTCAAAGTGTGACTAAAATTGATTTATCCATAAAAACAGATTTACCAAATACATGGATTAATGAAAAAATCTTTTCAAACACTTTTCCCCTCCCCAGTAGAAAATTTTGGATGCATGCTTCACACATGGAGCCTTCTTGAGTTCAGCTATTTGAACACCACCTGGATCCTCAGGGGTGAATTATTGCTGTAACTCACAGGTAGATTTTTTTTTATTTTCCAATGTTCTTGGGAGGAGTTGTTATGAGTTTGAAAAGTATTTTGTTGTTAATTTGTGCAAAAGCAAAATATCTATAAGAACTGTTGGACTCAGCTGCCTCTTTGTCACACAAGATGGCAGAAGGTTTGTAGTTATGTAACAGAAGGGCAGGAAGAACAGACCTGCAAATGAAATAAATGAATTAAATTTAGATGTATGCTCTTTGTGCCAAAGCATTTGAATTGGGCAAAAGAAATACAGAATACATGAAGAAAATAAAGTGAAACATTTTCTTGATATTTAGATTTAGCTAGGTGTCAATTGCTATGGAATATAATACTCCATTGCTAGGAATTAAGGTCATCTTAATGACCATTAAGGGGATTTACCTTGGGGTCAGGAATGGTCACTTATCAGGATAAGGTTTTATTTGACAAAGGTATTCAAAGTAGTGACTGACATATAACCAGTTTGCTTTACATTGCAAATTAAAGTTTTCCAAGGACCTTGGAATAAGAGTTATTTTTACAGCAGTGAAAACAGAAAGGAAATTGAGCCCTGCATTGCAAACACCTGTCATGTGGTATGACTGGACAACAGTCTTCAAACTCTTCCCTCAGCCTCACATTTCTGAATATAACATTAAAGGTTACCTGAAAGTATTTAGTTCTGCTCTTAAGCTCATGTAGACCAGCCCCTTGATCTGTAAACAGTCCCACTACACATCACCCTGTGGAGAAAGGTGTTCCTCTTTGTTGAAAGTATATTCCTGGCTTCTGTGGTGATTCATCAGTGCCAGGCAACTGCATCATCTATGAGCTTACAAGACTATTCAGTTATGCAGTATATAAAGCTCTGTCATAGGATTGTGAGAGTGATTTTGTTTGGATGGCTGAAATGGGCCAATGCTGTAGAGTTATGATGAGAGAGGAGAGTATCTCCTTCTGACACACTCTTCTTATTTCAAGGAATGTCTACTTCTAAATCATGCTGCATTCCCAAGAAATAGTCATGAGTTTCACCCAAGCACTTGAATTAACTAAAAATGTTACATCCTTGGCATTCCACTTCAATGGTGTTATGAACCAGCTGATATGTAAATGAAGGGTAGCTCTAATTGCTGGGAGATGATCAGAAAGGACTGGCATTTAACTAATGACAACAGTTTCAATCAGCTTCCTGTGAGTCAATCTAACAGTGACATTATTCACTCGTGAAGCTGGACAGTCACCCTCAGGGACAAGGCTGAGAAATCCTTGTGAGATCCCACCTACAGAGCTGCATCCAGCCCTGGGCCCAGCACAGGAAGGACAGGGAGCTGCTGGAGTCAGGCCAGAGCAGGGACACCAAGGGCATCAGAGGGATGGAGCAGCTCTGCTGGGAGGGAAGGCTGAGGGAATTGGGATTGTTCAGCCTGGAGAAGAGGCTTTGGGGTGACCTCATTGTGGCCTTCCAGTGCCTAAAAGGAATCCACAGGAAAGATGGAGAGAGACTCTTGACAAGGGCCTGGAGTGACTGGGCAAGGGGAAGTGGCTTCCCACTGACAGAGAGATGGTTTAGATGGGATAGGAGGAAGAAATTTTTCACTGTGAGGGTGGTGAGGCCCCAGCACAGGTTTTCCAGAGAAGCTGTGGCTGCCCCGTCCCTGGCAGTGTCTAAGGCCAGGTTGGACAGGGTTTGGAGCAACCTGGGATAGTGGCAGGTGTCCCTGTACATGGCAGTGGGGTTGGAACTGGATGAGCTTCCAACCCAAGCCATTCTTTGATTTTGTGATTCCATGATCTATGAATGTGTGTATGGGGTGAGAAAGACTCATTTGGGCTCTGCAATTTGGGCAGTTTTATAGGAAAGATGTGAAACTGCTTCTCCCATGTCCAGTGGGAATATTCCAGCAGCCTAGAGATGAATCTCTGCCAGTCCTACTGCTCCAAAATCCTTCTGCTCACCAATTCCCAACTATCTCCAAGCAGAAGAGGCCCCAGTCAGTGGGAACTGCAGAGAGCAGAAGCAGTGGAGCAGAGGCAGCAGCCAGCTGTGCATGAGAGCAGGAGAGCCATGAGCTGGAGAACTGGGATCAGAAGACCCTGAGAGGGAGAGGGGCCCTCCCTGCAGCTGGCAGGGCACCAGCCATAGCTGTACAACAAGAACACAGGGCACTGGCCTGCAGGCAAGACACTGGGATGGAAGCATCCCAACAGGATACCTCTTTTATGGCTCTTGTATGGGCTGCCCACAGGAGCTGGGCTAGGAAGGGTTTTTTTGTTCCTTCTCTGAAACCATTGCAAACATTGTTCCCAGGGTAGTTGCAGAACTTTGTTCTGGCTTCTCTAGAAGTTACTGGTGGCTGATTCATTGAAAGCTGCAAGTTTTGGTGCAAACCCGGTGAGAGCTGCAGTCTCTAAAGAGCTGCTGAGTCTCTTGGTGCACCTCAGTTTCATGTATCTTCCCACATTAGCACAGGGTGGCAAAGGGCTGCTGTGTCCCAATTTGGGGGGCGAATATGAGTGCATATGAGGGTGACAGAGGTTGCATGGACACTGCTTCCAGTTCCAAGGTTTTCCCAAATCCTGCACTGATCAAATGTTGGGTTCTTATTTCCTTTTTTTTTACTCTTTTGCAGTAGTAGTCTTCACTCAGTCTGTTTTCAAGCATTTCTCTGCAGCTGAGGGACAGAATATTACTATCTTGTAATATGAGAGCTGAGATTCACACTAGTTTACAGCAATCAGATAAGAGACCTTCAGATAAAAATCCAGTAAACTCTAGTCTGATTAACAAGTATATGATGGGAAGCAACAGTATTTAGTGTTTGGATATCCTTTGAAATCAAGGACCTCTACATATAGGTATTATGTAGATTCCCTCCAGCAGATATTCCTTCTTCTAGTCCTAAAGACTGATAGAAACTGAAGGTAGCTGACTTTTCAACTGAAGAGAATGGTCACTGCCCATGCCATCTCCTTCTGGAATTTTCCGGGCTCAATGGGCAGGATGTATCCCAGTTGTTTGCCCCTAACACCACATTTGGAGCAACAGTCAAGCAGTCGTCTGGAGCTGGGGGTTAAGAGACACTGGGATGCTGGAATGGGGGCTAGGAATAAAATTTTCCCTGTGTGAAAAACACAGGAATTATCTAATCCCAGCTCTGGCTGCCCCCACAGCAACTCCAGTGACACAAATAGATGTGGGGTATTGCATTACATCATCAGGACAAACCCTAATGGGTTTATTTATGGCCCAGGCAAAGCCAGACGGAGCGAGATTCTGATCTCTGCTTACCTGGTGTAAAGTGGGAGTAACTGCAGAGATAAACTGACATAACAAAGATTAGAGCCTGGCCTCTTTGTCTGTAGCTGGTTTTAGAAGCAGCTGGCTTTTAGAAATTACAGATGTCACATAAATCACTGGTAACAAAGTGGTTCTGGACTCCAGCCTCCAGCAGCTTCTGACCATCTATCTCTGTAAAAGTGATGGTTCTTCATGCAGCTGGTTTGTGTCCAGAGGCTTTCAGCTGAGCAGAGTGGACAATTCTCCATCTCCCACAGCCCCAAGGAAGCAATGAGATTTGTGTAGCATGGGCAATCAGAAGAAGGCAGCTAGTGAGATGCCATCTGATCAGAGATGGGGCTCCAATAACGGAAGTCTGCTGAGCACAGGGCAGTCATATCTCATCTGCTGAGCTCTGCAGGGAGAAGGGTGTTGGACAATAAGTAGCCCTGATAGCAAAGTAGATCTTCCAGTGAGATATGGCCTGGTACAGACTGCTGGCACAGCTGTCTGGATATAGTCAAGGCAGAGGAGGTAAATAGGTGTGAATAAATACATCTCACCCGTCCTTAAGTACCTTGAGAGGAGGAATGTAGAGTGTTTGTTGTTCTCTTATATTCAATGTGGCTTTCATTTTAAAAGACCCTGATATTCTACATACAAAATAACCTGAGGTTGCACTGATTTTGGGTGTGCTTATCCCAGAATAATGATCGTGGGGCTGTGTCCTCTGTTTTTTGGTTCCCGGGCTGTGGGGCAGTGTATTTCACTTAATAATTAGTTACCTGTTGGGGAAGAGTAAGATATGAGGGTATTTATACTCAGGTTACACTGAGCAGAAGGCCATTTTTGTGCCCTGAAGTTGTTGTAAAGATCAGTACTTCCAAGGTAAATATAGGCTTCATTTTTAGTAGTATGTTTGAGGAGTAGCTTGGCTAATAAGGGTTTTTTTTTAATGTTAGAATTGCTGAAATGTGATGTCTACCTTGGGCCAGATAATTTTCAAATTATACAAATTGCTTTAGCCCCATTAGTAGTAGTTTGTGCTGGCTGAAGATCTCACATCTTCACTGATCTTAAATTGCAGAAACTTCCAGGTTGCTGTTACTGAACTGCAGCTTTTGCCTCTTTTGATATATTTCTCACATGTAAATTTTGTTGTCTTCTCCAGAGTGTTATAAAAATGTAGTACATATTGATTTGGGGGGTGAGAAATTAAATCCTGCAGCTGCCAGCAACCACGGAAAAGACACCGGAGAAGATACGCGAGGAATGCATGACTCCATCAACAAGTAAAAAGGCCGAGCAGACTCAACCCCCTCAGCTTTCAGCCACCGAATCCACAACACATTGTCCAGAGGGGACATGTCCATCCCCTGTCCCAGACAACCGAAACTACCCCTATTCAGGGGGAGACCTCGGAATCCACAAAGGGGCGTCTGGGGACGGAAACCCTCTCTACAACTGAAAGCGGGTTGAGCTAATCCCAGAAACTCTATTCAGATTCGGCAGAGGTGAAATCAAAAATTGAATAAGAAAGCCATCTCCAAAAAAAAGCCTAACCCGGAGAAAAATAAACTGTATAAAGATGAAACCCCGGGAACGGCATGTCAGAGCAGATGATCGGGACTCAGCGCGGGCTGATCTGATATCTGCCTCCCAGTCACAGTCGGACTTAAACTCTGCTGTGGCGGGAATCCTTGCTGGTTCCACTATAATTTGGCTGATTTTCGTTATATTATTTTGCTTGTTTTGTATTTACGATCTCTATATAATCAATTTAATTTGTAGAAAATAAAGCTCTGATTTTGATTAAGAAATCCGAGTCACCATATTTATAACAAGAGTCTCACACAGGACTACCATCAGTGCAAACAATGTATTTAATGTGTCTCAATGAATGTCACAATTCCTGGTATCTATTGTAATGTTTACACTTGAGAAGACCAAGTCTGAGTTATTCAAAGGAAAGCTGAGACAATTTGGTTATGTTTAGTGGTGCCAAAGTGGGCAAAAGGTCCTGCCAGCCAAAAACCCCCACCCCTAAAACATGTTACGGCAGCTGAGCAGACACAGTCTTACAAAGACAAGTTAAGTTTACTACTTCAGTATTTATTGGTGGTCATGTTTGGAAACGGCCTCAATTTGAGCCAGGGGAGGCCCAGGCTGGACATCAGGAGGACTTTCTTCATGGAAAAGGTGGCAGACATAGGAACAGACTGCCCAGGGAGGTGATGGAGTCATAGTCCTTTGTTCAAAAAACAACTTGATGTGGCACTCAATGCCATAGTTAATTGACAAGCTGGTGATCAGTCAAAGACTGGACTCGATCTCCGAGGTCTTTTCCAACCTAAATGATTCTGTGATTCTGTGTGGTTCTGTGAATGTGTCAGCGTTTGCAGAAATAAAGGCCTAAGTTCTGCTTGTGTGAGGTCGTCAGCAGCCTGCGTTTTGCAGGTTGCAGAGAGGGTCTCTGTCAGGATGGACTAAAAACAGACTTGCAAGGAAACCTGCTCCACCTTCCTGATTTGCAACTACATTTCACTGCACTTGTCTGTTGTTTTTGGAAGTGTCTTTTTCAAATATTGGGATATCCTGGGATCACTCTATTCATTAACCAGCTAGAACTGAGCAGGAGGGGGTGGCTGCTCTGCCTAAAGCACAGTTGGGGCTTTTTGTCATGTAGGAGTACCTGGCAGCTTTGCAAAGGACAACAAATGATTCCTTCCTAATGTGAGAGCAGCAGGAGCCAGGCGTGCTGGTGGAAGGCAGGACCACTGCATCAGAGGGAAGAAGTTGCTGACACCCAAAGAAATTAAGAGGGTGTGATAGGAAAGAAAAATATTTTGAAAAATTTTGTTTGCAAGTGGGGGCTGAATAGCTCTGAGAAAACTGGGGCTTTAAACATTTTTCCTCCTCTCTAAGAAAATCATTTCCAAAGGGTGGAGCTATAAAATACCTCGATGTTATAGTTAATATTTCAGTAAAATATTGTTGTTAAGACAGAGGTCTCTGAACGTGGAATCTCTCCTGACTCCCTATCCCTTGTGGAAATTCTCTCAATTCTCCATTAAAGGGATCAAAATTTGGCCTAGAGTAGATTCCAGCCTTAGCCTGAGCTTTTAAAGGTTTTCAATTACATGTGAGAGAGTTGCAATTTTTCTTAGAGGGGGAGTGACCATCCCTGTGGAAAGCAGGAAGAGTATGTGAAGGCACCCTTCAAAGGGTTGTTTTGTGAAGGGTATGATGTCTGTGTGACATCACAATTGCTTTCCTGGCTTTTCTGACTGGTGCTGCTTTCCCCCTTTCTGAAAGACTGGGCATGGTGGTCAGGATGCCTCAAGCTGATGGGCAGAAAGCTCCCAGCAGGAAAGCACTAAGAGGGTCACTGTCTGGGAAAATGGGCTCCTGTTTTGGAGAGAGATGTACGAGGGGCATGGCTCCCAAAGCAAGCTTCTGTGCTAAGCTTTCACTTCTGCAGTTTCAGCTCTCCCCAAATCCCTGTCTGCAAACAGCCTGGTGGGATGGGAAGCTCTGTAAGGCAAGAGATGGGCCCCATTATGCATCTGGCACCAGGAAACCCTTAATTTCTAGGCATCATTGTAAGGCAGGTAGTAACGAAGGGTTGATTATGTTTGAGAGCGGCAGCTTGGCAGACTGCAGAATGAAGTACAGATAAAGTGACCTTGTGATTTTGAAAGCGAGACCCATTATTTGTTTTGAAACATATTGCCTCAGTGACCCTGCAAGTTCTGCAGACATGTCCTGTCTGGAAATGCCATAACAGGTTGTTCACTATATTTTCAACTGAGTTAAGGTTTTGTTGAAATAAGGAGTATCAATCAAAGGCCAGAAGGCCACATTCCTTTGGTGTTGTTGATTTCACCAGTACCTTTTGTCTGAAAGCCTGCGCTGACAGGGCATCAGGGGAGAACTCCAGGGATGAGTGGGGATGAGTGAGGGCAGCCACATGGATCTGCATCCCTGTCAAACTTGTGTCAGCAGAGGTCAAGTTCTCAAGCTCCAGAGAGGACCCTCCAGCACCCAGGGATTAGTCAAGGGGAGAGCCAGACACCCTTCACAGCACAGAATCAACATTATCTAGAGCGTGACAGGGAGAAGTGGAATATAATACATGGGGGTGTGCAAGGGAGGTGCTGTTCACATCTCCAGAAAATGGCAGGGACACAATTCTCCCCCTGCCGTGAATTCTCACCTTTTTTCACAGGAAATGTTCAAAAAGAGATTTGTATGTAGGGACAGTCAGACCATGGTGCTGAGGTCAAGTGCATGCGTTGGTCTTGGTTCATTGCAGCTTTTTTTCAGGCTAGGATTTGAGTTCACATGAAACACCTACATGTAGTGAGACAGAGCTGGGTGATTTTTCTTTCCTCTTGGTGGCAAATGGGAATTTTGCTGAAATAAATGCTGGTTTTATTGTCTAGAAACTGTTCACAAATTTGGTAATAATTGAAAAGTTGTTTGGATAAAAAAATGTATTAAGGTATACTGACAAAACCAAAGGAAAATAATACGTGCCCCTTTTTATCTCTTAGCATCAAGGATGTGGGATAGACAAGTTCCATCCTCTCTTTTTCCTGAGGTGACATGATCTTACCTTTCCATCATGTTTGGGCTATTTTGCTTGGTGATGTCCATGTCCTCTCCTAAAGTGTGCCATCCAGTTCTTCATGGAATACTCAAATATTTACCAAGCAGGGGCAGGGAGGGAGGGCTGGGAATGAGAAAAAGTAATGGCCAGTCTGTCCACCAAAGAGAGGGAGCATCTGAGTCACAGAATCTAATCTCTTGCATATTTGTTCAGGCAAAGGAGACTCAGGTCAGCCAGGGGATTTGATTCCTCCTCTCCTGGTGAAAGCACCGAGGTGGTGAAGTCACTTACCTGAGGGGAGTCTCCTAAGGCAAAAGGAGTGGTTTAAATGAGCACCACCACTCAGAACTGAGAAAGAGGGGACATAAGTACCTTCTCTCCATTATCAGTGGTTTTCACTAATAATTTTATCTATTTTTGTCTTTGGTTTTTTGGGGGGGTTGTTTTTTGTTAGGTTTGGTTTGACTTGGTTTGGCTTGGTTTGGTTTTGTTTTAACGGGAAAGAGAGAACCTCCTGTTTCAAGCCTGGAACGCTTTATTCAATGCAAGTCAAAATGTTTAGTTTTGAAGTGAGAAAAAAGCGACTACCAATCATTCCCTGTACTAAAATTGATCCCACTTCTTGACTGGCTTGGGATTAATGGCAGAAACAAAGTCACTATTTGTCAAGAGGGTCACCTGGCTCCCTCAGTCTGCAGATACCTGTGGAGGTGCTGCAGCTGAAAGTTAAGAGGGAAGTGGGTAGCTCAGAAGAGTAACTGCCAGGAAAAAGTGGGATTTCATGGCTCTCTGGGAGAGGAGAAGAACAGCACAAGAGCTCTACCCACTCTTGCCTTTGGGTCTGTCTTGCTGCAATGGGCTCCATCCAGCACCTTAGAAAACATTAACCATAACCAAGGTTTTGTCATAACTGGCATTTCCATATAAGATTTTGGGTTTAGAGTATTGACAATCATCATTATTTTGTGTAAAACAAATCCTTAGTAGTGTTATCACTCCTGAGTGGTGGAGGTGATGGCAAAGTCACCATCCCTGGAGGTATTAAAGGAATGACTGGATGTGGTACTCAGTGCTCAGGTCGGGATGACAACGTGGGCATTAATCAAAAATTGGACTTGCTGGTCTTGGAGGTCTTCTCTAACCTAATTTTCACACTTATAATTTCAAAATATTAACTGAGGGAGGGAGAATTTTAAAAAGTTCTTCGTTGTATCCAGGTGGAACTTCATGCACATCAGTTCCTTCCCATTCCTCTTGTCCTAGTGGTTGGCACCACCAAGAAGAGCCTAGATTTGAGGAGCTGACAAAAGGATTTTTGCTCTTCATTACTGAAATGCATCCACACCCATGCGTGATGTATTGGCTGAGGCTGGAAGCAGAATTCCCAGCAGATCCCTGGAGTTGAGTTCCACAGCGTTAGAGGGACCTAGCCCAAGGATCAGACTGGGAGGGAAGAATATGGCAGTCCCTGCTGCTTGATGACTTATGGCTGTCTTCTGCTCAGAGATGTCTGTGTGTATGCTCAGCCGATGGCTGAAGTGAGGAAAACAAGGTTATGTGAAACCTCGGAAGAAAGTGGCAGAAGTTAAGGACTTTTCAGCTCATGCTGACTGGGCAGTAAGAGCATATGCACCTACCCAGCTACCTTGGTTCAGCTGGGGTGCTTTAATCTGGCGTCGTTGGAGCCCTTCATCTCCATCCTTGAATTATGTGAAGGACACAACAATGTGTAACAAGTGCTGGCAGTCATACTGGGTTTGTGTGAACATCAAGGTTAGCATTTCCAAAGCATGCAGGTGACTTTTGAAACCAAATTCAATTTACAGTTAGACTTTGTGGCTCCAAAGTGCCTTCATTATTTTGGGAAATCAGATTTTGAGCCAAGTTTAAAAAAAAAAAATCAATCAGAATTGTTAACAATGGGACACAAGTTCCTGAGTTAATTGGGTAGCTTTGAAAGCATTACTCGCTTATTTCCTTCTCTGAAGGAACTGAAAGAGTGACAAATCTGTTTTCCAGAGAAAAAGAGTTTCAATTGCAAGACACAGTTTAAGGTGCAGATTAGAGTCAAAGATGGGATAACACAGAGATAGCTTTCAAGAGGATAACCAACAACACACACGATTGAGGGATAGTCTCCAGGTCTGCCCTCCCTCCTTCATGTAGTGCTCTTAGGAAGTCAGGCATTGCCTGAGAGGGGGAGAAACCCTCTTCCAGAGGCACCGAAACCCTCGAGGCGGGTTCCTGCTGGCCCTCTGCCCCTGCGGGTACTTTGTGCCACATGGGTGGGGCTGTAAGGTTTAAAAGCACTCAGCTCCTCGGAGGTGGAAACAGCACTGGTAGGGCACGATAATCAAGAAGATAATCTGGAAGGTTATTTACAAGGACCATAATGGAAACAGGTTTCCATGACCTCCTCCTCCTTTATTGCTGAGCCTTTGGCTTGACCTGGCTCAGGGCTCCCACCGCTGCATCGCTGAGAACATCGTGCTCAGCCTGGCAGGGAGCCCGGGGCTTCCAGAGGAGGGGGAAGGTTTTGGCTACTGCTTGTAGTGGCAAATCAGCTGCAGAAGAGGGAGCCCATGTCTTCTCCAGCCTGGCACCTCCAGTTTCCTCTTTTCTCTCCAGTCATTTTCACACCGGCACAGGAGGAAACTGAGAAGGAGGGGGGGAAACGGAGTGGGTTAAGGAACACGAGTGTGGACATCACTGCCTAGCCCAGACACCTCCCAGAGCCTCCCCACAGGGCCAGCCCCCTCGCCTCCAAAGGCCAGAGGCTGCAAGAGGAGGAAAGGTCCGTTTGGGCAACCCCAAGAGGTACCAGCTGAAAGTCTTGTGACTGCCAACCATACAGGTGCTTGTACTCCAGGCATGCTCCTTGCAGGGCGTCAGAATGACAGGAATGTTTCCTCTGCAGCACACAGACGTGAGCTGGCTTGCATGGGACATGGTTCAGCAGGAAGCACCTCAAACACCCGTAACACCAAAGCAAGCAACACTCAGGCACAACCACTCTGATTATGCCCTTCACACGCACACTTCATAACCATCACCGCTTTTACTTCCCACTCCAGTTCATCCTGACCAAAACAAAAGGCAAGGGAGATACCGTTAATGAGGTGCAGGGGGATGGAAGCTATCACACTTTGCACATCTCTGTTGAGTGGATTTAGCAGAGCTCCCAGAGAAAACATAAGGGGTTGCATTAGCCAGCTTCAGAAAATGCCTGACCTTCCAAAAAAAAAAAAAAAAAAGCATTATTCCCTGTGAATACTATGGTATGTATTCCCCTCCAGCCCGCACCAGGAAGGGATCTGTGGCAGGGATATACTTCAAGGAGACTGTGGTTTATATTACAGCTGCTAAGATAACCGGGAGCTTTCAAAAGGAATCCCAGCTAGTGCAGCTTGTTTTACAATACCAGACTCCAAGCGGGGGGAGTGGAAAGTAAGTTTGTTTTCCATGCTGCCCCTTTATCTTGATGTCAAATATATCCCCTGGGAAAGGAAAACATTTAAGCAGCAGATCCCATGGACACACACACACACACACACACTCATGCGCCTTTCCTCCCACTGAGCCGCAGCCATGTCCAGAGCGTGGCACTGTTCAGTGCGTGGGTGCTGCTGGACAGCTGGAGTTTTGGCAGGGAAAGCCCAGGAAAAAGGTGCTTCAGGTGTGATAATCAACAGTCACAGGTGCTGGTGCCAGCACCTGATCTGGGCTGGTCAAACCCTCAAGCCACCTGCTGCAGGTGGAGTTGTGATCTCTTTGAGAGCACCTCCATGTGAGGGGATAATTACAGCTGGACAGGAACCATTATTTGTGTAGACAAAAGCATAATAAAACCCAGTCATAAAGCTCCCCAGATAACTTCTGTCTGAAATAAGATGCACATTTTTAACAAGGAGGGGCAGGAACTGTTGGCATGGCTTCTCAGGGGACCTTTGAGGGGGGGGTCTTCATTGCCTCTTTGGAATATTGTAAATGTTTTGATCTTACTCAGTCAGAGCTCTGGCCTTAATACTGACATTATTGCCTGGATTCTGAAGTCTTAGATGATCATAATGGAACTTCCTAGTCTGAAAATCTGTTACAAAGCACTGCTATGTGTAAGAAGTGTACATGGATGAAAGCCCTTCCATTATTGTTATTGTTATTGTTATTCCTGGAGAGGGACTCTTCATCTGGAACTGTAATGATAGGACATGGGAGAATGGCTTCAAGCAGAAAGAGAGTAGGTTAAAATAAGATATTAGAAAGAAATTCTTCCCTGTGAGGGTGGGAAGACACTGAAACAGGTTCTTCAGAGAAGCTGTGGCTGCCCCATCCCTGCAAGTGTCCAAGGCCAGGCTGGATGAGGCTCTGAGCACCCCGGGATAGTGGAAGATGTTCCTGTTCATGGCAGTGGGAGGGAACAAGATGGCCTTTAAGGTCCCTTCCAACCCAAACCATTCCATGATTCTATGATTATTCCCCAGCCTGACTGATGAGGATCTGTGTCTCCACAGCTCAGGATCACAACTCTGCTGGTGGCCATGGTGTTTGTACCAGAAACACAGTACAAATGCAAAGGGAATATCATACTCTGGGCTAAATTGGTAAAAAGACAACCACAGAATAAGGATTAATAAATGTTGCAGCTGCAGTGTGGAAGCCAAATGTGCTTGCTGGCAGGTGAGGCAGAATCGAACTAGTGTTCCTAAAGGATATGATGATGCTTGGGGACACATCTTCTTACCCAATGAATTAATAAACTGGGATTCTTCTTAAGACAGGATCAGAGAAGCAGCCAAGGTATTTACATAAACATATACTCCTTTCCAGTGCTAGTTAGCTAGCTAATGATACCAAAATGAAATAGGGAGCTCACTGAACATACCCATGCTCAGGAGGAACGGCAAGTTCAAACCTATATTTGGGTTTCACAGAAGGTTATTGTTTGTGTTATGAGGTTGAAGCACATTTCCAGTGTGAAAATTCTTCACCCATGCTTTGTTCTACGTTGATGTGTGACTCTGTCACCAGCCTCTGTGGCTTGAGGCCACCACTGCTCACACCACATCTTACTGCTGAGCCTCTGCAGCTGTCCTATTTTCTGAGTGCAAAGACTGAACCTAAGAAGTCTGGTTTCTCTCTTGCTTGGCACATGCTTCACACTGGTGATGCTCCTTGCCTTTCTAACAGCAGGAAGAAAATCTTGGCAACGGTTTGAGGAATGGGAAGGAATGTTCTTTTGAGAGTTCTAACTGCTTAAACTGCAGTAATTTCAATAGGTAGAGCCACGGTATCACTCCAGGGATCTGAACGCTGTGCCACCAAGCATGGTGTCTTTCAGCCCTTGCCTTTGTGTCTTCTGCACCCACCAAGAAGTTTATAGTGTAGGTATTCTCCTCAGAGGAGGTCTCTTCTGAGAGACATCCCAGTTTTCTGTTCCTTCACAAGAGCTTTCAGTGTGTGGGTCTGGGGGGTGTGGTTGTCAGGGATTGTCACCTGAGGATGCCCTTCCCAGCAACAGGACTAAAAGTCTGGTGGTCATGATACAAGGCCAGAAGATGCTATTGTGATCATCTGAATGGTGTGCTGTAATATAAACAGTCAAAATAAACTGTGGAAAGGGCTTGATTGAAGAAAACATGTTTCTAAACAAAGTTATTTTATTTTCTTCCTATTTTCATTGGCACTGCCTCTTTCAACTAGTTCCCTGTCTCCTCAGTTATTCATCCCTTCTCCTAGTGTGGAGAGACTCACAACTCACACTACAGCATCAGTTTTCCTTCTCAGCCCCCTTGGGCACTCCTGAGATGCAACCAAACTCAAATCAACCCATTCGACTCCTCCCATGCTTAGCATTTTGCTATTTTTTTGGAACACCTTCTAGAAATGGAGCTGGTACCTCAGAAGATGTAAATCAGCATCAGGGGGGTTTTTTATAGCCAAAGAGATTAAAATTACAACAAGATAAAAAAAATCTCAACAGATTTCAGTGGGTTTTCTGTCTAGTCAAACCCATTCAGTTTTCAGCAAAATTGAAGATTTGATTGATTGATTTTTATTATTCTGCTGGATAAGCACATTACAGACTAAAATCCAGAGGCATCTCCTGCAACCTCTCATCCTCTGATTTTGAAATGCCCCCTGGCTACTTGCCATCTGAAGTGCAGAGTGTCACTATGCTCCGTGTGTCAGCTGAGGTTTGGGATGACTGTGGCCAGCACCAGATGTTTCTTGCATGTTCACAAGTGCCAGGAGGTCTCTTTCCTGCCATTTACCAACAGTTTATATTCACAGGATACTCGTTCCTTCTCAGAGAACTCTGGTGTATTGTTCTGATGATACATTTTGAAAAGGAGGTCACTGTTGCTCTTTTGAACTTCCTCCTTCTTGTCCTCATTTGTTAATGGATTTCATTCCTCCCCAGCAGTTATTCATCCCTGAATGCCTGAATTAGCTGGAAAGGTTTTTTCTATAACTGATGGTCATTGAGAATCTTTGTCAATGAGCATTAAGAGACACAAATGTGAGAAAGACATGAGAATCATGTCTGTGGGTAATATCACATTTTATGTCTCTGGTTTCATATCTTTGATAGTGGTTGGTCAAGCACTTTATAATGAAGAACTTTGCACCATTGTACTTGTGAGGGATTTTTCTTCCCTGGCCTAGCTAGTTGATGGATTTTGTGTTTGGTTTTTTAAATATTATAAGATTTTTAGTATTTTTAACATCTAGTTGTTCATTCACATCTGCATCTCAGGACACATCATCAGATTTCAGAAAACTTCTTTTTCAACACGCCTTAATTCTGACCTTAGTACCTTTATTTTGGAACATAGTTGCTAAGTGAGAACTATATTTAAAAAACTTCTGTAACAGGATTTAAGCATTTTATCCATGCATTAACATAGGCAGCTTAAAAATTACAGTCTTATGATTTACTTTGGTGAAATATCTATCTGGAGTCACTGGTCTTGTGATTTATCTACTCTCACTATTTGTACTGGATTTAAAAGGGAGTGCCTCATTCTTAAACTAATTGCCTGTCATTTATTCCAGGGGAAATACTTTTATAAGGGGCTAAAGGCCAACTTTTCAAAGGCATGTAGGCACCTTAGGATGATGACAGGCACTAGGAAAGCACCGAGGCAGCTGAGGTGTTCCTGAAAAATTCTGTGGGTGTTTGGCTGTGCCTTTAGATGCCCACATACCTTCAACCTGTTCCTAAGACTTTTTCTCTGGCCAGAAGAGAGGTTTTCAGAGCCCCTGTGACACAGAGGATCCCTGAGAGGGGCACAGGGAACACAGAAGCTGCTGTCCTTTCTCTTATCCCAGGATGTGATTAAACTGAGCTGGGTGGGAAATGCGAAGGAGCCTCAGAAATGTCATTTGTAGGAAACACAAGTTGAATCCTGGGCTTTAAATGATGTCACTGCACAGCCACTGTGGTAAGAATTATTCTCTGAGGAGCTGGATGGTATCACATCCATGTGGGACCCACAGCACTGCAATAGAGGTGCAGTGAACATCCAAGGCTTGCAGGCTGACCCCACCCCACCTGGAGACACTTTTCCTTGGAGGTTCCACAATGGTGCCAGAGGGTTCCTCACTGCACCCGAGCTGGTGAATGGCTGTTTCTACCCTCACCAGTGGGATGTGATACTTGAGGTTTCCCACCAAGTGCAAAGCCACTGCTTGCAGCAAAATTCAAATGCTTGCTGGAGGGAACAATGGGAAAGTGTGTTTGTACACACATCCTATCTCACTTGTTCCCTGCCTTCCTGCTTAGTCACACAGCACTGCTCTAACAAAGGTTTTTTGTCCTGGTCATATTCCTCTTTGCTTTCTCTCTCGTTTCTGTGTGGATTCCCTTCTTTTCTTGCAAGGACTTCTTTCCTTGTTTCATCATATGTCCTCTTCTGTCCTCCTTTCCTTCTTCTCCCTCAGTAATTAGCTTCAATCTGTGAGCTGCTGCTGTACAATGCCTTAACTTTCCTCACTTAATCCTTCATCCCATTTCTCATTTCTATGGTTCTCTTGTGCTCCTTCCCCTCTCCCCTCCCCAACTTTTCTCAGGTTCCTCCAGATTTTTAGCTCTTTTTTTTTCTTCCTACCCTCTTTAAAAATTTAATTGGCATGCTTTCTTCAAGCTGTCTTAGAAAGCCTTATTTTTTTTTCTGTTTTTTCAGCTTCTTTCCTGAATTACAGTCACACCAGTTCTGCTTTCCTGACTGCAGAGTCACAGCAGCTGTGGTGCAGCAGAGCATCTGAAAAGAAAATGCTAATGGGGGTTTTTATAGTGTACAGTAAAAGGCTCTGATTAAAAAAAATAATAATGTACACCTCAGTGCTATCTCTAACCCAGACTATTGCTTCTTGAGAGTTTCCTTCTAGAGCCTGCAGTAGCAAAGCAGAATCTATAACCTCATGTGCCATCTCCCTGCCTATCATAACTGCAGGCAAAGCCAGATTAGTAGTTTTCTTTAGAGGGAAGCAAAGAAGATGTATCTGTGTACTGGCATCTCCCCTGTGCCTGATAACAAGATCATAAAGAGTGTGGAAGGCAGTTTTATGGACGTCTTGCCAATATGTCAAGTACTGATTGTACTTCTATGTCCTTGACATAGAAACATCTCTTTAGACACTTTCAGATCAAACTGGTTCTGCAAACATTTCTCCATGAGAGTTCCTTAAAATCCATGCAGGAATTTGCTCCAGTCATACTAATGTCCCCCTCAGTTCAGCTTTCTGGGAGCATTCACAGTTTATTTATCACCAACAACCAGTCTATACACATTTCAGCCTTGGATGGGTCAGTATAAATACATATAAATACTGCAGTTCATGGGTTCATGGTCATCCAGCTCAGGGCAAGGAATACATCATAGACTCAGCTACACCAAAGCAAATTATTTCCTCTAGAAAAGAGAGAAATCTGTTTCAAATAATGCAGTATTATGTAAACTATAAAAAAACCTCCTCAGTGCTGAATATTTTGTAGAGTAGTGAGAATCTGATAATTTGCTGGCAGAAATTCTGTAAGAGGTAAAATACATTAAAGCAAATGGTTTCTCTCAAATTATTTACCTATAGAGCTACTTTAAAAGAGATCTTTGTAATCTAAGACAACCCTCAAGGCTTAGCCTATAATTTCCTCTTGTTTGATCCGTGTTAAAGAGGAGTCCTAGTGGGGTCTTCTAGGACACCGCTGAGCTTCCATCTGCTGTCAGCCCTATCCCACCCCAATGTCTCTCATGCCCACAGTGATTTTAACCAGCTCTTCTCTCATGCTCAGTGCTCCCTGAGTTGAGGAGGATTTGGTGAGCTGTGACAAGTGGAAAACTGGAGCCAAGCCACAGAAATAGAGTCAGAGTGACTGAACTGGTGGGACACAAATGATAGGAAGGGATCTGGGCTGGCCTGCTCCATCCCATGGACTGAATACAGCAACACCACCTTCCTTTGTGCAGTGCTCTGGGAGGCCAAGGTGGAAAAGGCTCTAATGGAATTCCTGCAGGGACAGTTTTCACTGGCTCAGTGGGAGCTGTTTGCACACAGACGCCACGGAGTAAGCTGCTAGGTGTTTATTAACTCAGCTTGCAAGAGGAGGGGAAGGGCAGAGGAAAACTGCTGAGGGGAAAATGCCGCTTAAAAAGACAGACCACCACCCCCTGCTGTCCACCGGGGCTCAGGGAGCTGGGGCTGAGCGAGGTCCTTGTAACCTGTCTGGTAAGTTTTAAAGGATGTTTTCCCTCTCTCTAACTGGCTGGTGCATATGTGTGTTAGGAAACAGCAATTAAAATATTCAGCCAAGGGCTTAACCCTTGACTGTTTCTGTGTTTCACGCCCCATTTAGTGACAGGCCCCGCGTCGGGGGCTCAGGGGGCAGCGTGGGGGGCATTGTGGGGCCTGCCGGACACCTCGCCCGCCCTGAGGTGAGGCCTTCCTTCTGTGCGATTCCATGGCACTGCAAGGCGAGAGATCCTTTGGGATGAATAGAGCCCTTGGCCTGTCGTTTAGGCCATCCAGCCGCTCTGTGTTCTTTGTCAGGGCCAAACAAGCTCCATATCATTACGCTGGCATTCGCTTGCCCAGTCTCATTATTAGGTGCATTAGCTGTGGGAACTAAATCCATGACAAAAAAAAAAANAAAAAAAAAAAGAAAAAAAAAAGGGAAAAAAAAAAACAGGGTGGAATTGGCTCACACAAAAAAAGGCTTTCCCAGCTCAGGCTAACAACTTGTGCCTATTAACTAAAAACGATCATTAGAAAATTCCCTGCAGACTTAAAGCTTCAGCAGAAGCTCGTTTCACGTATGCACTTGCCTTGTTACATGAACACATAACCAGCCTTAAAGAAACATATCCTCCCACACTTGGATCGGGACTGGGGAAGGGGTTTCCAGGCAGGCACTGCATTGCCTTTAAAACAAATATTCTTTCTCTCTGCTTCTTCCAGCAATGCTGCTTAAAAAAATACTGTGCCAATAGGAGATAATAAATCTGTAGCCTTAAAGGGGAAGGATATTATAGGACGACCATATCAGGTTGGGGTGGTCACTGAAAAGAAAAAACCAAGTGGTTGCATATGAAAGGCATGGTGTGGTAATGTCTTTGCAAACAATTCCATGGGTGAAGGGTATGGGTGTTAACATCTTTGAAGTGGGTTTTAATGTCTCTACCAACTTCAAGCCACAGGTTTGTTTCAGAGCCCGGACAGTTTGACTCCTGAAACTCCACAAATGGGGCCGCACAAGCCTGAGTTTCTGCGCTTTGGGGTAAAATGACAGGTTCAAGGGACGATATGTGGCGGCAGTTCAGAAAGGATGTACCTTCCTAGTACCTCAGCCAGTGGGGAAAGGAAAAGGGCAACATGTGGCCGGGAGTTCAGGGTAAAAGGAGGCTGTGCCCTCCGAAACCTCGAGAGAGAAAATCCCGCAGGTGTCTGCCCCAGTGGACTCTCCCCCTTTATTCGAATGAAGTTGCAGGACTCCTCTGTCTCCTTTATGGACACCGGCTTTTCATAGCGTGATTTTCCGTACATGTGGAACTTTATTTTTTTATATTATAGTGACCTTTTATTCAGGTCAAACCACAGAAAAAATCGTTGGAGATCAGGTCTCCATGAATTGCGTGAAGATAGTTCTCTATAAACAGCAAACTGTCTTTGTGGACATTCAAAGAACCTTCTCTGGCAGGTTTACTGTAATTGCAATGAACCACGAGGCAACAAGTAGATCCATGGGGATCCCCAGGCTGCTCAGGAACCATGGGGAGTTTTCCATTGGGTGGGAATGTAAGACATGTCAACTCAGATGTCCTAGTTACTCTGACTTTTGGTGGTCCTTGTGCTTTTGGCACTGGGAAAGCTGGTCCCTGGAACGTGTTGGTTGGCTGGTTTCTCTGGAACTTTTGTGGGTCCCACTTCCAGTGGTCCATGGCTTTCAATGGCAAAAAATATTTCCCACCTAAGCACAGAATCTGCTACTTGGTCAGTGGCTCAATTCACAGGCTTCTGATTAAAAGTTTTTTGTGCCAGAAGATGCTTCCTTTCTTAGTGTTTCCTAATGCTAAGAAAAGGTTTTCCTGCCAGAAGATGCTTTCTTTCTTAGTGTTTCCTAATGCTAAGAATTTTTTAGGTTGTATGATAGCCTTTCTAGGAAATGATGAATTTTCCAGTTTCTCAGTCATGTGAAGATAAGCAGGACACATCTCTGGAGATTACAGGGGACAATATTTTCCTGACAGCAAAAACAAATGCACAAGCCTTTCCACCCTTAATGAACGCACAGTGGTTCTCTTCTGCTTACCAAGCATCAGAAACAAGTCCCTAAATTCAGTTGATTTAAATCAGTGATAAATAGCCATGGCTTAGCTATTCCCTCTCCTGAGTGGCTACCATTGACTGGCTGGGAGTTGAATGATACTCTCCACTGGAAGGTAATCTGGGAACCAACAGGGTGGGCAGGGTGATGTCTCACCAATCAGGGTGCAGCCCTGCAGCACCTGAATGCAAGAGTGTCACAGGACCTGAGTGCCAGTGAGCAGGAGCAGCCATGTGGTCAGTGATGGCCAGGAAAATTTGGAGAAATGATGCAGGACCCCGGTGTGGATCAGTGAGGTGCATGGCCAGGCACAGGCACAGCTGCTTTGTAGCTCATGCAAGCATCAAGGCTGAGGGCCTTAAGGGTGGATCCCAAGGGAAGAGGAGAGTCTCCCAGTGAGGCTTTTCCCAGCTCTTTCCCAGCAGTCAGATCCAAGGTCACACAGCTGCACCACAGCTGGGCTGGGGCACAGACAACTGAACCCCAGGGGTGAGCATTGGGGTCTAGCAAGCAGCTGGGTGGGTGCAGAGGTGACACTGTTCTGCTGCTCCCACAGCCCGTCACTGGAAATGGTGGAAGGGACACAAGGAACCCATTCTGTCTCCCAGGCAGCTTCAGCAACGCTTTGCTTGCTCATTGTTTGTCCTCTCAGGCCAAGGCTTTATAATGGAAGCAGCCACCCCTGTAGACACTCTGGGGTGAGCAAGCCCTTGGCTTCCTGCACTGGCATTCTTTCCTGGTGCTCCATTTGCCCACCCAGGCTGCAAAAAATCTACCTCACAAGGATACCCCATCCATATGGCAGCCTAAGGTCATGCTCGTGTGTGGCTGTGCAACCAAAATGCGGGGATGCCAAAAGCAGACTCTGTGATCTGCTTCCCTTTGGCTCATCCCTACCCCCTGTGGAGTCCAATCAAGGCATGCACCTGGAATAGATGCAGATTTAGGGAACCACTTGACCAACAGGCTTGCATAGGTCTCATTCAAACACATCAGCAGTTTTTGCTCTAATCCCACTTCTCTTCAGTGCTCCTGAATGATGGCCACGATGCCAGCAAGCAGTCTTAGCAGAAGGTTTATCTCCTTCCATTTCCCCCTTGAGGGCACTTTTCTCCCAGATAAAAGTGTCTTTGGATCTGTCAGGCTGAAAGAAGAACTCCATAGTGCTCTGACTCCTCACAGAACAGATGGCAGGGAATAATCAGCCTTGGTGCCCATTCAACACATTAGAAGCTGGGATATTTAAGCAACTCCTCTGCTGCTTCCTTATGAGATATCAGATCGCAAACTACACATTCTTGTCTCTCCCAGCAAAGCAGCAGAAACCAAACTCCTGCTCAGAGCAGTGCTCAGCTTTGAGAGAAGTTAATGAGCAAGTTTTTGAGCATTTCTCCTTGTCCCTGGACTCCAGCACAAGGGCATTTGGTAGATTAAGGACCACACGGGTTAATTTCAATCAAAGTGATAAACAGAGATGTCTGGCACTGACAAAACAAGATAACATCCAAAACTGACCAGGACTTAAGAGACCAAGCAACATGGACAGAACGCAATCAGACCTGCCTATCTTCCTCCTTCTCCTCACACCAGCAGCTCAAACTTCCTACAAAGGAAATTTAATATTTTGAAAGAAAGTAGAAGGAGCTAGGATATGTGTGCCATAAGGCCTTTCTCAGATGCCAAAGCAAGCAATTTGTAGACATTTAATAAAGGAAAAAAGTCTGCTAGAATAAACCTGCATTGCACTGTTCTTTCATCCTGATTGTTGCAAGCCTCTTTTGGGTCTGCTTACATTAAAAATTATTATCTGTTAAATCATGTTGATTTGATTTCAGATGCTTACAGCTTTTCAAAGCACCTTTTTTTTTTTTTTTCCTGAGAAGGATATTTTCCCATCTTAGTCTTGGAAAAAGTGAATTTCTAGAAGTTTCAAATCCCAAACATGTAATTTTATAAGAAGCCTTTGCATAAAAAAATTTCCTTCTTGAATGAAAAAGACAGGATGAGCTGTTTTTGCTGTGGGAATAACAAAAACTAGCCAAGATGCAAAATATTTCATAATGCAGACATTTTCAGGTGTATTGCCTTCTTTTTACTAACCTGCTACAGTGTAATACACACAAATCTTCCTGCAGGACTTGTTTTTGATGGAGCATGGGATGATCTGAAGAGTCCTGCTGCCTGTCCTTGGCTAAAAGTTTTGCCTTCTCAGCATCAGTGCTTGAGGAAAATGAAAGATGTTCTTATTTTTGTCAAGTTCCACTAGTTCTAGCGGGTCCCAGCCAATAATTTGGGAGTTCCTCAGAATTTTACAACATCAAGTTCTTTATATGACGGCCCAATGTACCAAGGTGAATGAAATCAGAGCTAGAGGAGTGAGTTTACATGGGTTTATTGTAGATGTTATAAAAAGCTTTAGGCATCCCTCCCTCTGAGCACTTGCTCATACATCAGCTATTCCCAAACCATGGGATGCCCTTGGTTCCAAATCCTTTTGGATGCTGCGTTGATCCCAGTTTGTCAAGTTTGTAGATCAAACTGCTTTGACCATTTCTTTGGGTTTTTGGTTGTTTGGGGGTTTTCCCTATGAGCGAACTAGAAAATTAAGTAACTGTTTGTTTTGGGTTTTGGTTTTTTTTTCAAAGAAAAAGAGTGTTTTCTCTATTATTCTGCACCATTACAGAAAATAGTCTGTAAGAATAATTTCTTGAGCTACTCCTCATCTCTTTATGTTCTGAACTCAAGAGAGACTTGCTGAGAGAGGCAGCTGTTTCAGATGGAGAAAACTTTTTCCAGAATGTGATTAAAAAACATGACTTGAGTGTTATATTCAGTAAGAATAACTGAGATAAAAGAAATTCTTTAATTGATGAACCTTCATTCAATTGACTTGCAAACGGTGATCATAGAACTTAATGAAATTTCAGCTTTTGTTGAGTAATACTTTTCTCAGTGGTGTCAGTTTTTTCTTAGGTGTGGAATGGAATCCTTGTTTCTTGACTAGCCCTGGAAATTATCTCATTGACCTATTTAGAATTTATTTGTGTTGCTGTTGTGATCCATACACATATCTCAGTGGTCAACAGAAATATTTTGCTGCAAATATTTGAACTTCCAGCCAGTGTACTGGAAAAAATGTCATCAGAGCTGGTGTCCCTGTTCCCTGAGGAATGTAAATTCTGCAGTTAGGTTTCTAAAGCAAATCACAAATGTTCATTCCAGCTGCTTCACAGAACTGTTCTGCAGGATTTAGGTAGAATTTACCCTGAAGCAGAAAAACTTTTCCATAAAAACTTCACTGGGCTGTTTGCTGTGAGGACCAAGCATGAGCAGGATGGAGAAGTGGGGCTGACATGCTGGAAACAAGGAATGAGAATTTGCTGAAAAATTACCACAATTTTCCTGGAACCTGGAGCTATCATGGAATCATGGAATGGCTTGAGTTGGAAGGGACCATAAGGATCATCCAGTTCCACTCCTTTGCCATGGGCAGGGACACCTTCCACTATCCCAGGTTGCTCAGAGCCCCATCCAGCCTGGCCTTGGACACTGCCAGGGATGGGGCAGCCACAGCTTCTCTGGGAATTGATTCCCAAATGCCAATTGCAATAGGCATTGATCAATAAATAACAGTGACATTAATTGCTGTTAATATTAGTCTAACTAATATAATTACACAGATTTTGATATTTTTTTCTTTTCTGTTCTTTTTGGTTTTTAATTGTTTTTCATTATATGAGCCACTGATTTTGCCTTCAGTTCAAAACTTGATTTAATTCCAGGAATGCCTGAAAACATTCACTATATCTTTTCTGCTGGGAAAAAAAAAATCTCTCAACTTACTGTTAGCTCTCTGCTCCAAAAATAAAATGTACAGTACGTAACAAATGTGTTCTGACAGCATTTTCCCAGCTGGAAGGATGGAACTTCTTAATTGGTGTATAAATAAATAGTGGTTTGATGCTGCCCTTAAATATATATTAAAAAAAAGAATTTGGCCTTGTCTCTAGTATGCATAGGAAGAGATCCTCCTTTCTAATAGAAACAGGAACAGAAAAGGACTTGTCAATGAGCCCAATTTATAAGCTAAATCTAAAGTCTAAATGCACTGAAATAAATTAAAGTCCTGCTGCTGCTCTTGAGGAAGGCCCATGAAGCTCCGTGTGTCGCTTGACATTTGGTTTCCATACAACTTTAGTTCATAAATCACCATTTCTAATTGCTTTGAAGTTTGACATGAGAACCTCAAGTGTTGTTGAATCAACAAAAAAACTGTTCCCTATCAAGAAGATGCTCCTATGAGTTGAGGTTTACCTTGTGTTTTCAGAGTAAAGAAAGTGATAATTTAGGTGAGGACTTCACCCAGAATAATTGTGTAGTTTTCATTTTAGCTGCCTGCCAATAAATTGAAACTAAATGCAGTCACCAATCTGCAAATCCAGAAACTAGAAGAGGGACAAGGACATTGGTCCAAATTACCCATGATATGTGTTTATTTGGTCCTTGAGTGCAACATGAGGCACCCTGAGGCTCTGAAATGCTCATTTCTAGTGCACCTGAACACTCCAGGTGCATTGCTTGGTCGAAGTTCCCTTGGCACTGGAGTTTTTACAGTAGGAGACATGCAGCAAATGCCCACATCCTGAAGCTTCTCACCCCAACTTGTGTCACCTCTTGAGTCCAAACCAGAAGGATCCTCAGAAGCCCAAGAGCCTGACTTTTCTGGGATGTGTCTTCTTTTTCCTCATAGCCCAATAATTAATGATCGATCTCGAGGAAGGAGAAGGTCTATTTGGGGGAAAGTGAGAGAAATCCAAAACTCATGGAAAAGGACAGCCCCACAAAAACCAGCCAGTAAACATCTTGTTTCCTGGCCCCATCTGTGTGCAGCACACAGACCAGAGGCTTTGAAAAGCTCTCCCTGCCAGAATATGAGATAAACGTGTCATTAGGGAACTCCCTTTTTCTGTTTCTGGGGTGCTGGCACACCTTTGATTAAAATACTTCAGTTTAAAGCACAAGGCACCCGTCTGGGCGTGTAATATTTGTACAGAGCTTAAGATGGTCCTGCCATAACACTTCTGTCTCCCCCGTTGTGCAAAGTTGGACCAGAAATCTCATGAGAATGAGCTTACTCATGAGATATCTGCTAACTCTGGCTTCCAGTTATGCTGTAAATAGTATGAGAACTGCCTTTCTAGCAGTTTTAGGGAATTTGGCTCCCAGCCATTGCTAGAAAAGCCCAAGCTGTGACCTAAGTGAAAAGCAAAGGGGAAAGAAAAATACTCCAGATTTCCAGAAAGATCTTTATTAGTGCCAGAAGCTTGTCTTCTCCTCTGTGTTCTTCTGCTCAGGTGGAATGGCTTCTGTTTGCAAGGACATGCTTTTGCGAGGTCAGGGACTTTGCAGAAGGCACAGTACTCTGTAATTAGGTACCTTGATGGCTGGATACAGCTGTTCTGTGGAGTTTTTGGGGAATAGAAAGCTATGCCAAAAGCTGCATGGCAAGCTCAGGACTCTGTCTACAGCTCTTCAGCAATGGAGACTCCTGATGCCATTGCTTCTTTCTCCTCTGCCTCCTCCAGAGATGCTGGGATGGTGCCCTTTTCCCTACCCTGTGGTTCTCTGGCCTGCCAGCCACCTGCCCTGCCTCCCAGGTCTCATTTTCACTGCTGGGTCCAGGAACCCAAGGCTCTGCCTCATAGCAAAGCCCTTGGGCAGCTCTGTGTGCAAACAATGTCTCAAAAAGAGGCTGGGCCTTTGCAGACAGGTGGCTTTTTTAGTTTCAAGAAACCCTCTGTGCAAATAATCCCAGTACCCCAGAAAGCAATCTCTGCTTTCAAAACTGAAGGCAAAAGTCATGTGCTCTACAGGCCTAAACTTGAGTACTGGATTCTATCTCATATGCAAATTATTCTTAGCCCTGGTATCGAAAGTACGAGTAAGCATGTACCTAAAACCACTCATTAGCTTTTATTACACTGAGTACACTTGTGAAGGAGGCTTGGATTACCTGACTGACAATGTTACACAGAAATTATAACATGTATCAAAGATGAAAGGCGGCGTCATAGCATTGTAGAATATTCTCAGTTGTCAGGGACACACCAGGGTCATCTCTGCACAGACACCCCAACAATCCCACCCTGTGCATCCCTGAGAGCGCTGTCTGAGCTCTCCTGGAGCTCTGGCAGCCTTGGGGCTGTGACCATTCCCTGGGGAGCCTGTTCAGTGCTCACTACCCTCTGGGGGAAGAAACTTCTCTGATATCCACCCTGACCCTCCCCTGACACAGCTCCAGCTGTTCCCTCAGGTCCTGTCCCTGGTCACACAGAGCAGAGCTCAGGGCCTGCCCCTCCTCTTCCCTTCATGAAGAAACTACAGAACTGCTGTGAGCTCTGACCTCAGTCTTCTCTTCCCCAGATGAACAGTACATGTAACACAGCCTTGTTTGTAGTATTAGTAGCCAAGTTATTGTGTTTTCATAATGACACTATGGTCATTTCCAAATATTTTTCAACAGATATTGAAAGCACAACAGGTGACTTAAAATTGCCAGGAAGAGATTGGTCCCTTCAGTAATTAATTAAGCAATGATTATCACAGAAAACATCTTGTCTAAAGCCTTCATCACATTGGAAAGATGGTTGCTTCTCTGAACAACCTGTGCCAGGGCCTCACCACCCTCACAGGGAACAATTTCTTCCTCATATCCCATCTAAACCTCCTCTCTCTCAGTGTGAAGCCATTGCCCCTTGTCCTGTCACTCCAGGCCCTTGTCAAGAGTCTCTCTCCATCTTTCCTGTGGGCTCCCTTCAGTCACTGCAAGGCCACAATGAGGTCACCCCAAAGCCTTCTCCTCTCCAGGCTGAACAATCCCAATTCCCTCAGCCTTTCCTCCCAGCAGAGCTGCTCCATCCCTCTGTCCCCTTGGTGTCCCTGCTCTGGCCTGGCTCCAGCAGCTCCCTGTCCTTCCTGTGCTGGGCCCAGGGCTGGATGCAGCCCTGCAGGGGGGTCTCAGCAGAGCAGGGCAGAGAGGCAGAATCCCTTCCCTCACCCTGGTTCTATAACTGTATCTGATTCAAATATTATTTATTAGTTTGGGGGTTTTGCAAATTAATTTTGCAAATTAATTTGTTCCCAGTTCTAGGGTAAAACCATGTCAGCTGTCATTTGTAATTTACTGTTTGTGAATATGAATATTGTGTCCCCTTCCACCTGATACAGTATCCAAGCCCCCAACTCTTTAGAGTAGTGAAGTGTCTAATTGTCAGTATTTTCAATGGGGTTTAGAGGTCTGTGACCTTTCAGACTGATTCAGTCATCTTCTAAAATTCGGTACTGAAATAAATATCATGATTGGCCTCATGCAACTGTGAGGGTCTGAGTACATGGGACTTGAGACTGGTTGTACAGGAGCCTTTGTAAAACAAAGACTTTCAATAGAGTTCATAGGGAACACCTGTGGAAACCTCTGTGTACATGACACACAGCTTCCAAACAATTTTCCAGTGACTTGTGTTGAGGAATGTTATGTACTGATATTTCTCACTGTATTTACTTTTCAAGTTCTTCATGTTGTAGCAAGTAACATACACACACACACAGACAGACTCACAAGGTCTTTGCAAACATCTGTGGGGACACCAAATATGCAAACTGTAGCCACAACAAATTCTTCATGAACAACCAAGAAGCTGAAACAGATTTTCATATAACCTCTGTTAAATGGTGAAAATATCAGCAGTCACTTTTAGTCAGCATGTATCCCCAGGAGAGCTGCATCATCTGGAGAGTTTCAGTGCCCACCAGGACATCCTCTACAGGACCAGAGGCTCCTCCTCCTTCTCTGTAAGACTCTTGTGAGCAAAAAGTGTGGCAGAATTGAGTAATGTGTAGTTATTTGCATGGGCAGCCATCAGACATTGGGTGAATTCAGGAATGTTTATGAATTCCATTGCTGCAGTATCCAAGCATTTCCCAGCTGTTTTATGCATTGCTTCTTAAGCGCCGTGTAACAGGGATCTATCCATCCCATTTTCCAGGTCCAGCACCTGAACACAGCTGGGACAGCTCATAATGCCAATGCTCTGCAAGAGCATAAAGGGGCAGAGGGACATCTAGTGGGATCTCTACTCTCTCTGCATTTGCAGGCCACCAGAAATCTCCTCACAGGGTTCACCTCACCTGTGGCACATCTTCAGGGCAGCACCCAGATCCTTGACTTCATGAGGATGCAGGGGCTGGACTGTGATTCAGGCTATGGATCTTGTGTTTATACTTTCTGAAGATTCACAGCCTGCTGTGAGTAAAGGCAAGAGCAGTGGCTAATCTGACTTCTGTTGGAGAGCTCACCTTGACAGACTTTCAGCAGCAGTGAGGTTGAAGGCGTTTTGAAGGTTATCTTCATAAAAGAAGGACTGGCAACTTACACTGGAAAAAACCAAAAGTGTGATTAGCAGCTTCTTTCTTGGCACTACTGATGGCTGAGTGATTACAATGCATGGTATCGCCCTTTTCAGCTTGTGCAGAACAACAGTTTCATCCACTGAAGGCAAAAGGCTACAAGAATTTACATTAGCCAACATTAGGGTCTGTGACAAAACTACTGTGTCCATGCCACCAGTTTGCAAGCTCTCCATTCCCTGCAACAGCCCTCAGGTTATTAGTGCCAAAAGAGCAGGATTTCTTGCTGGCCAACATATGAACCCCTTCTAGTCACTGAACTTGTCTTTGAGGCATCATGGAAACTGGCTTTTTTAGGGAAGCAGTACCTGAACCAGGGGAGAATTCAGCCAGGTTGCAGGTACAGCATGGCTCTGAAAGCCCAGGACATGATCACCATCTTACAGGGACCATAATTTGTTTACATGGCAGCAAGACACCAAGGATGGGCAAGGTGTGTGTGTGTGTGTAATCACAGAATCATGGATTGGGTTGGAAGTGATCTTAAAGATCATCTCATTCTAACCCCTTGCCATGGGCAAGGACACCTTCCACTATCCCTGGTTGCTCAGAGCCCCATCCGGCCTGGCCTTGGACACTTGCAGGGATGGGCCAGCCACAGCTTCTCTGGGCAACCTGTGCCAGGGCCTCACCACCATCACGGGAAACAATTTCTTCCCAATATCCCATCCAAACCTACTCTCTGTCAGTTTAAATCCTTTGCACCTTGTCCTGTCACTCCATGCCCATGCAAAAAGTCTCTTCCCACCTTTCTTGCAGAATCCCTTCAGGTACAGGAAGACTTTGGAAGAAGGCAGACCTGCATTCTGCCATCTCATTAATGCTGCACAGTGGATTCAACTGACAGAGGCCTGACTGTCACAGCCATGTGGCAACAAAATGACACAAAGATTTCCAATGCCCCTGTTCAGTTCTGAATGAACAGTTCTTCCACGGCAGTGGAGCAGTGGAGGTTTCTGGATGCTCCTCACACAGAGACACAGAAGGGGACCGGAAGATGCTCTGCTCTGCTTTTGCCCTGAACCTGCTGCCCCTTCTTGAGTGACTGAAGAACCTGACAAGACACAGGGTAACCAAAAAAATAAATGCTTGCAGGATTAGCTCTTTACTTTCTCCAGGCATCATTATTGGAGCTTACACTTTTCACCTGAATCTATTTCATCAGTATTTGCACATATGATGTTTGGTGCGGTCAGAGATGACGTAGAACCCAGAGACAGGGTGGAGTATTTCTGCATGTTCCTTATAGAGGGCTTTCCTCATTAAAAGTGGCCTGCAAAAAACTGAGCATCCTTTGCTTTGCAGCATGTTTAGTCAAAGACCTGACCAAAATATGCTAAAATTTAGATGTATTTTCCTTTCAGTCGGATTATCCTTTGAAACTGTGAGCAAACCCTGCCTGACAACACAAAGGAATTTTCCCATGGATCAGCTAAAGCTGACTCACATGAAAGACTTGCCCAAAGTGGTCATGCCCTCTGAGCAAATACCACAGGCATGAGGATCTCTGCTCTTGGCCTAACAGCACTGTTAGGATTCCAGGGACCCAGCCTTGGAAGGCAGCTTTTATTGGAGGAAGGGAGGTCTCCTACCTGGGACCCAGCCAATCTGCTCTGCTATTTATCTGTGTTGCTAACTTGCAGTGGAGGTGAATGTTTTGCTCTGTCACTGCACCATTGCGAGAAATTTCCTGCCTGGCCCCCAAAGTTCACCAAATAGCTCTGGCTGTTTGCTTAAGCAGGTACAGCACACAGCAAAAGGCACTGCTGTGACTCAAAGGAAGAAAGAAATAAAATCATCTGATCATGAAAGCTTTCAGCACCAGGTTTTTGTGCGGGAGTGAAAGCCTAACGGAAACCGTGCACCCTTCTAAGATAAATATTTCCTCTGCTGGAGTTGCTGAGTCTGTCACTGATCAACAACCAGGAAGGCTTTGCTTACTCATCCCTGCCACGTGTTTCTGGAGTGGTTTTCTGCTCTTTAAATATTACCAAGGACTGCATCCTCTAGCTGCTCTGGCTTGTTAGAAGGGCAAGTGCATGCTGAGCAAAGTGTCAGAACAACCCACAAAGCACTGATGGAAATAAAGACAGAATTTTTTACCACTCAGAGAGACACAGAGAGTTAAAGCTTCTGGCCAATGTGTTGCTGAAATTTTAAATCTAAAAGGATTTTGAACTAACCTTTGCATTTTCTCCCTGAACTTTTCGTTTACTCTCTGCTCTTTTGCTCAGTGAAAGTGAAGCAGGCAAAACAACATCACTTGCTGTTTCCAGCTGGCTTCTGCTTTGTTTCTAATACTTCTCTGAAAGAGTTCTGTTGTACAACTCAGAGCATTTCAAGAAGACATTTTATTAATTGGGTATCTGTCCCTCACTTTCCATTTTCTTATCACTGGTTGCCCTCAAGTAATATTTGGGCTTAAGTTATTTGTCATTTTTCCTTTGTATTTAATCTGGTTCACTTCTGTGTTTGAATTTGGGTTTTCAGTAAGCTCACATGTGATCTGTGCCAAAATAGAGCCAAAGTCTCTTCTGACATTCCCAAAATATGTGGCACTGGAATTACAATCTCAAAATTATTTGGCAGCTTCTTTTAAGCAGGAAAACTCCAGTGGGTTTCACTCAGCTGTATATAAAAGCCAATAGTACAGTTGGTGGTAGTCCCTGTGTTATTTGTTTTAAATTATATTCCAATTCATACTCTCTCCAGATTCTCTGTTTGAAATATCCAGCAGATTTTTGTATTGACAAATGTGTGATTTTTACAGGAAGCTGTTGTGGAGAAAACCTGTGGTTCTTCTGTATGGGCTGAGCATAGTTGTGGCTTCTGACCCCAGGGAGAGCTGCTTGAATTTGGGATTATCCTATTAGATGGATGGTTCTAATAAAGCTCCCAGCAGCCAGATAGCTTGTCTGTGTTACTACCACACAGTTCCAGAGCCAGCATTCCCCTCAGCATGAAGGGGGTGAATCCTGAGTGTCATTATTTGTTTCAAGTGTGCTGTGGGCTCAGGTTGTAGCTGAGCTTCCACAGTGACTGCAGCTGATCTGAACCTTACCCCTTCTCACTCCTTTCCTCTAATCCACAAGGTAAATCCATCCTGCTAAACCTGGAGCAAACCCTTCTAAAAAGCAATCAAAAAGTTTTTTGTCATCTTAGCAAGATGTTCTGTGTGGTTTCTTATAGTTCCAGAAGAAACTACTGATGAGAGGTGGCCAGATAACAGAAACTACACCAGAGAACTGTAACAGTTTGAATAAGGGACCACTGTTTCTTGGAAACTGCTGGAAACACTTATCTCACCTTCCTTTGGGCTGAAACTGTGAGTGTCCTGCCACCCTTGCTCTGCACCTCCTCTTTGTTTTCCCCTTGTTGTGATTTATTGGGCTGGGTTTTGTGGCTGCTTCTTGGCTGAGTGCAGCTAAGGTATGTAAATTGCTTTTTAACAGCTAATGTGCACCCACACTCCTGAAAAGAAAAAAAAAAAGGCAAAATAATATTGTCAGCAGTGAGTTATAGGAGATCAAGAAAGCATCCAGAGGTGAAAGTCATTGGCTGGTTGGCCAAGTCCTGCACACTGTCCCAGCAGCGTTCAGAATAATCCAAGTGGAGAGCAAGTTTGGTAGCTTCAAATCAGGATTTTAAAAGAAAGGACTGCCTCTGTGGCTGCAATATATACTGTGTAAACTGGACTTCTCTGAACTAAGCATATCTTCTTTTTATAAAAATTTAAAACTCTAAATACAGTGTTTCATCCTCCAGTGACATCTCACTACTTGTCCTGACTTGGTCCACTTTAAATAAAGGACAATGACCACAGCTCTGCTGAGGCCCCCCTGCANATGAGGAAGAAATTGTTCCCTGTGAGGGTGGTGAGGCCCTGGCACAGGTTGCTCAGAGAAGCTGTGGCTGCCACATCCCTGGCAGTGTCTAAGGCCAGGTTGGACAGGGTTTGGAGCAACCTGAGATAGTGGAAAGTGTCCCTGCCCAAGGCAGGTGGATAGAAATGAAATGATTTTTAAGGTCCCTTCCAACCCACACCATTCCATGATTCTGTAATATCTACAACCTTTGGGAAAGCCACAGCTAATGGGGTCAAATTTATTCTTGTTCCAGAGATTTTCTTATGGCTTTTCTACACCTTGTGGCTCTTGATGGAGAATGGAAGTTGCCCAGGGCTAGGTCTACATCCTCCAGCATGTCTGTGAAGGCCCCGGGCTGTTTTTATGGTTGCTAAGACATTACAAATAAACACAGTGAGTGAGCCCCATCTTGCCATTCAGACTGTGAGCTGCAGAAAGCCACCAACCTCCCAAGCTCTTCTGGTAAAGGAATGTCAAATCAAAAGCAAACAAATATGGATAATCTTTCTGCTGGCTAAGACGTGTTGCCAAAATACCAAAAATTGACAAACCTCAAACTGAGGTGATTCATCCAGGCACCAAAAAACACTTACAAGAAACCACCTGACTAATCATCAATGACTAATCATGCTGGAGCTCAGGAACAGTCCTGTACAGTCAACACATGTATTTATACGTCTCACAAAAACCAACCCTTGTCCTCTCAAGGTAAATAGTATCTGGTGTGCTAATGGTATTAATTGCTTGGAAGAACAAACTTCTCGTTCTTGGGCTCCTTTTCCTACTCATGTATTTTTTGCCCAACACCTGGCAAAATAGTTAGACAAGCAACAAAAAAAAAAACCCAAACAGCAGAAACCAAAAAAGTGAAAGACCCAAATTGCCCCCTGTCCATGCTGATTTTTGTGTGATGGCATTTCATGTGGAGGGCTTCAGCCATGCTACACACACAAAGGCAAAAATAGACCCTGCCCTTTAAGCTGAAATTTAGTCATACAACTGAGATTAGTGGGTTGGGAATCTGAGCAGGGGAGGCTGATGAGCCTCCATGGAGTTGTAAGTGATGTTCCTGGGGGGGAGGTGAAAGGCTGTGACTCTATCCCTCATGGTGAGGAAGTGCTTCTCCTGTCAGCTGAAATATGGCTTTGAAAGCACCAAGATGCTCCCACATTGGTGGGGAGAAAATCATGTCTAAATTTGAATGTGTTTGATGAAACTATAAGACACATAAAGCTACAAGGTAATTATTACAGGAAACTCTTATTTCAGTTATTTTAGCAAAATTTCAGCACCTCTGTACATTTGAAGGCCTGGAACAAAGCAACTGGATTTCGACTTTCACAGTTTACCTAATGTGGCATTGATGGTGAACCGTATGGTGATGCAAAGGACAGAGCTATATTTGTTTAAGGAACCTTCAGGCTGAATTTCCAGCTTTGTGAGTGCTGAGAGAGAGGAAGGAGGGAAGTTCAGAGGAAAACAAATGCTTCCTGAACTTTGAGTTTCTTTGCTTTTATATATCACCAGATTTTTCTGTGATGTGACCAGCCGTCCTTTATAAACTTTGCTTTATCTCTGTGACATTTTGTGTCTAGGAAATGATTAAGCTGTCATATTTGGGGACTGAAAAGAGCAAAGGGCTGCAAGAGTTTGTTCTACCTGTCAAGTTACCCAGTTACAGCTGAGTCCCTTTGCAGACATGCATTTCCACTGGTCTACACACACACATAATGAGCTGTCCCTCTCCTGCTCCTCACGCTGTGGGAGCTGTAAATATCCAAAAATGTATATAAATCTATATGGATAAAAAATGTACCACCTGATGAGGAGGCTCGTAGCAAAGCTCCCTATTACTTATTAGCTAGCTAGTGGTCTGGCCTGTCTGTCCCTGTCCTTGGCAATAAAAGGAAGATGAAAGGTAGCCGCTGACTTGGAGCCTTGCCTGAAAGTACAGTAGCTATCTCAGCCCTCGCCTTATCAAAGGCTTGGACAGCAATAACTGTGCTGAGGGAACAACAAGGACATGGTAGGCTGGGCTGACAAACAGTTACACCTTGTGGGCAAACAGCAGTTTCACATCTCCGTGGGCACCCAAACAGCACTGGCAGCTGAGGAGAGGCTGCAGCAGATGGTGCCCAAGCGTGGTGCCGGCCCCTTCTCCAGGACAGGCTGGGCAGGGCAGTGCCTCTCCAGCCAGGGCACCAGGAGCTACCTGGTAAATGCTCCTAGGTAGAAGGTGTACCTCAGGCCACCAGAAGAAGCTCAGCTGTCACCAACCCAGCTCTGCCAGACTGGGAAAATAATTTTGAGACCAAGAGTCTCACAGATCAGCCCCCACTCAGGCTGAAAGTGAATGGCAGTGAGGACAGTCCTCTTTATGGGTGTTAAAACAGTAATCTCTAGTGGTGACAGAAAGGTGGGACTTGGAAACAGTCACATTTGTCTTTTAGCAGAGGTGACCATTTCAAACTTCAAGCTTCCTCAAGCACAGTGTTGAAGCCATAGGGTTTCCAGATGATTCTAATGGAGAACTCCCACACACAGAATTGACTTGAATCAATAACTTGGACAAAGAAAGAGTGCCTCTCTTGAGAAGAGATAGAGGTATTGAATCATTGCAGCTTTTGTTGGCTGCATGAAATGGGTTTTTTCCCAGCTCACTGAATTTGTCCATACACGTCTCCGAAAAACTAGAGCTACATGTACCTGACAAATTGTCTTACATAATACAGCAAACATGGCTTCAGATTGTGCTCTGTCATGGAATTACTCAGTGAAGGCCAGAAAGACAATATTATTTTGGGTAGGTAAAGTCAACCAAATCCTTGGAGTTGGGAGTGCAGTGTTAGTGCTGGAGCTCCTCTCCATAGATCAGGTTTTCAGTTAGAGGAAGGAAGAGATCCACAAAGAAGATACTGAGGACAGAATGTACAAAATAGAAGATATTGAACTGGCAATAGCAGCATAAAAATATATTTGCTCAGGGTCACAAGGACTTCATCAGGGGAGGATGCAAGATCTCACACAGTCTTAAATTCCATGTTCTGTGGCAAACTTACCTTTCCACTGCAAAGTAACAATGACATGCTGGATAAATGTACATAGGAAGGACATGGAAACGCTGGAGCAAGTCCAGAGGAGGCCACAAAATTGATAAAGGGACTGGAGCACCCTCCCTATGGAGATAGCTAGGAGACTAGGGCTGTTCAGCCTGGAGAGGAGAAGGTTGTTTGGAGACCTCAGAGCACCTTCCAGTATCTGAAAGGGCTATAGGGAAGTTGGAGATGGACTTTTCATCAGGAACTGTAGTTACAGGACAAAGGGGAAAGGGATTTAAACTGACAGAGGGGAGGTTTAGATTGGATATTGGGAAAAAATTGTTCCCTGTGAGGGTGGTGAGGCCCTGGCACAGGTTGCCCAGAAAAGCTGTGGCTGCCCCATCCCAGGAAGTGTTCCAGGCCAGGTTGGATAGGGCTTAGAGAAACCTGGGATAGTGGAAGGTGTCTGTGCCCATGGCAGGGGGGTGAAATGAGATGATCTTTAAGGTCCCTTCCAAACCAGACCATTCTGTGATTCTGTGCAAAAAGTAGCTTGATAAGTTTTAAGGAACTTTTAATACATTAATTGAATATAAAATTCCTGGTGAACAATTTTTCAAGTGTGTGAGTGAAGCTTGAGGTAGCAAAAACTGGGGGTAGCAGGTCGAAAGAGGCGTCTCAGAAAAAAAACCCCAATCCTTTAATGCATTTTCTAAATGTGTTTTAGTCTCACCTAATACAGCCCATCTGTATTACACAGCTGATGTTTCTGGCAGCCTTAAGAGTTGCTGGATCCAGGCTCCACAGCGTTATGTAATTTGCTTCACTTTAATCCTGATAAGAAAATTCTTGGAAGTCGCTTAAAAAACAGTAACTATGGTGCTGATGTGTTTCATTTTGCTGCAATGAAGCAGAGTCCTGAAGGCAGCCAACATGATGGGAGAGATGATGCCCAGTAAGGTATCCTTCCCCTGTGTTTTCCCATTCCTTAGGGTAGACTAAGTTTTGAAAACTTAAGCTTGGAGCATTCTTGTTACTTATATCTGTCATGGTAGTGGGCAGCATTAATATTAAAGACCAAAGTTTCAAATCACATGTTTAACCAGAAAAAGTCATGTACCTACTGAGATTTTTTGCCTAGGTTAAAAAAAAAGCTAAATAAGCCACTTTCTGTTGTGGTTTTAGTGAGTTCACTTGTTCCATTTGTCTTAATTTCCTTTGATAGTGCTAACTAATTTCAGCTTTTGAAAATTATCACCTTGTGATAGTTGTAACTTTTAGGATCTACTTCTTTTTGACAATCTTGAACATTTTGCTAAGTTTTCTCCAATCCTTTGCAGCCACTCCTTGTGCACCTTCATTAAAATCCTTTTTGCAGCTCCTCTAGTCTGGGTTCATCGCTATCGGAATGAGTGACCTGAGCTGCATGCAAGTGTCTGCTATGGAAAATATTCCTTATTTACAACCAATGACCTACCAGTTTAATATAAATAATCTCTAAAGGCATGGCCACAGACTCCACAATGATTTAGTGCATCATTTAGTGCAGCAGATGGAGAAAGAATAGGAGCAATACAAGCTGGGCCTATGTTCGCCTCATTTCCTGTGGGTGAAATTAAAACAGAGATGCTTGACTGTGTTTCCCATGGATCAATGGCAAGTGTATTTCTATTTCTGAAAACAGTTTTGCCCCTAGTGAACACCCTAAACCAGACTAAATGAAAATCGCCTCCAAAATTTTCTTTTCCCTCTGTTCGGCAGCAGGAAGACCGAGAGCCCTCTCGTGGGAGGGGCAGGAGCTGCTGGTTAAAACTGAGAGTGGAGCCCCGCCACCAGTCCCTCATCGTGACTTAGAAGGATAATTAGTCAGGTAACAATTCCACTGTTGAAAAGCCTGTGAGGCTGGGATCAAACCAACTCAGCACTGCAGGCAACTGTCATGAGATAAAAAGATAAGATGAATGAGTTTGTATTGCACTTGGAATGCACAGAGCCCAATATAGATGTAAAATACTGTTACTAAACGCACTGAGGGCTCTATCGTAAGGAGACTTCCTGCAAAAGCATCTCAATGGATAAACTCCAGACAGGTCACAGAGATAAATCATGTCGGTAAAGCAGTACTGGTTCCTGGGCTGCACCCTGCTCTCCTGTAACAATGTCCCCTGGGCAAGGTTTATACCTGTGTGCCGTGGCCATAGCAACCCTGGTGATGACAAATACAAGAGCTCCCTTGTGCCAGGTTGGTGAAGCTCGGAGAAGCAGTCTCTGGGTTTCCATCACAGCTGGGTGCTGGGTTGTGATCTTCTGGCAGTGTCAGAGATCTTGGGGGCTGCCCAGTGGAGAGGTTCAGGGTAGTCAGTGGGATGAGAGAGATGCTGGACCCATCCAAACACTCAACCACACAGCAGAAGGAGATACATAAGTCCACCAAAACATTCCTGAGCCCTTTGGTGGCTCATTTCTTGCATGGTGCCCTCCTACCCCTCGGAGGCCTGCTTTGCTCTGGTCACCAAGGTGAAGCAGATGCTGGAGCAGATCCATGGATCCAGGATCCAACCTGCTCTGAGGCTGAACACCCACTCGTGGGCAGCATGCTACGCCCAGCACTTTGCTGGCTGAGTTGCTGTGTGTACAAACTTTCCCAGGATCATCTGGACAGCTTTTCCCATCCCCTCAAGCACAAAGCTTGTAATTGGGAACAGTGCCACTAGGACAAGTTTCTGGTCAGGTGACTTACATCTAGCACTGCAGTTGTTTGTTCTGACAGAGCCACTACAGGTTCTCTCCCAGAGCAAGTTTAGCTGATGATTCAGACATGTAAAGGCAGAAGCAAAAGGATTACTTATGGATGATGCTGGGATCAATCACATACCCGAAGTGCAATTCAGAATTCAGCTTTGTTAAGGAATGAGTCCAGAGCAGGGACACCAAGGGAATCAGAGGGATGGAGCAGCTCTGCTGTGAGGAAAGGCTGAGAGAACTGGGATTGTTCAGCCTCAGGGTGACCCACCTGTGGCTTTCCTGAAGGGAACCTACTGGAAAGATGGAGAGAGACTCTTGACAAGGGCCTGGAATGACAGGACAAGGGGGAATGATTTCCCATTGAGAGAGAGGAGGTCTAAATTGGATATTAGGAAGAAATTCTTCCCCGTCAAGGTGGGGAGGTCTTGGCACAGATTGCCCAGAGAAGCTGTGGCTGCCCCGTCCCTGGAAATGTCCAAGGACAGACTGGATGGGGCTCTGAGCAACCTGGGATAGTGGAAAGTGTCCCTACCCACAGCAGGGAGTTGGAACGGAATCATCTTTTAAGGTCCCTTCCAATCCAGCCCATTCCATGATGCTGTAATTCTTTTACATTGTGCTTTTAGAGTTCCCTTTCTTTCACATCATGAGAAGTTCTCACCAGAGTATCTGACACATCATACTTCTTTTCTGAGATGCAGAGACAAAAAGGAAGGCTGGCTGGCAGCTACTATAAAGTCATTGGGGTGGGTTTCTAGTGCCAGGCTTGTTCCTTTGTAACCCTTTGACACACCCTGTTGCTGTGGTGCTGTAAATGAGTACCAGGCTAATTGAGAACACAGGCCTAAAAATAGATGTGTCTGGGAAGTGATGATTTTCTCACAGAAACATCAGGTTTTTATAAAAACCTCTAAAAACATGGAAGTTTTAAGTATAATGCAAAAAGGTTTTGGGTTACCAAGCTTAGGCTTTATATTCTTCTTTTTGACCAACACTGAAGATTTTTGTTGGGATTTCTTTTTAACAAAAAATATTGGTTCCTTAAAGAAAACCACAGCTACTGCCAAAATAATTTAAAAAATTATTAAGATGCTAGACTCAGCTTACTTTTTTTCCCCTCTTAATCTGCTTTCTTCCTTCTTGCATTTTTCTATTTTCTGTCCTATCCTTGTCATGTGCAGCCCACTGGGTGGTACTTACATGGTAACCAGTCCTGCTTAGGGAAACCAGTGCTTTCATCTTCATCAGTTCTTCCCTCTCTGGTTTTTCTCTTCGTCCTTATTTGTTTTTCTGTCCATTTATATTTATGAGACGTTGTCTTTCCTTTATCTTTTCCATATCATATTCATCCCCTCCCTTTTTTGTCCAGCAGTTAGATATCTCTAATAATCTTTGTTCCTTCCTGCTTCCATCTTAAATTCTTTCTGGCACCTTTAATATTTGTGCTTTCATTTCTTCGTCTTCTCTCTGGATATTAATGTGTGTTGGCAATCTTCCCCACCTGTATGTCTGAATAGCACATACTCCATAGGGATTTTAAAAAAATAAGCATTTTTTTAATCACAATACTACAAGAGCTCAAAAAGTAAATATTATTCTATTAATTTTATATGTGGGAAAAACTAAAGGCAGAAATATTGATAAATTGATTAATTCTTCAATAGATCTGATATTTCTTTCATCTTATCCTGTGGTCAGGACTTCTGCAGGCTTCAACTCTACTTTATTCTTCATCTTCCATCACTTGAAACTTTCCCATAAACTTTTTGATGTGGACATCACCAGGCAGCAGCAGAAGAAGCATTGGGCCTGAGGGAAGCTGGGTAAGAAAGAGCAACTTGCAGCATCCGAGGTCACTGCTTGTGGCCATACAGTGAGAAATACAGAAAATACAGTTGTGAACATCAAGGAAACTTCATTCCACAGAACCACAGAGCCACTGGATGGCTCAGGTTGGAAGGGACCACAGAGGGTCATCTGGTCCCATCTCCCTGTTCCAGCAGGGCCAAGCCAGAGCACAGGGCACAGGATTGTGTCCAGATGGTTCTGGAATATCCCCAGTGAGGAGACTCCACACCCTCTCTGGACAATCCGTTCAGTCCTCGGTCACTGCCCAGGACAGAAGTTCTGCCTCATGTCAGTGGAACTTCCTGGGATCAGTCCCTGCCCGTTCCTCTGGGACCACTGCTGGCCCCCCAGAGCAGAGCCTGGGCCCTGCTGGGAGCCCTCCCTGCACACAGGGACACCCAGGGCTGAGGGCCCCTCTCAGCTGGGGCTCCTCTCGAGGCTGGACAGCCCCAGCTCCCTCAGCCTTTCCCTGGCAGAGATGCTCCAGGCCCTAAATCATCTCCGCAGCCTCTGCTGGCCCTGCTCCAGGAGCTCCCTGTGCCTCCTGTGCTGAGGATCCCAGGACTGGACACAGCACTCCAGATGTGCCTCCCAGGGCTGGGCAGAGGGGCAGGATCACTCCCTGACCTGCTGGCACTGCTCTTCCCAGTGCACCCCAGGATTCCAGTGGCCTTCTTGTTCCCCAGGGTACTGCTGGCTCATGGAGAGCCTGTTGTCCACCAGGACCCCCAGGTCCTTCTCAGCAGAGCTGCTGGTCAGCAGGTCACCCCCAGGCTGTGCTGGTGCATGGGGCTATTCCTCCTCAGGTGCAGAATCCTGCATTTGCCCTTGTTGAACTTCAGATACATTCCTCCTTGGAGACATGGAAAGATACAAGTTATACAGGTTCAAGTGTGCAGGTCATCCTTCACAAATGGCAGGATGAGCTGGGCTGCTGGGAGAAAAAGCATCCTGCCCCTGAGAGGAGAAAAAAAGAATGGGTTAACAGACACAGAACATTTTCATTTGGGTTGCTCAGTGGTTGGAGGCTGAGTTTCAGATTCACTAACCTGGGTGTTTTTCACATGAGTTTGGGTTTCAGAATGAAAGCTGACATAGTGGTTGCAGGCGTGCGAGAAGAGAGGAGAAGTTTGCTCCTCCTCCAGGGTGGGAAGGATTAGTACTTGAAGACTTCAAATTACTTACATGTGCACGATGTGTGTCAGTGGAGGATTTTTTTAATCATAAAACTAAAGTATGTATTTGGGTCCAGTCTATTGGGCTTGCAAGTACAACAGATCTAGGAAGTTCTGTTTCTGCAGAGGAGAGAAATCTGATAAAACTTGGAATGTACTTCCAAGCAAAGTTTACTAATTTTGAGAGGCCTCTGCAATTATATTTTGTGTTAGGATCATGTGTTAATTATAGATGATCTATTTCTAGTGGAAGTTCCCTTCTCAGCACCCCAAGATGAGTTCAGTGTAGTTTCTAGGAAAAGAGACAGACTAAGCACAGTCCAGATCAAGCATAGCATGGGTTTTGTGCTTTTTCTCATCTTTTCTGGGAAGTTCAGGCATTTCCAGAGGAGGTGGGTGGGAGACAGTAACATTCCTCAGGCTGTTCAGTCCTGCGCTCACAGGGCATGAGCTTGGCCTCAACAATCTGTCCCAAGCACCCAGGCCATGTTTGTGGAGGCCCCAGAGAGCAGAGTGAACTCTCCTTGAGGTGGCCATGGTGTCCATCCCATAAATCCCACAGCAGACCCCCTAAACACGGTTCTCCTGTGGGTCATCTGGACATGTTGACTCTGCCAAGGCTTTGTTCTGTGCCACCCTTACTGCTTGGGGCTCAGCCCTGTCAGCTCCCATCTGCTGCGCAGGTTTGGGCTTGAGTGGATCACCAGGAGAAGGAGGCAAAGCTGGAGGAGGCTGGGCTGGTGACTCAGTGGGCAGAATTCTTCCCTCTGAGTCAGGGCTGAGTCAAGGGGTGCTAAGGGGGACTGTGCTGCTCCTGCTACGGGGTTTGGGACACAACTGAGAAACCAAACTCCCAACCACTGATCTGTTCAAGAACATCTGTGGTCCTTCCTCAGCAGCAGTGGCATTTACCCACCATCTTGACCACATTCCAGTGTGAAAAATGTATTTCACTCATCTCCAGCTCCCTCTGTTACCCCAGTGAAACACTTCATTCTTCACTGCTGCAGCACAATGCATCAGTAAGGATTTGCACTATTTCATGGGGCCTTTTGGCTTTAACATTGGTCAAAATGGCTTGCACACACATTGCAAAACTTTTTTTTCCATATGCCTCTTTTATGCATATCAAGGGATATCCTGCTCATCCTGCTCACAAATGCACAGTACTTCCACAGCTGTTGATCAAGAATCTGCATAGGTAAAGAGAGCATCACATGTCTCACAGCCTAGTTTATCTTCAGGCAAATAATACCAAGGGGGTAGCTATTGATTCAATAATGCAAAGTCCTTTTACACCATCAGTTCTCAGTGAACTGAGAGTGAACTGAGTGAACTCAGTGAACTGAGTGAAGTGCAAGTATTAGTGTCACTGAGGCAACAACCTTCTGCACAGATGGCTTCTCCTGGTCTCAGAAGGTCCAGACTCTTCGCCATATCCTCTTCCTATTCCATCCACAGCAACAGTGATTTTTGAAGGCAACCAACTCTGCAAAGTTTGTGCTTCAGCCCACTTTGGAATCACAGAATATCCATAACTGGAAGGGACTCCCAAGGATTATGCAGTCCAACTCCTGGTCCTACATAGACACCCCAACAATCCCACCCTGTGCATCCCTGAGAATGCTGTGTGCACCTGGAGCTCTGGCAGCCTTGGGGCTGTGACCTTTCCCTGAGCCTCTTCAGTGCCCCAGCACCCTCTGGGGGAAGAACCTTTTCCTGATATCCACCCTGACCCTCCCCTGACACAGCTCCAGCTGTTCCCTCAGGTCCTGTCCCTGGTCACACAGAGCAGAGCTCAGGGCCTGCCTTTCCTCTTCCCCTCTTGAGGAAGCTGCAGAACTGCTGTGAGCTCTGACCTCAGTCTCCTCCAGCTTGAACAGACCAAATGCCTTCAGCTGCTCCTTGTGTGGCTTCACCTCCAGAACCTTCAGGATCTTCGCAGCCCTCTCTTGGACAATCTCTAATAACTTTGTGTTTTTCTTATATTGAAGTGCCCCAAACTGCCCCAGCACTCACTTGGTCCCCGCTTTGCTCACTTGCCATGGCTGACATGCCTCAGTTTATGCCTCCCAGCGATGGAGGCTGTGTGCCAGCATTGAGACACACATGCTGTCCGATACTTGCTTCGTTTGATATGTGATGACAGCTCTTTATAGGTGTCTGAGAAAAACAAATGAATGAAGAAGCAGTTCCTGGTGGCCTCTGCCAGCTGTTGACAGTACCAAATAATTTGCTTTTCCTGAAACAGACCTGATACCTCTTGTGGATGATGTGGCGTGTAGGTGTTGTGTCAATCAATAAAAATTAAAAGTTGCTGAAGGGCAGGAACAGCAGCTGTGAGATTTCTTACTGCTTTTCATTCACAGGGAAATGGTATCAGACTCTGCTTAGTGGCTTGTGTGATTTACTGTCACATTTATCTCACATGCTCCAGCAAGGACTTGCACAAGCTGATTTTAGACCCCAGCTTTAAAAGGTGGAAGACAAATGGTTCATCCATAAAAACTTACTTTTGAAACCTTGTTTAGCATCTAAGCTTTTTCCAGAGCAGCTGGTTTGGATCCCTTTACGTGCAGGAAGCAATGCACACCAACCATGGGATGTCCCAGGTGCTTCTACAGAAATGGCTCTTGGAAAACACCTCTGGTGCTAAGTAAGCAAGAAGAGAGTAAAAGGACATTGCCCAACATCAGTGTTCCTGTGTCAAACACATCAGCAAATGCCCTTATGCCTGAAAACAACCAAACAGATAAAATAAGTGTTACTAGGATAAAGAAAAAAAAAAAGAGAGTTTCTTTTTTGTTTGAAATCTCTTTACCATGACATCTGATTAAAATGTTTCTGTTGAAATTGTTCTTCGGCAGGAAAAGTTGTTTCGGACAGAGCACATCTCACAGAAGAGTGGATTCACTGAGGAAGATCATCTTGCTACAGAATGTTTAGACATTTCACTGGAAAGCAGAAATGCCTCTGACAAAAGGAGAGATGCTGTGCTATGTGTTAACCCGATGCTATACACAAGGAATGCTGCTGGAGAGCCCTGGAGGTGACACCCCAATGTGTCTGGCATTGCCCTGTTCCTTTGTCTTTACAATAAGTTCTCTAAAGCCTCCATGTGTCACCAGCCTAATGAGAATCCACAAACAGCACAGGGTGGAGAACGGGCACATGAGGCACCCAGAATTACACTCTTATAATGTGGCATATCCGTTTTGTTCCATATTTCATTTATTGGGCAATGTAGCTGAGGCTTTGGCCTTCAGTCAAAAACAAGTATTTTCCCAAGGAGAGAAATTGGATGAGGAATTAAAGAAACTCCACCAAGTGACTAAAACACCTCCCAAGCACCATTTTCCACTATTCATATTTGGAAGAATTAAATGCGGTTTTAGTGCAAGGAATAACTGTACGCTAGCCCTAGGGTTATGAACTGGATAAGCTATTAGGAATTTTCCATTTCTGACTGACTGTGATCTCACATCAGTGTAACTCTGCTCACTTCAGTGGAATTACTTCAGAATTACTCTGATGGGAAAGCAGAACGAGGTCCTGTGATTCTATAACTATTTCTACTAAGCTGTTCGCATATGCCTGAGAGAACCACCTTTTAAGAAAATACAGTGGAATTTAGAGCCCCTTTTTCATCAGTTCATTTAATCAGTTTACTTTGGTCTACTGATCACTTCTGCTGCTTTGCAAGTGTTTGTCCTTGTAAGTGAGGTCAGTTTTATAGGGAAGGAAAATACCCTTTATAAGTCCAGATGGTATCATTAGAAGAAACAGACAAGTTGGGCACCTCTACAATTTTTTCCTTTTCATCTTTCTGAAGACAAATTTTAACAGTAATTAAGCATTTATTGTTCTATGTTATAGTTTATAAGAAATTACAGATCGTTGTTGTAAGACCCTAAGATCTTGATTTCTTTTGCTTCTGTCAGTAGGAAATTACTGCTGACCTGTCTGGCAGGTCCTTGAAGGTTTGTAGAAACACTGCAAGATCCTCATTACCACATGACATACAATTTCCATCCAACTAGAATCATAGAAATATAGAATATTCTGAATTGGAGGAGACTCACAAGGATCATTGAGTCTGACTCCAGGGGAATAAGAATAGCAACATGCCGGTGTTTTATGAAGGAGCACCTTGAGTTCCGTGTCCTGGAATGGGATCACAAAATGTGGAGCTGTTCAACAGGGAAGTGGATTTTGGTGCTTACTTGGCTACACTGTGAGTCCGAGAAGACTGGGCAGAAAGGGTGGGAAGGGCTGAAGGTCCTTCTCACCATCTCCATCCTGCATGGAATATCCAGCATATGCATGAATAGCAGGATCTGAGCAATAAATTCAGAAGGTGACAGAATAATTGAGGTTCATAGACATCTGTGAAGTCCAAAGCCCCACACAGAGCCAAGATAATTTCTGTCTTAAAAAATAAATTCAGGGTCTTCTCTAGCTAATTTCTGAGTGCCCCAATATTGATAAGTATTGGTATGTCTATTTTAAACTAATAGAGAATAGGTTTAGATTGGATAGGAGGAAGAAATTCTTCGCTGTGAGGGTAGTGAGGCCCTGGAACTGGTTGTCCAGAGAAGCTGTGGCTGCCTCATCCCTGCAAGTGTCCAAGGCCAGGCCGGATGGGGCTCTGAGCAAGCTGGGATAGTGGAAGGTGTCCCTGCCCATGGCAGTGGGGTGGCAACAGGACGATCTTTAGGGTCCCTTCCAACCCAGGCTATTCCATGATTCTATAATATGCCTGTAGGCACAGGACCAGTCTTCTATAATGTATCAAAATAAAGATGGGTTTGAGGGCTGGGATCAGATGTATTTCAGGGTTGGAATAAGACTTCAAGTGGATTTAAGCTTCACGGATTTTGGAGAAGAATAGTTTAACCAGCCTAATTCCATAGGGCTGAATCCAGCAGTTATCAATATCCCCAGAGGAAAAGAAGTAGCTTCTGCAGTCTTTTGATTAACTGAGCATAAAATGAGCCTTCCTCCCCTTACTGTTTTAATTAGATATGAATGAACCAGTTCAAACCACATAAGAATTGACTCCTGACTCCTCTGCATGTAAATTAACCACTAGGTCATAGTTTTATTTTTTTCCCTGAGAAAACCAATTTTCCCAGAAGGGGGGGGTGGCATTTAGAAGTACTCCCACTGTATCTTCCTCCATCCCAGAGCTTTCTTACACATGGCTGTTCAAGTGATAGGAAGACTAAAGCCAGGTTAGGTCTATGGAAGGTGTCCCTGCTCATGGCAGGGGGTTGGAATGAGATGATCTTTAAGGTCCCTTCCAAACCAGGCCATTCCATGATGTGGTTGAACAACCAGGAGCCATGACCCCAGCTGTTTGGTCAGCAAGCACTGGCACATGTCAATGCTTAGGTGGTCGAGATTACAGCTGCAAAGGGAAGGAGAGTAGGTTTACACGTGTGGGCTGTTTGTCAGCCTGGAGGCAATGTAGGGTGGTTTTTTGGGGGGGTTATTGTAGGGGAAAGCCGCGGGTCGGGCGGCTGCGGTAGCGCGGGCACCGCTGCCCTCTGCTGGGTACCGTCCCGCCGGGCACTGCCTCCCGCTGCATCCTCACGAATGACGGGAACCGGCACCGTCCCTGCTCCCTGAGCTCTGCCACAGCCTCAGCCAGCCGAACACCGCTTTGTGTGTCTCCAGTCCAGGGGCAGAGCAGCGGGGAACACCTCCTGCAGGGATGGAAGGGCTTATCGAGAGGGTTGAGAGTGAGCTTCCATCACACTCGGTTGCAATCAGCTGTGTCCTGCTGTTAATCCCAGAGCACCCTCTGGGATGGCAATGCAGTTTTGCTTCTTCCTTATGGAGTGAAGAAAGCGTGGATGTGTGCATTTGCTGAGGAGGTGCAGTTGCAGTGCAAGCTTCTCCATCCCATGGCTATCCTTCCTAGAAGCCTGTCTCAGATTAAAGTGATCTGGGGGCTCTCAACAACAGCAGCTGAACATGGGCCAGCTGTGCCCAGGTGGGCAAGAAGGCACATGGGCTGAGTCAGCAATGGTGTGGACAGCAGTGACTGTCCCCCTGCCCTGGGCACTGGTGAGGCCACATCTCAAATCCTGTCTCCTGTTCTGGGCCCCTCATGACAAGGATATTGAGGGGCTGGAGAGTGTCCAGAGAAGGGAATGGAGGTGGGAAAGGGTCTGGAGAGTCAGTTATATGAGCAGCAGCTGAGGGAGCTGTGTGGGCTCAGCCTGGAGAAAAGAAGGCTCAGAGGGGACCTTCTGGCTCTCCCCAACTCCCTGACAGGAGGGTGCAGCCTGGGGGGATTTGGCTCTGCTCCCAGGGAGCAAGGGACAGGACAAGGGGAAATGGTTTCAAGCTGTGCCAGGGGAGGTTCAGGCTGGGTATCAGGAAAAATGTCTTCACTGAGAGGGGTGTCAAGCATTAAAACAGGCTGCCCAGGGAGGTGGTGGAGTCACCATCCCTGGAGGCATTCAAGACTCAGAGCTCTAATCTGGTTGACACAGTAGTAATTGGTCACAGGTTGTACTCAAAGACCTTGGAAGATCTTTTTCAGCCTAAATGATTCTGTGAACGCTCTCTCTGTCTCGCTGCCTCTTGCAGTGACAATATGTATCCATGAACCCAGTCCCTCTGCATTTTGGCTGGCTATAGAAAACTGTGTGGGTTTATTTCTCCTTTGGCAAGTCCCAAAGAAAGCCTCACCCGTGAGCTTTAAAATCATGCAAAACTCATAATCGAAGGACAATTTTCAAAGTCTCAGCCTTTTAGATAAACCTGTCCAAGCCTGTTCACTTAATTAATGAACAAAGATGCAGGAGATGCAGAGCCATGAAATGAAATGTGAAAACCAAATTCAGCCTAGCTGGGGAGTCAGATACGTATAGGGAACTGAAAGTTGCTCTGCAAGGGGTAGTTCTGAGAGTGTACAGGAGTCTGATAGAGGTCAGAGTTGGACTGCTGTTGAAATTGGTTTTATCTGTATCTGTAAAGAGGTGGGGGGGGGGGATTAAAGAGTACTGCAAGGCTCTTATGGTACAGAATGGAAATATAGGGGTAGATTATGCTGCTGAAACTCCTGCAAGAAATTGCTAGCTGACATGAGTAAGAAGATCAAAATGTTGGCATATTATACAACTGCACTGTGGTGGGAATGGACAGACAGTACAGAGGGAACTGGAAATACTGCTCAGCAAAAATTAGATTCTCAAACATCTGGGAGAAAATAATGAGAAATTGAACTACTCAGCAGGAGGGTGGAATTTGGAAAACATTCAGTGCTGAGACTCCAGGGTGATAAGGGCATAATAGACACAGAGTCATAGAATGGTTTGAGTTGGAAATGATCTTAAAGATTGCCCAGTTCTAACCCCTGCCATGGGCAGGGACACCTTCCACTATCCCAGGTTGCTCAGAGCCCCATCCAGCCTGGCCTTGGACATTTTCACGAACAGGGCAGCCACAGCTTCTCTGGACAACCTGTGCCAGGGCCTCAGCACCCTCACAGAGAACATTTTCTTCTCTATATCTAAACTAAACCTACTTTGAATGAAGCCATTCCCCCTTGTCCTGTCACTCCAGGCCCTTGTCAAGAGTCTCTCTCAGTCTTTCCTGTGGGCTCCTTTCAGGCACTGGAAGGCCACAATGAGGTCACCCCAAAGCCTTCTCCTCTCCAGGCTGAACAATCCCAATCCTCTCAGCTTTTCATCACAGCAGAGCTGCTCCATCCCTCATGAGGGTCTTTCATAGCCCCTAGGATGACAGCCAGCTTATATATGGATCAGCTGCAGCCTTCAGAGGCATCTGAAGGCCTGCCCTGCTATTACATCACAGCATTTCCCCCCAAAAAGTGGGATACTACGTCTCAGTTCATCCAGAGGGAAAATAAGGCATGGAAAGGTTAGGTGACTTGCTTTATATTGCGCAACCAGGAATGGAAATAGCTCTCAGATTATTTATTCTTAACAGCAGCCAGCCCAGGGAACCTCTACTTGGTTCTCAAGGGATTCCTTCCTCCTGGAAAGGCTTTCATTTCCACTAAAAGCAGGGAGGCTGGGTGGGAACAACCCGGGGGAATGCCGTGCATTGTTCACATGCTTGCAGCAGTGTGGAATGTGAAGGCTGAGGAGCAGGAGGCAGCAGTGCCTGGCCAGGAGAGCAGGAGCAGTTCAGGTGGCCCTGGCAGGGATTCATATAGCAAGCCAAGGGTGACTCAACAGTCGGGAGGGACTCAGCCAGGCTGTGCTGGACCTTGTGGCCAACTGGTGGGGAACAGTGTCATGTCCTTATGTCACCTCAGTGTGGCTGAGTAAAGAGCAGACATGGCTACTTAAATCCTAAACCTCCCCAAATTCATGGCAAACCTGAATTCAGGAAACCTGAAACCCAACTCAGCAAACTAGCGACTTTTGTGCATAGGGCAAGACCTGTATCAACTGCATATGAACTACAGTTTGGGGCTCAGCCACACTAAAGGCACGGGGGCAGAAAGGCTAATTAAGATGTTTAATTAAGGTGGTCTTGGTGAATTTTGGGAATGAATGTTAGGACATGTTTTCTGGGATTTCAGTGAGCAAATTTAAGTGTTCAAGAGATCCCTATCGGTCTTCAGTAGGGTTTACAGCAATCATTTAACCCTATTGGGTGTCACTTTTCTTAACTACAAAGTGTGAAAAATGAACCTCTTAGAAACTATTTTGAGTTGTGAAGGGCAAAACTAGGTGTGGGCCAAGGAATTAAGAAGTGGAACTGTTAAGGAAAGGATCAGGAAATTCCTCCTAGCAGTGAGGTCTGAAAGTATAGCTGGATCTCAAGGGAGACATGAATCCCATGTCACTTGGGTGAGTGAGGAGTGCATGGTCCTTTCCTGTCTTGTTCCCAAGGGAGTGGGGCTTGTCTCCTCAATCTAAAGAAGCCTTTCCATCTCTAATTTCCCCTTCCTTTGTTTGAATAGGTTATCTGATATAATTACACAACATTCAAGAGCAGGAGTGCAGGAAGAAGTGATAAAATCAAGAATAGCTTTAATGAGGCCAGAAAAGGAAAAAAAAGGGAGTCAACTCAGGGGAACTTCAAGGTCCTTTTGGTGCTATTCAAGGCAATAAACGGGAATACTGCTAAAACAGGAGAAGCTGGGTGGAGTCAGAAGTTTGATTTGGAACTAGCAGAACATTCAGTGGCTTCAGCAGGCAGCCTTCAAGTTAGATGGTGTCAGGAACACCCAGAGGAATTTGGGTAAGCAAACATCCAGGTGTGCAGACATGCACCTCTGCCTGCTGTAGAGTGATGTGTCTGTTGCAGGGGGAGGGACTGAGGGAGGGACACAGATAAGGAACGATGGATGGCCACAGAGGAACGGCCACATCCACACAGAGGTCTGGCCAAGACTGATGCTGGCCAGGGAGGGTTGGGGTGGCTGAGGAACACACATTTGTACATAAAGCATCAATTTGCTGCATTCACTTGTATTAACTTATCAGTTAAAATTAAAGCTGATACAAAGATGGGAAAGAAGGGGAATTTCATCTCCTATGAAGAGTGTATGTTAATATCCAGTTATTCCAGAGGAAGGTGAAGGATCCCATTGCCTGCTAGACAGAAATTTTGATTTACACAGTAGTTCAAGGGCACTGGAGGCAGCCATTCAATTCAGCAATTCAATTTCCAACACAAGGTAATGCAATCAGCCCACTCAAGATACCCCCAAGCCTAATGGGAAAACAGCACAACCAAACATGTTGCCACCACAGCTCCTAAATTAATGCAGAGATAATTCATGTTCTCAGGTGTTCATGTGGGCAGGGCTGGGGGAAAACAGGGTATCTAACACCAATGGATGTTCTTACATTCTATTTATGACATAATTTACTATAATTCACTAAGAGTGTCTACGTAGTGTGTCACAGCTGTATTCATAGCTGGTATTATTCTGACACAAATGTCTCCCTGAAATTTAGATGCATTTCTCCATCAGCTTTTGGGTGATGATAAGGAAACCTAGACCTTTCCTGCAGAGATAAATGCTGTAATTCCATTCTGGATGTTCCCATTGCTCTATTCCTGCCTCACACTTTTACCTGCCTTTACTAGGATAAGTAACAAGATCAGCAAGTTAGGAGTCAGTACCAGCATCAGGACCTGAATTCTCCACAACTCACTTCTTGAGGTGAAATCACTTCCTTGTTCCTTTTTATCTCCCTGGTTAAAACAGGAATAATTTTTGCATCAGGTTACAGAGTTCATGGTCCTTCCTGTATTTTTCTTAGCTATTCCTATTAATCTAAATTATTGTTGCAGCTTAGGCCTCACAGGTGAGTTACTGTTATTTCCAGGCAGAATAAGCAAAAAATAAGGAAAAAAGAAAATAAATATGTATACCTTTTACCTCTGTAGAATATCAGGGCAAGCATCTGTTTCGAAAACAAGGATAGTGTTTAATTTAGAGTGAGTGCATGGACATCAGAGTGCTGCATAACTACTGTCAAAATAGGTGTTAAACAAAGATTTTTCTTGCCATTATTTTCCCTGTGACTAGAAAATAAGTAAAGGATAATATCCATGAAATAAACTCCAGTTATCACAGTTGTACGGTTTTCCTCTGTTCAGCAACTACAATATTTTTGCTCAGATTTTTTCTGTTCCAATTAAAAACATTTGAAGCTATTCTTCTATAAACCTAAGAAAGGTCTAACGAAGCCACTGCCATTCCCTGCTATCCTACATAACAGGCTAGGTGTAAACTTCTTAATTAGTATTTCGGTTCTGGAACTAACTGCAAAAAAGCAGCCACAGTTCTTAAAAATATTATCAAAGCTTGGGGAAAAAGGAAAGCATTTGGCTCACATCACTGTTAGTGACAATAATCAATGCCCAGACAAGCACAGCTTCAAAAAATATGTCAAGAACTCACTTTATATTTTAAACAGACCATGAAGACATTCAAATTCTTCATCTGGAAGAGAAAAAAGAGGAGGGGGAGATGGCGGGAGGGAGAGATTTCCTTCCACCAGGCAGCGAGAGATCACTTCACGCTTCCCTTTGGTAGGTTAGAGGGGAATTGTAAAGCCATCCCATGTGAACAGATGGAGGCAAAGGATCTCAGCTTTCACGGGAGTGGGTTAAAGATCCGACGCCTGGGACGGTGGGTGAGACAGGGCCCAGCAGCAGGGGCTTTCTGCCCCGTGACAGTCAGACGTCTCCAGGGCCCGCTGGGGTGGCAGCAATCTTTGGGGAGCACCTCGGCAGGTTCTCAGCAGCCCGGCACCAGCTAAGCCCCAGACTTGTATAGGCACTTCACATTTAGGAGCATGTCTAATCCAATCAGGGGCAGATTGAAAGCTATCCGTGTACCTCCCAGATAGCATATTCTTGTCGGCTTGAAAGCAACCCTCTCCTCCTCAGCCTTCCCCCCTGTCTCCCTATCAGTCTGTGCAAGCAGCGGCCTCCCCCCTTGGGCACACGGAGCTAATCCTATTTACTCAGCCCATCAATTTAACAGCTTTAATATTCGAATGGGTTCGATGGATGCAGCTGAAAGGTTTGCAGCAGCCAGGGAGGGGGGAGAGGCTGTGGTGAGCAGTGGGAGGCAGCCTTCCCATGCTGCCCGAAGCAAAAAAAAGTCATTCAAAACCATGAAGGCTGAGGCATGTCTTATGCCCACTCACACAAACACACAAAGCAGACAACATATGTGCAGCCCATTACACACCCCAGCAGTGTCACTTTGGCATGCCACAGGCCCAGGTTCTGCTGCCTCGTCATTGCTCTGGTCCCTTTCGCAGAGCTGGTGCTGGGGCTGGCAGGAGTGCCGCGGTCCGGTGGGATTGAGCCTGTGTTAGCATGAGGTCTCTGTCTTAAACTGGAAGGTGTGCATGGAAGGACAGACACAGGAACAAACACAGAAGGTGCCAAGCACCCCCTAATGAGAGTGGTGACCCTGAGAGCCTCCTGCTCACACGCAGGCAGTTGCGGAGGAGCTCAGTCTGATTCTGCTTTATGCTTAGCTGTTTCGCAGCTCTCTGTTTATAAATTCCTGAACTGAAATTCCTCCCTTTATCTGTCCTGGGCATCCTTTAGCATCCTTCAGCTATACCTTCTGTGCTCTGGCTATAGATTAGAGCAATCCTGAGGAGGCAGGTCTTTTTAGGAGGATTCAAGAATGCAGTCAGTGCTCCCAGCCTCTTGTCATTGCTCCAAGTGATCATGGACTTCAGAAAGAACCAGCACCCACCTCTGAAACCCCTGTGGAGTCTGTGTGCCCCTCCTCCAGCACTTGGGTCTTTACTAATCATTTTATTCCAAATGTGGAACAGCTCTTGGTTTGTGGTTTAACTCACGTGCATGAGTCACACCTGAATTCCTCTCCTCACTACTGAAGTTAAATAGAATTGGTGTGGCTGTTGCCTTTCAGGGTATTACAGACTTTGATGTGCAAAGGACATAGATCTGTCTGATATTTCGACCTGGCACATTTTTTACATTTAATCTCCTCTTTATTTATCTGTTTAGTTCTTGAACTAAGTGTGGTTTTGGTTGTGGGTTTTTTTTTTTTTTCAATTTGCTTTTGCTGCTTGTGCTAGAGATCATGTGTTCTAACAAAAATCTCAAGTTTTCTAGTGCCAGCAGGCATCCAATTTGAGGATTTTCTGTGAGTATCCAGACTTGGAATCTGCTCCTAAGTCAAGCAGACACATTGCCATCATTCTGAATTAAGGCTGAAATGGAATAAAAAGAGGAAGAGCAGTGAATGCCTCCTTCAGTCATTCCTGTTCTCAAGACCCAAAGGTACTTCTCTAAAAGAAATCCCAGTGTTTTGATCTGGTGGACAACACCCTTTTTTTCCAGGATGAGAGCCCTTTGGGCAGTGACTTTACAATTTAAGAGCGCTATTCTAATAGCACTACAGAGTAAGTCAGATGAAGTGAAGGTCCTTAATTTGTCTGATTAGCAATGGGAGTTTATGGCAAAGGAGAGCACTCAGAGTGTGCACTTTACAGCTGCTGGCATGCTGTGAGCCTGACACACCCCAAGGAATCCAGAAAAAATTCTTGAAGCATGAGAATAATTTTCCCCCTAATTCTGCCTCCCCTTTTCCTCCAGGAGGGAGTTCCCAAGTGCTGTTTAGGGCTACATCTTGATTTCTCCATTGCCCTTTTAAGCAATATATGTCATCCCTGGATTTTGATGGAAACACAGACACTGTTGTTGCAGCAGATCTGTGCTCAGCCCAGTATCCTGGAGTTTGGGTCAGTTTTTTTTAATTTTACCCTCCTGTTTTGTTTCTTGGCATTAATTGCTCATAATGTCCTCCTGCTTGGTGCAGTAGGACCAAGTATTCTCTTGTTCTGAAAGCACGGGGATGGTTTTGGTAGAAGACTTAGCCAGTGCAGCTTCAATTAGTTGTGTCAGCTGTGGTGATAATCAACCATCAGGGGCAATGCACTGGGGAAAGGCTGAGAACTGCACATCAGAAGGTCTGAGGTGAGGAGGCAGAACATCCAGACCTGGGGGAGAATGATGTGTCTAGCACAGCTGGATGGGAGAGGACAGATGGGACTGCATGGAAAGTGGGAGCAGGATTCTGGACTCAGGATATTCAGAATGAAGGCAATAGCAAGAATGTGGTCTTCTCAGCTGAGATAAAATGACTTTTAGCTGGGAAGCCATTAGAAGTGATGGCACTCTCCTTCTTTCCTTTGCTCTGGCTGCTTGTGCCCACTGTGCTGTAGCTCTGTGGGATCTCAGGCTGTGAGAGGGTCAGGGGAATGGGAGAGCTAAACTGGCTGAAAACAAATAATTTACTATTCCAGGTTTATCTGTCAATGGATTGGGTCCCAGATCTGATACCCACACAGCTTTTCAAACAAGGATGCTGGCACAGGGGAGGGGATGTCATCTGCCAGAGAGATGGGGAGATCCACATCATTTCCAGCACTCCCTCCCTGGAAGCATCAGGCCAAAACAGCTGATGGATCACCATGAGGAGGCTGGCACCCACCCTGCTGCATGTGCTTAAAGAGGCTGCAAACAAGCAAAACAAACTTTAAAGCCTGAGCAGGCCTGGGCAAAACTGAGTAGTCACTTCCCTCCTTCAAGTGGCTACTCTTCAGAGACCGTGGGTTGCACAAGTCGTGGCAGAGCCCACGAGGAGGTCACACAGGCAGCCTGGGCAGAAGGAGCTGCAAACCGGGTCCAACCTCCTCATTTCTGCTCTGAGTATCAAGTCTGCACCCCCCAGCCGCTTCCCAAGAGGGACCAACACTAGTGCAAGCACACATGTTCCTGACTGGATAACTAAACTGGGCAGTGAAAGAATGCAAAAAGGAAAAAAAA
>VZDJ01000426.1:4212495-4273737 GCA_008694505.1 Cyanoderma ruficeps
AAAAAAAAAAAAGGATTATTAAAAAAATAAAATAAATTTAAAAAAAAAATACCAGCTTCCAGTTTTAAATGGAGTGATAGAAAGATGCATCCTAGCAGGCAAGATTAACAAAATAGGTTACAGGCAGAGAGATTTCATCAAAAAAGAGGAAACTCCTCACTCCTCAGAGTTTTATTTTTCAAATACTGGCTATGTGGCTTTACTGAATGGATACCGCAGGAGGTGAGCTAAATCCTCACCTGGAGAAATGGGAAAGCTCTCCCACCAATGGGGCTAAGGATTCATCCCAGCTGAGACCCGACCTGGTGTGCTGATGGCAAGAGACAAACTTTACATGAGTGTTCTGCTGCTGCTGCTTCTGTCTGAGCCCATGATCAACCCCTGTGTGGGGAGAGGTCAGGGGGCCATGGTCCTCTGAGGCCACACAAAGATTTCATCAGAAGTTCAACGCCAAGACACCTTCCCTAAACTGCATTCAGTCTCCCCTGCCCTGATCAGCTGCCTTTTGTTAGAAGTGTCGGCTTTCCCTGGGAGAGGCACTGTCACACTGGTGAACTGCCCTCCCTTTTTCACAGCATGCTGGGGTTTTTTTTCTCAGGAGCTTTGATGTGGAGCGGTAACGACCACATGTCCCACACTGCCCTGTCGCCCATCAGCTGCCGCTGAGGGTTTCAACACCTTGTGGGGTTTTATCCCCGCCAGTGGAGTTAATCCCTCTTCACTTCCATTTCCTTCCACCCCGACTTTGCTCTCCTCCGTGAATTTAGCTGGAGCCAGATCACACACACCCCCCCCCGCCTCCGGGCTCCCCTTCCCTGGAAGCAGGAACTGGAGTGACCCCGGCAAGCCCCAGGAGAAGAGAGACAATCAGCGAGCCCCCGGCGGCCGCCGTGGTTCTGCTGTCCCTGTGCGCCAGCACAAGCAGCAAATTCCAAGAAGATGCGATCATCAGCAGCTCTGTGAAGACAGGAAAGTGGTTACAAATGCTCTCTGCCTCAAAGAGAGAGAGAAGAAACCACAGTCTGGCTGCAGCTGCACCTCGTGCTTTCTGATAAATCTGCTGTTTAAAAACATTCACTGTGGTACCCCTGCATAGGTAGAGGTGAAAACAAACACACCGATGGATGCAAAGGGACTGCTTCATCTCCAGCCAACACAAACAAAGCCTACTTCCAGCGTGGATACAAAGTCCTCCTACAAAAGGGAACAGAGATAGAGGTTACTTCCTGTAAGTAAATGATAGAGGTTACTATCTGTAGAGCTGTCTACATTGTACATTCAGGGAGAGGAAAATTTGCTAGGGCATATGGGATGACCATCCACGTTGATGGTCTTTTAAATATTAAAGTCCTCAGTACTTCAAATACAGCATCTTCTTTAAACACTGATGCTACTCAGCAGGCAAATAGGTCTCATCATCATCATATTTTCCTCAGTGTTCTGGCTTAAGTTGTCTCTGTTTTGATAACGTGCTGAATATGCATCTGTTTCCCCGAAGAGGAGGGAACAAGTGTTCACATGCAACTCTATCATGACAGTAAATGGCAGAGTGAACAAAGTTTAAAGTTCTCTGAAATGTTTAGATACCAGTTCAATGGCCAGATTCTCCATACAGCCCAATGTCCACGTATGGTTCAGTTGGAAATTACTGGGTTGGTTGAGGTGCAAAGAGATGTAAAAAAGAAAATATTACTCATAAATCATAGAATGGTGTGGGTTGGAAGGAGCCTTAAAGACCATCTCATTCCAGCTTCCTGCCACAGGCAGGGATGCCTTCCACTATTTCAGGTTGCTCAAAGCCCCATCCAACCTGTCCTTGAACACTTATTGATGCCTTCCTAGCCAGTTTGGCCCAGCCTTCCATGCTGTTTTACCAGCTGGAGCTAAGTGTTCCCAGCACATTTCCATATCTCCCTGGTGAGTCCCTTGTTCCAGATGCTTTAGGGGAGGGCACATCCCTGAGCTTCTCTCTCACACTCCATTGCTGCAAAGCTGAATGGATCCGTTTCTGCCCCAGTCTGAAAAGGCCACAACAAAACATAGAATCTGGCCTCGATATTGATATCTTACATTCCTTATTTTCATTATCAAAAGGTTTTATTGAAGCCTTGAATTTGCCACAGTGTGTCTCCTTTCAAAATCTGCCAAGTTTGCTGTAGAAAAAACAGATAACATTACCTTGGTATTTGCGGTATTCCTTGTGCTGCGCTTCCCACTTCAGCAGAATACTGCTGAGGATGTTTAGGGAAAGGCTAAGATAAATGTTCCTCAATATCAAAATAAACAATAGAGGCTAATGTGCAGCTTGTATTTTTCATGCTCATATTGGATTCCAGTTTGAGTTTAAAGGGAGCTGCCCCAGAGCTTTCAGGCTGGGGCTCCCAAGTTCAGAAGGATCAAGGGGCAGAAGTGAGGACATACTCACGTACATGTGCACATGCAGATAAAAAAGTTTCTCTGGCTAAAGTCTCTCTTTTGGCATGGAAGCATGTTGCCAACACTCAGCAAATACTAAATAATAGCAACAGTACAAGAATTCTTCCACAGGATAATTCACCAGCCACAAAAATTACCATAACTATCCACCAGCCTCTGGTCTGGCAGAGTAAAAGGCAGAAGCTTAACTTACTGCACAAGAGGAAAAGAGAAGTTCTCCAGGGCAGTCCTTTAGAGGTCCAAAGGGATCGTGGTTTTCCTGCTTTGAACTGTGTGCAAAGGAAAGAGTGAAGTCCAGAGCCAATCCACTGAGCATTCAGGCCTAGAATTTGAAAAGGCCAGACACTGAATCTTTTGCTGTTTAGTCCCTCATGCCAGGCTCTTGCTCCCACACAAGCTGGGAGTGTCCAAGGCCAGGTGAGATGGGGTTCTGAGCAACCTGGGCTAATGGAAGATGTCCCTGCCTGTGGCAGGAGGTTGGAAAGAGATGATTTTTGAGGTCCCCTCCAACCCAAACCACTCTGTGATTCAATTTGTTGTATCAGATGTTGAATTTAATATAGCATCCTAGCAAAAACCACTTGGGGTGTGGCAGTCTAGGAGAATAAGATTAAGGCAAATGATAGGTATTTCAAGCCGAAATTCACCATTTCATAGCTAAATGAACAGACAAAACATAAAATGCTCTTTGTCTTTTCGAACGTATAACATGACCTGCTCTATGGCCTAATCCTGAAACTCCCACAGGATGCAATTTGATCCCTCAATTATCCTCCTCCTATTGAAAGGGCTTCTAAGAAGCACCTGATGTGAGACACTCTTGGTACAATCTGGAGCAAAAACAAAGAAGAAAGAGCTGCACAATTCTGGAGGCAGTGGTGCAAAACACAGCCATGCAAAACAGATTCTCATTTGATCTCTTTCTCAGAAGGCATTATCTCAGAAACATCTCGGTATGTTAAGGCACTGCCTCGATGGCATGTTACTCCTGCCGTGCCTGAAAGACTGACTTGCTGGAGCCTTCTTTGAGACATGTTTCATTCTGCTGTCAAATTTAAGTATTTGGATTCAGTTTCAGCTGTTGCCACTGCAATGTCCCCTGTGTCACCTGTGATCCTGCAGAAAAAGCAGGAGACAACAGTGGTAGTGGTGGTGCCCCAGCTCCACAGGACAAAACACTGCCTGGTTTCTCCTCTCACATGGAAATAACTCCACTGTTTTCAACAGAGTTGCCCTGTTAGCTCCAAGTCAGGTCTGTTGACCTTGCTGGGTCTGTCTTCTGCTGGTGTTGTTCCTGAGGTTACAGGATGGAGCAATGATGACCCCTATCTGTGCTTTCCTCTGTTATGGTGGACCTTTGAAATGTACCTAAAGCAAGTTTTGACATGGGAAAACCTGTTGTCTCCTAAGAAACTCCAGATAGATTTAGCTGCTGAAATCACTTTTAAAACCCCTTTGCTCTTTCCCTGCAATTGTCAGGAAAATCTCCACAATACCACTGGACATGGACACTTGAGGCCCCCCATGAAATGTCACTTGAGACCAGTGTTCCTTTGGGAATATCTGGCGGTAGCTTCTTACAGAGGCACCTGGCCTTTATTTTTCATCCCAGGCCCACTGACAGTGCATGAAGAAACCATTCCTGAGCTCCCAGGATTTCTGCTGAGACTGAGCACAGGCCTGAAGACAAAGTCCTAGGGATGCATGTGGCAGTTCTAGGTATTCTGGGTGAAAAACTCTTCTGTGGTGAGGCTGATGAGTAAGAGGATTCTGACATAACAGTTTTTCTAAGGTTTTACCCCTAAATAAATCTGAGGGAAACAGGTACAAAACCAGGCTTGCTGAATTGGCACAACCATGTCGAAAAGTGAGGAAATTACACATCCTGATTGTCCCAGCCATGGAAATGGGATAAAGGGAGGGCAGGGGATTTAATATTTTCCTAGATGAGGCAGAGTCTGTCCTCTTTCTTGCCTGGCAGATGAGGGGTTTTTTTACTGGTGGACCACAGTGTTATAGATAATCACAATGTAAACAACATTCTTTTAGTGCAGCTTTTGTCTCTTTTCTGTAGGATGGAAAGTCTTGTGAAATCAGTCTCCGTCATGCCAGGCACTGAAGAAAACACGTGTTAAAAAAGTGCCTGTTCCCAGGATTTCAGACTAAATAACACCAGACCAAAGGTGAGGGGGATGCAGAAGGCTGGGCAAGGGATTTGATGGAGTTCCTGCAGCAAGTCCATACCCAGGGTGGAACTGAGCCCAAACACCTCGCACCTTGCTTGTAACAATCAGGGTGAAGCTGCTCCCCAGCCCACCTTGCACTGATCAGGTTATGATTTTCCTGCCTACAGGTTTGTAAGACGTGAAAATTATGGCTTCATAAATAATATGATCCAATTTCTGTTTGCTGGCCACCTGATCTCTTTTGTGTATTCAGGATTATCAGGATTCAGGATAACCTAAGAAGAACTGCACATGCTCATATTGCCTCAATTCTGAAGTCCTGGGTGTGTTTATCCTTAACCATAATTCTTTCCCCAGCCTTGCTCTTACTTCCAGCCCTGACCTTCTCTTAGGCTGTCAGAATGGTAGTTTAAAAACAAAAGTGCAGCCAGTTTTCTTTTCTTTTTAATACAGCTTGACAGGGTTAAAATACAGACCTTCCAATTTTCACAAAGTGCTGTGATTGCCTTGTCTGCTGTGCAGTTTTATGCTAAAATCCATAGATCTATACTGATTTCAGAGGAAAAAAGGGAGCTTCCTTCCATCCCACAGCAGGAGCGGGAAAAACTCAGGTAGGCTGATATTTTTTACCAGAAATATTTGTGTGGTGGAAGATTTTTTTTTTACCAGAAGTATTTGTGTTAAAGACTTTTGAGGCTTTTGTGCCATTGGAGTCGCTTTCACTTACAAAGCTAAAGTTTATGCTGGGGATGATGTGTGTTATTCTCAAGGATGTAATGAGGATGAGCAAAAGGAGTTTGAAGGTGATTCAGATACCATTTTCTGCACTGTATTTATCTAGTGCTAGTCAAAGACTTCATGCTTTACTGGCTGCCTGAGGACTAGGAAGAAAACAGTCTTCACAACTCCTATGATTTATCACCCGCACCGTAAAGTTTAATTTCACTTTTGAAGTACCGGCACTGCCCTGGCTGAAAAAAAAGGAGGCTGGACAAGCATGCTTATGCTTGTAGTGGTATTGGAAAATTTCTCAAGTACCTGTGGGCAGGTGTGGCTCACATACTTGGGTTAAACCAATCGCCAGATCTAGGGTCAGGAAGGAATTTTGCCCTAGGCCACATTGGCAGGGAGGATTGTGTTGTTTTTGTTTCCCTTGCTTTGCAGTGTGGGTTGTGGTTGGCTTCCTAGATTATCTATTGCCATCTTAAGAAATGCTAATGACCCAGGCTTTAGGTCCACAGGTGGAATTGTAGATCTAACCCTGCAGGTCTCAGGCCTGCCTCAGAAAGTGACTGCAGCCACTTTGGGCCCCTGTGCAGAGACTCCAGCACAAGGCGTCCTCAGGGCTCTCAGCATCCTTCAGATTGCCCTGTGGTCTGGGCATCTCCATCTAACAGAATCCCTGTAAGTGTGCAATTTGGAAATCTGGGCATGCTGGAACTCCCTCTTGGTTCTTTTCCTGTGGTGCATCAGGTTTTCAGATTTTTTGGTGATGGAGCACCTTGTGATGTGTGAGGACTGGGATATGGATGCTCCCTGGAACTTGTCAGACTACAGGATGCTTATGATTGTGATGCCCTGAAGTTGTGGATGTGGATGACCTTTCCTGGGTGCACAGCACTGTCATTTTGTTTTCTGTGCTGCTGGGGTGGGGTAGAGTTGATACTGTTCTCTTTTTTTTAGTGGAATTGAAAATACTAGAAGGTTTACATTTAACAACTACTGTTCCCATACCACTTATGTGAGATGACTGGAATCAGATTAGGGGCATGGCTGCACCATCCGAGAAAGCCAGAATGTGAGAGCATCACTTTGGAGAGATGGCAGTCTCATAAGCAGGCACCCATCCCTTTTAATGAAAGCACTTTGACCATAATTGCACTGTTTATTAATTTCAGATATGTTGCTGCATCTGAATTTCCCAACTAACCAGTGATTAGAACAAGTCACTTGGGGAGTGGCTTGCGTGATGTTGGTATTAATAGGATGAAAACAACCAGAAAGTTAGTGGCATTCTTCTGAGGTACTGAAAACACTTAATGAGGCCTTTAATTATGCAATAACTTCTTTGCAAGCAAACACACGCCTATTATCATTATTATTGTGCTGATAGTTGATATCCCACTGACATGAACAATTTAGAGAATTCCAAGTATTATGCAGCACTCCTGCCAGCTCGGAATAGGCTGACACAGCTACAGCTACCTATTTAAGAAGATTAGCCTGATTTTATTTGCATAAGAATTTAAAGCGACAAAACCACTTGCCACACCCAGGAAACGATAATTAAAAATTAATTACTGCACATTCTTTTATTAGCTGTGTGGCTAACTTCTGAGTGCTACAGTCAATGCCAAATCCAAAGTGAGATGCCCTGGAATATCTTTCCCTAGGTTTTCCAGGCTCCTAGAACCACAGAATATGCTGAGTTGGAAGGGACTCATCAGGACCAAGAATCAGTCCGAGAATCATGTCATGTGCCTTCCTTGGATGTGCAGAGAAAACATCTCATTATCCAGTCTGGAAGAAAAAAAATAAACAACTCCGCAAAAAGCATCTCGAGTACAATGTACATAATTATTATTAAGTGGACATCCCCTAGGAATGATGACAAGCAAATCTTTGCACGCCTTCTGTTACCTGTACACAATTCCAGTAGTTCTGCATGTCTGTGTTGGTCATTATCTGAGACAACAGGCTAAAGAAGCCGTAAAACACGGGCCTCACTCTCAGTTAAGGTTCTCCTAGTCCAGAGAGGAGCCCTCCAGGCAAGGCAAGGTATTTTATGCCGGCACCTTCTGCCTAGCAGAGAGTGGTTGCAGAGGAGAATCCATCCCGGCAGCTCAAGCTTCGACAGTTAAGTAAAAGAAGAGAAGGAGCAAAACCCGATGGGAAAGAGAACATAGAAAACTTGCCTTTTTAAAAGCCTCAGCCACGGGCTGTTGCTATTTTTTTGTTGCTGAAGCAGCAAGCAGCCAGGTGCCAGCGCCGACTGCAGCGCTTTGGGATGCGGGGAACGGGATCCTCTCCCGCACCGCGGCCCGTGCGCGGCCCCTGCCGGCACAGCCAGCAGCTGCACCCGGAGCCCGCTGGAAGAGTCGGAAAAATCTTGGAATCAAGGTATGGCCTGGGCTGGAAGGGACCGTAGACACCCGGTTTCAACCCCCTTGCCGTGGGCAGGGACACCTTCCACTACCCCAGTTTGCTCAGAGCCCCTTCCAACCTGGCGTTGGACACTGCCAGGGACGGGGCAGCCACAGCTGCTCTGGGCAACCAGGGCCTGCCCACCCTCACAGGAAGAATTTCTTCCTAATATCCTACCTAAACCTATCCTCTGTCATTTTGAAGCCATTCCTCTTTGTCCTACCATTCCAGGCCTTTCTGGATAAAGAGTAGTGGTGACAACCCCTTTCTAAATTGCCTCTATGGCACTTCCATGGCTGTGTCAGAGGAACCAGGCAGAAAAGCACCTACAAATGAAATTGCACCCGAAGCAGCCCCTGATCACAGTGATGGCACTGTCTAGCCCTAAGTCTGAAATGCATCTTTGAGGTGAATTTTATCTCAGGAGTTTCCAGCCTTTCCCATCCAGGAACTGCACACCAAAATCTATGTGTGCCTGAAAACATCCCAGTGAACTACACCTTGGAGAGCCAGGGAAGATGTGCCTTGAGGCACAGACACACAGGAACAGAAGGGATGCCTGAGGGTTCCTGTTCCATCATGGACTGAGGCAAGTCTGGCTGGGCTTGTGACTTGTTGGGTGACCTATTCTTCCTCGCCTCTTCCCAGAGCAAGGGCTCCAGATTGTTCAGCCAACCCCCATGCAATCACATCCTTGCTGCTGATTATGCTGTGGAGGCTTGTGCTTGCAGAGCTTGTGAAGCAAAGGTGGCTTTTGGTTTGTGGTCCCAGGCAGTGGCAGGGACTGGCTGTGGGACTCACACAGGATACTACCAGGTACATCACCAACCTGCCCATGCATTCCGCTTCTCTTCTTGACACTTTCATGGCAGTTAGGGGACCTAAAAGCAATAGAGTATCTGACCTGAACTGGTTTCCAGGAGAGCAGAGCATCAGCATTTGTCCAAATTCTTCAAAAACATGTATCTGAATCTTCAGGGAAACTAAAACTGCTATTGTACAGAGAGAGCTTCCATCCCAAGCCCAGGAATCGGCAGGTTCATGCAAGGAGCATTTGTATTTCTGCTTCCATGTCTAAACCTCTTGTGTGTGGCTAAATGTTTATTTCCAAGGTTGTCAAGTTTGTCATTTATATGGAATCTAAATTCACTTCCTTGTCAGCCTGACTCTTTTGGTCTAGGGAATGAGAATGGGAAGACACTCCACAGTGGTAAGAAGAGTGACACTGGGAGACCATGGTGTCCTTTTATCACTGAAGCTCTCAGTGCTCTTCCTATTAGTGGTGTGGCACAGGTTTCAACATTCAGGAATTTAGGGCTCCATACTTGTATTGCCAGAACATTCTGCCAGGAATTTAAGGAAATCACTTAACATGGAATCTTGTTCCACAGAAGCTCATGGGAGGGAGTCTTGCCATGGAATTCAGCCCTTTAATAAAGAAAAATGTAAAATGTCTCCTGTTTCACATGAGAGAGGAAGAACTTTGGGGCAAGATTGTCTCTTGTTTTGGTAGTTGGTGGACCTTTACTCCATCATGGAACAAGAATAAAAGCTATATAATTGAATGAGAGAGAGAATTTAAGGCTCCAATTGTGGGAAAAGAAAAAATGTCTACCTTTGCAAAGACAACTGGCACACACCTTACAAGTTCCCCACAGACCATAAGCCAGAAGAGAGAAACAGGAGTGCAGGGCCCTGCAACCAAGGAGCCAGATTGGTGGCAGATAGGGCAGACTGATTTAATGTTGCACGGAGGTCAAAACAGAAACTTTAGCATCAAAGAAAGGAGGAGTGCTGCGAAAGCCCAGTGCTCAGAAGTAGCACTTACCAGAGGTATCATATAAACTTAACCCTGCTGTCGTTATTCCTGTTGGAAAGAAAGGAGGTGAAGGCCACGACCTGTGAAGCAGAGGTCAGATGTTACAGACCATCAGACAAAGGAAGTGACAATGGGGAAAGGTTCTTCTCTGAAGCACTACCAGATGGTGGCTAATCTCAGTCAGGGGAGAAGGCATGGCCACCAAATCTACACCGGCTCCCTGAACCTGACACTCAGGCATTATCAAGGGAAAAGACTGTTCTTCCAACTGTTACAAGACAGACTATGCAGTGTAACCCATTCAGTTAATCACAGTGCTATGCTGATTAGAGACAGAATTTTCCAGGATCAGACATACAACATTTGTATTTGCTTGTTAATTGTTGCTGCACAAAAACTGGAATATGAAATACTCTGAAAATTTCTACCTTGGTGGAAGCTTTTTCTCCTGCCCCTCTGATTTGTCTTCTCATGTAGAAGAAAGCATAGCTAGATAGTATGAACTGGCAGAGCTCTGGGATCTGTACTGGGGTCTGTCCTGGAGACTTCTTTTATAATAATAATGGTGGAAATGTTGTCTTTGCATTCAGTTGCAAAACTGCTCACAGATTTACTATGGAGTTTCTGCTAGCTGAGCTCAAATAGGACTCCAGCTTTTCCATATCTGTCCTGGGGATGATGAAAACACAAATGGAGATAGAGGTGGAGGTGAGCTCTGGAGTCCCAGAGAGGCGTGTACTCGAGGCAGTAGGGCACAGACCCGAGAATGGAAACCTAAATGTTTCTCATGGGATTCATCACTACATGGGTTACATTTAATCTTGTCTGAGTAGCTTATGTTTTCACCATGCTTCTGTTTCCCTGCCTGGGCCAGAAGGAATAGAGGCCCCATTGTTGTGAGCAGCTGCCCTGAGAGCTGCGTGCAGAATGCAGAGCTGGGACGGTTGCTGTGCCCAGAGAAAACCTTGCATGACAATGACAGCCACTGGGTTTGTGTCCCTTCCAGCCAGCCATTTATCTATAGACAGGGGTAGTGGGACTGTGCTCTTGTTGTCTCTGTTCTGGATACCTCAGTGGTGTGGTTTGAGTCCCTCCATTTGGCATAGCAATCCAGAGGTCTGAAAAAATAATCCAGCTGGCAGAAAACAATCAAGGACTTTCATGAAATTCAGTGTGTGCTTAAGTGCTGAGCTGGGTCTTTCATTGCTGCTATGGTCAGATCTCCTCAGCATTATATAGGTAAGCAGTATCACACACATTTTTTTTTCCACAAGGAAAAGCAGTGAGAGCATCATACTTTACATGCCTGTCACTCCTTACCTTAATATCTGCTATTAACCTGATATTACACCAGATGTAACCAAGGTTCTCACTTCTTCTGGACTGCTTGGAAATAGGGTACAAAGGAACACACTTCTTCAAATGATGCACTGTGCAATGCCTGTATGTTGGTGTCTACCAAGAACAGCATCCTGAACATTGCCACATAGGATACTCATTTCTGAACCATGGAAGTGAGAGCTGCAACACAGCTCAGGGAGGTGCAACCAGAAGGTAACAAAACCCTCCTGAGCCAACTGTGGTGTACTCCCAAGTGATCCTGCCATATCCTGGGAGACATCTTCCCAAACATTTTCTGTGTATCTCAGCCACCCTGTCATGAAGCAAGGATAGGAATACAGCAGAAAATACAGGTTTAATGCATGGTATAAGCTATGAAACCACTCTGAACTCATGCTGATTTTGCTGTTGGTACCTTTTAGAAGTCCTGCTTTATCTTTCAAGTTGACATATCAGTGTTTTCCTGTGCTAAATGTGCAGAGCTGGCCATGACAGGAAGCAGAATAAACTCGGCTTGCAAAGAGCCTTGTTCTCTCTGTTGACAAACTCGAAATGCCCTTTGAAATTTGGGTCTCTTGAAGCTGGGGCATCTCTCTGATTTCTTCTAAGTGTATTATTATTGTGTGAGGTGGACTCTGCAGGGTAAGCAATCCTTTTCATGAGAATAGGCTGTTTTCCCCCCATACTGGCAGCTGTTTATTAGAACATGGCCACAAAGTGTCATTATAGTAGAGCTCCAGCAATGGGACAGAGTTGGCTGGAACTCAGAGCTTCAGTGAAAACTTTCAGCAGCATGATTTCAGATTTTTGTTTGACAACAGAATAGGAGATTTTGACTGAAATGTTTCCGAAAATAGCAAAACCCTTACCCTCTCAGACAGCTGAATACGAAACCTCAAATTTTGATGGGGAGAAAAAAAAGTGATGACATTTTCCTTCCAGATTTGGATCAGTCCCAACAATAAACTTCACTTTTAATAGGAACCAAATAGTCATAATAGGAATTAAATGGCACATAGATCAAAAATAGAAAATAAGAGACTAATGAAAGTATCAGATACACACAAAGCAGAAAGTTGAAAAGAGCAGACAAGAAAATGAGATAAAGAGGGAAGGTATAGCTTATATGTGGAAAAATGAGACCAGAGTAGAGATGGAGGCACAGATGTAAGTGGTCATGGGGCAGGGCAGAAATACTCTCACCCCAGCCATGGAGAGCTGCAGTCATGAACAAGGCAAGGAGTACAAGGCATGGATTCTGGAGCAAGTCTAGGAGAGGGAGACCAAGCTGATCAGAGGGATGGAGCAGCTCTGCTGTAAGGAGAGGCTGAGAGGATTGGTATTGCTCAGCCTGGAGAAGAGAAGGCTTTGGAGTGACCTCATTGTGGCTTTCCAGTACCTGAAGGGAACCCACAGGAAAGATGGACAGAGACTCTTCACACGGGCCTGGAGTCACAGGACGAGGGCTTTCCACTGACAGAGAGGAGGTTTGGATTGGGTATTAGGAAGACATTTTTCCCTGTGAGGGTGGTGAGGCCCTGGCACAGGTTGCCCACAGAAGCTGTGGCTGCACCATCCCTGGAACTGTCCAAGGCCAGTTTGGATGGGGTTCTGAGCAGCCTGGGATAGTGGCAGGTGTCCCTGCCCATGGCAGGGGATGGAATGAGATGATCTTTAAGATCCCTTCCAAACCAAACCTGGTGATTTTGTGATTCACTGATTCTGTGATTCTACTATTCTGTGATTCCATGATTTTGTGACTTTTCACTCTTTACCCACCAGGCCCGAGGTCTTGGGAGGTGCTAACTGGGAGAAGCAGCCATCCACTGGAGAGGCAGCAGATGTTTTGGGAGAAAGCAGCGATACCTTTGACCAAAGGAGCCAGCGGAGACCTACAGCCAGAGGTTTTCTGGCTTCCTTTGGTGTCACTGACCCAGCTCTTGCTTCCCTGACTGCCAAATGGAGACAACAAATATCATCCCCCTCTTGTTTATCTACTGAACCCTTTTGGAAGCGGTTCACGGTTTGCCCTGGGCTTTGCTCCCTGTCTCTCCACGCTCTGTGCCGGGATCCCGGGGTCACAGCCGCAGGACAAAACAGTGGGAACAACAATAACTGCACGGTCCTGGCACAGGAGGGGGGACGATTGTTTTCAGCCTTCGCAGCCCACAACTGTTGGTACAAATGACAGATACAATCAGGCCTTGGGGTTTTCCTTACATTTATATGTCTGGGGAAGGGTGTCAGCCGCTGTTCTCAGCCACTCTGGCGAACTGAAGCTAAAGATTTGGGCAGGTGGGGGAGAGAGGGAGAGAAATGCATTGAATTGCCATCGAAAGAAACATGCATAATTCCTAGAAATGCTTTGTGTCAGTTTCAAAGATCCTACTGGGAATGCAGCTTATTCTCTGGCCAACACGTTTCCTTTGCAAAAGGCACAACTGATGTGCTTTGGGGTTTTTTTTTAGTCTCCAACAGCAGTCAGTACCTACGTTTTCTTCAACTGACATGCCTGTAAGTTCAATCAGCTGAAATGGTTTATGTGCAGTAAGGGATGGGGCAAGTTCACATGGCACTCTAAGAGGACCTTGAGACAAACTGTAATCTCACTGATGTAACTGGAGGTTCTGTTTCAGATTCTGCTGATCTGAGAAGGATGGAGCAGGAAAAAAGGAAATACTTAACCCTTCTGGTAGAAAACACCATGAAAAGCAGAGAAAGTAATGTAACATTCCTCTAAAGCCCCATTGCAGAGTTGTGGTTAAATGTGAATAAAGTTCTTATCCTCCCACTGCCTTTACAAGAGTATGAAAATGGTACCTCTGAAGTATTGATGGTGTTGGACTTGACAAAAAACAAGCAAATAAACCCCTGCAATAGTTAAGCACCGTTACTTAATAGAGCTTAAAATGCTAACCAGCTTCTAATGTGAAAGTATCAAGTTTAAACCTACTTTTTTGCCATGGTTAAGTCTAAGGTTCAACCTCAACCAGTGATTTTTTGGGGGGTTTTTTTGTTTGGGTTTTTTATTTTTTTTTTTGTGCTTAAGCCTTGATGTGCTTATGCCACACTGCTTGTGGTGAAAATCCTACTTTCAGTAGCAATATTGCTGCTTCAAAGCCAGGTCTGTCAACTCCTTTCACTGAACTCAGCAGTTTTCTGAGCAAATTCTGTGGATTAAAGAAAGATAAAATAAGAAACTGTTTTAAAAACAGCCCAAACCCAAATATATTTCTGAAATTATTTAAATTTTTTAAAATAATGTATCTTTCTTGTTTTACCCTGCCATTATATGCACCAATGTCATCACTGCGTGGCTTCTCTGAACCAGATAGACCACAAAGCCTAAAGCCTTTATCCACTTTCTCTTTGATGAACACTCAGTGCCTTGTTTTTGAATTTTGTTTAATTTCTTTCATTGAGGGAAGTACTGGCACCATCTGCTGGGACATTTGTCACTGCAACCACTAAATACAGAATCAGAGAATCACAGAATGGGTTGGGTTGGAAGGAACCTTAAAGACCATCTCATTCCACCCCACTACCATGGGCAGGGACACCTTCCACTATCGAGGTTGTTCCAAACCCCATCCCGCCTGGCTTTGGACACTTCCAGGGATGGAGCAGCCACAGCTTCTGTGGGCAACCTGTGCCAGGGCCTCAGCACCCTCACAGGGAAGAAACTTTTCGTAATACCCAATCTAAACCCACTCTCTGTCAGTGTGAAGCCATTGCCCCTTGTCCTGTGACTCCAGGCCTGTGTAAAGAGTCTCTCTCCATCTTTCCTGTGGGTTCCCTTCAGGCACTGGAATCTCACAATGAGCTTACCCCAAAGCCTTCTCTTCTCCAGGCTGAACAATCCCAATTCTCTCACCCTTTCTTCCTGTGTGAGGATCTCAGTCCTCGCATCTATAAATGTACCAAATATTCCCAGTTTGACTCATATGGCTACTTTTTTGTTATTATTTTATTTTTTTCACACCTGGCATTCACCAGACCTCGGCAATTCCCTGCAGTCCTGGGTCCTGCCTGGATTTGGGGAGACAATTACAAAGTCTTCTGTAGAGTTTGATGCTGAGATTAAGCATATTAATGAAGGTGATAGGATAAGGTTTTAAACTGAGAGAAGGTAAATTCAGACTAGATATAAGGAAGACGATTTTTTGTGGTGAGGGTAGTGAAACACTATAACAGTTTGTCCAGAGAAGTGATGGATGCCCATCCCTGGAAATACTTAAGGGCAGGTCAGAGGAGGCTCTGAGCAACCTGGTCTGTTGAAGATGTCCCTGTTCACTGCAAGGGGATTGGACTAGATGACCTTTGAAGGACCCTTTCAACCCAAACAATCCTATGTTCTATGATTCTATTATTCTATCAACTCGAGTCCTGCTGTCCAGGCACTGTAGAAATGGATTTTATATGTGAAGGAGGCCACTGAATTTAAATGGAGAAGACTGAGATGGAGAACAGCTTCAAAGAAAGACTGAAGCACTTCCTTAATTTGTGTTAGATTCAGGAAACAGGGATCAGTCTGACAATATAACCAAACTCTTTTTCTGTAGATCTCAGAGCAAGATTTTAACAAGCTGAGAACCACAGGAACAGGGACTCAAATTGGAAAAGATGTTTTTATTACATTTTCATTCTTAAATATAATCTTGTAACTGGAAATTATTGTAGTCAATAAATCTGGGAATTACTATAGAAATTACATTCACAAGATTGTTGGGAATGTAAAACTCGGAGAAGGTATAAAGTACCATTTATGTTTGTGTCATATCCTTCATAATTTTTAAATATTAAAAGTTCATACAAGAACAGGCATATTAAATATGTATTTAATATGTAATACTTATAATACATTTGTGTATTACATATATTTTGTATATTTGTATATACTAATTATGTATGATATAATCACATGGAATTGTCAAAGCTTTAACTCCCAAACATCATAAAATACACATTTCTTAGTAATTTTAAAATTTTACTAGCTATCTTTACTCTGTATTTTATGTCTTGTCATAAATTAAGAGTTGTTTAAATCCTTATCATAGGTGATTCACACAGTAAACCTTAAACATATATAAACCTGTTATATTTTGAGGACAACTTCCCATTTGAATCTCCAGCTTCACCAAGGAGAGAGTGATTTCTTTTTTTCTATGGATTTAAAATGAATTTACCCAACTTTAGGGTTCAAAAGCAGTTTTTAAGGTGTTACAGTGGAAATATCACAACAAAATTAATGCAGTGAGCGTCACTCTGGGGTGACAAAGTCACCGACCTCTGATTGCACATGTCATCTAAACCAGAGGGGCAGAAACTTTCTACTGTAAGTTACAATGTTGCAAGTCTCTCTGATGCCCTGTACTGAGCTCAACACTGGGGATGGCCAATCCCTGCTGAGAATTGCAATTCTGGGGCATTTTCAGGAACTCCTAAAAGGAGGTGTAATAGTGGTGTGGTTAAACAAGATATATGAGGTCTTGTTTTGAAGCCAAATTTAAACTCTGGTATAAGCATGCACCCACATTTGGAAAACTTGAAAGCGGGCAATTCCCAGTCAAACTTTGCTTTCTTGTTGATTTTGTTGGTTTTTCAAATGTCGGTTTGGCAGATTTTAAAGCACAAAAAAACCTTGATAACAGCTGATGTAATTTGGCATTAATAATTTGAAGCAGGTGCCAGACCTACCTGCACGATGAATAGGGCTGTGGGGGGCAATGGTGGCAGCACCTGCCAGTTTTAAGGAAAACAGTTTGACACTCCATTTGTAGGCCCATTTCTTCAGTTCAGTCTGAGACACTGCTCAGTGCTCCATCCAGCCTCATCCCCAATGGACTGTGGAGCACATTGTCCTGAGGAATCCGAGGGCTCTGGGCAGATGGAGCGGTGATGTCATCCGACTTTTCCATTTCTACTTCCTATGAACATTTGCCTTATTCTTACATGCCAGCTCTTTCTCGGCATGTTTTAGACTAGTAACATTTTTTTCTTTCTGGGTGTAGAGAAGGAATCACTTCTTTTTGATTTCAGACAAGATCTGGCAAGTGAGCTCTTGTTGCTAGTCAAAGAAAAAGCCTTAAAAAAATTAACACAGAATCTGTGTTTAGCAAAGTGATTTGCATAAGCTGTACACTTGGTTCTTAGAGTTGGAACAGTTCTAACCTATGACAAATTCCTCTGTCTGGGCTGTCTTCCAAAATCATTTTCATCTACCCTGGCAAAAGAACTGAAGTCTGCGTTCTGCACTAATTAAAGGCCTTCAGGAGAAGGGCCCCAGTTGAAATGCTGACACACTTTGTACACGCTTTATTTGTGAAAGGGGATACTGAGCCCATTTGATGGCGCCTCCTGCTCCGTCAGGCCGTGCAAAATTTTAAGTGGGGGAACAAAATGGGCACAGTTATGTCTTGTTAATGTTCCCAGTTACTAAAACACTGCAGTTTTCTCCGTTAAAAAGCATGATATGGAGATTTTTTGATCTTTGAATAACATTAATGAGCAGTAAAAAGGCTAAAACCCATGGCAGTTCCTTGGTGAATATGAACTGACACTCCCAATTTTTATGAAGTACTATGGCTTAATGCAGCTGAGTCTCTGTCTCCCTAAATATCTTCATTTTGGAAACAGCAGAATATATACCTGACATCCCTTTTACATAAAACTGGGAACTGCTGAAAAGGGAAGGCAGGGGGAACAGCTGTCCCAATAACTCTGTGGAGTTCTTCTGGCAAGACTACCACTCCAGTAGGGATGCTTTCCATGACAGGCTTCTCAGCTTTTTAATATTCCCAAAGTATTCAATGGAAATCAGAGTCCTTGACTGAGGAAGGCACCCAGAAAGTCTTTTTTTCAGAAGTTGTTCTCCTGAGTATTCACCACCTGTTTTCCAACACATGTGCTTGGGCTGAAGAGAGATTTTAACTACTCTGGATGTTAACTACTTTATCCAAGTGCCCAGCAGGAGGCAAGGAAAGAAACTCCTCCTCTGTGGGGAGTCTCACCTAGTAGGAAGTGTGCTCTGAAAACATGGATTAGACTCAACTCTGCAGCTGAACTACACGGAGAGCTCCTGCAGAGACTAACAGAGCTTAACCAGGGTTCAATGCACTCACCCTGGCCAGGGAGAGGAGGGAAGTACATCTATCCAGCAGCAGATGTTCGGATGCTTAGTGACCTGTGGGAAAACACTTGGGAGAGGCAAGGGCACTTAGGCAGCTGCATGGTGTTTGTGGAATTTAAGGAATCCCAGCCCATGTCCTAGGCTTTTCTTCTTGCTCTTTTGCAACGAGTGAAAAAAAAAAAAAAGGAGGAGCAGGAGGATTTCTCCCTCAGATATTCTTTCAGCATTCCTCAGGCTTCACCCTGTTTGTCTGCTGTAGCCCTCACTAAACAATTTTATTGTAAAGCAGCAATGCAGTGATTTCATAGCCTCTGAGGCGTATTCAGGGTTTTTGCTAGCAAATAAACTCACGAACATAATCAACATTCTTTATGAATCCTCATCCTTTCCTTAGGAGGCTGAATTTCTAGCCTGTTTTCTGTGAACCTTAAATGCAAAATTTCCACAAGTGCAAATGCTCCAGTATTTTGCTGCCTTCTTGGGCACAGGGGACAATCCTGTCTTGTTTTTGTCCCTAAAAGTATTGACTGTATTAGACACTGGGCACGTGCTTTTGAAAGAAAAGGACCATGAATGCTTACATGTCCCTGCATTATCGGCCACGTGCTCCATCCCTGGGAGACAAACGGGCCACTGAAATGCGGCTGGCCTGGACGTCCCACATACCAAGCAGATGCAAGCAGAATGCCATAGGGAAATAAGAAACACATTGTATGTGATTTAAAAGGCTTACAGCTATGGAATATCCCTCTGAAAGCCTAATGAACGTCTCCAGCACATAGACAATCAAAGCACCAAATGCACCCTGCATCAGGATACAAAACCACGGAACTGGAGATAATCTCAGAAGAGACCCACAAAATAAATCTACTGACAGCAGCACCTATAAATCATGCAACTCCAGCACTTGGCTTGTCAAAATGGCTCCAAGCTCAGGATTTTCTGTGGAGAGAAGGCTGTCCACACAGATTTTTCATAATTTTATGCCTTCTGTTTGCCTCTCAGGTGAGCTTGTGTCCTGGGGTTGGGGTTTGTCTTTGTTTTGCTTTCTTAGATGGTAATATGGCCCAGATTGACTGACAAAGTTAGTGGTTAGAAATTCAGATTTCTTACCACAAGTCTGGAAGAAAAATAATTTTATGAACACTTGTTCAAGTGACTGAAAATACAGGCTTTTTCTACCTGGTGACTGTTGGAGCGATTGGATCAATGTTTGGATATAGTGTGGAGTATATCTAGGAAAAAGGAAGGGGGAAAGGGGAAAATCTCTCAGGATTAATCTTCTGTGGGTACTTTTTTTGCATGGACCTCCCTACTTATGACACATAGGAGCTTTTGGAAGTACATTTGCAGAGTTTCCACCAAAAGCTGAGCTGGCAAAGGTGGCAAATGTGGCAAGGGCATGGTGAAAGCAGTTAACAAGATAATGTCATCCCTCATTCTCAACGGGAAACAGAGCTCTGAAACAATTCCTTCTAGAAATGTGTTAATTCCTGACTTTTCCCAGCTGCTGTAACAAGTGAAGGAATAGCTGGTGTTAAACCTGTGTTGTGAGGTAAGAAGCAGCATTAAGCAGGCCAGGCTCAGTGGCTTTTTATCCACAAGACTGATTGTAACAAGAGCTTAGATTGTCTGCTCTGTGGTTTCAACCCAATGTATGTAAATAGCCTTGGTTGTGTTATTCCTGCTTATCCCTGTGTCCCATGCCCTGCACAGAGGAGCTATGACACACCTTAAGGGGCAGAAACTATTCCAACTCTGCTCCTCCATGGACTCCTGAAAGCTTGTAAGACTTTGGAGCACACACAGCATAACATTTTTGTATGCACATCCTGAAGGGTGTCTCAACTTTGGAGACAAAACTCTGGGAAAACACCATAAAAACAGCACAAAATCAACAACATTCCCCAGGCTGGTCCTGCATGGACAGGTGGCTAAGACTGCCAGGAACAAATTATGCACTTTCACACACAAAAGAGGAAGAATGATGACAGATAGACAGGGACTAGGCTGAGACTCAGGAGACCAGGCTGAGAGACTTCAGCACTAAGTCCTGCTTTGCCACTGAACTGCTGCAGGACCTGGGAAACTCAAATTTTTCCTGTTTTCTTGCCCATTCATGGTATAAACTCCTGAGAGTCCCTTGCTGTACATTTAAACTGCACAATTGGAGCTCAGTTCAGGCCTGTGGCTGCTACTGCAGTTGAAATAATATGGAAACAACTTACACAAACCAACCAAATCAGCTGGTAGAAGAGTGCAGATGGGCATGAAAAGAGATATGGGTGAAAGAATGTGAAGGAGCAGAAAAGACAGGGGGAAAGAATGGCCTGAGAAAAAAAAAAAAGTGAGAAAAGGGAGTTAACAAATAGCAGAAGAGCACAGACAGAACACTGTCATTCCAAAATCAGCTGATGCCTGCCGTTCCCCACTGTCCAGAAGAGATTTGAAAGAGGTTTAAACAGAGAAAAAGGTGAGCAGGGAAACCATCCTGCCCTCTGCTAACCCTGGTTCCCAGTTCATGAACTCCTAAAAACATTCAGTAATCTGAACCTGTAAAACAATTGGTTTAAGGCAGTGGAATCTCTCCTTAAGGACCCAGCACAACCATATCCCAGCACACCACTCTGCCAGCATTTATTAGTCCTCCAGGGGTCATCTTTGACCTGTGCTAACGTAATCCTGCTAAAACCTGGCTGCCTGGGGCCTGGCTGTCTTCAGCTACACAGCGGTGTGAAATGTTTACGGATTCAAATAAAATTAAAATGCAATTTTCAGACATTTTGAGAGGAAGTCTTCAGCTCTACTTGTGGCTAAGTGATAGACTCTAGAAGGTTGCAAGTAACAGCTCAGAGGCTCAGAATACTGTGACAGAAGGTGAAGTCCGTGGAGAGGGCCAAGCTAATGCATTTTCAAGTCAATGGAAAGATTTCTCTGTCTCACTGAGCGCTGAATTGGTCTGCGAGGGACTGGATGAGATCCAATTGAGGCCCACAGTTACCAGAAGTTGCTACCAACCAATGACTATTCAGAGGATCACATTAAGCAAAAAGAGGGTTGCAGTAACATGTTTAGTGACCAGTGGCTGCAGACACAAAATATTTTTCATTCTTCACAGTGGTCTGGGGTCAGAAGATCGGGGAGGAAAAGGCATGAAGGCAAAAATAATAAATTTATCAGTCCACACCTGCTCCCACCAAGGGGTCTGGAGGAACAGTGAGATATAAACCCCATTCTGTTTCCCAAAAGATCCAGGGAGCTGCAGGCTGGAGTCATGGTGCTGGTCAGGCTGACTCCCTTTACCAGCACTGAACTGCTGCTTTAAAATAAAAATCCAAGAATTGACCTATAACTACTACACTGCCAAACATAACTGAGATTTCTTAGAATCTGCTCTCACTGTGAGTTTTGTGTAAAATGTTTCCCAAGATGTATTTGTGTGGCTATTAGTTATTGCAGTTGATGTGCTGTGAAAGATTTTAAATGGCAAATAAGAGTGTTTCCTTGAGAACTTTTCTCTTATGGACATCTTTTAAGTTAAACTGGGAAAACAGAACAACAACAACAAAAAGCAATAATGAGACTTTAAAGGAATGGGAAATATTCCTGGTTTCCACTCTCACTGATAATTAGTCAGAAACACAGACTTTAGGTTCAACCTGAAGGAAGACACTGGAATGAAAACTGCTTAAGACAAAGGATCAAAGTGATTCTTCAGCCATTTTAAATCTTCCAGGAGAAAGCTAAACTAAACACTGCAACACTTTTTCAGAATAAATTGTCTAGAAAAATAATGGAATTTTTAATTTTGGAGAATTCTAAACAAAGACCAGGCTAATGCTTGCTAAGAACAATTTACGTGGTGCTGATGCTATGGTGGAGCAGGGGAATAGACCAGGATATCTCTTCAGGTCTCCTGTAAATTTATCATCTTGGATTCTGTGCCTACAAACAGGAGTGTTAGCCAAGAACATGCTAAACTTGGGAAGGTGTGCAGTAATGTTTTAAATCCATTTATATACAAACTAAAGTTTAAGAAAATATACATATGAGATGAAGAACTGCAAATGAAAGATGACAGAGAAATAACATGTAGGCATTTGAAATGTGGGCCGAAAATAAAACAGGATTCAGCCTGGAAAATGCATGCTAACATACTTGGGGAAATATAATCCTAAATAATATCCTCAGTGGGAAAGCAAAAGCTGGAAATCATTTATTTTACAAAGGAATCTTCAGGCTGATTGAGGACAGTGAATCAGATAGATGTGTTTTAAGCACCACTATAACAGCTGGAGCTCAGCTGGGACTTCCAAATTCAGGTTTGCTGCTGCTGCAACCTGAGGCACACAAATAAATCCCCCAGCACTCATGGTAGGAGCCTACCAGCTGATTTATACCTTGATTGAAAATGTGAGTGTCTGAAGCTTCAGCTGGAGACCATCAGCTGTGCCCAGAGATACAGCCTGATGACAATTGGGCTGAACATTGTTTCCAACAGGCCAAGGCAGCAGGCACCCTTCCACCCTTCCACCCTTCCACCCCTCCCCAATTTACACTGAGCAAGGTCTTGACTCCCTGACATTAGTAAAGATTAAAGTTCCTCTTGCTGGCTTCTAGGGACAGAGATTTGTACCAATACTGGAAATTCAAAGATTTTGAGTCTAGTTGGAAGAAAACACTAGGCAAGTAAGTGGAAAAGAATTCAAGTGATGAGATAAATCACAGAAAGCAGCATGAAGAACTGGCAAAAAACCCCACCACATACACGGATATTGAAAATAACTCTTGCAAGTTATAAGACATAGTCTCTTTTACCTGTCTTGGCTCCTGATTCTGTTCCCTACTTGTCTGTTCATAAGGAAATCAAAAGCCATTGAGGAAAATTCCTTCACCACCTGATAAGAGCAATGAACTCCAAGGCCCTTGCAAGGAAAATCAAGGCCCTTAAAATCTGTTAGAGACAGATGACAGAAATCCTACACCCCACCTGCTATATGGGTGGCAGCACTTTTTTACCCAGTTACAGAGGAAAAACAACAGTTTAATTTCAGAGACTTATTTCCACAGAGTCCAGGAGCAATAATTTTGGTGTCAATGTTTTCTTTAACACAGTTTTCCATTCTGTCAGTGGCACACTCAGCAGCTCCTGCCATAAGAACAACTCCAAGCAGCTGATGGCAGTGAAGGGAAAGTCTGTGTTTGCTCTGTGGGAGATCTCTGGACTCCCACAGTGAATGTTCATACTTTAGTGCAGGAATTCAATATCCATTACCAGATATTAAAATAAGCTTGGTTCCCTCTGCCTCCAATACTCACTTTTTGGTTGTTATGTTCTTTCCTAACCACTCTAGCTGGATATTCCCATGGACTCCTGACAGCTCTTACCTGTCCATGTGGACCCACTATGGTCTCAGGCCTGTCACAGAGACCTTTAGGGTGCAGAGAGTCAATTTGTTTACTGAACTCAACAGAGTCATAGCATCATAGAATGCCTGGGTTGGAAGGGACCTAAAAACCATCTTGTGCCATAGGCAGGGACACCTTCCACTATCCCAGCTTGCTCAGAATCCCATCCAGCCTGGCTTTGGACACTTCCAGGGATGGGGCAGCCACAGCTTCCCAGCTTCTCCAGGAAACTTGTGCCAGGATCTCAACAATATGATCAGAGGGATGAAGCAGCTCTGCTGCAAGGAAAGGATGGGATAATTTGGATTGTTCAGCCTGGAGAAGAGAAGGCTTTGGGGTGACCTCATTGTGGCCTTGCAGTGCCTGAAGGGAGCCCACAGGAAAGAAGGAGAGAGACTCTTGACAAGGGCCTGGAGTCACCGGAAAAGGGGAAATGGCTTCACAGTGACAGAGAGGAGGGTTAGGTTGGGTATTAGGAAAAGATTCTTCCCTGTGAGGGTGGAGAGTCATTCCTGATTGAATGCTAATGGAAACATGCTCAAACGGGGGAAAATATTCATTCAATTGGCTGTAAGGAACAGAAAGGTGTGAGCTGTCAATTCAGTGGCTTTCTTTGTAACCTTAATGTTTATCTCCTGCCTGTGCAAATGTTCATAAAACAGCACAGATGACTGGCCAGGATCACCTGCAAAGTACATAGATATAAATCTGGATGAAGGGGAACAATTATTTATTGGTATTTACTTTACCTCTGTTATTTTAGAGTTATGCTTTCTAGTACATTTCTAAAACAATACCCTTCTTGCTTTAATATTTAAAGATCTCTTACACAAGCAGACAAGATTTTATATGTCTATTCATATGAACTCTTGTAACCTGTAGGTATATTTCTTCATTCAAAAAGGTCACATTCTGTAGGCTTCTGTCATGTCTTCTAAATTCATTGTTTCAGTATTTCTGGTAAAGTAGTTTCTTGGACTAGATTTACTGTTCAAGGAGCAATCTTTGTGATTCTATGAGTCTATGAGTTGGGTACTTGGAACCCATAGCAAATCAGCAACATGGGTAAAAATGTTAATGAACAACTCATAATATTTGGGGATACAACCTATAAAATAATTTTCTACCACCTTTGTGCTGAGCTAAAGTGATGTATTTTTCTGTACATCTTTCTTCCTGTTAATTAGGGTGAATATTAGAAAAAGGGCACTGGAACAGGTTTCCCACTGAAATGGTCACAATCCCAAGGCTATGAGAGCTCAAGGAGTGTTTGGACAGCACTCTCAGGCACGGGGTGGGGTTGTTGGAGTGTCTGCAGGGCCAGGTGTTGGACTCAATGATCCTGATGGGTCCCTTCCAACTCAGGATATTCTATGATTCTGTGATGCTTCACAGGATTACTCAGATAACCCCAATATGTCCCCTAGTGGGGTTTTGCCAGTATTTTGGTTGGTTTCGTCAGCAACCGGATTTCCAGATCTTCTACTTTGCAAAGGAAACAACCTTTTCTATTTTTATTAACTTCCACATTAGCATTAATGCAGCACTGAACATGTCTTTTTTGGGCTTCTGCCTTTCAGGTTCTGAGTTGTATGAATCTGGTTCTTCAGCTTTTTTTTGGTGGATATTGACATCTTTTGGAAAATGTTTGGTAAGTGCTATCATGAGTCCCCTGATAAGACAACCCAAAGGCAGTGGGACCTGCTTTGCCAGCACTGAAACTTTCTGTTACTTCTTTGCTGGTATTCTTCTGCTAGATTAGTTGACAATCTATTGGCAATAATGCAATCACAATTAAGCCCACTAATCTGGTAACAATATGGCTACATCCCGAATTTCTGAACTCCAGGACACGTTCTTTGGTGATCTTTTTCAGCTCCCTTCTTGCTTGTTATTTTGAGCACTGGATGCATTGCTTTTGGTGTTCAAACCCTTGATTAATAATGTAGTTACCATGCACCTGCACAGCTCATTTTTTTTCTTTTGGCAACATTTCAGTCCTTGTTGCTGCAGACCTGTTCTCAGCCTTTGCATCAGTTCTTGAGCCTGTTAGGTTCACAGAGACGTCTGTTTGGTGTTGTCTGCTTCAGGTTTTTGCTCTATCAAGGTAGAATGAAAATGATGCATCATTGCTTGTACGATTTCTGCAGCCTTACAATTATCTGGGGGGAATAGAGTTTTCTTTGTTGGAGAAACAAAATCTGAATTACTCAAGACTTGTCAAGTAACTTGCTATGCCACATAAGTTTTTTGTACAAGAGTCTACAAAGTCTGAAACCACAGCCCTAGTAATGAGTTTTCAGCACAATACAAACTATAATTGAGTCTTTCCTGACCTCATGGTCTTCCATAAGACCACTGTGAGTGAAATCTCATTATTTGCATAAATTAGTATCTCTTTGCTTATATTATTTGCAAAATTTGACTTGGCAAAAACATACTTGCGATGGCATTTTTCTTTCTCTTGCTGTCCTACCCTTCTGTTGTAGAAAAGTTAATTTGTATTGACAGACTTGTTTTTTGCTTTATAAAAATGTCTTTTTGGAAGGTGGAGTCTCTTCATATTTAGTCTCTTTCATATTGACACAAGTAACATTTGCTGATGGACTATTTTTATCTTTATTTGTACCCATTCCAAGAGATTTATGACCAGGCTTTCCAAGAACAGTAAAACATGGGTCAGGGCCATCTGACTTTTCATTAGTCTCTTTATGTGCCATTGCAATGACAAGGCTACAGAATCTGTCGGGATAAAAGGAAACCTCTTCTAACTCTCACTTGCCTTCAAGTAGTGGCCTCATCCTCTGTGCCCTTTGGCTCCTTTGGATTTGAAGTGGTTTCTGTGTTCCAGTGAAAATCTGATGCACTAATATGTTCACCACAGACACTGAATACTCCTGGTGATCTGCTCCACTGTTGGAAACTGCCCCTCAGCAGATAACTGTCCTGAATTTCCATCGTGCTTTTCAATGCTGAATGAACACCTTCATGTGTTTTTCAAAGCAGCTCGAGAATTGGACTGGATCAGATTCCTGAATCAGTCTCAGGAAAAAATAAAATGGAAATGCATAATTATTCCTTATTCTCATCTCTGTCTCTTGGCACAAAAGGTCTTTCCATGTTAATAACGTCGGTGTGAGTACCAGGTGAAATTCTGATTTGTCTTGGATCAGTGAGATATTAATCTCAGAGATATGCTGTCAATGATAGCAATTAGCCCCACCAATGGCATAAATTACTTGAATATGAAAATGGATGAAGATTAGGGGGGTTCATCATCATACTGCTAAAGCTCACCTTAGTTTTCGATAGGCTTCATCAAGGAGCAGTAATACAGGAATCCAGCAGGGAGCAGGAGAGGATCATTTTGCATCCACCACCTCTTGGTGAAATCCTAATAATGAAGGTCAAAAGGAAATGATTCATTGTTATTAGGTTTGGAATGAAAGGTGCTATTCCAGAAGGGAATATTCACCTGTTAAAATTCTGCTGGATAAAGGAAAAGAGGGAGGAAGCAGCTGGGAAATGAGCAGGTGGATTTTTGGTGGATACAGGGGAAGACATGGGAAAGGGCTCTTAGGTAAAATACACCGCATGGATACCACCAGGAAAAGCCCAAACTGCCCATTTTTCCAAGCTCTGATATTCCAGAGGAGTAACCTGTGGTTAGCACATCCATTTCTATATTCTTTGAATGCCCAGTGCCTTGTTGGGAAGAGATAATATTTGGAAATAACAAATCCGGGGATGTAATTCCAGCTAGTAAAGCTCTGGGGGCCCAGGTTTTGATATTCTTTCAGCAACCAAACCCAACAGAGGGAATCCTGAAGGATGTGAAAAATGCTGTCCCTCCACTGGTAGAACTTCTAGGAAATAGAAAGCAGCAGAAGCAGACTCCACCTGGGTAGGGCAGACACCAAATCCTTTAGAATTAGAACTGGGCAGGGGTGAGAAGAATTAATTGCTAAATTTTTACCCCATGGATTCCTGAGCAGGATCCCAGCAGGGAAACTCCATGAGAAGGTCCAGACTTGGAACTGTTACCAGATGGGAACAGTGAGCCTTGGAATTGTCTGAAGGACAGCACAAGCATCGGCTGTCAAATGTGGAGATGTTATCTGTAACATCTGTAACATCAAGTGCAGCCTCTTTGAAGCCAAATCCTGGGAGCGGAGTTTTCCCCAGGGTAAATCCAGATATGACATGGAAAAGCCTCAGCAAGGATTTCCAGCCATGACTACACAGCTTTTGGAAAAGCTTAGTGGCCAAACAATATCAAATTTATATCAGATTTGTATCAAGTGTGGTGTTTATATCTGGGGCCACTCAGTTCCCTGGGTGTGAAAGTCCTTCAAGTAGCAAAGCTGAGCCTTTTTTGAGAATTCCAAGTGTTGTGTCCATAAGATTCTTAATACAATATTTAAATGATTAATATTTAATTGAGACAATATAAAGTGGATTTGTTAGAGTGGCAGAAATGTTTTTTCACCTGGAAGTGTGCTGGGATAACCAACATTCTTTATGTCAGAATTAATTGGTCCTCCTTTTTTTCACTTCTTTTCTTTCTAGATTGTGGCTAATTGGGGAGAATATTTAGGATAAAGAATTGAAATGCACGAGGGAAGCTTCATGATCCCAAGGGAATGCTTTAGGGATGTACAGCTTCTGAACTGCACAAATAAGTCTGGCTCCCACAGAAACCTTCCAAAGCTGGAAGGGACAGGGAAGAAAATTCCAAGAGTGGTGTGGGAAATGCCTTCTCCCAGGTCTGGACACCACTGAGGTTGGAATGACTTAAAAACATTCCTTGTCCCTCTCCTGCTCCCAGCCCAGGTCTAAGCTGGTGTTCCCTGAGTGGCTGCACTTCCCTGGATGTGGAAGGGAGGAGGTCTCTGCTGGAGAGTGGGAGAAATGTCCCTGCTGGTAGCTGGGTCCTTGGTGAGCAGAGAACTCTCATCTTGGCAAGATGGGTTTGTGAGTATTCAATCAACCCCACCTCCTTTTTAATGAGTTGTTTTAATTAGTCATCAGCAGGGACCAGCTTTAGCCAGCTTTAGTTATTTTTTTTTTTTACAGATTTCTTGTTGTTTTGGTCATGAAATCACCAAAACCTTAAGTTTGCTAAATTAACCCTGAAAAGCTTCAGTGAATAAATCCTGAGGAAACTGGGGATTGGATACCTGGGATCTTATGACCTTTCAAGGCTATGTGAGGTTTACCCACTGATTTTGGTTTCAAGGGAAACTTCAAGTTAAGAATAATAAAAATATTGATTATTCATGAGTTCTCATGAAACTCAGCTTTCCAAAACTTTATTTAGGATAAAAAAAATGGGAATGCCTTTGGCAGAAAAGCACCTGTGAAGCAAAGCAGACTTAAAATGCCTGTAAGAAGATTACAGAAAATCATCATGTATATATATATATATATATGTGTATATACATATATACACACATATAGACAGATATGAAGTAGATATTTTATAGCAGTTGCAAGTAAACTGTCAGGGTTAGATTTTGAAATATTTTTTTAACTATAAAATATTCTATAATTATGCATGTGATTTTTAACATTTAATATACAAGAATATATATCTCTTGCTGATTTTAGAGTATTGCATTGAAAGCCAATGTGGTTTCTCCTCTTTCCCTGTTCCAAGAGAGCTCTTAAGAAATTTCTGTTATCTGTAAAAAGGTTGTAACATTGTAACTGCTGATGTCAGTGCCTTTATCTGAACTTGATGTATTATCTGTATTATGTTTAAATGCATTGTTTGAGACAGAACTAGGGGGCTGGAAGAGAAAATTGAAGGAAAAAGTTGTAGAGAAGGGGCAGAGAAAGAACGCAGAGAACCTGATTTAGGATTTAAATCCATCTGTCTGCTGGTTCAGTCTCCGGGCAGGAAGTGGTGAAGGAAATCACTCTGTGTTGAAGGCAAGTGTTCCGTGGGTTTGTCCCAGCCAGATGAGGGTGTGGGGAACACTTTGCACCCCAGCCAGGGCAGGGAGGGCTGAGAGGGACAGGGGGTGTCCCCAGCCTGGTGGGAGCAGCGTCACACAAGGCAGGTGCCTGCAAAGGTGCGTTGTCCTTACGGAGATGGGCCCATGGTGTCAGTTTGTCATGCACCTGAGACCCCTGGCACGGGTCTGTGTCTCATTTTGTAAAGGGTGAGTGTCACACAGAACAATTCTGAATTATAATTTGGGATGTTGTGTGCTGTGAGTTTTGGGGGACGCTTTTTTGTTTTGAATGGTTCACACTGGAAAGTTTCATGTGTAGGTGACTGATCTGCTGGGTTTTGTGCTGCTTGTCCCACTACAAGCTCTGAGCAAAGGAAGGACATGCCAGCTCTCTCACTGAGTTGGAATCCTTGGCCTGAGCAGTTGTGGAAGCAGCAGGCAGGTTTCTTGCCTGCTGAACCACTTCTTGTGGTGTTAAGGCTGACATCCAGTGCTAAAGAAAACTCCCCTCTTTCCATGTGACAGCAGCACTGACAGGAGAGGGAAGGACTGGGGCAGAGTACTAAAAAACTCAGAATTTCAGATGTGACACAAAAGAAAGCTCAGAATGCAAAAAAGGGAAATGTGTGCCCAAATTGCCTCAAGGCAGTTTTGCTGTCTGTTCTCATGCAACTCTGTCTTCTGAAAATTAGACCATTTTATTCATTGTGCTGTGCAAAACACTTATCATAATGCCAGGAAACAGATACTAAAACTCAAAGGAATTTGGATGTGTAGAAACAAGCTATTCTTTCTTCTCCAGTGCGAGGTGCTTGATGTTAGGAAATACTGAAAAGCAGGGAAAAGGTTATAATTGAGTTGGTCTCTCTTTATTTATTAACTCCCCCCCAGCCTTTTTTTTTTTTTTTTTGAAACAGAGGAGTAACTGGGAAGGTTACAGGAACTAAAGCTAGATGTAATAAATCCCTAAATCTTAATAACAAAAGAGGCTTAATGGAGAAGTTAACAGTCCTATGAGGGGATTATTTTTGAACTCAAAGGAAGTACACACTGCAGAACCATGAAATGCCACCTGCAGGAGCCTAAGTCTAATTGGACTTTTTGTTGTTTCTTCACGTTGTTTTTCTTATTTTTAACCTCAAGTGCTGACACTGTCATCCTTCCCCGCAGTCTTGGCCAGCACAGCACTGGGTGCATCCTTCTGTTTCTGCTGGAAGTGCAGCTTCACCGACCAGGGGAGGATTCACTGCTGGGGAAGGGGAGGTGAAAGCTGGTGCATGTGAACTGGCAGAGGGACTGGCCTGATTTAAACAACTGAACACAGCAAAGTCACAAAGCGACTCTGCTGCTCCCCAGGCTCCTGCCGGGATTGTGGACACAGGTGGAAATTAAGGGAAAGTGACTCAGATCGAGCTATTTTCCTGTGGAAATTGTGTTTGTTAGGTAAAGAACATAAGGATGAGATATCTTGGGCTGAATGGGTTTTTTCCATGAAATACCAAAAGCAATATTGGGAAACTTACTGATTCTATTGGTAATGGCTATATACTCATGCACTTATGCTATTAATTTTCCTTTCAAATACTGGAAATTCAGAGACTGTTCAAATGGAATTGTCTCCTGTCCATGGTATTTTCTTAGTTGTTTTTCAAAACAAAAATATTTGGTCAGTAATAGACTCTTGGTCAATAAAAACTCTTGAAATGCGTTTGTCCATGACCAGTGAAAATGCTGTATGACAGGCAAGGAACACAGCCAGGAGCAGGTGATGCATTAATTCTTGCATGGGGATCAACCTGTTACCCACAGTGGGGAAACTTCTCTGCCCCTTCAGAGCACAAGGATTGAGTTTGGGTTGGTTTGAACCAAGGCAGCCCAAGGCTTTCCCTGCCCGCTCAGGTGGGGCAGCCACCAGCCTGTCACACCAAAGCTGGGGAGGAACTTCAACCCTTCTGAGGGCTGACCCCCTTTATTATTCTAGCAGAGCCCTTTGGAGGTGATGTACGTACACATGTAAATGGCTTTGTTAAAGCAACGTGATGCTCTCCAGAGTAGTTTGACTCAGTTTGACTCCTCCTTCTTTGGGGGTGAGGAAAAAGGCTGAGGAAGGGCAGTGAGGACTTGGGAGCTCTGATGTCATTTGGGGCACCCCAATGTCCCTGGGAGAGCCACGCTGCAGTGGAGGAGCAGGTGAGTGGGGAATGAGGGTGCTGGTCATGCTGGCTGCCCTCCCCCAAAGGGACCCAAACCTGCTAGAAAATTCACAGGGAGGGGGTGTGTAAAGAATACTAAAAGCTGTCAAGTTTTTTGTTTTTATATACATTGGTAAGTAATACTAATTTATATTTAATTAATTTAATTTTAAACCCTATCTATACTATATATATATTCTATGCTATATTATATTATAGTAATATACTACAATAATATATTATATATTATAATATATAATATTATATACAGAAAGGTAAGAAACTCTGAATAGAGATCTGTAGGGTTTGAAAGTAATGACAGAACCTTTTTATATATGAATGAAACAATCAAGTGCCCGAAAACACAGGCAAAGATGATCGGGGTGAAGGAAATAAAAAGGGCTCTATCCCAACTTTTCTCTCCGTTCTCTCCCCGCCCCAAACTGTGGCCCTCGGCTGAGCTGTGCGGTGCTGCTGCTGCCTGGTGACAGAGAACGGCACTGCCGCCCCCCGGCACAGCCTCCTGACCCTCCCTGCTGTCCCCTGCTGTCCCCTGCTGGGTGACACGGGACACCGGCGGCCTCCGTGGCTGCCGAGCACGGGAAGGGCAAGAGCCGGGACCGAGAGAGGCGATGGCTGTAAATAGAGCGGAGGGATGAAGGAGAGTTAGGAAAGCAAAGTCACGGCCAGGAGCGGGGCCGTGGCGATAAAAGAAGTGGCCGCCGTGCGGGGCGCTGACAGAATAATCACAGCCGTGGCACAGGCTGTGCCGGGCGGCAGAGGCGCGGCCGCACGGTGACACCGGCCGGGGACACCGGGCGGGCACAGTCTGCATAGAACGCCCGTATGCCACTCTTAACATGGCGGCGCGAAATGGGAGCAGCAGATTGCCACTCCCAAGATGGCGAAAACAACAATCACGTGATAGAACACCACATATGGCCAGTCGGTGTTGAGCCACACTCAACACGGCGGGACCGTGACAGAGTCGTCGACCTCTTTGCCTGCTGCCGCTCGCGCGCCTCCCGCCAGCCCCCGGCGCCGTTGACGCCACTACCCGTGTCCCCACACCGGGAAACGCCGCGAAAAATCACGCTGAAAGCGCTGGGTCGGCGTCGGAGTTTGGGAGGGGGGGCGGCGGGGGCATTTCAGGCAGCCGAACACGCAGACTCCTGTGTGGGGAGTGGGGACTTTTGTTGTACCGCACCAAAGATGGCGGCTTAGCCGGAAACGGCTTCTGCCAGTACCCAAGATGGCGACAAAGGGCAGCAGTCATGTGATGCCACACCAAAGATGGCGGTATGGCACGCCCCTTAATGGCCTTCCAAAGATGGCGGTATATTGCGCATACACCTTGGGCAGGGAAAAATGGTGGCCCGGGTGGAAGGTGTTCGTGTGAGGCAGGAGATGAGCGAAGGGAAGGGAGAGAAAGGGATTGATCTGAGGGGTTGCTTAGACACACTTAAATGTTCTTCCTCTTTCTGAGGAAGACTTTCAGCTCTTGTTTCAGTGAAATCCATTGGGGCTTGGAACAAGCAAGCAAACCAAAGCTGTGGGGTTTGGGCAGGGGCATTCCTGGGGGCTGTGGGGCAGCTCTGGAAGGGTGGAAGGAAGGAAATGCTGCTCTGCAGGGCCTCGGGGGGCTGACACAGCAGGACCCAAATGCTCCAATGGCAGCTCAGGGAAAGATGAGGTGTGAACCGAACTCTGTCCTGCCCAGTGGAAACAAATGCCCCAGATGCCAGGACAGGGAGAGCCGGGGGAAGGGGGATGGAAAATCCAAGCAGGCAGAACCCATTGTAAATCTGTGGGGTTTTCATCAGGCAATGATGAGCTGCTGACACAGAATTCTCCAGGTACCCAAGAAAAGTGAGTTTGTATGTTTCTATTTTAAGATACATTTGGGGCACAGAGGAAGAGAAATGCGTTTATGTGTTAGCTTGGGACACCAGAATATATGGTTCTCAAAGTTGAATTGTTTTTTTGTTTGAAAAGAGACAAAATGAATATGGTAGATTGTTGAAAATGGTGAAAAAGTGGAATGAAAGGTTCTTTTTGACCCAGCCTGAAAAAGTTTTTTTATTTGTTTTGTTTTGTGTTGCCTAGCTTAGGGAAATTTAGCAAATCTCACTTTTTTTTCTCCAGCCAAGTGAGCACAGCAGGGAACTGTCATCCTGGCAAATTAACAATTCACTTGGAATTTTTTCTTTTCTTGCATGTTGCCCATAAGGAAAATTTGCTGTTGAGGACGTGAAAGGCAGGGAAACAGGGAGAACATCTATCCCAGGAGAAGAGAGATCCTCTGCTCCTCTGCTGTGAGCTGTGCTTACACTGGCTGCTGTCTGGGGAGCTGCCACCTTGGAAAAAAAGCACCTGATAATTTCTGTTCCAAGATTCCATCCTGCTGTTTATGGTTTGCCTGTGCTGAGTGAGGTAAAAATGTTTCCCTGTGAGTATTGTCTGCCAGTCACTAAAAACAGACTCCAAACTTCTCAGGTAAACTAAATTCTCCTTATTTTTCCCAACTTCACCAAGAACATTGGAATTTGAGAATGATCCTAATTCTTTCCCTGCTTCCCACTGCATCTATACCACTTGATGGTCCCACCAGGGCCTGTGATGGGGTGCGTGAGCAAAATAAGTTATTTTGCTGATATAATTGGATTCTAGGTATTTTGCTGTGGATTTGAACTCTTTTGTAGTAAAGCTTATAAGTCTTTTAGATTAGAACAGAAAGCCATGGAAAAACAGCCTGGCTTGAAGGGTTTTTACCAGACTAGAGCTGGCTGTAGAAAATTGGTGGTCAAGTGCTTTGCTGGTCTGGACTTCCAGTTTTGAAAGATTAGAAGCTGAAAGCTTGGTGTTTCCTCCAGCAGAGGATTCATGTGAAGTTTGGGAAGAGTTGGATGGAACTTGGAGATGTGACAATTTCCAAAGTGTAAACAAGGAAGCAGGCAGAGCCTCTGAATTCTGGTCTAAAAGTACTTTCACAAGGTTTTGTGCCACAGAGTAACTGGTGATGGAAAAGGAGCATGGAGGCTGTTGAAAAGTCCATCTTGGAAAAAAAACCTCGCACAAAGGTGTGGACTGGTTGGTTCTGCATTTGGAAGTGAACTTTCCAAGATTTCTGAAGAAAGGAGAGGTTTTTTTCCTCCTTTTTTAGAATTCTGTCTCATTAAGAAGAGTTATCTGAACCTGGCGCCCTGTGGGACTGGAATATATTGTTTTATTCAGCCTCTAATCAGTGGGTTTGCCTTTGGTTATGTCTAAAGCCAGGGAGGAGCTGCTGTCTCCTTCCTCACCTGAAATGTTTTCCAGCAGTGCTGGGAGCTCAGGCTGCTCTTCCCTGGCCCTGTGTTTCCAACAGGGCCACGTTTGTGTGTGCCCTTCCCTTAGGGCAGATTCCTCCTGTAGGCAGCTTCTGTCTGTGCAACCTGTGGGGCCTTTGGGATGGATGGATGGGTGGATGGATGGATGNAGAGTGTCTCAAGGGAATCCAGAGGAGGCCAGGAAGGGCCAGGAGGTGCTCCATGGGCTGGGGCACTTTTGTTACATAGACAGGCTAGGAGAGCTGGGAATATTCAGCCTGGAGAAGAGAAGGCTTTGGAGAGCCCTAGTAGCCCTTTCCAGTCCCTAAAGGGGTTCCAAGAGAGCTGGAATGGGACTTGGGGAAAGAGCCTGCAGTGACAGGACAAGGGGCAATGGCTTCCCACTGCCAGAAGGCGGGTTTAGTTGGGATGTTGGGAAGAAATTCTTCCCTGTGAGGGTGGGGAGGCCCTGACACAGGGTGCCCAGAGAAGCTGTGGCTGCCCCATCCCTGGCAGTGTCCAAGGCCAGGTTGGACAGAGCTTGGAGCAATCTGGGATAGCGGAAAGTGTCCCTGCCCATGGCAGGGTGAAAACAGATGATCTTTAAGGTCCTTCCCATCCAGTCCATTCTGTGATTCCATGATTCCATGTGTCTCTATACATATGAAGAGCCAAAGCACAGTGCAGCATCTTTGGCACCTGATCCTTAATGTCACTTTGGTGGGCTGATGTTGGGAAACAAGACCTATGGATGGACTGATGAAGTCAGTCAATAATTTTGCCTCCTGTGATGGAAAACACCTGGGATTCCTTTCCTTGCAGAGCTGCCGGGGCACTTTTGCAGTGCTTACAGGAATAATCCCTGGGCTGGTCTTTATCTTCTCTTGGTGATTATTAATCATGGCAAGGAGTTGTCTCCAGGATTCCCAGTGTCACTGTATTTGTCCATGGGTACACGAGGTTATAAGGTGGGAGCCAAAGCTCTGGGGGTGTGGGTCCATTCCCTGTTTCCATGCAGAGGGATGTTGTGGAAGGCATCCCCAGCCTGTGTCTGCTTAGCCATCTGGCCACACTTGAGTGAGGAGTTCTGAGGGATGGATCTCATCCATTGGCTGAAAAGAGCTGGAAAGGCAGATATGGTGTCAGTGTTATCAGGAAGCGGGAAAGCTGATGGGAGAAAAGAAGAGGGACAGTGCTAGGTGAGTGATGGCCTGGCAGCTTTTGCTCAGGCTGTTCTTCAGGGAAGCCTGTATCCCTGGAGCTCATTGTAGGATCCTGCTGCCTTGGATCATGAGAGGCTGGTTATTGCTGCCCTTTTCCAGCCTCATTTGCTTTCCATATTTAACTGGAGTGACCAGATGCAATGGAGTTTTGAGCCAACTACTTGTTGCACACCACCACACCCCTGCAGCTCCATCCCTCTGGAAAAGGGGGAGGGAGAGGGAAGAGAGGATCCCCAGGGACACAGGACTGAACTCCTCTTGAAAGTGTCCGATGTCTATTTCCCAGGGAGCTCCACAGAAGATTTCTGTGAGTGGTTTCCAGCCGTTGTGGAATTTAGGGATGGAGGTGGGGCCACTCAGCGTGTCTTGGGGCCACTCAGCTCTAGGACACAAACTGGGAATATGAGGTGACATTGCTGAGGAATGTGTCTTTGAGGACACGCTTGGGAGAAGCAGGAGCATCAGGACATCCAAGCATCACCTCTGCCTGGGGAGATGACAGCTCTGTCCTCCCCTGGATCTGACCCATGTCTCCCCCAGGGAATCCCAGAGGTTTCTCTCTTTGGGTGTCAGGTGTCCTCTGAGGAAATCTGTGGTGTCTTCAGAAGGCTGAGGACAGACCAGGCCAGCTCAGGTTGATGATCTGGGTTACACACAAATCAGACAAAGAGGAGAGAACATGCAGGAAATGGTCAAAATGTCAAACCAGGGATACACAGAGAAGCAGGAATCAAAGACAAAAGTGATCCTTGGATCAGCTCTGTCATCTCAGAAACATCAGCCTAAGTCTTTGAAGGAGACTGGACAGTTCTGGGGCACGTGAGAATTTTTTGGATTGGTCTCAAAGCAAAGTCTAATCTACAAATGAATGTTGTTAGAGACCTTACAAGCTGACACTTTAGAAAATGGAAAATACCTTGCTATTCCTGTGGGCTTCCTGGCTCCTTTTCCAAGCTGAGATTTGTGCTTCCTATTTTCAGTGCCAATACTGTTTTGTGTTTTCCTGAAGGTAAAACCATGCAGATTCCCAGTAGGAACTCGAGCTGGTTGCCCCTTTTATTCACAGTAATGCTTTATTGATTGGGTGGAAAGATTCATATATGCTGGGGCTTCTGTATTTACTTCAAACTGCAAATTGGATCAGAGGCCAGGAACAACCAGCATCGCTTCTGGAAGTTCCTGAGAAAGCTGTGGCCAGACATGAGCAGTTTTCTAACCTTTCTGCACAATCTGTCTGCTTGTAAGTGTGAACTAGAAATAAAAAGTGAGTTCCCAGTGAGACCTGTCAATAAGATTTCCCAGTCTCAGTGGCACAAATAGGAAATGCACCAGCTCCAAAGTGTGGGGATTCTGGATGTGCTTCCTTGGTTTGGCTTGGAAAAGAGAAAGAAGACAGTTTAACCCTGAGTGTGCCTTCTCTTTTCTGCCACATGGGGGGAGTGTTGTGGACTGATGCGAAGGGTAAATGAAGTAGGCCATAGGACTCATTCATTTCTATTTTGTGCCAATTTCTAATTCCTGATGAATTTCAGGAGGGGTGGAATCCCCTCTCTGTTAAATCAGTGTCTTTGAAGGTGATTTGAACAGACACAGAAAAACTTGCCTTATTTTGGAAGTCCTAGTGAGGAAAAGCCAGGGTTATTGTTGCTTCTGCCTCTTGAAGGGTTGAGAATCCCACTAGTTCCATGAATGAAAACAACAGGATTGGTATTTTAAGGGTCCCTTGACAAACTGCTGACAAGGAACAGTCCCCACCAAGGTCTTGTCTGTGGCACCTGGAGCTGCCCTGGCTACTGAAATGCTCCAAATCCAGTGGTATTTGAGGTGAACTGTGGCAGAATGGAGAAGCAAACACTTGGGATTGATTTACTGCAAGAATGAACTGGGTTTTGGTAGCAGCAATCAGATGAGCTGTGGTGAGCAACCGCTCCAGTTTGTGCTTCCCTTCATCTCCTTCTGTCCTGGGCTCCTGGCACTACTGCCATGGGAGATGTGCTCCCCACTCCCATTGAAATGCAAAGCACTGGAAACGCCAGAGATGAAACATGAATGTGGAGAGGGAAGTGGGAAACAACTGCTGGCAGCAGGTGACCCAGTGAACGGGCACTTCCCGGGACTCGGCAGCCACGGGGGGAGGAACGTGGCCAGGGCTCCACCACAGAGTCCCAGCTCTGCTCCATGCTCAACCCTGGGCTCTTGCCAGATCAGCTGCTCCTGATCCTGAGCAGACACAAGTTATCCCTAATTGCTTCTCAAGTAAAAGGCTGAGCTTGGTGTCCTGCGTTTAAGGTTGTTTGCAATTTTTGGAGTCTCTTTATTAATGACTGTCCAAGAAGGAGCTTGTTGGATGTGTACACTGGACAAGTTTGATCACAGCTGACAGAATTCCTGCTGGCTCCTTCCCCTCCTGGTCTCTCATGTTTCACTGAGCAGAGCTGGTAGCACTGGAGACATCCTTGTGCTCCTGCTTTGCATCCCCTCCACAATCCAGAGGGTCTGCCAGGGGAGAAAGAGAGGAGCCAGGAATATCAGGGCAATGGGGGACTTCAGTTACTGTCAAGCAGAATCTCCCCATCCTGGATCTGAAAAGACCCAGGCCTTGCAACCTTCTGGCTGCTCTGTCCCATCCTGGACTGGATGTTTCTAGTTTTTGTTTGACAGCTTGTCCCAGGAAACCTGCACAAGCTTGACATGTTTGTCCTGGGTTCTGAAGAACCTGGAATTCACACCTTTGTCCCTTGGCAGTGTTTTCTGTTCAAATTTCCCTCTGAACACTGACTGCTGGGATACACAGGGAAAAGCCCTGTCCCTGCGTGGGATAGAGACTCCTCCATTCTCCCCAAGAGGTTCAAAGCCCATTTGGTTTTCTGGAAGCAGTCGATGAACTTGGGGTCTTGCTTGGAGGGTCGGCATTCCCTCTGCCCGGAGAAGGGGCCGAGAAGGACACGGTGGTGAGAGCATCCCCTTTGGGAAGGTTCCATCTGCCTGCCGTGCAGAAGGCACAGCAGAAATGGGTGTTGAGACCAGAATTGCTGAGAATGAGGGGTTCAGGGAAAGGCAAACTCCCTCTGTGTGCCGGAGGCTCCATGTGCTCTGCCAGGTGCCCCTGGAGCAGCGGCACCTCCCGAACTGCTGTGCCTGGATTCGTGGCTGTGCTGCGGCATCGATCCGGCCCTGCTGGGCTGGGAGATGAGGTGTCCCCCCACATTCATCCCTGCCCCCGTGCTCCCCGTTTGTTCTGGCTGCTGCACTGCCCCTGCTGTTCTTCTGGTTCTGCCTCCTTTTCTTCCTTTGCCTGAACTGTGGGAATGCAACCTGCTGGAGCCAGGCGAAGAACTCTTGGATGTCATCTGGGGTGCAGTTCTCTACCAACTACAAGCCACAAGTTTGTTTCAGAGTCCGGACAGTTTGACTCCTGAAACTCCACAAATGGGGCCAGACAAGCCTGAGTTTCTGCGCTTTGGGGTAAAATGACAGGTTCAAGGGAGGGTATGTGGCGGCAGTTCAGAAAGGATGTACCTTCCTAGTACCTCAGCCAGTGGGGAAAGGAAAAGGGCAACATGTGACCGGGAGTTCAGGATAAAAGGAGGCTGTGCCCTCCGAAACCTCGAGAGAGAAACTCCCGCGGGTGTGTGCCCCAGTGGACTCTGTATTCGAATAAAATTGCAGGACTCCTCTGTCTCCTTTATGGACACCGGCTTTTCATAGCGTGATTTTCCATCCAGGAGAAAACGAAAAGGGGGTAAGGACAAAAGGAAAAGAAGGAAAAAGAGGCCGTTAAAAACAAAGTCTGCACACCCCGAGGGCGAGGCTCCTGCAGCCCGATCCCATTCCCATTGCATTCACGGCGGGAGCAGGGCAGTGAGGGGCACAGGACAAAGGGCTGGAATTGGGTACCCTGAGGGGCCCCGGGCGGGGAACTCGGGGAACTGCAGAGCGCGGGCGGGGGGAGCCGGGAGGCGCTGCTGGCTCTGGCAGGGCCCCGCTAAAGCTGGAGCCGTGGAATGCTGGGATGGGTTGGGCTGGAAGGGACCTTAAAAGCGCCAAGGGGCAAATGGGGCCAAACGCAATTCCTGGAGCTTAAATCCCTTCGGCCTCGCCCCGCGCAGCCGCTCTGGGGCCCCGCGCACCTGTGCCGGCCCCGCCCTTCACACCTGTGCCGGCCCTCCCCGTAAATCCCGGCGGATCCGCGCCCGCTCTGCTTGATGCAGTGGATGCTCATCCCGGGGGGCGGCGGGACCGTCGCTCGGAGCGCTGTGCGGAGCCCGAGGCGCTGAGGTGGGGCCGGCACTTGGGATCCGGGCCCAGGAATTCGGGTCCGGGTCCTGCCGGTGTCTGCTGGGGGTTCCGGGCGGAGCTGCTTTTTTCTCGGCGGGCGGGGTGCGGGATGGAGGCTGCGATGGGGACCGGGATGGGGACCGGGATGGCTGGGGCGGGAGGAGCCGCTACGGGATGGGTGCTGGGGTCAAGCCCCGGCGCTGCCGCTCTTGCCCCTGCTTTGGCCGGGGCGGGGCACGGTGCGGGCACGGTCCCGCTGTGGCCGCGGGGAGCCGGGGCCGTGCCGGTAGCAGGAGGAGGGTGGCCGTTCCCCGGAGTGGGCGCTGGATCCCGGCTGGAAGCCGCGCGGGGATTCCGTGCCCCCGTGGGGCGCCGCCTGGCGGTCACGGAGCGGCGGTGCGAGCGCAGCGTCCCCTGCCGGGCAGGGCCGGCCCCGCAGCCCCGGGGATGGGGAGCGCCCCCGGCCCGGCGTCCCCGAGGCCGCCGCACCCCCCGGGGCAGAGCAGCGCCCGCATCCCCCTCCCCTGCGAGACGAGTGGGGCTGGATCGGGGCGGGCGCTGGGGCAGAGTCCGGCGCTGCCGCTCCTGCTCCGGCTGCGCCCGGTGTGGGACCGGGGCTCGGTCCTGCTCCAGCCTCATCCGACACCTGCCGGGTGAGACTTGATGCTGTCCCTCCTCTCCCCCACTTTCCCTGTGGCTCGCATTCTCCAATGGAAAAACCAGTGGGTTTAAAAAGCCAGTGAAAACTGTTTGCTCTTTATTTCCAGAGCACAGGAGATTTTGAGTTGGAAAGAGCCATGAGGATAATCAAATCAAACAGTGGCAAGTGATTGGCCCATGTGGTGATTGAATTCAGAATCTTGGCCTTCAGAGCACCCTGCTCCAAGCACCAGAGCCAACCTTAGGGTCCTGAGGAAGGTCCTGCCTGGGGGATGGGAATGGCTGTTACCAGCAAGGGAATTGCTTTGCAAATGCAGCTCCTCCCTTCCTGCTAATGCTGCTTTACACACCAGCCCCTAGAAAGGCTCTAGAGCAGAACTGGCTGGTACCTGACATGACAGCACAAAACTCCTCTAATAACCTGGTTTCCTGCCCTTTCCAGAATTTACCCAACAGCTGTAAAGGTGCTCATTCATTCCATGTCCTTTTCCGGGGAGAAATGAGCAGGACAAGTCCTGAGGGATCACTTGGTCCATGGCCAAAGTTCTTCTGGAGAGTGTCAGAGCTGGTCCTGCCTCCAGAGGGGCGTTTCCTGCAGGTGAGTGTTCACAGCCCAAAATCACAGCAGGTGCTGAGGCTGGGGCCACTTTGCTGGCCCAGAGCTGCACAGAGCCCTGGGTGACTCCTGCTCACTGCCAGGAATGTTCCTTGGTGTATCCTCCGTGTGTCCCAGCTGGCTGGAAATGCGGGCTGGGAGGAGGTCGGGAGCCCCAGGAAGGGAACCAGCACCTCCTGTGCTCGGTGTTTGCAGGGGAGGAGCTGTGCCTGCAGTGCCCCGCCCGGGGCTCACAGCGTGCCAAACACACATCCCGGGGAGGGGCACTGGGATTCCTGGGCAGTGCTTGGATGGACATGGATAAAGGGCTGCCTGCAGCTCCTCAGCCTGGGGCTGCTCTGAACAGGCACCTGGAGATGCTTCAGCCTGGACAGGCCCCACCCACACCCCAGAGTTACCCCAAGGAACAGCTGGCATTACCCGGGAGTGTCGGCACGGTGTGTTTGGGAGGGGCTCAGCAATTCCAAGTGCCGACCTCCCGGAGCTCCCACACACCTCCAGGCATGTCCCAGCCACCCCAAATCCCTTCCCTTCCAGCCTGGGGACATCATCCATCAGTAGTGCTGAAGTCAAGGGAATCTTCTCTCACAGAACTTAAACCCCAAGCAATAGCCCTCAGAGATGCCTTAAAATAAAAGGTTACAGTCAGGTGAAATTTTGTTTGGATTAAGTTTGGAGTTTTTTAGGGAGACAGCTGGAATTACACACAGGTGGGTCCCACTGGCGATGCACTCCAAGGGCAGAAGCAATTCCAATGTTTTTGTCAGAGCTCCTGGAAAGTAGATGGAACAAAATAAGGTAATACATTCTCATTTTGTGGTGATCAGGGAAAGATGGAGGGCTTAAGAGCAGTATCTTTCTCTTCAAACTTGTGTACTCCCAAGTGAATACTGATTGCATTCTGACATATATAGAAATATGAGAAAAGAACAAGAGATTGTGGACAGAAAAGATGCTTTTTCTCTCTTTAAAAATTCACAAAAATGACTGGTTTTGCAAACAAACGTTTTTCCACTCAAGACTTTCCCACCAACTTCATTAAACAGAGGTACATCACACTTGAGACACCTGTTAAACAAAATGGTACAGAAATACATTGTTTCCTGCTGGTGGTGAGAAAAATGGTGCCAACCAAAATATTCTGTCCTTTACTTCCTCCATTAGAAACTCTCACACAAATTCCTCTTCTTCCTTTTTTTAAGTTATTTTTAATACCTTCTCCCTTACAATTTAAAATTTCCAATTAATTTCTTTGGGGGCAACTACACTTTCATTATACCCATCAGTATTGCAGGACAATAACATTACACCATCTTTTTTCATGGCTTGTGTTAAATACAGTACAGCGAGATCAAATTATGGCCAGCCACGTGCCTTTGGTAAAATTAAAAGTCTAGTGAGATCACATTTTCTTCAAACTCCAAAAGCCACATGTTGAACCCATGTCGTGTTTTTAAAAGTTCAATTCTATACAAACAACTTCTTCAAAGCAAAGTCAAACAGCTGTCAGCCCACGCAAAGGGCAATTTCTGAACTGCTCCAGAAAAGAGATGAAAGGTTTCAACTTCAGAGAAGCTCTTCACATGCCTTGATCTCCATTAGATTTGTGTTTCAGACAGGGGGTAGAAAGGCTAGTAAATATTCACAAACCTACAAGTCAAAACAGTGATACCAGTGATGAATACTCTCAGTTTTTAAAAAACTTTCTGTAGTAACACATGTGGCTCATTTAAGCAACTGACGATCTTCTCCTTTGAGGCGTTTTTTCCGGGGCTGTACAAAGTCATCATCCGAGTCATCGGTAAGTTCTGGATTATCTTTTTCACTCTGGCTGTTTGGCTGTACAGGGAACTTTCTGTCAGGATAAAGGTTCCTTAGGAGATCTTCAAAGTAGGCTTCGAGTTTCATGCCAGCATCAGCCACTTCTGAATTGGGCTGTTGGGTGAATTAACAACATCAGTGCATCATGAAATAGCTTTGTACTTAGATCACGTTAGGTCTTTTAGGTACAAACTATAAAAACCATCACTCAGCAGCAAGAATGGCTATGGAGCACAGGGCCCCAAAGAGCACAAAAACACAGACTGAGGGCAGATCTTCCAGCTAATAACCCCCAATGATTTTTTTATCTGACACACAGAGGTGGTGACCACAGAAGCCACACTGCCTGGGTTCTCAAAGCTATATAAAGGTTCTAAGAACTCTTAAATCATGACTGGAGTGGGAGCAGGGGGACAGAGCTGTGCTGTGAAACACACAGCTATGCCCTCAGGGTGTTAGAAACTTCTCTAGCTTACAGATCTTTCTAGTAACAGTGAAAATATTACTTGGCAGACAATGTCTGTAATGTGGAAGACTGAGCAGTCCTAAAGTCATCCACAGGCACCACAGCTATCAGTTTCCTGAAGGAGAGATCATCAGTGCAGGAATAATTCCTAGCTATTGAGGGTGAGTGGATGAGAACCCCTTAGAGAAGCCTTTATTTGCACTGTAATTCTCTCTCATTTTGTGGTCCACTCAGAACCTGCATCCCTATTTCACCACACGTTCCCTTATGTGCAGTAGGGGATAGTAACAGTTACTTAACATGCAACTTGAAATCATAAGGGTGAGTACAGAGCTCCCAGATGAGAATCCCACTGAATTTAAGATCTGATGCAAGGAGGACTAAAGCCATTTTTAGATCATAATGCCCATCATTAACCTGTAAAATAAAATATGCTCCTTTTCTTTAGCTGCTGTCCTGCTATTCAGCTATGTTTGTAACCATCCTTCTCCCTTCTATGGAAAGATCTCCACTGCAGAGTTATCTCAGAACACAGCAGTGTCAAATCTTGTCTGTGTTTTCACTGCAGTCTCACCATCAAAGTAAGTACAGTAAGTTCTTGTGTTTAAGTTCTACCCCCATTACAGTTTTCCGGAAAGCAACTAAATCAACAAAACCTGATAAAGTATCAACTTTTCTAACCTCATTAAATTCAGCACAGTTTTGGAAAATCAGTCTGAAATCAGCCACAAAATCTTCTGGCTTTGTGTAGAATGAATTGGACACTTCAAGTCTTTTCTTGATGGTTGATAAGTCCATAGGCTTTTTGATTATTTTGTAGTAATCAGGGACCTGCGTGGAGAAAAAGAAAAGGTCCAAAATGCAATGTTCATAATTTATTGTTTTATAAACCTTTAGATTTGAGGGAATGGGCAAGATTTAGTCTCATCCTCAAAGTACAACTCAAAGATACAAGAATTGCACTTTTAACATACATGCAGATAGTTTTTTGGAGTAACAGTGATGTATGACAATTTGTTGGCTAAAATATACTCTTTCCAATGAGTAAAAATCAAAGAGAAACATGTAAAACCTCCACTAACTACATGTAACAGAGCTAATGAGTTGGTTTGGACATTATTTTCAGGTGTAGTCAAATAAGCTGGCCATTAAGTTTCATTCTCAAGACCGTGTGAAACAAGTCCTTTGAAATGGTGGCAAATTTCAGAGATATCAATGGTTTTCATACCTGAACTCTGGCTGAAGGATTAAGATTTTTTTTTCTTTAGAAAGACTAAGTAAGTAGGAATTAAAGCCAGTGGTACTATATTAATATTTTTCCTACTTTCTCCTAACTAGATGCACATTTTTAATACCTGAAATTAGTAACACATGACCATAACATGAATAGTCACTTAATCTTTTGTGCCGTTTCTTATTATTAAACTCTGTGGAGTGTTCTTCAGAATTCTTATTCAAATGGAATAAAAGCTGCATAGGAACATAGTACTTTTTAATGAACTCTTTCCCCACTGACTTGTCTTGAAGAACATCTTTTAATATGACCATGATAGTAGCTCTTTGTATCCTTGGACTTCTAATGCACCCAGGTACTGTTTACCATTTTAAACTAACAAATTTCAAGTCAATAAGAAATTAAATTTCATAATAGTACTATGGAGTACCGCAATTCTCAAAATCAGGTAATGTTTAAAACCCCCAAATGTATCCCAATTTACCTTTTCAGTGATGTAACTCAGGATATGAAGTTAGCAGTGTTAGAACTTAGTTTTGTAACTATTTTTGAAGTATTAAATAAAATCACTTATTGAGGAACTTTACTTGTAAAGCCCCTGCCAACCCAATGCCTCAACTTTGAGCTTCCCCCTTCAGACAGTTTGAATAAAACTAAAAGGTTTAATGCACTGAATGTCTGTGGAATTTGACTTATGATAATGGACTTTAGAATGCCATTAGAAACATGGCAAATATGCTGCTAACATAGAACAGAGAGAAGTGAGGTACATACTGTGGGAGAAACTGGATCTTGAAAGGCAGGACTCATTTCATGACAGTAGAGGTATAGCAGCAGTCTTTCACACTTCTGTGTCAAGAAAAACAGATACCCAAGTAATTCAGGAATCCTACACAGCTTATTCTAAATCACAGAAAATACAGAACTCAGTATCCCCCCCCTTTTTTTTGTGTATACAAATATATTAAACTGCATCTTGAGCCTTGAAAGAGATCCTAAAAATACTTCTGTGTGTGATTTTATGCTTGCTGATCCCTTATCAGAATATTTACAGGGCTTGTAACTTCCATTTAATGCAAAATACAAACAGAGCACACATAACTAATGGTGTGACAGAGTCTGTCCTCCACACACATACACTACTCTTGATGGGCAATATGATCTGTCCTAAGATAACAACACCAGGTGGGAATTGCAGGAGGAGCTGTCTGGATGCTTGCATCATTAATGCATTCCAGAGATGGGGGAGTGGTGATGGTTGTGACTGACCTTGGTACATGTGGGCCTGCAAAAGGGTACAAAATGCTCCTGGAGACTGGGCCAACTGATCTCCAGAGGCTGCAGGGCAGCTTCCAGGTGGATCCCACCCCTGCAGGGCACATCCAGCCTGAGGATGGGAACACTCAGTTTTGGGCAGGTGAATAACAGGTGGAGATAAAATCCTAAAGTAGCTCCATGGCTGCTTTGCAATTGTGCTTTCTGCAAACCTGCACATTTCCTGCTGAACGTGTCTATGCTATAGCCCTTCAGACCTGCTGATATTAGACACTGCATTGGTAATATTTAGATATTGTGTTAGCAATAAATGGCATCATCATCACCCACATAATCAGTGTCATACGTTGTGAGCCTGAGAGTCTTCTCTCTACTACTCTTCCATGAATGTTCTACATGTAGACCAAGACCCCCCAAAAAATACTCACTTCAATGTATTTACACAATTTGCCAACTGAAAACAGGTGAAACATTGACAAAAGCTTTTAATACAGTTCAAAATTGCTTCAGCTTAAAAATTTTAAATAATAATTTTATCCTTACCCTGCGGTCTATGGGTGCCAAACCCGTGGTGTCTTCCAATTTTCTTTTTTCAGAGCTGTGAGCAGGTTTATCACAGTCATACTCAACTTCTGGCTTGGACAAATCCCGACAGAATGTACAAATCCACTCTCCACTAAAGAAGACAAACAGACACATTGACCTCAGTGAGGGAGCATTCCTTTGCCAGAAGGCTTTCCATGTATTTCTGGGTAAATCCCCCATCTGTGGGGTGGGTTTTCTCTGCATCTCTGTTGTTTTCTTGGTGGTGCAAAAGGCTGTGACAGCTGGCAAAATTTCTTTACTACAACTTTGTTTCCTTTTAGTGGCACTGGTGTCATTAATGGTGTCCTAGCAGATAGACAGATGGTCTCTTCTGGTCTCTACCTTTGTCAATACTGAAATTTTTCACTTGAGCTCAGAGGATTTAAGGATAGCGCTATGAAGAGCCCTTTACAACCATAACTACAGAGAGACTGATGCAGTCATATGGGCTGAAGAGAAGGAAAAGTGTTGGCATTATATGGTTAGAACTACATATCCTCTACAAGCTTGATCTACAGCACATTACTAATCTATAAAGATTACCATAGACAGGATTCTTTGTAAAACTGAAAATATTTCACTCCCCAAAACTTTCAGATGTTCATGATTTTACCAGTTTGTATAAGACAACACTGGAGATTTAAAGCTCAGCATAAGATTATAAGATAATTAGTTCTGCAAGCTATGTCCACTGATTGTTGAACACAATTTATGAACTTGAAAGTTTAGAAAAAACTATGAAGAGTCTGTGTTTTCAATACAGTTCTCTAAAAAAAAAAGAAACCTGCAGGCCTGGAGATAACCACCAGAGGGCTGAATCATCACACAAGAGACAGAATCCAGCAATAACCAGTTATGAGATCAACTGCATGTATTTACCCAGAGGTATGTTATTATAAACAGTGTCTTCATAAATGGGAAATAGTTTCTGCAGCACCCTTCACTTCAGTAGTAAGGCAGAAGTCTTCACAAATTTAAAAACAAAACTCTTAGTTTTCTATTCAGAGTGATCCAAAGATTTTCCCCATCTGCCAGTTTTAGCATGCAGTGGTGAATGATGCCATTTTGCTTCAAGAAGTTTTACTTTCTACTGTCTTGACTTCACAGAGTGATTTATGACAGTGTCACCTGTGTGCCTGGACTAGCCTTACAGAAATGATGTGGCAGATACACAAAAAATTGATACAGGCCATGACCTAAAAATCTTCAGGTGATACGAGAAAACAAGGAACGAATTAAAGACAGAGGAATGATGCATTAAAATATCCAAGAATCAAGGAAAAATGTGGTAGGTTGGAATGAAGGAAAAAAGATGCCGTGGCCTTACAAATCTACATGGGAACATAGTTTTAAACTGAAAGAGGGTAGATTCAGACTAGATACAAGGAAAAAGTTTTTTACAGTGAGGACTGTGAAACACTGGCACAGGTTGCCCAGAGAGGTGATGGATGCCCCATCCCAGGTTGGATGGGGCTTTGAGCAACCTGATCTAGTTGAAGATGCCCCTAAGCATTGCAGAGGGATTCAAATTAGAGGGCCTTTAAAGGCCCCTTCCAACCAAAACACCCTGTGACTCTGAAATTTCACCTGAAACAGGAACAAAAAGCAACCATGAAAGCAGCAGACTGACACCACTGACACAATAATAACAACATTATTTTGTGTGTTTGAAGGAACTAATGCTATGAGACTGAAGTTTGTTTGGCAGACTTACAGCTGGGGGCGGAGGGAAAAAAAGCAAGCAGCCCCATAAAGATGAGAACAAAAATGTGATGCATGAGAAGCCAGGAGGAAACTTCAGCTAACTGTGCTTTGGAGCCCAGGAACACAATGCACCTGTATATGCACCTTTACAGATCTGAACACTTGCTATCGAAGTTGGTCCTGGCTCCCTTGCACTCAGACATCATTACCTCAGTTGCCATTGAATGATCTAGTAAAAATGAAGCATTTTAAAGACTTTTTATTGACTGTTTAATAGAAACCAAGTCTTGTAATGCATAGTTATCTGCCTGATTCAAGATTACTTTTTGTTTCCTTGCCAGAAAGAATATTCATTAAAAAAGTGCTTACTGTAACCTTACTGAGTTTTCCCTACGGCATAAAGCTGTAACAAAGCATTGTTTTAATAAAAAAACCCTGGAATTTGAAGTTTCAAGAAGTAAGAGTGACATTTAAAGTAAAAGTGACACTTAAAGATATACTTCCACACGTATGCATGTTCAGAGTAGCACAGAGATATCAATGTGCTCATCTAAGTTGCTATCCAAATGTTTTACACCAGTAAACTATGCTGATATTTAATCAGAAAACCCAATATTTATAAAAGCATTAACCAGTGAGCATGTTATGACCAATGTTTTTATCCTTTAATACAAACAAGCTTATTGCATGACATTTCCAAGCTGGGGCATTGCAAAAGGCCGTTTATTTTAATCACAGACACTAATTCCAGAAGCAAACACCAGTAATGCTTATAACAATAATCTATTTAAGACTCTATTTTGAAAGTCAAGAAAGTGAGCAATGATTTTGTAACAGCCAATCAAGAAAGCTTAATGCTTGTTTCAACACTGACTGAGATGTTATAAAAGATGTCAGTCACTACACATCCCGTGCTTGGAGTCTAGCCATGCTTAGCACTGAAGTAATATATTTAATATTATATTAATACAGATTTTCCTGTAGACATTTCCTAATTTTTCTTTTTTAAAAAAATCATTATTATTAAGAAATATAACTATTTTCAGTCACCCTTGAAACATTTTATGACAGATTGGTAATTCTGTGTCCCAGTTTAAAAACAGATGCCCTAGATGTGATCCTACTTAATTGTCAAATAAGTGAAGAGTTTTACTAGATTTTGTAGAAAAATATACAATTAAGCTGAAGTTTCATGAAAATTCAGATTTTCTCCAACTAATAAAACTCCTGGATATAAGACTTTAAAAAAGACACATCTCTTCCTCTGAGACTGAAACTTCTTGCCCTGGGTTTCAAAACACAAGTCTAATGTCTTTTGGTGCAATTTTAGATGGAATTGAAATAGTCAATTACCTTGGAAAGCTCATCAGTGTAGGGACATGACAAGAAAGATGGAATACTTTGGGACACTTCTCACAGCAAAGGAGCTTCCCTCCATTTTGACATACAGCACACCAATCTTCATTGGGATCATCCTCTTTTCTGCCCTCGCCGGCATGGGAGACTCCCATCCATCCTGTTTTCCCAGGGAATGTGCTCTGCAGTACCCCTGGCTGGTCATCTGTGCTGTCTGGTGCATCTGTTCTCAGCATAGCTTCATCGGAAGTGGAACTGTGACTGGTATCCAGCAGCAAGGAAGTAAGTATGGACTACAGGAAAAACAAGAGAAGTCAGATGACAGTATTTATGTGAATTTACATGACCCTAACAATGTGCAAACTGACCTGAATAACAAATTTACAGGCCAGCAGCCACGCAACTTGCAATGTGCATGCAGAAATTACTAACACACTATAATACAGGGAAATGAACACAAGAAATTAGCTATGAAAGGCTATTTACTGCTTCACCAATAAAAAAAACTAAACTCTGATGGCCCAAAAATCAGGTACCTTGTTTACGGATATTCCTGTTTATGGATATTGCTGGAAACACTTCCTAGCAGCACCTGAAAATTTCATCTCTGCAAGCTATTTCTGGATTTCCCAGGTTTTCAATGGATAAAAGCAGTCTGATCACACCAGTTAATCTAACTGGCAGTAGGGCTAGTGTGATTTTGAATTTCACCTCTTCCTTTTATTTAGCTTTCTAGTCTTCCCCTGAAACAGTTCCCAACAGAATACGAGCAAATTATTTTAGCCCCCGTAAATACAAAACACCCCCCAAAGAGAAAGGAGATCTTCCTAGCTGTAAGTATTACATTCCGAGGCCGGGGCTCCTCCTCCATCTCTTGCTTCACTACAACAATGGGGAAATCAAAGTTCTCGTTTGATGCATTTGACTCCTGTTTAATCCTGATTGGCTCCAACATAACAACGGGGACTTTGTGTGTAGAATCAGCTCCTGGTGGCCTGCTGGAGGAGCCAGAACTGTAAATGACACAAAGAGGCAGGAAAAAAGGGAAATTAGGAGTCAGAACACCTTTCGTACACTGATGCTTTCCAAGACCTCAGGATGTTCATCTGCTTTGTTTCTTTGAATCCTGAGTAGTATTCCCTTTATGGAATGCAACATTCAAGCTTATTTCCTTTGATGTATACTGAAAAAGCATTACCAAATGGGAAAAGTTTAATGGTGCAGCCCCAAAACTAGAGAATTACTCATGGTTTGACCCATTAGTACAGAATTTGCCAATAATCTCTGTTTCTTTCAGATCGTACACAAAAAAGCACCTCCACTGAACACTGTAAACCACACCACTGAATACAGCAGATAAAACACATATTTACATTATCTTGGAAAACTTTTTTAGAGCCTTGCCGCTCTACCAAAACTTGGACCCTACTTTTAGAACTAGATCTGTCTTTTTTCATGTATTTAGTCCTAACAGGATGAGAGTGGACAATCAAACTTTAGAATACCTGCTTATCTTTTTAAATAAAAATGAAGAATTTAAATCTAACAAAATGAATTCAAGCAGCAGCATATCAAATCACATTTTTAAATGCAAGTAAAAACTCTTCAAAACAACCATTTAAACTGTTCATTTAAACTGTTCATAAGAGTCCTTCAGAGAATTTGCCTTGTAAATGGAATAGGGCAAAAGGTATTCCAGATTAAAAAGCACCTGCATTCCCAAGTCAAGTAGGATGAATGTCATCTGATTTTTTCTCTGCATGAAAAATTAATCTCATGTCAGATGTATGCTCTAATTTATTGCAATGCATTAACGGATCTGCACTCTTCAAACAACACTGTGTAAATATATTTGTTCATTAATATTCCATCAGTAAGGGATCAAAACATTTGTGTAGACTTTCAGTAGATATCTAGTGCTCACTTAACTGTATTGCAGCAGAAAATTTTTAGTAACCCTCTTTGTAACATCAGTTCCTTAAATCTGAAGTAATTTATAGTTCCACAAGGGCTTTCAATACGCAGCTTTTTACTTTAGCTGATTTTTCGGAACTTAAAACCTCATTTATAAATGGCATTCTTTCAATTATGCCAACCTAGCCATCATTTACAGAGTTAATACATCTTTAGATGTTCTATTAACACATTACAAATGAAATTACTGCTTTTAGAATGCAAAGAGTGCTGTAACAACCATCGGGCCTGACCTGTTAACCGAGAAGATGAGACAAATCGACATCTTTATGCATTAAAGAGCGAAGAGACTGAGGCATGTTCTGTGGAGGTGGAAATTACATTTTCTTCTCTCACACTTTCCTTACCTCTCTCTGCTCCCAACACTGGAGGCACTGGGTGAGCGAATTGGAGGGTGTACGTTTGTCACACTGATTCCTCCTAGGACAGAACGGTCAGATTAGAACAGAACACAGGTCTCTGTCAAGTCTGAGATACGACTCAGAGAAGTACAAACGTTCTGGGGAAAATTTCTCCTGCAGTGGGAAATATCTCATTTAATACACTTCCATGAAAGGATGAGAGGCATGAGATAACAGAAGGAAAGAGAGCACCAAGAAAGGGCCCATTACGTGAAACAAGCTGATGGGTGAGTACCTCAACCTCTCCAGCTGACCACTGCAGCCTGTTCTGTCTTATTAAATTCAATCAGATCTCTCAGAACTGCCAGGAAACTTTGAGCTGGCGAGCAGGAAGAAGTCTGGGGCCCAGACATGAGAGAGACCAAAGGTCTGGGGCCCAGAGAGCCGAGAGCCCTGTGCAGCAGATTGCTGAGCAGCCTGAGCAGGCTGTTTGTGCTGCCTGGGAAGGCACTGCCCGCTGTCTCTGCTATCCCGCCGGAATGTGGGACCACCACGCGAGCACATGAACATTGCGTGAGTGCTCCCTGGGAATTCCCACTCACACAGCCTTCCCACAGCTCAGGCCAGAAAATGGGAGCAAGGAACAGCTGCTGTGGGCCACCAGCACGGTGACAGGAATCCCCTGGGCCCTCCAGGTCCACCACATTCAGCCACCCATCACAGTAACTTCTCTGGTCATGCTGTGTGAGTGCTGTGCCACCCACCCAAGGCACCGTTTCTAGTCTGCCGTAGCATCCTATCTCACTTTCTCAAATACTTGTCTCTTACCACAGCTGCTAGGTCTTAATCTGGTGTACACCTGGAGAGTGTCACTTTCCTATGGATTCCTACCCAATTTGCTAAAATCTACCCATTTTGTCCCCTCCCTGTTTTTAAGATCTGGACGCTTAACTTTTGATCACGGTGCTAAAATATTATCTCAACTCTACCTCCTGCTAGGGTTTCTACAACATTGCCTTCATTTTCTTATTTCTCATCTTTAATATAAAACAGAATTAATTCTGATGTCAGCATTAACATTGCCACATTAGATTTTTCTATTGCACCACTTAAATAGAAAATTGCATCACATTCAATTACCTGAGAGGCCTGGTGATGGTACTGAGGAATTTGGTGACTGCACAGTCCTGTTTGAAGGGGGTTTGGGCTGATTCTGCTCTACAGTGCCATCCTTCCTTACAGCATTATCCAGTGTGATGTTTCCTGAACAATCAATCTAAAAGGCAGGGAAGCAAAGGGAAGCAGTTAGTGTTGGGAAGGGAAAAAAAAACCCTCCAAAACAACAATAATCAAACAAAACCAAAAAGCCTCTGCCATGCTGTTATTTTGAAGGCAAAGACCAAAATGCATTTCACCAAAGTTTACCCACCCAAAAGTGAGATGGTTACTTTAAAACATATCATCTTGCTTTCCCTAAAAAGAAAATGAAACAACCAAATATAGACAGTGATTTATTTTAAGAGCAGATGATTCTGTAAGTGCCAATTTTTCTCCACAGGCTACAGAGAAGACTTAAACCAAAGAGGGAGCTTTCACACACTGCAGTAAGTTTCTCTCCACACCTTCTTTGGACATGCTCACAATAAATACTCTGGAAAAGATAATACCCTATACACAAGCTCCCCCTTAATCCACTGGTGTTTTATAGGACTGGAAGAAACTCACAGGATACTCAATCCCATCTGCCCCACATACCTTCTGGACAGGAGCCATGTATACTGACTCCAAATGGAAACAGCAAACCAACACTTGTTCTTTCCACCATGGCTCAGACCCGATAACTGAACTTTATTCTAGTGGCTCCCAATGCAGCATCCTAACTTTCTGTAAAAGCTACATGTTCTGGTTTGATAAGGAGAAATGACTTTTTGAAATGTTTTGTTTCTTTCAGTATTTAAGATAACGTTTGATAATATGCGTCCAAAGTGGATGCAGCAGCTTTGGCAAGGTCAGCACATTTACAGTGATTTGGGCCACGTGCCTTAAAAGCATAAACTCCATCACACACAAGTAGAAGAGTGCATAATACTGTGCACAGAAATAAATATGCTAAAATGTCTCACAGACTCAGTAGTTTTATGACCACGATGTGTAGTTGCCCCCTTTAAGTCTGACAGATACTGTGATTCTGTAGTCTATGTACTCCATTTTAATACAGAGAACACACACTATATAGGTAAAAACAAAGCACAGATGGGAGGTAACAGCAAGCTGTGACTAGAAAAGCATGAAACTTCAGATTTCTACAAAACTTAGACCACAAAAAAAAGGTTAGGCAGCTATGTGGAAAATAAAGTCACCTGACTAAAACTCAGTAACTCCATCATGGATCTGTGGCAAACATGTACCATTCAGAAGAAACCATAAAAGAGAAGCTTAGAAGGTTAAGAAATTATGATCTTATTATGCTTTTTCTATCACCAGCTCACAGGCCTGTTAGAGAATATATGAAGAAAAGAAGTACCAAAAGGAAAAGATATAAGGAATATATCCAGTATGCTGACCATTAATACCTACCCAAGATTGCTCTTTCAATAAGTTAAAAATAGATTTTAAAAATGTTTAAAATCTACCAGAAATGCCATCAGCAAACGACTGCTATCTGTGGACACTGGTAAATGAATCAAGCTAACAGATTTTTGTAAGGATCATTATGAGGGCTGCAGAAAAATATGCAGCATACAGGTAGGTCCAATTACAACTATAACTTGTAATCCTGTTTTTCCTAGTTGTCCCAACAGCTGTCTGTCAAAACAGTTCTGAGTATTTCCAGCAATATGCAGGCAACTCTGCATTGTTTGTTTCGTAAAACTGTCTCATTTGGACAAACAGAATTCCAGGTTTCTGTTTCTTACAAACATTAAGACTTTAAAATAGAATCCATAAAACATTGCCTCCATGTTACACTTACATCAGGGAGAGATGGCAGATTATAGGAGCTACCCACTGGGGAACTCAAATCTATCACGGGGGGACCGTAATTCTTCCCATCACACCCAGCAGCACTGGTGACTGTGGGGCTGGATGGAGTCGATGTTGTGCTACTTGCAGTTGAAGGGGTGGTTGAAGTTTGTCCACTACTGATCTGCCACTAAAAAGAAGAGACAAAAATCCACAATTCAGCTTTTTTTTTTTTTCTTTGCAACAGGTCACATCTACTGAATATACTGACAAAACCAGCAGCTTAGTTCAGGAAGCTGAATTCAAACATAAAATATTGATTTACTCTGAAGTTATCTCATTTCAAGAACCAACCTCACAAGACAACGGAAGATGACAAGTAGTTGAAAACTATGAATAGAAGAAATTAATGCAAATTCTTAAATTCAAAGCTATACCTCAGTATTAAGTATCTATTAATATTTCATGCTGCATTGACAGTGTTGTGGAAGAAATGCAACAGTTTTTGTGAAATAAAGCATTACAGGTAATAGGCTGAATGTACAACTGCTCCAATGCTTTACCAAATAAATGGCTACAGTGTCACTTGGATGCCTTGAAGTCTTTGATGTTGTGCTTCCCTTAACAAAACAAAGTCATTAAGAATTTGAAATGCTGACTGGATCTCCATCCACATATATATTTAACACCATGAAATGAAGTGCACAGTCAAGTCAGACCAAATTTTTTTCTCATTTAGATGTATGCAGTTTTCAGTGACTTTAATGGAATTTCCTGGCAACTGCAGGCAAAACCTGACTGTGCTCAATTCCTTTTTCAGTCAGTCATTCTATTTACTGGCCTCTAATTTCAGACAGACATTACTGAATAATGAGGTATCTTGAAAGAAAGGCTTGTAGATAGGCCAGTCTTCTTTTCAGACACAGAATAGAAGTGACTTACTTGTTATTCTCACAAGTTCTCTAGATATTGTACAGCTTTCTTCCATTTAGTTGAAATTAGTTCTCTGACATAAGCATTGCAAACAACTGGTTTGTTGTTTTTACACAAATTACACCACTTTTCAGGTCACGAATTTGATTTATTCCTGCTTATCTGCATCCAGCAACTCGTGTGGTAATAATATGGCTTTTAATAAAGATGAGCATTGCTAAACATCGAGAACATGTATGATGTGTTTGCTTCTGCCCCAGTTCAGCTGCTGATCAGCTGGGCATTGATCAGTCTCAGCAGAGGTCCCACAATTGTGGACTCTCTTTTCTCCCCTCACCTGTAAGAGTTCAGATTTGCCATACTCTGGGGTACCATGGAAGCTCCAGCTTTTTAGTCAAGGTTTTACCTGGTTCCTGGTGAAGTCACTATCACCAAGCTAAACTGGGATTTTCTGATTTGTCTACTCACTGACTGCAGCGTGCAGACCGTGGCCACACTCAGTTTTGCATAAGTGGTCAGAAACCACAGCAACAGCAAGTAAGAGAACGAAACACCTACTGAGCACACACAGTGGCTCACTTCCCTAATGCTTCAAGCTGCTTACAACTGACAAAATGAAAGCAACTTGACAGTTACCTCATTAAGAAAACTATGGGTATATTGTCATAGAAAAACAATGCAGTCTCTGTTTTAATTGAAAAGCACTCTAGAAGTATAGTATAAAATATGATATAAGGCACATTTGATTTTTAATTTCTAAATGGAGTGTGAAAAGGGAAAGATAATCTACCTGTTTTATAGCTTGCTGTGCCAAGAATGCCATTTGCAATGGGTTGGGCTTTACTGGTGGCCTTGGTGGGTTCTGATTTTGGGGAAATCTCATCTGTTGTGCAGGAAGAGCTGAACCATTGGGCTTGGAACTATGATTCTGAAAATGAATCAAGCGCGGAGGTGCCTGCATAAAAACAATAAAAACAGTTCTGCAAGTTAGCTGAGATCTGTTCTATATTCCACACATTTTTTACTAAATGGTCCTTTTAAACTTCTGAAACTCCTCATAAATTATATGCAAACTAATAATACCACAGCATTTATCTGAATGATCAAATGGATTGAATTTCAATGTTAAAACCTAGTAGACAGTTCTGAATTATTTAACTATATGAAGAGACATAACAAGAGCCAGTGAGAATTTCCAACTTCGAAAGATATAGGCGAGAATCATTGGGTATTATGCAAAATAGATGTAGCAAAAAAAATTAACAACATTAACTTTTTGATCACTTGACAAAAACCACAAAAATGTGCTAAGCACTGTATATGGCTGGATACAAGATTTTTTAAAAGAAAAAGTATAGGATGGGTGCTACCACGCATTTTGCAAGGCAAGTTTAAAACACTCATTCATTTCTCAGTAAAGAAAACGTCCTCCATACCATCTACATTGATGTGCTGAAGATGCAGATATCTGAAGGTATGTACCTATTGTTAGTTCTTTCTTTTTTTCCCTATTTTACTTTACGTTCTCCGTCAGTGCCATGGAAAAAAAAATGACTCTGAAAACAGTCCTAACTTACCTGATGAGAAGCAGGAGGTTGTTGCATGGCTCCCGGCATTCTTGGGTTTGGTTGAACGACTGGTCCTGCTCTGCGTTGAGCTTGCTGTCTCTGAGCCATGACCTGCTGCTGCATGTGCTGGAGGCGGAGCTGAGCCAAGCTGATCTGTGTTGGGAACTTGGAGAGCTGGTTGGGGGGTAAGCTGCCTGGTGGCTGTAAATTTGGTTCCATCACAGGGCTCTTGGGCATATGTGGTGGAGTTTCCTTATCTTCAATTACCAAAGAACCTATTTTAACCAAAATAAATGAAATCAATACCAAAGTATGGCAGTTAGAAATGCCATCACACTGTCAGTGACGTGCAGTCTGACTAGAACTCAAACCACTTTGGAAGCAACTTGTTTCTTTACTCAGACTATTTTATTTTTCTTCACTGGTTCTTATATCTAGCTTATCTACAGAAATTGAACGTCTGATCATAAACAAAATGGCCTAAAGGTTGTGATTTCTGAAACTAGACAAATAAACATGATTTGGTTTTATCAATCACCTAAACTCTTACAAAAACCCCAGTGCTGGTCTATACAGGTGCCATTTCTATTGTAGCACTTTCCAGAATGTAAGTGATTGTATTTCAAAAGTTCATTACATAAACATACACAAGAGCCCACCAAACACAGGAAAAAGTCAGCTCATGACAAACATCTCAGCTGAGCAGCAGCTCACACAACTTGACAGCTGGCTTCTGCAAACACATTTCACTTTCGATTCCTGTCTCTAAGAAAATTATTTATAAAGAAGGAACTTGGAGAATTTCCTTGCTACCATTCAGTGTCCTCATGTCTGGGGAAAGGAGCTTGTTTGCCTTAAAGAACTGCCATAACACTTTCTTCCTCTGACATTGTAGAGACTCATACATTTGCACCTCTGTATGCTCAGAGAGCACTTTCTGATGAAAGGCAGAAAATGTCCCACAGATACTTCACAAAGCCTTTTGCACGTGACAGAAAAACAAAAATGCCCATCAAGATAACAGTGGAGAGAGAATGGAAGCACAACAACAGTCAAAATCCTGAAAGACCTCTAAAACCTTTAAGTCCTCCTGCTAAGGTGTTAAGTTCCTAGGGTGCTTATCATCATGTATGAAAGCTGCCCCATGGGAAAGGATCTATGGGAGTGCTGCCTGACAGCAGGAACTCTTTATTTGGATGTGAAATGGGGTTAAAAACTATCCTCCCTGTTTCAGAAGCCAGAAGTATTGACCAGAACACTGAAAGCTGCTGTTTTCACCATCACTTATACCAAACAAGGTAAGTTTGTTAATACTTTATCATAGTATTCATAAATAATACTTTTTCCCATGCATTGAACTTTAAATGTTTTTCCCAGTTAGGGAAATACATTTAACAGAGTAAATGAAGAAATGAACAGCGCAGAGGCTATCATCACAAAAAGAAAGCTGCTTTCAAAACAGGATCACGACATCAAAGGGCTAATAAAAATTTATCATACCTAGATTGAAAATGTTCTGAGCCCAGAAGCTGGGATCACAGTGGAACTGGATGGTATTGTTAGTGACTGGGGAAGGATCACACCTTGCTCGGAGGAGATACCGTAGTCGATATGTAATCTGGAATAGGAACAAAAATAAGGGTGGTTTTTTCCTCTGGGGCCAGACCCATGTGTCTGAACAGCATAAAACTCCCAAAAACACACACACCCCCACCCCCACACCAAACAAAGCAACCAACCAAAAAAAACCTACCAACAAAAACCCCCTGAACAAGCCCCTAGAGAATTGAGGTTAAAGATAGAGAAACTTGTCCAAGCTACAAATAAAAAGGTATTTTTAATATCTTTCCCTTACTCCTAAAGTAGTTTTAAAAGATGTTAACTACAGCCTAAACAAAAATAACAATTCTTCCCTGTAGAAATATGTATCCTTCTGAAAACTTGGCCATTATATTCAATGACTTTAACTACTTGCAAGTGAAGTTCAGATTTACATAACTATTGATGTTTTTCCCCCCACGAATCTATTTTAGCCCATTCGTTTTTCTTTCCAAGTATGCCATTCATTTGGCAACAAGTATGATCAGAGAATTTTATTTCGTCCTAAATTTAAGTTTTCTTCAGATAGTCAAAGAACAGATTTCTATAAACTGTCTTTGAAAACTCAGATTCACAGATATTTTCAGATTTTTCCAGTGCCTTGGTTCCAAAGAACTGGACTGTGATTACACAAAAGAATTTTCTACCACATGCTCCCAATTTATCTAGTTCCTAGAAAGAAAATGTTGTCTTGCAGTTGTTTCACTAAAATTGTCAGTACTGATACACCAAAATATAACAGGCACTAATTTTAGAACCACACACAGCAGATCCTGGAAAATATATATACTTGGTGAAATCATCTTAACTGTTCAAAATTATAGAAGTTTGGCTTCTGCCCCCGGCCCCGAGGAATTTTGTAAGAGCTTCCAGTGTACAAGCTTTTTCTTTCAGTTTTAGGCAGGTCATTTAAGGACCATACTCAAAAAGCATTTAACGTGACTCAAGACTTTTAAATGACCATGGAAAAACTTTAAGTGCATTATTACTATTTTGGATAGAGATTTCCTTATGATTTTCATTTACACTACCAGAATCAAGTAGATGACAGTACTGAAATTCTAGACTTTTGCCCTGTCACCAGTACTGGTCACACACAGTTCCTGTCATAGTTCCCTCCATTATTTTCCTACTATTGTGCACACACATGTATTGTAGATAAACTCCTGACTGGTTACCTTGTGTTAGTAGTAGTGAAAAGCACAGCCTGAGAGTACAGCCCCCAAGCTCTAATGCTGCCTTTGAATCTGATGAGCATTCCCTCCTCTCTCCTGGACATGCTGGAGCAGAAGTCTCACACGCTCCTCTATGCAAAACTGCTTGGAAATAGATTTTTCCAAATGCCCACAGACAGGTTAACTCCCAAGCAGCACCAACTTTCTAAAGCTCAATCTGTCCTTTCGAAAAATACTTTTCATTTGCTGAGGCTTTCTAGGCTAGATGGTCCTTCCTTTCAGCTGCCTAATGTTTATATGATTAAGATGCCTGAAACTCAACTTGTTTTCTTACTCACGTAGCAGAGTCTTGGTGGCAACACTAAGCAACTATAAACAACATGACTCAGTTTGATGTCCTTTCTCTCTATTCAATTAAAAAAAAATATGACTGGCTGAGGCAGTATAACGCAGACCAAATCAATTTAGCTACTTGAAGTTGATAAAAACAAGTAATATTCTGCTACAGCCTGCAGTATCAATAACGGGTATCAAAAAAAAAAAAAAAAA
>VZDJ01000426.1:4273851-4284815 GCA_008694505.1 Cyanoderma ruficeps
CTGTTCATCATGAACAGTCAGCTTAGTGAGACCATATGCACTCAGATCTTCAGGGTCATTATAGCAATGAAATATTTAGCTTAGTAATTGTTTGAAAGGACAAACAAAAGCCTTAGTTTAATTTTTATTGATTTTGAAAGACTTTCAGTGGGAAATGAATCTAACAGAACAAAGACATACAATAATATTTACATTAAAATGCCACATACCAGACACTATGATATACAAACACTGTTTTTCATGAACTCAGATGCTGTAGCAAGTATTGTAAAGAAGCACAATGATGATGTAGGACACACAACATTTTTTTTCCAGTGTTTCAGGACTTCATGGTTTTTTTAACCCAGAGAAAAGGAGCTGTTCCTACTTCTGTGCATCTACAAAAGTCCTACGGTATTGTAACAGGAGAGAACCATGGCCAGAGAGCTAAATTTATAGAAACATTCTGTATTTATGTTTAAGAGAAAACCACAAATACTATATATAAATATTCCAAGGAGTAGATAATCATTAAAGATTCTAATACCCTAGTATTCCTGACAAGCATGTGCATGCATATCTGACTTAACTCTTGTCTCTAGGTGAATGGAGAGAGTTGTCTTCCTAACCTTACCAAGCGTTTACTGTACAACAGTGCTGTGCTGCTCCCACTGGAAACTGCCCATTTGGAAAAATTCATGACGTGTTCCAGCTGTTTAGAGAGACCTGCCACTTCCTGTTGCTGCTGCAGAAGTTTCATCCTATGCTCTTTTGCCAGAGTCTGCAAGTAGAAAAGCAGTTCCAGTCAAAAGGTTCAATTTACAGTTAAAAGGCATAGCTTTCATACTGGTAACTCACAATGATCAAGTGATTGATCTCATTTAGCTCCTCTAAAAAGGCTTCCTGCCCCCCCGATGCAGCTATTGATTAAACAGAAAAATCAGTACACATATACTCAAGATATCAGGACATTCTGTGCTAATGACACATTTTTGCATCTATTTATATATATATATATATNNNTATATATGTATGTATGTGTGTGCCTCTCTACATACACACAAACACACACACTTTTTTCAAAAACAATTGGAGAGAATATTTTTCCAGGTAGCCGTTCTAGACAATTCTCTTCTGTGATTTGCTACTGGATTACTGAACTTATGAAAAATTCTGATAAAACATTTTTCATGCATGATGCGTAGAATTATGAATTGCAGAAGCATGGAGAAAGAAACTAGTCAGCCCTCAAAACCCAAACTTTCCTCCACCAAAAATCCCACTTGCTCAAATGGATGTCCTTGCNTGCACAGCACATCTCTCCACTCAGGAATCATTATAGGACAGGCACAGGGGACAAATGCTAGAAATTTACTTTAATGTGAATACACAGAAAAAATATTAACACTGAAATTTTTCATTCTTATGATAGAAATGAAATTACCTCCAACTGATGCAGCAGAGCTTTTCCCTTTTTATTTATTTCTACCATCAGTGTAAATATGGCAACTTTAATATCCTGTTCCACCTGCTTTTGATTCTGATTCACTTCAAGAATTCTGTAAGCAGACAGTATAGAAAATAATGTTCTTTAACACATAAACAAATCCTCTAAACAGTAATAAAAAGTGTTGCTCAGAGTACAATATCTAAACAGTAATAAAAAGAAAAAGTGTTGCTCAGAGTACAATACTTCTTGGTCATATGCACCAATTAATTAATACATATATCATCAGATACTTACAGTCAGGAAAATTACTGGGATAGATAGAGCAAGTAACAGTAACCAATGATAAAATTAATTAACTGGTGGCAAACTCAAATGTCATAACTCTGACATCTGTCACTGATAAAAATTAAATGCTCACTGTAATTGAAATTGTCGATTTTCAGAGTTCCAGCACTCTTCTGGAATGGTCCAGGCCAATCAAAACTAAAGTCTAATTTCCATCTAAGGTAGAATGCCACTAATTTAGTCATTTCAACAACAGTGCTCAAACTCATTGCAGCAAAGCTTAATGTTATATTGGGGAAACCTCTACTGCAAAGATGAAGGAGAAGTTCAAGTCACATTTGGCATCCCGAACTGTGCTGAATCTCCCTGGGTACTGCTACCCCTGAACTCTGCTGAAGGAGCAGCCACAAAGTCTCACTGCAGATTGCATTTCACAATTTATTTTTCTCCTAGGTTTGTAGTACCCAGTGAATAGAGCCCCAAGCATAAAAGTACTACATAAATCTTCAAATACATGTCACAAACATTATGAAAACATGAGTCATAACCTTTCACTTTCTAAGAGGGATCTACACTAGGAAAATTAATCCTCTGATGGTAGGGAAGCATTTAAGACTGTCTTCTACCGTCTTTATTGCATAATTTGTTTTGTTGCACCCAAGCAACTGCTGCCCATTAAGTCCACAGGCTGAGCAAAAGAATTACCTAATACAACCAAGCATTACTGAACAGGCAACAATCACTACAGTGAAATTTAGAATTTCTCTTTCTGGAAGAATAAAAGCAGAGAGGTACAAAATACACTAATTTAAGCATTCTAAGAAACTACAGCATATATAAGTTGCCTTCTGTCAGTTTTAACCCCATAAACTGATACAAACCTGTTCTGGATCTGTTTCCCTGTATATTTTATGTACTTAGTCTTCTCCATCAATTTGGTGATTAGTGTCTCAATGATAACTTTCTGGTTCTGAAAAGCTTCTTCTATAAACTGGTACCTGTAGTAAAAAGCAGTGATTTACACATGTAAAAGGTGGGACATACTTGCTAAAAAGCAGAGTAACTTACAAAATAATACTTCTTTAATTAAGAAAGGGGCTGCTCAAATCCGAAATTTAACTGTAATCGTGGAAGCATGTCAGTAAATGCTCAAATATTTAATTTACAGTATTTATAATTTTATAGTCTATTTCCTGTCATACTAGAGGAAGAATTAATGATTTTCATAAATACAAAAGGATATTGTGTGACCGCAGCCTAATCTTAGCAAAAGAAAAATTAATGTTTTGAGGTACATCACTTTGAACGTGATGCACGTAAGCTATTGCTTCATGCAAGACAAAGATGCAGAAATAGAAGAGACTGCTGAGTTGGTAGAAGTTGGCAACATTTTAAATCAAGGAACTGAAATCTTTAGCAATCTGAGGAAAAAAAAGAGGCAGCACATTATAAAAGAGCTATAAATCCTAAGAGAAGGAGAATAAAAGAGGAAGAATGCAACTCTGCAAGAGCAATGTTTAGCCTGTTCCAAGGAGCAACAGCAGCCAACACTTCTTCACCTAGTCAGGTAAGTAAGCTCTTTGGGTGGTTGCATCAGGTATAGCAAGCCTATTTATATTTAACCAGAGTGCATCTGTCCCAAAATATTACTGTATGTGGTAAACAGCAAGATTTTTGCCTTGCATTCAGAAGTTGCATATAATTCTGCTTTTCAGCTTCAGTGATCAGTAAGAGATGACCAAAAGAACAGCAACACAAAGACCTGAGTGTTACAGTGTTGTCCAAGTACAGTATTAGCCAAACTGTAGGTTAACTCTTCCTTTGAAAGGGCTCTTCACAGAAAAAAAATTCCCCATTTGCTCCATTCTGAAACTGTTTGCTAATGTTATATAATCTTGTTGAAGGACAAATGGAGAAGTTACCCGTAAGTGTTCAGTTGCATAACACAGCCCCTGTGTTTTCTAAGGACTCTCTGAAGAGCTGCACAGCAACAAATTCCAACCAGCCTGACTGTAAAAAAGGTCTTGTGCTTAAGTCACCAGATTAACAACTGGAAGAATCGGGTTTTATTCTAAATATAACAGAAACTTATCAGTCACATTCTTTGTGATACAACCTCTGTTTTTTTCTGAGTTTCATGTTTGAGCAGAAAATTTTAGTTTGCACTTTTTCCAGCTGTGTTCCATACAGCTAGAACTACAATCTACTTCAGGCTACCTTCCTGTAAGTGAGGTGGATAAAACACACGCTTTGCTTTAATACCTGTGCTCTTTGTGCTCTAGTAACTGACAGTCTCGGCAGGTCAACTTGTCACAGGTTTCACAATACAACTTCAGCTGCTCCTTTTTGTGGTAAGGGCAGAACACTGGTCGCTGACTGGTCACCCCAACTGCCTCTGTTGAATAAAGGAAGATGTTAGTACAGCCTACTGAACTTGTTCAAGATTTGCATTCTCCTGATTTTCCTTAGATGTACAAGTGTGTATCAGGTCACTCACTGAGACTGTAACAGCCATAAGCTTAAACTGCAATGTGTCAGTCACTCTTGTTGCAAGCACAAAGCTAGCATCCTCTCTTCTAATGGAGTATGTCTAAAACTCATCATAACATAATCTCTTATGGCCTCACAAAACTGTTTACAAAAGGAGTAGCCAGTACTGCTGCAGCTGCAAAAGACATTACACAATCAGCAAGCTCCTTTCTTAAATGGAGATGAGATGGTGGTTGATTCAATTTGTGCTCTGTCTTCTTTCTCACCTGACTTGGTGGAAAGGGGTCTGAGGATATCAAGACATATACATTCAAAGTGTAGAACATACAGAATGTAATAACCAGGAGATACGAACTTCCTTTCAGGACCCCATTCTTAATGGGTGAGAGGTCTTACTTCAGTTTCTACTGCACAAATATCAAAGGGTGCAGGAAACACCACCATATCCCAGAAATGAAACCTGTTTCTTTAAACAATTTAACTGACAAAACCTGATTTCCTAAGAGTTAGGTTGGACACTGAGTTCATAAGGATTATACAGCTTGTAATGAAAAACTGGCTTCACACTGCAGCCCATCCTTCCCTGCAGATCTATAAGGCCTCTTCTTCATACCTATTCATTTACTTATTTTCAAGAAATCTGGAAGAAGTTATTTTCAGATACAAATCCTTTGGTCAAAATTCTTTCCAACTCACCAACAAACTGCCTCCCAAAGAGGCCTGAGTGCACTGAGACCATTCCTACCTCCAAGTCATGTTCTTCCTAACAGTCCATCAGCCACTTACTTCTACCCACTTTTGTCCTCTCTTGAAAGCACACTCAGTAATCACTTTGGATTAACCATGTGTGAAAGTGGGATACAGAATACAGTGTACATCTTCAAAGTATCATGGTGGAAGATAACACTAGATAGGGTGGAATCAAAATAAATATCTATTCTAATACATATACTTAAAATAACATGTGACAACTGCTAAAAATCAAATAAAAAATTATATATTTGCAAGAAAAATGAAAGATAATGGACGTATTAGAACCAGTAGAATGTTTGTCAGCATCCTACAATGTTTATTATTCTCCTACAATGACACTGAATGGCAAGACACAGTGGGGAAAAAGCTGAAAAAGAGGTTCTCAATTAATAGAAATACAACCTTTTCTACCATAGAGTAGTCGAGATTTCTCAGAGAGGCCGTACTGTACACCACATTCACCACTGTTGGTCCCCAAAGCCCAAATGGATAAAACCCTGAGCAACTGGAACTCAGAACTAAAGGCCTGAAGCAGGAGGCTGGACTAGATCATCTCCTGAGGTCCCTTCTAGCCCAAATTATCCTAGATTCTACTGAGGAAAACCGCCCCAATTCATAATATACTGTCCTTAAATTTCTAAGGCAAAATATTTCAAGCTCAAAAGATACTTGCTAAAGCATGAATTTTGGCTGGGTTTTTATCAGAGTGATGAAAAAATATAATCTATTAGTGCTCCTTTTCCTGCTGTACACAACAATAAAGCTCATGTTAAAACACATGTTTAATCTGTTAGACCCCTAGGAAAACTAGACAAGCCAAATGCCTAAAGAAGTAGTTTCTGCAGCTGATCTCTAAAGTCTAGACAATAATTTCCAATCAATCCATGTGAAAGATAAAATCTGAGTGTATTTACTGTTTTAAAACATGTTAAATTTAAAAAGAAAAAAGAAAACCTGTACTGCTATTCCAGCTTATCCCAGACAAAAAACTGACAGAAAACCAGCTTTCAATTTATCACTTTTTTAAGAAAGTGTGTTGGTCCAATATCATTTTCCAATGCAGACACGAATTCTTTGTGAAATTATAAATATGTTACCTGGAGATACTTCCTCTTTCTGCCTCACAGTATGATCTTTTGTGAATTTAACCCTCTGGTGAGCTCTGATGCAGGTCTTGCACAACCACTCTACACATTCCACACAAAACCCATGAGCTTCTGCATTGTCTTCACAGCTTGTGCAGACCTGACAAGAGGAAGAAAAGATAGCTGTTAAAATAAGTTTGGAATATACACACAGGTTATTTCTCACACATCATCGGTGTACTTCCATAGTTTCCTGAAAACAGTGAAATGAGAACAGAAAACTGCCTGAGGTACAGGAGCATCATAAATAACAGCACAGAAGTAATTGAATGTGACTTTTCAAAGAAGCAGGTCATTTTGTCAGTGTTATCCTGAAATCTTTGCCTGGCATGATAAGTCAGACCAGTACTTTCTGTCACTGCCTGCACACTTCGAAGCCATACAATGTTTACTGTATACAAGATGCTGTTGTGAAATATTTACTAATGACAGACCACAACACTACTCTGATTTTAGAAGCCTCCCTCAGGTCACACAGCAGCTTTAATTTTAGCTTCCGGTCACCTGCTTGCTTTGAGGAAGCACACACTGTACTGTGCAGCAAGGTTTCCCTCAAGAACCTCAGCATCACCTCTTAAAGACCTTAGCATCACCTCTTAAACACAGTATTCCAGTTAAGTTTGTCAAAAAAAGCTATCCCAGAACAGATTTGCAACCAATGCATAAGAATTTTCCAACTGTGGCCTGTTAACACCTGGGGCTCTTTGGACTATATCAAATAGACCTAGGGAAAAAAGCAAGCAAGAAAAACAAACATGTCAGCAGACCAAAACCTCTCTGCACAGAGTAAACACATACACAGGAAAAAATTGCCACAGTACCACAATCTGAATAACAGGCTGAAAACTTTGAATGATGGACAGCACCATCTCACACGTTCATCCTATCATTTCATTTTTACCCCTCCTTTACAATGCCTCTCTAGTCCTACCTTCAATGGGGTTTTGGTAGTAAAAAATTGTGAACATGCTTATGCAGATCCCAGTTTAGGTAACCACCACCCATTGCTGGCAATGTTTAGCACTGCTGCAAACCAAAACCTCAAGCTGTCTGAAGATTGCTACGTCCTACAGATCACAGTGACAGATTTCTGCTTGCAGGAGCAACAAGGAGAAAATGTTAGATCTTAGTTTTGTTTTCAGTTTGATTAAAAAAACTCAACCAAACGACTTCTGCACCCACACAAGGTAAATATAGATTAAGTTAAAGAGGAAGGAAATATTTATATCTCATGCAGATAAAGAATATATACATAGAACTATGCTCCAGTTTCCCCTTCAGGAAAGGGAGGAAAATTAGCACAAAACTTGCCTTAGGCCAGATAGCAAGTTACTGACAGAACAGAATTTGAACATAAGTTCCAGATTCCCAATGCTGTGCTTGTTCTTCTGGATCATTTTACATCTCAAAGCAAATCTCTTCTGAGAAATGAAGTTACAACACAAGGGCTGTTGACCCCTCTTGTTGTCACTTGGAGTTTTGAAGCAATTTCTTTCCATTAAAGGTGACCTGCAGTGGAGGAAAAATTGGGCTTGTGCCCCTTTTTCTGTTTTTTTACAAAAATGAGACCTGGTTTTTCTTTTTTTTTTTCCCTTCTTCTCTTAACAATAAAATTCTTATTCCTATCCAGACCAGTAGACTAGGGAGAAATACCAGGACATCATAAAAAAGTCTAGAAAATGGAAATAAAGCAATTATTTCCATTAGCAAAGGAAGTGAAACTGAAATCAGGAAATTGAAAATTTTTACTTTCTGTCCTGATTTCAGTTGGGATAGAGTGGGAGTTTTCCTTAGTAGCTGACACAGAGCTGTGCTTTCGGATTCAGTATGAAAATAATGACAGCAACAAACAGAACATCAGCACATCAAGCAGTGCTTATACAAAGTCAAGGACTTTTCAGTTTCCCATGCTCTCTGCCAGTCAGGACATGCACAAGGAGGGAGTGTGGCCAGGACAGCTGACCTGAACTCCCCACGGGGATATTCCATACCACAGAATAACATGCTCAGCATATAAACTGTGGGGAGCTGGGTGGGAGGCACCAATCTCTGTTCAGGGACAGGCTGGGCATCAGTAGGAGGGTGGTGAGCAAATTTATTCGGCATCACCTGTCCATCTTGGGCTTTATTCCTTCCTCCCTCTCTCATTACTACTATTATTATAATTACTTAATATTACTTTATTTCATTTATTAAACTGTCCGTAGCTCAACCTACACTTTTACCTTTTTTCCCCCTTGATTCTTCTACCCATCCCACTGGAGGTGGGGTGCGAGGGGGGAGGAAGTGAACTGAAAGGGGGAAGTAAAAAAGGCTGCATGGTGCTTGGTTACCAGCTGGGGCTAAAGCGTAACACTTCTTATTAACCCTTAAATTCAATGGCATTTTGAAAAACAAAACAATTAAAAGTATTCCTAATTCTTGGGGAAATCCTCTCCCTCCTTTCTCTTCAGCCAGTTGTCCCCTCCTTTTTGTGCCAGTGCAACCCTCTGCAAGACTGTGATGCAAACCAGGACAGATTACACCATCGTAGCCCAAGGCCCAGTTACATCAGCAATGCTGACTGAAGAGTGAACTGAATAGGCAGGACAAGAAAGTTTTCACATCAGTCTTGTTGCCAGAGAGATGTGATTGCGCTGTGCCCTCAAATATCCAGATATGTTTTTAAAAGTCAGAGTGGAGAGTAACATACTGGATGTTAGGTTTTCTAATGTGAAACAAAACAGCAGTAAAAACAAAATAAGCAGAGGGAAAGAACAAAAAAGGTCTTTCAGGCATTCTCTAAGTCAAAGAAGCAAAACAAAGACAAAGAAAAGGCAAAAGAAAAACGGAAAAAAATAGGCAGGAACCAAATTAAAAGCAAAACCAACCAACCAAACTCCCCATAACAGCCTTTCCAGACCACCTTTAGCAAACTCAGGCAGATGAACATGCCAGGGCATTTAGGTAAGTTCAAAGAATTTTTTAAGTTATTAATTATCCCTAGATTCCAAGAGTTTCATCTATTTTCTTTTTTCAGTATGATTTTGTTGGGTTTTTTCCAGCCTTTGACCTGCATGTGGAATGAGCTGAGAATTGTGATTCCACAATCAACAATCAGGGGTTGCCAAATGAATCAAAACTCCTCCTTTGAAGTATCAAAAATACATATCCCACCTTTATACTCTTCAAATCCACCAAATGGATATGAGCCATAAAGCTTTTCACAGACATCATAACTCAAGCTGTCAAAACAGCTGTGCCTTCTAGGTAGCATCAAATTTGCTCCTATTTCTGATTTCAAATATACCTTATCAGCTATAGGTTGGATTTTGCTAGAATTCCTGGTTATTAGAGTAAGCCATACAGCTAAAGTACATGAAGTGTAATTACAATTACAAATATTTTTTATGCACTTACAAAACCTAAAATTCATTTCATTCTTATTTTTGTGACTCACACAAGCAGTGTTTCGGTGATTTCAAAGAAAACTCTCCCTAGTTAAGCTATAAGCCCTTATTCTGGTCAGACAGACATTTATTTTTAATTGCGTTTTCCTTGTAATTACATTTAATTCAGTTACGAGTTTTAGTATTTATAACCCCAGGAAGTGTTCATTCAGACTTCAGTCAAATTAAATGAAAGCAGAAATTACTCAGCATGTTGCAGGCAAGTACTATCTTAAGTAAATACACAAGCTTTTATGGCAGAAAAAACACATTTACTTGCAAGAGTTGAGGTAATAGACCTGTCTTCTCAGCTACTGTAGTAAGTAACCACTCTTCCAATTAAATACACCTGAGTATTAAAGAGATTAAATAACCAAGCAAAGATTTCAAAGGAAGAGAGCAAAGCAGTCTAGATGAATTGTCAGTGAAGACAATTTCAAACTTCCAAACTCCACCAACGTGCATTAGATGCAATGCTTTCCCCCACTGGATCCAAACCTCACTGATGCTAATTGTTATGTAACTATCTCTCAGCACATACAAAATCACTGAAGACGGTGACTATATATAATTCTAAATATGAACCATGTACTGACAGCTCAAAATCCATGAAATCTGATCAACACATCCTTCTCACCCCACCATCCCACCAATATCCACATCTCTTCAAAGCATACAAGATCATATTGTGATTCTTCCTGAGTCTATTACTGCTGGCTTTCAAAGATGTTTTGGTCACAGGTAGAGCTTTTAAAAGCTGTTTAAGCATAACAGTTCTTCTCTGGAAAAACACACAGTGGTTCCTCTGGCATCATACAAATTTAAAGAACCTTATTGTTCTAAATTCTCCTCATTAATCACCTCATTACAGCAGACTTGCTTTTCTAATATCTGGTCTAGTATCAGATCTAAGCTGACACCCTTGTTTTGTTACTGCATTCCCAACATCTCACATACAACAGCTGTTCTTCATTCCTAACACAGTATTTTAAACTGTCAGGTCAGTAACTGGTAAAGATACAGAAAGTTATTCTTACCATCAAAAATATTTTTGTACACACTCTGTTTGGGACACAGAAGCCATGAGAATTAGAACCTAGACTAAAATGCACTAGAGGCTCAGTATGCTGCATCAAGACCCATGTTATCACTAAGGTCTTCTCTCTTGCATCAATCTCACATTCCTCATTTTTATTTTCATGGCTTTGCATACACCATTTTCTTCTGTTAAAGTCTCTAAATTTCCCTCACTCATCTACCTTTTAGTCTTATTCAAACACTTGCTTCAGCTACATCTCTTAGGTCTGAAGCCCCTTTCTGCTCACTCTTACAAATGAAGAATAATTAAGTTTTATTTTCAAACTTCTCTTTAGAAGCTAATAATTTTGCCAAGTCTTTCAATAAATCACAATTTTATATATATATATATATATA